>OX030951.1:17991617-18665226 GCA_943735915.1 Pherbina coryleti
AATATGAATATGAATATGAATATGAATATGAATATGAATATGAATATGATTATGAATATGAATATGAATATGAATATGAATAATATGAATATGAATATGAATATGAATATGAATATGAATATGAATATGAATATGAATATGAATATAAATATGAATATGAATACGAAAATTAAATATGAATATGAAATTGAATATGAATATGAATATGAATACGAATATGAGTATAAATATGAATATGAATATGATTATGAATATGAATATGCATATGAATATGAATATGAATATGAATGTGAATATGAATATGAATATGAATATGAATATGAATATGAATATGAATATGAATATGAATATGAATATGAATATGAATATGAATATGAATATGAATATGAATATGAATATGAATATGAATATGAATATGAATATGAATATGAATATGAATATGAATATGAATATGAATATGAATATGAATATGAATATGAATATGAATATGAATATTAATATGAATATGAAGCTGAATATGAATATGAATATGATAATGAATATGAATATGAATATGAATATGAATATGAATATGAATATGAATACGAATATGAATATGAATATGAATATGAATATGAATATGAATCTGAATATGAAAATGAATATGAATATGAATATGAATATGAATATGAATATGAATATGAATATGAATATGAATATGAATATGAACATGAATCTGATTATGAATATGAATATGAATATGAATATGAATATGAATATGAATATGAATATGAATATGAATATGAATATGAATATGAATATGAATATGAATATGAATATGAATATGAATATGAATATGAATATGAATATGAATATGAATATGAATATGAATATGAATATGAATATGAATATGAATATGAATATGAATATGAATATGAATATGATTATAAATATGAATATAAATATGAATATGAATAAGAATATAAATATGAATATGATTATGAATATGAATATGAATATGAATATAAAAGTGAATATGAATATGAATATGAATATGAATATGAATATGAATATGAATATGAATATGAATATGAATATGAATATAAATATGAATATGAATACGAAAATTAAATATGAATATGAAATTGAATATGAATATGAATATGAATACGAATATGAGTATAAATATGAATATGAATATGAATATGAATATGAATATGCATATGAATATGAATATGAATATGAATGTGAATATGAATATGAATATGAATATGAATATGAATATGAATATGAATATGAATATGAATATGAATATGAATATGAATATGAATATGAATATGAATATGAATATGAATATGAATATGAATATGAATATGAATATGAATATGAATATGAATATGAATATGAATATGAATATGAATATGAATATGAATATGAATATGAATATGAATATGAATATGAATATGAAAATGAATATGAATATGAATATTAATATGAATATGAAGCTGAATATGAATATGAATATGATAATGAATATGAATATGAATATGAATATGAATATGAATATGAATATGAATACGAATATGAATATGAATATGAATATGAATATGAATATGAATATGAATATGAATCTGAATATGAAAATGAATATGAATATGAATATGAATATGAATATGAATATGAATATGAATATGAATATGAATATGAATATGAATATGAATCTGATTATGAATATGAATATGAATATGAATATGAATATGAATATGAATATGAATATGAATATGAATATGAATATGAATATGAATATGAATATGAATATGAATATGAATATGAATATGAATATGAATATGAATATGAATATGAATATGAATATGAATATGAATATGAATATGAATATGAATATGAATATGAATATGAATATGAATATGAATATGATTATGAATATGAATATAAATATGAATATGAATAAGAATATAAATATGAATATGATTATGAATATGAATATGAATATAAAAGTGAATATGAATATGAATATGAATATGAATATGAATATGAATATGAATATGAATATGAATATGAATATGAATATGAATATGAATATGAATATGAATATGAAAATGAATATGAATATGAATATGAATATGAATATGAATATGAATATGAATATGAATATGAATATGAATATGAATATGAATATGAATATGAATATGAATATGAATATGAATATGAATATGAATATGAATATGAATATGAATATGAATATGAATATGAATATGAATATGAATATGAATATGAATATGAATATGAATATTAATACGAATATGAATATGAATATGAATATGAATATGAATATGAATATGAATAGGAATATGAATATGAATATGAATATGAATATGAATATGAATATGAATATGAATATGAATATCAATATGAATATGAATATGAATATGAATATGAATATGAATATGAATATGAATATGAATATGAATATGAATATGAATATGAATATGAATATGAATATGAATATGAATATGAATATGAATATGAATATGAATATGAATATGAATATGAATATGAATATGAATATGATTATGAATATGAATATAAATATGAATATGAATAAGAATATAAATATGAATATGATTATGAATATGAATATGAATATAAAAGTGAATATGAATATGAATATGAATATGAATATGAATATGAATATGAATATGAATATGAATATGAATATGAATATGAATATGAATATGAATATGAATATGAATATGAATATGAATATGAATATGAATATGAATATGAATATGAATATGAAAATGAATATGAATATGAATATGAATATGAATATGAATATGAATATGAATATGAATATGAATATGAATATGAATATGAATATGAATATGAATATGAATATGAATATGAATATGAATACGAATATGAATATGAATATGAATATGATTATGAATATGAATATGAATATAAAAGTGAATATGAATATGAATATGAATATGAATATGAATATGAATATGAATATGAATATGAATATGAATATGAATATGAATATGAATATGAATATGAATATGAATATGAATATGAATATGAATGTGAATATGAATATGAATATGAATATGAATATGAATATGAATATGAACATGAATATGAATCTGAATAGGGATAGGGATAGGGATAGGGATAGGGATAGGGATAGGGATAGGGATAGGGACAGGGATAGGGATAGGGATAGGGATAGGGATAGGGATAGGGATAGGGATAGGGATAGGGATAGGGATAGGGACAGGGATAGGGATAGGGATAGGGATAGGGATAGGGATAGGGATAGGGATAGGGATAGGGATAGGGATAGGGATAGGGATAGGGATAGGGATAGGGATAGGGATAGGGATAGGGATAGGGATAGGGATAGGGATAGGGATAGGGATAGGGATAGGGATAGGGATAGGGATAGGGATAGGGATAGGGATAGGGATAGGGATAGGGATAGGGATAGGGATAGGGATAGGGATAGGGATAGGGATAGGGATAGGGATAGGGATAGGGATAGGGATAGGGATAGGGATAGGGATAGGGATAGGGATAGGGATAGGGATAGGGATAGGGATAGGGATAGGGATAGGGATAGGGATAGGGATAGGGATAGGGATAGGGATAGGGATAGGAATAGGGACAGGTACAGGGATAGGGAATGAAATGCGTGCATTTAGTTTGCCTCGCCATTTTTATTTTCTTTATTTTTACTTGTACTGAAATATGCTCAGTTTGGGCTTTTACGTGCTACACAGAGCAATACTTATTTTAATTGTTTTTATAATTTTTTAACTGGAAAGCTCCTGATTATATTACTGTTATATACCTACATGTTTCTAAAATAAGCTTTGTTGACACCTTACTTTATTTATAATGTTGACATTTTGATATTAAACATTATTAAAATTCTAGGGAATTTCTCGCTTCGTAATTTTGTTGTGTGCAAGAAACTTAATCTTATCATTTCTTTAAAATGATTTATATTCGTATATATGTCATAAGTTTTTATCGCTCTACATCACATTGCAGCAGCAAATCACAACACATTTTCGAATTTCTTGAAAGAACTATTGACTGTGCTAGATTCACACTTTCAAGGGAACCTACTCATAAAAATTATAAAATTAAGTGAAGGGTTGTCTTTTTAAATGCACCACATTATAGCTTGGGTTGTATAAATTGTAGTATGGAGCTAGATTAATGCCCTCTCAAAGCACAAGATTCAAACAACCTCGATTAAGTGCCCTTAAATGCTCAGATTTCCTAGATAATGGAAGCAAAATGGTTTTTTAGGGTCTCTGATTCCAATTTTGATATTAAAATTCAAAAAAGTGGATCCAATTTGTTGGGGAGAAAAAAATTATTACATCTTCTCAGATATTCATCAGCCCAATTCATATACCCCTGCTCACCTTTGTTTTAGACCCTTTGATTCAACAACTTTTCTGAAACTTAATTAAAAAAAAGAAAACAAAAAATTGGCAAACTCGGTAACAGTTATTTAATAACAACACTGCGCACCAGCAACAGTTAATAAAAGCTTTAATATAACATGCATTTATTTTAAAACGAGGAAATAAAAAAAAAAACAGTATCGAAAGGGCAGAAAAAACTATGTAGCGATAACTAGCAACACTGAAAGCCAAACAAAAGCGGAAGCAAGTAAAAAGCGCTCGGAAGCAACAAAGAACAACGCTAAAGCTTTGTTTGCATAAACTTGAGCGTGTGTGTGAATTTGTTAAATGGGTTTATGTTGAAGTGTATATACATATATATATATATACGTGTGTGAATGTGCATGTGTATGTTTGAGTCTGTGTGTGTGTTTGTGTTTGTGTCTTTGTTTGTGTTTTGTGTATGTCAAGTGAAGTGTTCTGGCAATAAAATGTATAAAAAAAATAACAACAACCACAAAAGGATGCTTTTGTTGGCGCTATATTATTGTTCTTATTATTTTTTTTTCTTGTCCTTTTCCCCTTTGTGTTTTGTTTAATTATGCATTCATTACGCATTCAAGTGTTAATTTGCGGCAAATAATAAAAAGAAAACTACAAAAAAACGTAATAAAATCCAACATATAAATAGCAGCACAAAAAAATAATAAAACGAAAAAAAAAATCATTTAGAAAATCTGTTTAAATCAAGGATACAAAATTTAAATCAAGCAGCGCTCTAAAGAAGCAGAAAATTGGAAACAGTACAAAGGAGTGTGAAAAAGAATTTATTCCTTTTGTTGTAAACAAAACGGAAATAAGTGCAAATAAATAAAAATTTAAGCTTTGTTTGCAGTTGAAGCTTAAATTGTTTAATAAGCGTGAGAAGCTTAGAGCCGATTTGAAAAAAAATAAAATAAATAAAAGTGAATGAATTAATAGCAAAAAAAAAATTAATTTTAATTATTCATGGAATATATAATCAAAAGTGTTTAAATAAACTGTTCAAAGCTTTTATGTATAACCATCTAGTGTAGTTAAAAAAGTTTTGAGGGAAAAATATTCCGAAAAAAACCTTTTTCGCAAAAAAGGAAAAATATGTACGAAATACAAATTTTAGTCAAATAAATTAAAAATATAATAAATGCTGTTATAACAAAAAAAATTATTTGTGAAGCTTTGAACTAAAAAGTCAGAGGTAAAAGAAAAAATTATTTCAGCTACAAATTTGAAAAAGTTCAAAAAGGTTAAAGCATTTCGTGCCAATAGCCATTGATAATTGTTTAAAATAACACACACACACACATATCTGTGTATTCAAAATTCAACCAATACATTCAGACACAAGCATATAATTGTGAAATTTCTGAATGCAGGATTTACAAGGACTTACAAGGATAAATCACATTCAAAGTCAGCATTAATCAGTGGCAACATCCCAATTAAGCGTAAGTTTTTCTTCTTTAATTAATGATTCTTCTTCATTAAATAATTTTTTGTTTTTATTGCTTTACATATGCATACATATAATAATTTCCTTGCCTCTTTGCGTGCACAAAAGAAGAAGAACAAGAATGAATGATTGATTAAACTGTCATAGCAGTATCTTACAGCTGAAATAATGTCTAAGTTACAACTCAAAAACATTTGAGCCTTTTGGGTCTTTTGGGCGTTCCCAATTTACTAACATTTCATACAATTCACAGTGGGTTCATCTATTTTCAGCTCATTTCCATATAAGCTTTCGATGAGTTGCTGTCATAAGTGGCATACATGTGTGTGTTTTGTAAATACAGTGTGCGCTCGCTTAAGTGAACTCTTGAAAATTCAAGCAAAAAGGAAGAAAAAAATAAATCAGAATATTAAGTAACAAAGTTTTTTCAAAAATTGACTTGTCAAAATATCGATTTTTATATAATTTTACAATGAAGCTTTCTTAGATATAAATAAATCATAATATTAAGTAATAATTATACAGTTGACAACTGTATAAACAGACGTCAATCCACTTGATTGATTGATCGATATTTTAGCGAAAATTAAGTGAATGTTTATGCTGAGATTTTAGCAGGGCATTTCTTAAAAATGTGTCAAATTTTGTTGTTTTTAAGCCGGCACATATGTGCAGGACGTATGTGTGATGACTGAATAAAACAAAATATTTTAAAATATTGCCTGATGGTATTCATCAAAAGAGTGAAATGCAAAAAAAAAAACACTTGACTAAATATTTAATAAGTTATTTATTTAAACTAAAGTTTGGTAAAAAAGTCAAGAAATATCAAAGTTGAACAACCCGTTCAGATCGATTTTTATTTCTTAATAAATCCTTATTTATTTTCTGTTGAGATTTTGTGGCTCGTAATATTTATTGCTCTTACACTATAGAATGGTCACCCTAGAGCGACGTGACTTTGTGACAATTAATGACTTTGTGACAGGATAGGCTTATATGACAAATCAGTTGTTGTGAAGGATAGGAAAACATTCAAATAAATTAAGCATTCCGAAGTAGTTTTCATAAGAAGGAAACATTTTTAAGGAGAGTTTGGGAAAAGAGATAAATATAAAAAGTAATTTTTTAAGCGTCAGGTTTTTGAAAATTAAAAAAAAAGAAAATTTGCAATAGTGAATGATATATTTGTTTGGAGTGATACATCAATGCCAGCCATTTTTACTTTTTAAAGATTATTTCATGTAAATGTTGTCCGCGGCTACGCCTGTGGTGATCCATCCGTAAACTCCAATTTTGGCAAACTTTTTCCAGCATTTCGGCCGGTATCTTACCAATGGCATCAGTAATGTTGTCTTGCAATTGTAGCTGGTTTGTCAATGTACACGAGAGACTTCACAAAACTCCACAAAAAATAGTATTTGTTAGTTTTGTCAAATTGGATGATTTTGGCGGCTATTAGACTGCTCAAAAATGTGAGATTAATTTCTCACCAAACTCCATGTTATCCCGTGCCGTGTGGCACCATCTTGTTGAAACCACATGTCAACCAAGTCCAATTCTTCAATTTAAGGCAAAAAAAAAATGTTTGTAAACATCTCACGGTACCTTGCTCCATTAACTGTAACATGCGAATTTCATTATATTACAAAAAGAACGGTCCAATTATGCCATCGGCCCACAAACCGCACCAAACAGTGCATTTTTCAAGGTGCATTGGCAGCTTTTGAACTGCCTCTGGCTACTCTTCAGACCAAATTCGGCAATTCTGTTTGTTGACATACCCATTGACCCAAAAATGAGCTTCATCACTGAAGACAATGTTTCCATAAAAAAGGTGGATCTTCATCCAACTTTTCTAAGGTCCATTTACTAAAAAAAACGACGTTGTGGTAAGTCACCCAGTTTCAGTTCTTACCCCAGCTGTATTTTGTATGGTTCCGTACCGAGGTCCTTGCGTAAAATGTTCCAGGTGGTCGAATAACACAAGCCGAATTGATGAGAACGGCGACGAATTGACATATCGCGATCTTCATTGACACTGCCCGATACAGCAGCAATATTCTCCTCGCTACACACTCTCTGCAAATGAGTTTGTGGATTGATGTCCAATAAAGTGACACTGGTGCGAAGTTTGGTCACAATACCTTGAATTGCCTGTTCGGTGTGTCGATTAGGATGATCATAAAATGGACCTTATTTGCGAAACACATTTCTCATAGAGCACGAATTTTTATAATAAAATTCAATGCTTTACAGCGTTGTTAGTCTATTCATGGTGAAATGTCAAATCTTACTGAGTATTTTTTGCTTTGCCACATGTTACGAATCACGCGTGAGGTGTCAAAAAATGTGTCCTGAAAAAACAAATAGGAAAAAAATCACCCTTTATAATTATATATTTAAAAAACCTTCACGAAAATGAATTCGAATAATCTGTAGAGAGAAAACTAAAGAAGCCTCTTCTAGCTTAGATTAAAACATTATCCTTGGCCAGTAAGACCACCTCTAAATCTGAAATTTTTTATTAAATCTGTGGCTTTGAAAGTAGTTTCTATATGTAATTCCTTTTAAATATGTGGTTTTTCCTTTTTCTTTGAAACTACACTAAGGGAAATAACGCATGTTAGCATTATCCACGCCTGAGAATACATTTAAGTTAAATATTTACGTGGATAAATCAAATGTTTTCCTTACAACTCGGTTTTTCCCCGTATTTAAATTTTATTTATACCACACAGGTACACAAATATTCCATACAAGCAAGCAGCAACAGCATCGCACACGTACACACATATTCTGACAAGCAGCAACAGCATCGCACGCAGGTTTCCTATAGTTCTCATTTAGTTAATGTTGCAAGGGTAATATAGCCTGGAAGTTTGGCAAATATGATTTGTGATGAAATGATGAAGTCATGTAGGTTGAAGTGACAACTCGGTATTTTCTCAAGAATGTCTTCAACCGGTTGTCATTTACCTGCACAATTTACTTCTTATTCTCTATTTTTCTTTTTATAGTTTATACTATTTTTGACATTTGATGCCATAATATTGCACCAACTGTCAAAAATAGTTTAAATTAGAGAACGAAAAAGGAAAATAAAATATACCACCAAATGGCATTTGATGGACGCAGCTCGTGGGAAATATTCAAATAAATTGTTTTTCAATTTCAATATTTTTATATAAATTTTCCTAAAATGAGATAGTTTTATTTTCAAATAGTAAATATTTGAAAGATATTTAAATATATTCGTGCATAATTGTAATATATTTTTTATTAATTTAATTTTAAATATTTTAATATTTTATTTAATTAAAAAAGTATTTAAATAAATTTTAAATATTTACGTAGTCGATTTAAATAAATTATTGGTGCAAAAATGACTCGCTTTTTGGATAAATTAAAAAAGTTTTTGGATAAGTTTAATATTTTTTTCCCTTGGTGTAGATATGGTAAAAAGATATGGCAAAGATATGAAAGATATGGTAAAAATAAATTTATAAGGTCTTGGCCCCCTAATTTCCATCCTGCCTACGCCCTTGGCTATGCATAGTGAAAATTGAAATTCTAAAAATCACATGCACTGAAAAATTTCGTATGGGAAGAAGGCGTGGCATAAAATATATATTTTTTATTCTACACACATATGTTTAAGAGTTTTGAGCAAGAGGCTTTTTTATAGGCTCTATAATAATAATAAAATGTAGCGTTTTAAGGATTTGTCTTATATGGGGGTAGTCATGCTTTTGGGTGGGTTTCGAAATATTTCACTATGAAAATTTGAAAATTCGGATCTCATATCGTTAATTTCAACTCATGTGTAAAATTTTAAAATTGTGGTTGAACATCGCCAAACACTCGTTTGAAGTAATCCCACAGCTACACTTGAGGTCGAGAGTGAGCAATCGATCGCGCGGATAGCTTTTTCATGTCAAAATATTAATGTTATGTGATGTACCCGCTTAGATGCCTAAAGCCTCAGTACCTCACGCATTTTCATTTTCCGATCGTCCAATATCATTTCATGAATTTTATCGACGATTTCTAGCTTGCCGACCTTTTTTGGGCGACCTGAATGTTCAGCGTTCGACCACAACTGAATTCAGTTAACCACTGCTTAACCATTAAAATTGATCGTGCACAGTTCCCATAGTATTTATCAAATCTGAGGGTGAGGGTTTTTTACTCCAAAAAGTTCTTACATTGGTGGAATTCGGAAATTCGTGGAATGAACTGAACATTTTATAATTTTTGAAAAACAAAAACGAAAACCGAACATACTTTAACTATAATCGCCATATGAGTCTAGCCATATGAGCCTAAGTAAATGTAGCATTTAGAAATAATTAGACGTAGTTTTTAGCAAAATTAATGCAAACGAATGTTCTTTAAACAACACTGTGCGACACCAAAAAAAAAAAAAAAAAACTTGAAAAACCTTTAATGTTTTCCGATAGCCAATGGTCCATAGAACATATCGTCCAAGGGATTTTTCTAGGTTAGCTCAAATAACCCATTTTTTCATGATCACATTCTACACTATGGGGCCGTAGTTGATTTCCTTTTACTCCTAAGCTAACCAAAATTTTGATTAAAGACCTTCAGTAAAATTTTTGCAAACTTAATGTTCTTTAAAATTGGGAAACATTATGGAAACATACCTTAAAATAAAAAAGTGTTATATCTCGGAAACTGTGGGCGATATCATTTTCGATACTTTCATAAACAAAATTTTCATCATCTTTCTATTACTTCGCACAACATCATAATACAAAAAAAATTGCCTTTCTATCAAAAATTGCCATTGAAACCTTCTTTCTAAAGTAACTCCTCACCCAATAGGAGCAATAAATAAAGAAAATCTACAGTTTTCACTTCAAATCAGCTAAAGTTTTCTTGGAAAATTGCACAGAGCTCGTTGAACAATATGATTGAGCATTTAAAAAATCAATTGGCATCAGAGTGCCAGAAGAACGGGAAAAGGTTTTACCAAATTACCATGGCTATGGATATGCGCTACAAGGGAAGAAAGTGAAATACGTGGGTTGTAGACATTTGCTGTTAGTAATAATACTTTACATTTTAATATTTACAGTTTCTACTACTTTGAATTTGAACTTAAAATACATTCGTTTTTAAATAAAAACTTACGAGTATTATGTACTTTGTATGTATGTGTGTTTGACTTAGTATCCTTCTAGGAAAATTGATAGGCTTTAATATGGAAGTGATTTGGAAGCATTCCTCATTATACATTTTGGGAACTTATGGGAAGTTTTAAATTGATATTTTTTCCAAACCGCTTCTTAAAGAATGCATGTGGAAACTTTTCTTTCTTTTGGGACAATTTCAATATAAATTTATTTCCAATAATGAAATCTCGAATAATAAAACAGCCTCGGTAGTCGAGTAGGTAGCTTACTTGACTGCCCATCCAGAGGTCCCGGGTTCGAATCTCGGCCAAGCTAACGATTTTTAGTAGTTATTTATTTGTTGTTGTTTGCACATTAATTTTTAAAACAATGTAGAGGAATGTTTCCCTCCAATGACATAGTGTGTATAAAAAGAAATGGAGTGTCTTTCGAAAGGGAATGCTTCCTACATTCTATGGAATGTTTCTTGCTAATGTCCGGGAATGTTTCCATTTCCCAGAGAGTATTTTTCAAAAATTATTTTTTTTTGCCGTTTTCTGATTTTTTTTTATTTATATTTAAGGTGAAAAGTTTCAATGGTGATTTTTGATTGAAGGGCAGCTTTTTTGTTTTATGATGTTCTGCGAAGTTATATATAAGATGATGAAAGTTTTGTTTATAAAAGTAATGATATTGATATCGTCAGAGTTTCCGAGATATACCACTTTTTTAATTAAAGGGAATATATCTTGAAAAAACGATTCTTAAGGCTTATAAAAAAAAATCCATTGAACGATATATTCTGTGGACCAATGGATCGGAAATCATTGGAATTTTTCCAGTTATTTCAAATGACCCTTAAATTGTCGCAAAACTAATTTCTGAGTATTAATTTCCACCAAACATGTGCCACTAAAAGATATACTGATGTCTTTGTTGAGCTATTACTGTTTCATGATAACTATAAATAGAAGTTTACAAGGCAAAAACATCTAAAATATCAGCCCAGTTGACAGTTAGAGTACCAACTAAAGCAAAATCTAAAAGCAACCTCAATTGATTTTTGAAATATTGCTAAAAATAAATTGGTATTTATTTGTTTATTTATAGATTTATCGGCCAATATGTATTGACAAAATTGTTCAATTTTTCGTTACCTTAGAAAAATACATTTTATTTTTCGTGCCCCCAAACATAACCGAGCTTTTCACCATAGTTTTTGCTCCAATAGTTTTGTTGACGATTTTGAATTTTGTTTATTGTTAGAAAATTTTGTCGTTATTTGTACATATAGTATAAAAAAATGTTTGTTCTTAAATATTCATGCCGAGTTAATTAAGGTAATTTTGTATTCATAACTCATAGAAAAACAAAAAGGACACAAAGAAAGAGTAACCATTGTAATCAATAACAGATGAGGACCACACATGAGTGTGGTTCAGATGAAATTTATTTTGTTGACCAGTTTTTGATGGCTCTTAAGGGCAAGAACACAAACCAATGGAACTCAAACCATTCCGTTCGAGTGAAAGCATCAAGAAACCAACAAAGTGGCAACAACAACAACAACACAACATCAACAATATAACACTCACTATGCAGAGTGAATTATTTGACAAAAATACACTTAGCACTGTGCATTATTCACACACACGCACACAACACACCCACATACAGAGTTATGAGTTATGCAAAAATGTAGTCATGTGCAAAACTATAACGCCCTACATTGTGACCATGGCAACAATGCTTTACATCTGCATTTTCAACTATACAAATATAGGTATATATTGCATAAATTTCTCAAGATATATTCGGACAATAATATAAATTGTCTCAATAGAAATATGTGCAGAAAATGAAATGATGAAGTGGTCGTAAAAAAAAAAAAAGAAATACATTTTGAATGTAATTCACTTTTGAAAAGTTAATACGAAGAAAATGCAACAAATTATCTAAGAAAATCAGCGATGTACTTTGAGAAAAGTCATTTGATGTATCTTTTAAAATCATTCCGAAAAAATTTTGCAAAAGTTGAGTGCACATTTTAGCCTATTCAATGTTTGACACATTTTTGACAGCTTGAAATTTGAAATTATTTTAAAATATTTCCACATTAATTTTATATTTTTATGACATTGTTATGTAAAAGCTTGTGGCAACACGTACCGGCCTAGATGGGCTTTAATTGAATTAAATTAAATGCCAATGCTTTGTTATGGTCCAGTGTGTGGGATGTCAATCTGTGTGCGTACCATAAAGGCATACATACACAACTGTGTGAATATTAAGCCTATTTTAAGTAAACAATATTGAGTGCTTTTTGCTGGTTTCACATGTTTCGATTATTTAATGTAATTAAATTGTAAGTATTCAATATTTATTAAAAATTTTCAATTGTAGGAGTAAATTATAAATAAATTACATATTCATACTTGATTTAAAAATAAAATGATATTGATTAAAACATATTCTTTATATTTTTTGTGTTTTTTTTTTTTTTTTTTTGAATGCAAGAATATAATTATTTTTTTATATGAGGAAATGAAAGTGTCACGCAAAATTATAGTTTTGTGCATTAACTAAAAATAAAGGCTTTCAGATAAGCAAAAATATGTTATTGGTCAATTTTTATAAGGCCACAAAGTCGTGGTCCAGATATAGGAGTCGTTAGATGTGCTACGAAGTAAAAATATCGATGTATGACATATTTCTTTAAAAATTTACTTTATCTGTTTCCAATTTAAATGGTCAAATGCGGCGTGCTTGTTTGAGATAAGCATATACATTTCTATAATTCTATACTATTCTTGATCAGCAACACCTACTACACTAACTTTGCGATATCCCTCTGTCTGTCCGTTTGCGATCACGATTACAATAGTAAGTTTGGAACTAACGATATGTTATTCGATCTATACCATTTCCAATCGTAATTCAGAAATAAACGATTGAAATTCAAAAAGCATCAATTAAAATTCAGAAATGCCATTTAAAATTCAGAAAAAATCAATTGAAATTAAGAAATTTTATTTGAAATTCGGAGAAGATCAATTCAAATTCAGAAATTCCATTTGAAATTCAGAAAAAAAACAATTGAAATTGAGAAATTCCATTTGAATAATAATTTTTTTTTTTTCTTATGTTCAATTGATCTTTTCTGAATTCCAAATCATTTTTTCTAAATATCCAATGGAATTTCTGATTTTTTCTGAATTTCAAATGGAATTTCTGATTTTCAATTGATTTCTTCTGTTTTCCAAATGATTTTTTTTTTAATTTCAGATGAAATTTATAAATTTCAATTGATCTTTTCTGAATTACAATTGGAAATGGTGTAATAAATAAAGTTTCGAATATTAAATAAATCCAATAAAACCCTTGTCTTCTTCACATACAAAGTGACCTTATGAAAGGATGAAGTTTTCTGTGACATCGACACACCCGTAGGTATTTTAACGTGACAATGTTTCTTTATATTGTTCGTTTTCTTATTCGTTCCTTCCCGCTGCCATTAAAGTTCTCCTTATCTTTATCCTGATTTATCCTAAGACTTGTCTGATGCATCTTCCTTATTTTTGACAATCATAATCCTTGGCATTCTCATAATTCTTGTCCGAATTATTGTTTTTATCAGTGTTCATATTCATATCCTAACTTTTTTTTTAAAATTCCTTTTGTAATCATTGCCCCACTTCTTGTGTCAGTCCTTGTTACACTTCTGATCCTAATTCTTGTCCCAAGCGTTGTCTAATCTTTATTAATTTCTCCATTCTTGTCCTAAACGTAGTTCAAAACCTTGCCATAATCAATGTCTCAATGCTTTTTATAATTATTTTTTCAATCCTTGTCTGAATCCTTTTTCCATGCGTTGTTCTAATCCTAGACCAAAACCATGTTCTAATATTTGAATAAATTATTTTTTTATATTGATCAATTTTATAAAAACAACTTTTATTTTTATTGACTTATTTATTGTTATTATTACATTAATATAAGTATTTAATATTTACGAGTGTTTTTATTTTCATTTTAATTTTTATTTTCATTTTTATATTTATTTCTATTTTCCTTTTCATTTCATTTAAATTTAATTTTTATTTTTTATTTTTATTTATATCTTTGTTTTTATTTTTATTTTTTTTATTTTGTTTTGTTTGTATTTTGATTGTTATTTTTATTTATATTTATATTTTTATTTTTAACTTTTGTTTTATTACTTTATTTCAATTTATATATTTATTAACATTCTAATTCTTAATTCTCATTACATAATTTTATTTTTTTATATTATTATTTCTTAATTCCATTTCTATTATTTTTGATTAATCTAAATTTTAATTATTGTTACTTTTATTTATTATTTTACTTTTACTTATAAACGATTATTATTATTTTTATATATATCTTATATATATTACGCAAACTCAAAATTTGTTGTCGTTAGGTTGCATTTTATTTTCTTAATGGAGCAGCTGAGAACAACGTTATCAAACTCAGAGCAAAACTATTCGCTGCTCACATTTCGTTCTCTTCTGTCTCTTCTTAATAGAGTGTCTAAAAACAACTTAATGAAAGTAAAAAAAATGTAAATCTCACGCAAGCCGCTTACGCTAAACGCTCGCAACCAAGATACAATTCTTTTATTGCAATTTTTAGCTCACATTTCGCTGTTATCTGTTTCTTCTTAATAGAGCGCTTGCAAACAACGAACTTCCTATATTATGGCGATGGATATTTTATTTAATTTGTTTATTTTATGCTTATTTTTATATTTAATAAATATGGAAAATTATTTTTATATATTTTTGATTTTGTTTTTGCATTTTATTTGTGTTTTTATTTTTATTATTCAATATATTAATATTAACAGATTACTTACTTACTTGCTTACCTACCTACTTACTTACTTACTTAATTACTTACTAGCTTACTTACTTACTCACTTACAAACTTACTTTATTATTTACTTACTTACTTACTTACTTACTTGCTTACTTACTTACTTACTTACTTACTTACTTACTTACTTACTTACTAAATTACTTACTTACTTACTTACTTACTTACTTACTTACTTACTTACTTACTTACTTACTTACTTATTTACTCACTTACTTACTTACTTACTTATTTACTCACTTACTTACTTACTTACTTACTTACTTACTTACTTATTTACTTGCTTACTTACTTACTTACTTACTAACTTATTTACTTACTCACTTACAAACTTACTTACTTATTTACTTACTTACTTACTTACTTACTTACTTACTTGCTTACTTACTTACTTACTTACTTACTTACTTACATACTTGCTTACCTACCTACTTACTTACTTACTTAATTACTTAATAACTTACTTACTTACTCACTTACAAACTTACTTTATTATTTACTTACTTACTTACTCAATTACAAACTTACTTTCTTATTTACTTACTTACTTACTAACTTACTTACTTACTTACTTACTTACTTACTTACTTACTTACTTACTTACTTACTTACTTACTTACTAAATTACTTACTTACTTACTTACTTACTTACTTATTTACTCACTTACTTACTTACTTACTAACTTACTTACTTACTTACTTACTTACTTACTTATATACTTGTTTACTTACTTACTTACTTACTAACTTACTTACTTACTCACTTATAAACTTACTTACTTACTTACTTACTTACTTACTTACTTACTTGCTTACTTACTTACTTACTTACTTACTTACTTACTTACTTACTTGCTTACCTACCTACTTACTTACTTACTTAATTACTTACTAACTTACTTACTTACTCACTTACAAACCTACTTTCTTATTTACTTACTTACTTACTTACTTACTTACTTACTTATTTACTTAATTACTTACTTACTTACTTACTTCCTTACGTACTTACTTACTTACTTACTTACTTACTTACTTACTTACTTACTTACTTACTTACTTACTTACTTACTTACTTACTTACTTACTTACTTACTACTTACTCACTCACTTACTGACCTATTTACAAATTTTATTTGTTTGTTTTTAATTTCTTTTTTATTTTCATTTTTTAATTTTTGTTTTTATCATTTTTGTTTTTATTCAATTGATTTATTATTATTTCTTATTATTTAATTGTATTTATTTTATTTTAACTTATTTTTGTTTATATTTAATTCTTGTTTTATTATTATTTTAAATTTTTTATTATTATTAAAATTTTCAATTATTATTTTTATTATTTTTGTTTTTATTAATTTTTTATTATTATTTTTCATTATTTTATTGTATTTTTTTTATTCTAATTCACATTTGTTTATTTTTAATTCTATTTTTATTTTATTTTTTATTTTTAATATTTCTGTTTTTAATAATATGTTTTATTATTTTTATTAATAATTTTTCTTTCTATTTCTTTGTTTATTATTTGTATCTTTATCGTACATTTTGTTTTTTTATTTTTTTTTTTGTGATAACATTTATTTTTCGTTTTATTTATTTTGGGTTTAGCTTTTTATAATTTATTTTTATTTCCATTTCTATTTCTATTTCTATTTTGATTTTTTTTTTTAATTTTATTTTTATTTTTATTTTTATTTTATTTTTATTTTTATTTTTATTTTTATTTTTATTTTTTTCTTTTTGTCTATTATTTTATTCATAAGAATAAAAGAACTCAGTTACTACTTTGCGTCTAACGTATGATCTGCCTTCTTAACAAACCCGATTAAACTTAGTTCTGTCAGTAAATAATACGTCAAAATAAATTCTCTTTTTACGACGTTTACACCGAAAACAGATACTGAATTATATTTAGCTGATTTATGCGAAAGTTTTTTAATTTAAAAATCATTTTATCTTCTTTAACAGTCGTTTTTCGAGGTTTTCGCTTTGAAGACACATTGTTGGGTGTTGAGTATTTTCGAAAATAGCGAATACCATGAAAAACCATCGCTTATGAATGCAGTCATCAAACAGTTTTTAAATCAACTCACGAGTCTACGAGTCACAAGATTTAATTTTCCTCATATTTTTTCTTATTTTTAACTCTTATTGAAATCAATTAAATGTTCATAATATTTTAATAGCTGTGCTGCACATTAAAAATAACTGAAATTATCTCATTAACTGTACATACCATCGTTCTTAATTATGTATGTATGTGCACGCTTCAAATAAGCAACATGTGAGCAAATAATTCTCTGCAAATTTGTTTGCCTGTGAGACAACAAGAAAATATTTATTTTATGAAACTTTGTCCCTTGGGTACAGTAAGAAGAATAAGAAAAAGAGTAAAGTTTCGGTTTGTTTTAATTGGAATTGAGGGTTTAATATGCTTAAAATAATGTTATGTGCACGGTACTGTACCTCGTATATATTTTTATTTATTTTTTTACTTTTTTTTATTTTTTTTTAAAATCGTTATTTGTTGTTTGGCATCAGTGCTCTAAATAATTCAATCATTATAAACATCTCAAAGTGTGGAGTTTTATTTCCTTATGTTATTGTTATTTTCGGATGTCACCTTGGAATGGTTTTACTAATTTCTCCCAACTAATGTTCGAACTAACAACTTATCTATAGAACTAACATTTTATTTTGATATCGATTAAAGTATAGAAAAATAAGCCAATTTTCATGAATATACTGCAGATATATTTAAAGTATAAATGCATGTATTAACAAATATAAATAAACATCAAGTAGATTGAGATCAATACGCTTGAAACAAGCTTTTAACTTCAGTTGTAGTTTGAGACGTAACTTGACAAATAAATTCATTTTTGGCAATATAACGAGTACTATCCAAATATCAATTTAAAGCAGTGGGGCCCAAAAAATTTTAAGCGCGGGCCAATGCTTAAAAAAACAAAACAAACACAAAATATTGCTCATCATTGCTTTTGACAAAAAAAGCAAACAAAACAAAAACAAAAAAAAAAACAATTACAATGCAATAAAATTACATATCATGAAGTACACTGCCATTATTAATTTCTATTACAATAACAATGCTTGCATGAAAAATTACTCGACACACAAGTAACGGAACAATCAGCTTCAGCATCGACATCATCGAGTGTGCGTTTTTTATTTTGGCTTTGCATGCATTTGTTTTTGTAAAGTTCGCTGGAAAATGTGCTGAACACTGAACGAGTGCGGTTTGTGTTGTTGTTTTTTGCACGCGTTCTTTGGTATTGGCTCATCGCAAAGACAAAATTGTATGAAGGGCCACGCGGGCCACTACGTGGGCATGATTAATTTAAAGCTTTCTCGAATCGCCTTTGAGTATCTACAAAACTTATCTAACCAAGTTTTATTTAAATAAATTTGCTCAAACAATTCAAAAAATGTTATTTCTAATGCTATTTATTTTATTGAACTCGCTTTGAAAATGCAACAAAAACAACTTCATATTAATTACTGATAACAGTCTTAAGAATAGATAGATATAGACGTCAAGAAATTAGTTATATTTACAGCTACGTCATTAAGTAGCGCACTTGTGACAACAGGACAGAAAGTTAGGCAAACAGAGAAACAAACAAACCATCCATCAATCAAATATATAGCACAATAAATGGAAAATAGATTAATAAAGAAAATACCAAACATTTTGCACGTTTGTATGAAAGAACCTGTTTGAACAAGTGTTACAATTAATCAACATGAAAAAAAAAGAAAAACACATCAGTAAAAACAAAACTGTGACAAACAAACTTTTCAACACCTACTAGATCGGTTGGAATGATAGATATGTGGGTATGATACAGGTACAAAAAAAAAAAAAAAAAAAAGTAGTCAAGTATTTATCTACTAACTACATGCAATAAAACGTTGCTCTATTAGATTTAACTGCTTCTTGACTATAACGACCAACAAGTAGTTGAACAAGATTTAATTTTAACACTTGCACTCAATGTAGTTCTGATTGTGTTTTGAGATAAGATAGCGGTAGCGAAAATACTTATTTTACATTCAAACCAAGTTTCAACAAATGTTTATTTTTGTATCACATTGTTTTTTTGCTAACATTTCTTATAGGTTGTTGATGTACGCTACTAATTCATTCCTAATCTTTTATAGTCTTCGTTGATAAGCTCTGAAGTACATGCGATTTTGATTTTTTTACTCGTTGCAAAATTTTTATGCAATTGAAGCAGTTTTATTGCTGTTAAATGTGGTGGCAAAGTTGATGACAGTTTTGATAAATTGAAGATGCGTAACGGTTGATAGCAACTCAAGTTGCTTATCTTAGATGGACTTGGGTAGGTTCGTTCTCAAAGACTTCGAAATAGATGTGTAGCAAATTAATTTCTAATGGAAGCTAAAAGAGGTCATATAAATACAATCATTTCTGCTTCCAACTTCATGAGCCCAATAAAGATCAAAAGCCACCAAACGATTTAGGAACAAAATGCAATCAAATATTTAGATATTTTGTTTTAAAATCCAAAAACTTTTAGGCTGTTGATTTCATATTTCATACAATATTAAAATTTGGCTTTTATTTTGAGTGGATTTGTAGGACTTGAAGATTGTAGAGTTTATTTTTTTTTTAACTTTTATGCACAGTTTAGTAAGTGCATCTCTGTGAAGTTTTTTTTTATATCTATAAGGTTGGAAAAAAAATTTGAAAACAAACTTTGAATTGTCTGTTAGCTTGACTATAAAGTGCCATCGCTTTGAAACATTTACATGCATCTGGCAACTCTTTTTTTTTGTTTTAACGGGAGATAAATCAGCTGATTAATTTTTGATTATGTGACGGAAACTGGATTGTCTACAATACTGTCAAGACAGAAAGAAACTGGTTCAAGAAATATAAAGCGACGGAGAATCAAGCAAAAGCAATCACCAAAAAAAGGTTTTTATCTCAATCTGGTGGGATTGGAAGAGGCATGTTTACTATGAGGTACTTACACAGAATAGAATCATAAATTCTGAAATCTACTGTGGGCAACTAAAGAAAAAGACACGTCCTGACCTGTACTGTCGGAAAGACCTTGTCTCTCACCACAATAACATCAGGCCTCATACGAGTTTGGTGATTCGCCAAAAATTGCTCGAGTTCAAATGGGATGTTTGGTCCCATTCACTGTAATGACTTCTTGATATACCCATTCCATTGATATACCCATTCCATTGATATACCCATTCCCATTCCTTGTAATGACTTCAACCCAATATACAAATGTGTTGTTTATATTAGTACAATTGTATATTTACTACAAACTACCTTGAAGCAAATGTCAAAGTGATCAAATGTCAAAGGTGGCTCAAATAAATGATTGCGTATTCAAGAAAAGCAAAAGTTTATATGAAGGGAAATGGTAAAATAATGAAATTCGAACAGTTTACTTCAAACTTCTTACAACTTCGAAACCTACACTTTAATTTAGAAGGCAGTGACCCACTTCGAAGAGACATTTTAATTCGTGGAGGCAAGAGCAAAGTTAAAAATATATCCGCATAGCTTGAAAAGTTCAATAGTTAAAAAGCGTTTTAATGTTAAAAAGTCTTTTAAAATTTTGTTACTCGTAAACATGTTGTAGCTGCATTCTAGTTAAAATAGGAACACTTTCGTTTTGAAGTGAGAAGAGTGTCAATAATGGTTTGTGTATTAGATAAATTCAATGACTGTTTATTAATTTGTCACAATTTCGTTCACATTTTGATATCTAAATATCAAAAGTTTTGCAAAGCTACCCTCTTCAGTGGCAGATCTACATACGGGCTGAAAGGGCTTAATCCCCCCCTTGGAGAATTTTTTGTATGGGACAAAAATTAAAAAAGTCGAAAAAGACGTTTCAGCCCCCCCCCCCCCCCCCCCTTGGCATACAAAAGTGTGGTTTTAGCCCCTCTTTGGCGAATCCTTGATCCGCTACTGACCCTCTGCACTGAAAAAATTGTCATTTTATTATGGTTTTTTGTAAATATTTTGAAATGTTTGACAAATTTTCGTTTTGATTTTATTTTATTTTAATTGTTTATATATTTCGAATTTTTTTTTTGACATATTGTCCAATTTTTTTAAATATTTTGAATTATTTTATATATTTTTAAAACTATTAGTGCTTAAATGAGATCAAATAGTTTTAAAAATGCTTTATGTAGGATTTATAGCACGTCCTAGTCGAAAGGTAGGCGAACACCTCTTTAAAGCGATCTATCTTTTCCTATTGTCTCAATCATTAGAAAAAGGCACTAATGCCTTAGATGATGAACACGGCAGCTGCAAAGGGATGTTGGCAGTTGGAACAAAAATGCGAAAAATGCAAAATTAAAAAACAAACCACAACGAAACAGCTTTTCGCGGAATCACCTTGTAACTCCAGTTAATATTGTAACATTTTTAACCGAATTCAGAAATGTCTAATACCGTTATTGTAATACTATGTGTTTAGTTAAAAACAGAAAATTATTTATCTTAAAACACAAATTTTAATTTTTTTTTTAAGTGTAACTAAATTTCTTTGCAGTATAGTTCAAGATAAAATAGAAAGCAAAAGTGGAAAACGAAAACAAAATAGAAAAAAAAACTATATCCATATCGACATCGGCATCCATATCCTTCCTTCATTGCCGATAGAAGGTACTCGGATTCTTAACTAATCATTTCTCACGTGCGCGAAGATGTGACGAAGGGATTAATACCCCTTACGTAGCAGCTCCATATAGAAAAGATATGGTAGTTGGCAGTGAAGGGTATGATCGCCGAGTCATAAAGGGTGTGCCAGAAAGCTATCTTGGGATGCTCGTTTTTTCTACTGGGGTTTCAGCCATTTTTAAAAATCCTCTCATTTATAAAGAAAAATTTTCAAACAAATTTTCACATTTTATTTTTTTTTTTATATATACATATTTTGAAATAATTTGATATATTTTTGACTAAATTTGTGCTCAGATGAGAAAAACAAAAATTTTTAATCTTTATCGATGGTTTATCATGGCAAAATAATACGAGGTAGCATTGAAAGCTGCTTATTTTCTCTTACACTAGAAACCATCTCCTGCCAAAAACAGCTGTTTTTCTGCATCTGTTGAATTTGTTGGTTTCTTGTTTTTATTTTATTTTCACTTTGACATTTTCAACATTGTTTTTATTTTCAATGGCCGATTGTGAGCGAATATATTTGTTGACAGGCGGTGGTTTCCCAAGGAACTGTCAATACTACCTTGTAATTATTATACCATGATGGTTTATTGAAGGTTTCAACCATTTTTAAAATTCTCTCATTTATGAAGCATTTAAAATAGATTTTTAACGCTATTGAACTTCTATGCATAATATTTTTCAATTTTTTTTCGATTTTTTTCTTATTAAGGCTTTATAAGAGGTTCGTAACTTTCTATGAATACAGCCGTAACTATTCAAGACAACATACTCGAAATTTTAAGTTAATTCGATGGAAATTTACGTAAACTTACTTTTGACATTGCTTAATAATACTTATGTTTTATACCTTGAGCTTTGAACTTCAAACTTTATTTCCTCGAAATCATGGTACAAGAGACGGCGAATAAGATAACTTGAGAATCGTTCAACGAATTAACTTTTTTATGTTTTTGTATATATATTATATTAAATATTTTCTGGGTGTAAATTGTTATATTTTATAATCGACCAATAGTTAATTTCTTCAGCCCTCAATTTTAAACGGAAGAAGTTTTTTTAAAAATTAAGTAACACCATAACCACCGAAGTATACAGCAGCCCGAAATGAGTCTTGCGAATTCCTATTATTCGGATATTGTACGTCAGCATGTTGTGTCGACATTTAGTGATTTGATAGCTTATGGCAAGTCAACAGAGCGTAGAAACGTTTCAAAATAGCTTTGCCAAAAATAAACCAACGCAGTCATATCGCTCTCATGCCTGATGGGTTGTTTCTAATTATAATCGAATTTTCAACCTATTTGTCCAGTCAATCCATTGTGTCTCTGGCTATGCAGCACATTGCAGCAATCTACTGAAACAAAACAACATGTTCTACAGCTAATTTTCGCTTCTAGGATAGGAAACGGATTTTCAGCGAAATGGACGAAATGGCGTCAGAAAGAACAATACCATCGAAAATAGCGCAACGTGTTGGTTAGTTATGTTGACAGAAAAAAAAAATTCAAAATGCTTGTGTTATCGAAATGAATTTAGCCAAACTACTTTTTAATAAGAATAAAAAAGACTCAATAACATTTTGAATATGATGAAAAAATCAGCCTTATCATGAGAAATTTTCTCCCGGGAATTGCAAAAGGGAGTTTCCGTTTTTAAGATAATGCTCAAAAGCTTTTTGGAAATTTTTAATGCAAATTTATTCATCAGCTTTTAATATTCATGAGGGTCAAAAAAATAAAATGTAATGTCTTTATCTGTTATCTTAAAAGCGGAAACTCCCTTTTACAATCCCTGGGAAAAAATTTGAATACTCTGTGTGTTACTTCGTTATGAATTTCAATACAATTCTCACTTTTATTGAGAATGACAAAAAATTTTGCTTACTTATTTTACACTGATAGCCTACTATCAGTAAAATATATATTTTATATATTTTTCATATTTTTCAGTGTAATATCGAGTTATTTTGCTCATAATAACTCGATAGTCATTAGATTAAAATTAATTCCGATATCAATTCAACTGCTTAAAACACTTGTGCAATTATTGTCTAATATTTATAAACAAACACGTGTATATCGATACATATATAGGTTGTTATTTCTACATATAAATATGTATGAATAATAAATACCTTAACCCTGCCTAAGCTCCCAGTTATTTCATTCGTAGCTCCTTGTTATTGAATCATTTGGTTGGAATAACTTTTCCTCGATATTGTACTCATTAAATTTTCCATTCAATTGGCACGTAGTATGACTGCTTAATAGATAAAAAAAAAATATAATGTGGTTCTAATTTTTTGTTTTTTTTTTTTTTTCTTTCTTATCGTATTTACAATAACACTAGAGAAAAAATGGCAACATATTGTCTGTGCTTGCCTAAAAATCTAGCATATTTAATAATTTCTGTTGACGTAAAAAAGAAAACAACCCCCATATAGACTGGCATTGGTAGCTGACTCAGTTACTTATTTTTTGAATATTTATTTTTGTCGTTAGTGTGGGGTTTTCTTAACTTCTTTTGCTCACTTTTTTTACGCTAGTATTTTTGCATGAGTTTCTTGTGAAGTGCTTTTTGCGGTAAGCTTTTGTGCTGACTTGCCGACTTCTATTTTATTTTTTTTTTTTTTCATAAAATCGATTTTATTCCCTACAGTTTTCACTTAGATTTCTATTTATGCCATCATCATGAAAGTCCTCTGAGTGGCTTTGATTTTCTTCGTTTTCCACACACGCTTATTGCGGATTTTTTACATACCTTTCTTAATTTTTTTTTTTTCTTTGTTAATATGTATGTTGTTTGCTTTTAATATTTTGCATGTTTGAAGAGCTTATATGCAGAAAAAGCCAGATTTTTCTTAATACGAATGACATTTCCGAGAAAGTAAGGATTTTGTTTTTTCATCTCTTATTTTGAAATGACGTCTTTTTATTGAAGCTATTCTAGAGTGAGTTTTTTCAGCTCTAAAGTTTTCAGGAAGTTTGTACATATACTTTAGTCTTAAAAAATTTATCATTCAGATCTTGCATATACTTTGAATCCTCAGAAGACATTTTCCGTAGAGGTTATTCACATAAACGAATCTTTAATTCACATAAACGAATCTGACTGTTCAGCTCGCGGAAGAAGTAACTATGTACATCGAAGCAAATAGTTGCCTGTTTCTTCGGCATCACGAACGCAAAGAAATTTTTCTTATATCGCAACTGAAAAATTCACTAACTACACTTCGTTTGCGAGTTGTATTTGCCGCAAACAAATATGCAGTTGTCATCAACTTAAAAATATATCTTATAAATATATATATCGCAAGATTTTTCGGCCATTACTATATTTAATATATTAATTATCTTTCTCTCTAAGTCGTCCGTCTACTTATGGATTGCACTCATAGCACCTCTGGTGCTATCTCCGTCCGCGTATTAAGCAAATTATCAATTTGATTATAAAGCAACAATTTGTCAAAAAAAGTAACTCTGAACTATAAGCGTTTTGTGTATACAACGAAGGGAAAAACAAACTTTTCAGTTGGATAAAACAAATTTTTCAATTGCTGCAATTTAAAAATCATTCGCGTTTATGACAAACGAAATTTAAAACTAAATGACACGTTTCTCACAACTGACTATTGCCATGACAACTGTTGAAACGTTTGCAAATAACGATTTCAAACACGACAAACGAAGTTCGTTTGCGACAAACTGGCGATAAATGTTTTTTTTTCCTTGCGTGCAGGTCATGTTACGACAATGGCATTAAATTAATATCGGACGCTCAATTCCGAATGATACACAAGCATTTGCTTGCCATTGGAGAAATTATCCAAGTCATTGGAGAAATTTGGATAAAGAAGGTACAATTATTTTTCATCATTACAATTAGAGCCTTCACACATCTGCTTAAACAAACACCTTTTGACCATCCAAAAAATCGAATTGATGGGTCTGTTAATGCACAACGTTATTCAGCGCCACTCGGCCACCCTACAACATATACTACCTTTATTCCGTAAATTTACACCCCTGAAAAGGCGAGCACAACTTTGTAAGTTCAACTTCGTGCGCATGCTCTGTCTTTCGTTCAACGTAAAAAGCAGTGGAAAGAAAAGTTCGAGAACACATACAAAAGTAAAACGCGTCGCCAATGTGACTATTTTAAATCATTTAATATTTCAGAATTACTTTTTATTTTCAATACTTCAATAAATAACTTTAAATAACAGTTGTTGTCAATTTATTTGCGCTGATTAAATTTGTCTGCTGTCGCAACAGGGTCTTTCGCCATACAGCCCTGATTTGGAACACAATGAATTTTTCTTTAATCCAAGAAATAAAAAAAAAAAAATACGTGGTCAAAGATTTTCGACACACGAAGCAAAATTGTTGCATTCAAAATGTTTCTTTTGGAGTTACCTCAAGCGATGTGGAAAAAGTGCTTCCAAAATTGTTTCATACCCATGCAAATTTCTTAGGTTCAAGGCGGGACGTGGTCTAGAGAAATTAAATTTTAAAATTTTTTTTTTATTAAAAATCAAACTATCCATCTTTTTTTGAATAATGCACAAAAAGCATTGAAAGTTTAGAAAATCCTTTTCATTGCTTCTAGATCGAATTTGATGCTGGTTAAAATGATCGTTGATGGTCATTAGTAAATAATAGCATGACGGAATGTTTTGAATAAAATTTTTATAAAATAATAATATATCAGTACTTATTATGTTACCAAAGAAACAAAAAGGACAGAACGGCCTAAAAAAAGTTATAATCAGCTGCATGAACCTAGTGAACTTTTTAAAGCGAAAAATAGCTAGGCTCAATGGCGGATCTAGGATTAGCCAGAGAGGCGGGCTGAAACTACAGTTTTGTATGCCAAGGGGGGGATACTCAAACGTCTTTTTGGATTTTTTTAATTTTTTTCCCATACAAAAAGTTCTTCAAGAGGGGGGAAGAGAGGGCTCTGCTACTCAATTACCTCCAAATCTTCCAAAGTAAAACCTTCAAGATTGATAAGACCCATTTACGATGGGCTCTTTCTTGGACCTTATCAGTGGGGTTTCATACCTCGCAAAACCACAACCGACCAGATATTTCCGCTACGGTAATTACGATGGGCTTATTCTGAAGCTGGTTAACGATAGGTTTATTTATGTTGGTATCGCTTTTATTGTAAAGAGGGCAGAGTACTGAAGTTCCAATCGTTTCGAATACATTCTTCCGACCATATTCTGCATAGAACTTCGCCTCCATTCTTGAAGTATTGCCGTGAAGACTTTATTGTAGTCGGGTAGTAGAACTTCAACGTTGCCATCCACAATTGTGGTTTCCGAGATATGGTCTTTGTTGTCGCCGCATTGTTATCAGCGTCAACATTCAGAAGCCTAAAGAAGTGTTTAATTTACATCATCAGTGCACTGTAGTGTACTGTACACTTCTTTCACTTAATTCCTCAAAAAACCTGAAGATAATAACTTAAGTCAAGTGTTATAAAATGTTTGTACACAAATGGTCGAGAAATGGACCTACAGTTTTATGCCAACTCCGAATGGTTAATGTTTAAGTTCTCAAGAAGCTATTCATGGCACTATCTACTCCAAGACTGTTTATTTCATCATTTCATTTCTTCGAAAAAGTGAATCGAAAATTGAAAAACTTCGATATGCAATTTATTTCTCATTGCATTCTAAGACACTTTTATCTATAAATTATAGAGGAGTTATAAAATTGTGGCATTTTAATATGTTAATTTAATTTTATAATTCTTAAAAAACATATTTTATAAGAATTTTATTTTGAGCTTTATGCCAAATAATTCATGAAGCAACAGGTTGCTACAAAGCACTGCTTTCAGAATCAATGCAGTCAACTTTTTGAAATTTTGCGACTAGTAAAAGAGTAGAAAAACACTGCTTTGATAAAGTGAATAGCGCTTCTATAATTCCGTTTTGGTTTTATTGCTATTGCGCTTATAAGCTTTTCAAAGTTAGTGGACTGCTAAAACCACAGAGACTACTGATGAGTCGGAGTAGCGTCCAACGAAACCATGGTCTAGTCTGCTGGGTTTGTTCTGCAAAATAAAGACATAACTAGCAATACAAAAAAGAAAATCGAACGTAAAAATTTTAATAGGATAACCCCAATGGCTCTCAGCGGTTTCAGCTGTAAAAACATCATCAAGAGAATTATGTTCTTTGAGTTATTTGTGCTTTATATGTTGACTTTTCTCAACAAATTTGCAAATGTTTCTTATTTTTTTTTAAGCGATTTAAACAGCTACTTTTTTATATATCCTTTATTTTGCTGACGCCATCAGTAAAATTTAAGATATAAAAAAATTGTATTTTTATTGCTTTGTCTCCTTTTGTAGCGGCTTTTCTCCACATACTTATATTACTCTGAGTGCCTACGAGTTATTGTTGTTGAGAAAATTCTCGTGAGTTTATCGCTATTATATTGATTATCCTTCTTTATGAGTAATTTCAGCTTTGATGTGGAATTTGAAAAATCTTTTATTTTGAATATTTTTTAAGCTTATCTGCCAAAAAAAAGAAGAATAAACAAATCTTGTGTATTTTCTGACTTGTGACAAATACTGAGAAATATTTAAAAGGTTTGTATATCCCCCCGGCTATTGATTACAAGTTTAACTCAAATCTTTTCTGGCGTTATAATCCTAGCCCAAGGTCAGAATTAGCCTCATTCCCCCGCTGTTAGTCTGATGGTTTTCAAGGATATGTTATTTCTATTATTTTTCTTTTTTTTTTGTTTTTGTTTTGTAATTTTAATTAAATATCTTGAAGTCACCATGGGCTCATCCCTCTCCCCCATTTTGAAACTCATCAATTATTTATTATTTTTTTTTCAATTGAATTTCAGCATCTAATTATTCAAAATGATTTTGATTTATTTGTGTTCAGTTCGTAAACGTCTCAAATTGATTCATTTAATACGGGTAGAATAAACTTGAATGAAAACTCACAATTTTCCAGTATTTTTGAGTGATTTATCTAAGCGAATTTATTGTTACTAGTACCGCCTGTGGTCGAAATTCGATTTCAGTTTTTTTTTCTTTTATTTTTTATTTTTATTTAAAAACGTTTGGCAGCCTTAAAAATGTTAAATTGAGAAATAAGTACTTTAGAGTTATTGAAGTGAATCAAGGATTAGTTTGATTTATTTCGTAGAGATTAAATTGAAAAAATTAATTGACATGCATGCATGGTGAACTGTAGTTTATATTTAAGTTTCATAGCCTTCTGTATTGGTAACAATAAAATTTCCAAAAGAATTCGACTTAATTTGAAATTTGAATTGTATTGAAATAAATTTCGATAAAAAATTAATGTGAAAAACATAATTATTCCATAAAAATGTTGGCATCACTTTTACGTTCCTAATGAATTCGCCACCAGTTCTCTTGCCCAGAAGAGAGTACAATGTGAGCGGCAAACTGAAAATAGAAAAAGAGTCTATTTTGGCATCAAATGGCGAGCTTTCTTTCTTTTAACATTGTGTGGATCATTTATATGGAACTTTCTTTGTGTGGTCGTTCTGTGGCCATCACAGAAAATCGTTCGTCTGCCCCTGTTTACACACGTCAAGAGTTGACGGTCAATTTTCTCATATTCCCTTTTAAACTTGACGCTTAAGTTTACACTTATCAAGAGTTGACGGTCAATTTGTCTTTAATAACGCTGAAATAAAATGAAAAATAACGGAATAACGAAAGAATACAAAATTGACGGAACATTCAAGTTTGTTCCTTCCCCTTGCCATATGGGTAAATCGCCCTCTAACACAAGAGTTGACCGTCAACTCTATTTTTATTTCTCATTTTCTAAAAATTCTTAAGGGGGACTATAGATTAGGACTATGTTTTTTTCAGACATTTTCCTGAATGTCTTTTTTACAAATAAGGAATGTTTATAATTTATTGAAACTATGAAATCATACATATTTCATACATATAACTAATTAATTATTTAAAATTTTTTTTTAAGTATCAGCTGCCACTCATTGTAGGTAAAAATAATACGCTCGATAGGAGCTCATATGAAGATTTCATATGAAACTTTGGAAATATATTTTTAATGGCTTTATTAATAATTTGCGATTTAAAAAAAAGTCATCTTAACTTAGTTCTCCCCTTAATAATGTCTTTTTTGGAAAACATTATCAAATAATTGTTTTTTTCTGAAAATTCAAAAGGTATAAAAAGCACTTATTTCTATCTTCGATTATTGATGTTTTTGAAAAAATACTTCTTCTCGCTTCTCCTGTGCTGTTCCAATAGATGTAAAGAATTTTGTAATCACTGCAAAATGCTGTCATTTGTCAACAAAATGAATGAAGCGCACTAAAGCGCGACGACAATCCAGCCAGCTACAACAAGTAATTCTAACTGATGGTGCTGGTGAACTCAATCATAAAAAGGACGATGATGATGATGATGACGATGGTGGTAATGACGGCACTAATGATGATGTTGTTGCTCATAACTCAGACAAACTGTCTTCAAACAAATAAGTAAAGAAAAAAACCTCAACCGACACCAAATCAAGTATAGCTTCCGCTTCCGTTCTGAAAATGAAAGAAAATATAAAAGCTTAATAAAGCACACGCTGTGAAAATCAGCTGTCAAGTTTGATGTGGCAAAGAAAAAGTAGAATAATTTATCAAAAAGAAAACAAAAACTGAAAAAAGTGCAACACGGAAGTCAGCTTAAATGCATTAAATTGCAGGCGTTGTAAAATTTTGATATTTGCTCGTTAAGCTTTTTAAATATTAAAGCAATTTCATCGCAGTAAAGTTTCCTTTGTATGCAAAAATGAAAACTTATTTTAATTCAAGCTTTAAGAACAATATTTAAATCAGCAAGCTTACAAAAACTTCAAGTTAATAGCATTAACTTTTGAGCACTATTGAAAGCTTTAATTAAACTAAAGTTACGTCTCTATGTTTCACTTTCCTGCGTTGAATGCTTCAAAGTTTTTAAAACTTTAATTAATTGTTCGTTGCTTCTTGGTATTCGCTATGTTTGAACTTATGTTTCGTTTGTGAAAGCTGTCGAATAAAGTGCTTTATAAACTTTTTAAATTTTTTTCAATTATTTTGCGTGTTTTTTTTTAATACCTAATTAAATTAAATTATATGAGCTGATGATTTTTTTTTCTGAACAATTTCAAGATGAACTCAAGTGTGATAATGAACGCATTATCCGATTAAGTGAACACAAGGAGCATTACTACGAATAGGTAGATATTCGGCTTTATTTATGCATAGTTCAAAATTGCTACAGTAGGTCGAACATATGAGAGTTCCGGTGAACTTTTGGTTAGGAGTTAATGATGCCAGATTAAGTTTTAATCCAAAGGAACTTGATTCCAACGGAGATTGTTCCAATCGAACCAATTCAATTTGTCCCACGAAATTCAATTTGTAAAAATTTCAACCTCTTTTTATGTATGGGAGGTAGGCGCATTTTCTGTTCCATTTTGACAAATTTGAAACTAAAAGTATTTATTTGAAATCAAAGCTTACGTGCAAAATTGGAATCAGTTAATTGATTAATTTTTGTGAAATTTTTAAAGATTCTACCATATAAACTCATTACATTCGCATGAGAGGTAGGCGTGGGTTTTAATCGATTTCGAAAAAATTTAGAAAAAACAAACAAACAAAAAGTCTGAATTTGGGTCTAATATTTTATGCAAAAATTTCAAATGTTTTGATTAAATTTTGTGTTTAGGTTGTAGAGATTTACCATTTTAATGACGTCACTTTTTATGTGAGGAAGGTGTGGTTTTCGTCCGATTGAGCTCATTTTCGAACTTGATCATCCCTTTTGAAAAAAAGCTTATATATTGACGACTGTATTCATAAAAATTTATGAAGTTCTTATAAAGCCTTCATAAGAAAAAAATAAAAAAAAAAACAAGAAATTGAAAACATTATTCATAAACGTTCAATAGCGTTAAAAATCTCTTTTAAATGCTTCTTAAATGAGAGAATTTTAAAAATGGTTGAAACCGTCAATAAATCCTCGATTAACCATTTAAAATTTTTTTTTAAGAGCTTGGAGATTTTGTGTCACGGTATCCCCAATCTTGACGAGTAGCGGTTCCGGAAAATCGTCCCAATGAATAGGAATACGTTCGGTTATATTTGCCATTTAATTGAAAATGACCCAGTGTTCAATGGTCAAAACTCCTGGAAGCAGTTTCCAGTTCAAATGCAGCTAGCCATTGTTTTGTATTTGATTGGATCTAGCGGAGAGTATGCTTCAAATTTAAGTACCTATATTTTTTTCTTTTTCCAAAAACCATTTATGAAAATTGACTATTTTTTTACCTGTTTAACCAGACTAGACCCTTTAGTTAAATACCACGAGAGAAAACTAAATAAAGTTGTATTTTTAATTCAGACTTCAGTTTTAATTTGTATTTCATTGAAAAGTAAATTAAAATTTGACTCATAAAGGAAGTTAAATTTAAAACAAATACAAAAAAGTTTTATCACATTTTTTAATATATATTTTTATGATGCAACATGAAATGGAATTAAAAAAATATAGCAGTTTTGACTATGTTATCAACAGACTTCCAGATTGCTGTAGTTTCTTTCAAGCAGAAATTTTTGCGATCGAGAAAGGAGCTACGACAATCCAATCAAGGAACATCAATCCATCAAGGATTACAATCTTTGTGGACAGCCAGGCTGCGATAAAAGCACTCCGCAGCGAAAATACTAAATCGAAATCTGTACTGAGCTGCCAGCAAGCTCTCATCAGAATCAGTCCTCCCCACAAGATCAATATCTGCTGGGTGCCCGGTCATCGTGACATAGCGGGAAACGAAATAGCAGACAGATTGGCTAGGGAGGGCTCTGAACTGGAAAGAAGTTCTGTGATTGGGTCGATCATGACTCCAATCGGAGAATTCAAGAAGAAAATAAATGATAAAGCCAGAAATAACACAAATAACTATTGGTCAAATAGAGACGACTGAGTTATCTCTCGCCATCTCTGGCCTAAACTCTGCGAAATAAAAACTTTTTAACAAAAAACAAACCGACCTCAAAATCACTACAAAGTAAAAATAATTTTAAATAACTTTTCCCATTCATTTCTTGGTCATATTTTAAAAGCTATTTAAATGTATTATAATATTGGAAATCTTATCATTTTCATTTTTTCTATTTTGTTTTATTATCATCAATATATTAATTGCTTTATGTACATAAAAGCTTTAAAGTTGGCGCTTATCTTACTATGTCGAAATCTTTTTATTTTAATTTTTTCTAATTTGTTTTATCATAAAGATATTATTAACTTTATGAATATAAAAGCTTCTTAGCGATTTTTTTTCTTTCAGTTGGCAATTTTTGAGTACCCTGAATGTAGCCAATGTGTTCCATGCATTATTTGTGCAGCTGTTACACACTATGTCATATTCAATATGAGCTTTACAAGCTCACCCAAACCAGTTTAGTGAGAAATTTAATGTGTACAAAGCTTTTAAAATTACTACAGTGTCACCAAGGCACCAAATAGTGCACGGATGGTAAAAGATCATGATTGTGTGTCGATGAAGAAAGATGAGCGCCGACTTCAAAGCTTTTATGTTCATAAAACAATTAATATATTGATGATAATAAAACAAAATAGAAAAAATGAAAATGATAAGATATCCAATATTATAATACATATAAATAGCTTTTAAAATATGACCAAGAAATGAATGGGAAAAGTTATTTAAAATTATTTTTACTTTGTAGTGATTTTGAGGTCGGCTTTTTTTTTGTTAAAAAGTTTTTATTTCTTCCTTTTTAGAGAATATGAAATATTTTATGTAATAGTATTCTTGAGGAAAATTTCAAACATAAAACTTTGTTCTTAAAAAATTTGTTTTATTAATTCCTGAAAGTTTGTTGGGTATTCTTCATTTCTGCTGCTTTGAAATTTTTAGTGCCACGCCCTTTATCTAAACCCGCCCACTTTATTTACCGTACCTTATAATGATTCTACCTAGCTCTGTGCCAAATTTCCGTTTCCAAGTATCAATATTAACCGTAATATAGTACTTTCCTTAAAGTGCCACACCCTGTGTACAATCCCGCTCACTTTTTTAATGATTCTACCTACCCGCCTACCTGCATACCAAATATTAGTAGGCTAGTGTCAATATTAACTAAGATATAGTATTTTTATAATTTTGACACGTCCTTTTGTTGAATAACGCCCACTTTTTTTGCCGTAATTTTGTGTTTAAGGGGTTGTGTTTAAGGGGTGTCGCCCGCCCCTCAAAGTTGGCCTTCAAGCCCATTTATTCAAATGTAGTTTGTTTGTATATGAGTATCTTTTCAAAAAAATATTTTACAAGAATATGATGTATGGCAATATTTTAGCTCTTTTAGTCGACAACATTAGCCACATAGGCCACGCACGTTAACCAACTACGCCACAGACGCCACTACTGTAAGTCAAGAGTTATAAATTTTTTAATATAACTCAATAATTTTGTTTTGTATGGTTTTCTTTTGACTATACGTAGTATAGCTATGTATGAAATAATTTAATAGACATAAGCTTTCACCGCACAAGCTTAGAACAAATAATTTCCATATAAATATAATTTTGGTACATATAATTTTTGGTATTTTTGTTGGTTATTTTCTATATTATTTTCTCAAATATTGATTTTATCAAAAAACTTTCTTTGAGGCTAATGTTGTTGATTAAAAGAGCTAAAATATTGCCATACATCATATTCTTGTAAAATATTTTTTTAAAAAGATACTCATATACAAAGAAATTACATTTTAATAAATGGGCTTGAAGGCCAACTTTGAGGGGCGGGCGACACCCCTTAAACACAACTTATCGCTTGGAAACTTTTTTGTATTTTTTTTTACATAAAACTGAACCGATTTGGGGGGAGAGAATATAAGAAATAAAAAAAAAAATATCCTCCATACAACTAACGGCCACGCTAATGTACATACATTTAAAAAAAAAAAAAAAAAAAAAAAAAAGCGGACACACCAACGCACTTGAGAACCTCCTCCTTTTTGAAGTCGGTTAAAAAGGACCCAATCCCTACTTTCAATGAGTAAAAATGAAACTCGTATCTTAATAGGGGTCCTCACGGGGCATTGTTGTATAGGCACAATGGCCTCGCGACTAGGAATCCCGCACCCAGAGTTCTGCAGAAGCTGTGGAGATGTCGAGGAAACAGAAACCATCAAGCATCTACTTTTCGAGTGTACCAATCTCCAACAACGCCGGCTTCGCCACATGGGAAGCAGAGTGTACGGAGAACTGCAACAGCTCGTGGACGTACCACTGATGGATCTTTTCAGATTTATACGGAGCACCGGTTGGTTCAACCAACCTTGCTCCAGTGCCTAAGACTTTATTTGGTTTTGCCACAGTAGGTTCACAGACATAGGGAACCACAATGGACCAATAGGCCCCCGTGTAGGCAACGTCGGGTTGTCCTTCCCTCCTCACCTAACCTAACCTTCGACTATGTCGTAACACAAGACGTAGAATTATTCAATTCACTTTTGATATCTTTTTTAAAAAATATTTAGCAAGAATGGATAAATAAAGCAACAGCGGAATTTTTTTTTCGCTACCTAGTACGCTGTAGAGTCGAAAAATCTGTTCAATGCTAGCAAGTTCAACAACCCATGTGGAGAGTTGAAATGTCAAAATTTCGCTGTCGATTATATGCCTGGATATTTAATAGCCTGCGAAATTTTGACATTTCGCGAAATTTTGACCTCGCTTGAGAGTCTATTTAAAAAATCTATCTAGTTGAATTAAGAAAGGTTGTACTGTAGTTGCTTTTTTCTCCACACAAAAATTTTGACTCTACACTGTGTGGAATTATATGCCGTAGAATTTTCGTTTCTACAGCATACTAATCTTTAAACAAAAAACTATGCGCAAAGCAAACAGAAACATCAAATGCTGGTTTTATACATTTTTTTAACTGGCAGTGCCCTCTTGCTTTAATCAGCAACACTCAGTACTTACATAGTATATTCTATTATATACAAGAACAAATTCAGTCGATAAATAGGTAGCAACCTTAACCCTGCAGTAGCCGCGCGGATTACATATGTAATCCAGTCATGCAAAATTATGAATTTCACAATTGTCTGCAATCGATATTCATTGATTTTACGTACTATAAGAATTATGTTTATGTTGTTTTTTTTAAATAAATATAATATAAAATAAAGTAATAATAAAAATTAAAACAAATAACTAAGCATTTTCAAATTGCCATCTCTTATTTTAAACTTTAAAAAACGGATTACATATGTATGATCCTCCGAGAATAATGTAATTCTACGTCAAAAAATTCGAACTGGAATTTACATATAGCATGACTTGCATATTTAAATATCATCCGCTTACAAGTGAAATCTACTTAGTCAATTTTTGGCTGTTTTTCGTTGTCCATGAAGCTCTTGTACTCATGGTATTTTACGAACTGGTGCAGTTCACTAATTCATATGTAACATCATTTTATGTGCATAGAATAAATTAAATGTCTTAGAAAGAAAGTAGGAAATAGTAGTTTCTTATAAGTTATAGTTTTTGACTCAACCAATTTCTCTTGTAAGCCGACGATATTTAAAAAATTAAATCATCTTATATAAGTTCTAATTCAAACTCTTTTAATTTAATTTCATTTTGCAGCTAAGCTTTTGAATTTCAACTTCGTCTTGGTGCTTCTATTTCCCAAACTCAAGTTACTCCCGCTCAAGTTCAATTTGTTGTCTTTAGTTTTTTTCTTGAGGTTTTAGCCTACGCTTTTCTATTTCTTTCTGTAAATCTAATTTACAGACTGCCGAATAAAATTTCTGTGCCGTAGGTTTCTGAAAATGCTAAAGATATAAACAGTCCATTCGGTATTGCATTTGTACTTGCCTCAAATCCTTCGGGGTTTCCTTTAACTTTTTGGATTATTGCCTCCAATAAAAACATCGTATCCTTTTCGGACCAACGATAGTTGGTCTCTCACTTAAGTTTCTAAAATTTAAACATTGAAATAATTGATTTAAAATCCAATTAGAAACTTGCCTTCAAAGATGGTTCCATTGTATAAAATTATTCAAATATGAATACGAAACTTGACAACTGGTCTTCTTTTTATTGGATTTTACACATTCACTACTAAATACATCTTTTCTTCTCAAATTTCTGGCGAATATTTTTCATCAACTCAATATACACATAATTAAATCTTAGCAATCTTCGGAAAACCAGAACAACAACTATTGCACTGAAATTTTCGTAAATTTCCGATTTCGGAACAGGCTAGAAGATAAAGAACTTAAAACTGAATTAAATATTGCTAGAATTTTTTATACATATTTGATGGAGCACAACTATTTCTGGAAATACTAAGGGCGTTTTCTTTTCTCAAACAAATTCTGCATTTTTTCTGCCCTCTTTGAGAATTCTGCTCTTTATGTGTTCTTTTCTTGAAAAAAATTCTGACCTGTAAATTAAATCGTGTTCTTTTTTCGAAAATGTTGACCTCACAAGTAGAAAAAATGCAGAATTTTTCCACTCTCAATATCAACGGTTTTAAATTCTGCCCTCAAATGGTACCAACTGAATGCACAAAAAAGTGACATGTAAGGAAAATATTAAACGTTATCATTGACATTTCATTAAAGTTAGAGCTTTTTCACGGTTGACAAAAAAAAAATATAAAAATTATTCTCAAAAGTAAACAACAGTACAGCCAACACAACATCATTGAAAAAATGTTGCATTTTATCTGATCTTTTCTCGACTAATAAGAGGTCAATATTTTTTGAGTTCAGGTCAAAATGTAAAATATTCTGCACTCTCAGAGGGCAGAACTTTTTGCCGAGAAAAGAAAATACCATAAATTTTAAATATTTACAAAAATATTTGGTAAATCTGTATAGAACATTCTTTTGTGGAGCACATTATCTCAGTATAGCACATTCTATTATTTGAAATTTCTTCATAGCAAGTAAATGTTGAAATATTTCTCCCCGGCATGGAAAGCTCATACTACTCCTCCGAAATTCTTGCTTTAAAAATTTTTTTATTATAAAATGCAATACTTGTAAAAAAAAAAAAAATAATAATAATACGTTGAAGCCAGTTCATGCCAATAATTGGCTTACCTTCTATTTCAATTAAAAAAGTATGGAGATTGCTGCATCATGGATACACTCGTAGATATTGGACCTGATATCGTGTCTTCATTCTTTGCCTCATTCTTATTCGTATCCTTTCCCGTGTTCCTAAACTCCTTCTCATAACTTGTCCTTATTTTTATATTTATTTAAACTAATGTTTATTCTAATCCTTGACCTTGTTTTTTTCCAAATTCCAAATTCTTGTTTAAATCCATTTTTGTTCCAATCCTTGTTAAAATGGTTTACTAAACCTTATCTGAATCCTTGTCCCAATTCTTGTCCTGAACCTTTTCCAAATTCTTGTTATCAAAAATTTGTTATTTGTATTTTTGTTTCTATTTGTATTTGTTTTTGTTTTTCAATTTGTATTTTTATTTTTATTTTTGTTTTTATTCAATTTTTATTTTTATATATCCTTCTATTTTTGTTATACATTTTTATGGTTTTTGTTATACTTATATTTTATTTTATATTTTGGTCTTTATTGTGTTTGTTTTTTAGTTTTTTATTTAATGGCATTTTGATTTTTGTTTTTATTTATATTATTGTTTTTGTTTTTTTTTTGTATAAGTTTTTATTCATATTTTATTCATATTTTTTGTTTTAATTTGTTTATCATATTTTTTCGCTACTAGGGTCACTACATATATTTCGTTTCGAGAATAAATATAAAGAAAGAATTTTTTTTTTTTTTTGAAAAAAAGGAGAAAACTTTTTCAATTTCGGAGTGGAATAAATGTTATGATAAATGGTTTGAACTAATGCAAGAAAGTTGATGTTCGAAAGTTATTAAAACACAACTAAAACAACCCTTTAAAATCTCTTACGAATGTTCGCTTTGTGAGTCTTTGAAGTCCAACAAATGATACAACAACGATAAATGGGGAAATAAAAGTAATACATTTACGAAGGTCATTTAACAAATGTTTCTGCCTGAGAAGCTTTGTAAATAATTTCAAAGAAGATACTTTTGTTTCACTCAAAATATTTGGTAAAAGAAAATTTCTCGAAGCTCCACTCAAAAACATTCCAGATGAACACTGCAGTATTGTTATTTCTTGAAATACAATTCCACATCTTCTATTTAAGAACTTCTTTCATGTGCAATGAAGCACCTATACAGCACATGTTTTATTTTGCTCATACCGAAGTTAACAACCCCATACTACATCAGAATGATTTTGAAACTATTAAGTATAATTTTGCCCTAGGTACCTACGGTAAGAACTGGAACAAAACTTAAAAAGCTTTTATCTTTTGGTTAAAAACTTAAATCTTTCAGACCACTAAGGCTACTTCACCTCAGGCTACAGAATATTGTAAATAAAATAATAAACTAGATTTTAATACTATTATTCAATTATTAAATTTTAATCTATTCGTATTTGTAAAACTAAAACCTTTCAAGCATAACACCAACTAGTTCCTTGCTTTGTAAAGTATGAAAAACTTTTATGATTTTATTTATGCAAATTTTCTATTTCTTGAAAGTAAAATAACATTTTGTTATATGTATATTTATCTTGAAGTTTAGTTTTCTTTGTGATACTTTACACAAAAACTTTCAAAGTTCTTCTAACTCACTCACTAAAAACAAAAAAAAAAAGGAAAAACAAAACAAAACATTGCATACATTTCTGTGTGTGCTTAATTGATGCTTTTGCAAGCCATGCAAAAGTTTTCGCCTTAGCTTAGAACAGTTAATTGTGGTGAGTATTTTGTGGATGAGTAGGAGAGACAATTAAGCTCGTTTATGGCGAGTTTAATAGCTATAGAATGCTAGAAAGTATAGAATACAGGGCGGTTGGGTGAAAAAAGATACCCAAGCAGTTGAATTGTTGTAATTTTTTTTTTTTTGTGAAGTTTCTACATGAAAATAAAGCACTATTTATTTAAGTGTAAAAGTTTTGCTTACTTAAGCTTTTAGCTCAATTTTAGCGAACTTTCTGCAAGCAATTTCATTCAATCAGATTTCACATGAACTAAATGTCTGCATCTATGTCTGTGCATTTAAATGACTCCATTTGGGGTATTTTTCAAGTAATAAAGGACAAACTTTTACACATTAAATTCAGCAGGTGCTTAATAGCAGAAGGTTACATTACAAGTTCCCCGGAGTTTTGTTTTTCTTTTCTGTTTTACCTTTTCAGGTAGAAATTTTCTTCTTCATTGATTATTGGCACATGTCTATGCTACAGTTGGTTAAACAATATGTAACTATGTCCAGTGTGTGTCTAGCTGTCTAGCCTTCAAGTGTCACACTTAATAACAGAGATCTAATGTTTAGGGTTTACAGACTACATTCTGCGGTGGTCTGTGGTAGAGTGTGTATTTCCCATTAAGGAGTGTGCTTTCGGTTGAGTGTGTTATCGGTTAATAAAACTGATGTTGTTTTTTCCGATTAAATCTGGCTGTCAATTGAACACTGCACAAGGTTTACAACGAAGATGAATATCACGAAAACAAGTATGAAGATGTGTATTGCTTAACCCGGCGTTAGTGTGGTGGGGTATGACATACCCCAAAAGTATAAGTCGTATAAATACTACAAAAAAAAATTTATCGAAAAAATTTAAATAGCTTCTCATTTCTTGATTGATTTACTGTTAAAAAAATAATATTTTAAGTGCGGTGCAATTGAAATAAAAAATAGTTTTATTGAAACTTACAAATACTACAAAGAAGATATTGAAGGAAATAAGGTCTCTGGGGTATGTCATGCCCCACCACACTAACGCCGGGTTAAAGCAGCATTTTAAGGTCATGACATTTAGTAGAACACTCACAAAAATATACCTTTTACAGCTATATATATTATAAAGTAACAAACTTACATATTTCTGAGTTTCTTAGTTCTACTTAGAATAACAGAAACATAAATAATATATTGTCATTATTAAAAATAAAGTCAAATTGAAATTAAGAATACTGCCCTCTGGATTCTAAAGAAATTATTTTTAAATTTTATTTTTATGATTCTTGGCAGGCTTCAAATGATAAACTAGTGAGATTCGAAAACGAAGCAAAAAATCAAAAATAAATTTAATTAACAGCATAAAATAGTTCCAATAATAGAAATGCTTTTTTGTTTATAAGATTTTTAACACATATCTTAGAGATAACACTAGTCAACAAATTGCTATTTTTGAAAATAGAGAAGTGACGGTGACATCACCAAGTGGTGTAAGATATGTTTTTTTGAATAAAGCAAACAATTAACAGGATGTCTTTTAATTTTTTTTTTTTTTTTTTTTTTTTTTTTTTTGCATTACAAAGTATGGAGATAATGTATGGAACAAGATATCTTCTAAATGGATGCATTGGCTTAACTTCCAGATTTTGTCATATTCCGGGCTCTATTTTGGCGATGGCGGCTTCAATATTCGCTTTGAGATTAGGAATTGTATAATGGTTAGCATAGTCCTTACACGATTTTTTTTTTTTATATTGGAAGCAAGATTTTTAGGTTCGAAATGGGATGATAGAGTGGTAGAAAGAAAGTGACAATTAACTGAAACATGTGTAGAATGTTCTAAGAATGGTGGAAAGCAATAGAAACATGTGAATTTTAATCTTAGGCAAGTGTTATGCCTTTTCCCCACTCAATTCAATTTATAAGGCAATCCTCCACTCGTTCACTAGATGGTTGTGATGAGTGATGGGCACACCGATACTATTATATTTTCTGTAATTTTGTGCTTGTGGAAGTGGAGTCTCGCTTTCAGCACTGAAAACATTTTTGTGCAGGCATCAATATATATGACATCTCGGCTCGTTTGTTGAATATTTTATTTTAAGTTTAGATTTAATTTTATTTTCATATTTTTGTTTTGATTTTAAAGTTTAAATCGAAATAAATCAACTAAAATTATTAAAATCCGATTTTTTTTTTTTAAACCAAATTAATTTTAAATTCAAATCTAACAAAAACAAAGAACACAAAAAAAACAAGTCTTCGATAGAAAAATATATTTTAGAGAACTCAGTGTTAATTTTATTCAGTAAACTCGTTTTTATGTGCCCATCTATTTTTTTCGGTGCATAACAATCAAGTTGAAAGCATCATGCAGCATAGACCCCACCAGAGATAATGAGATTGGAAACTTCGGCAAAAAAGGGATAGCTGTATGCTAAAATGCAGTCAATACTAATGCAAATATTAGTAGTTAGTAAAATTTCATTACAAACTCACCCCTCTCCCTATATTCACCGCTCTCCAGGGAAATTAAGCGCTGGTGAAAATGCAATTTTTTCAGCGACACCACCACCTTACACATAGGGAAAAACAAACTTACATACAATTTTTATTCAAACATTTTCATGCATATACAAATCAAAACTGAGTTTTTAAAACAAAAATAGAGTAGTTTTGAAAGAAACTGAATTATATTTTTCTGTTAAGGACAGCACTTGTCAATAGAACAAGTGTTTTTATTTTAAATTCCATTTTTTTCCATCAAAAATATTTTTTTTCTATTATAAAAGTAACTTCATAAATTAGATTGACAATACTCACATTTCTGTATTGACTAAATTTCTTTATCGACTTTTATTAACAATATTCTTGCTCAGCTTAAAACAATTTTCTTTTAAATATGCAAGACTTTTTTGGGTGTAGTACCCATTTTTGACAACTATGAGGTAAACTCACATACACAATACGTGATTGCAAAAAAAAACTGAAGAACAAGCATTTTTATCTGTCAAAATCAACAGAATTCACAATAGAAACGAAGTTTCCCATCTCATTATCTCTGGACCCCACAGCATGAAGTCTCAGCGCCAACTGGTTGATAGGCTTGGGTAGTTCATGAACGAACTAGTTCAACTGAACGATTCCCACTCATGAACTATGTGAACTAGTTTAGTGTTTCTCGTTCTTTTAGTTCTTTTAGTTCATTTTAGTTCAATTGATATTGCAGCGAGTAGAAACAAAACGAACGAGAGCAAAATAACTAAATTCACCATGCTTAGGTTTGAGACTTTGGTTTGAGAGACTTTTTGCTTATGCACTAATAGAAATGGTGGATTTGATGGATATCACATGTTCATACCAAGTTTGTTTCATTTTGTATACCTGGACATGAACGAGTAAACGAAACGAACTAAAAGACCAAACGAACTAAAAGAACGAACGAACTAAAAGAACTAACGAACTAAGAGAACAAGCGAAGTAAAACTGGCAACGAACAAAAAGTACGAACGAACTAAAAGAACTAAATGAACGAACTAGTTCATTGCATACGATTGAACTAAAAAGAGCGATCTTTGTGGTGAACTAAAATGCCCAAGCCTACTGATTGAAATAACTTCTTGTCAATGTTTATATATGTGAGACACGAAAGAGAGTTCGAAAGCGAGTCTACGAGTCTCTAGCACGCGAACCACTAGGGATGTGCAAGTTGAAGTCGAAATTAGTCGAAAATCGACTTTTGCTTGATAATTTTCGACTTTAGACAATCGACTTTCTATAAAATTTCGTATAGACAGAAAGTCGAGTTGTAATAATAAATTAATTCTTAGAAGATGAAGAGAAATTTTATAGGTAACCAAAAAGGAAAGCGGTTAAGTTTGAAGTATTGATTTTTAGTTTTGCCTTAAAAAAAATAAGCAAAAATAATCGTTTTTTTATTTACAATTTTAAAAGTCAAAATTTTTAAAGTTTATAGATAGAAAATCAGGGTTTACAATGTGAGAGGATTCTAAAGGTGTCAAAAAAAGAGGTACGACAATTTTTTTTTTCACCATGCTTTTTTAATTTAAAAATTTTAAAAATATTGAAAACAATTTTTTCGAGCTCTAGGCCAAGCATGTTGTCAACAAGACAACATGAAGAACAAAGAAGGCAACAACCAACAACAACAACAACGGCTCTGTATAGAGCAAATCACACAGCTTGACTATACAGACTGTTTCATTGGCCGCTACACCAACTCATCAGTAGCCTTTGTATGACTTTACACTGTGATCCACTCAAGCTACTTAGGTTCTACATATACTGCCAATATGCCGAGAAAGTTACCCGGAATTTTTTTTTTTTTTTGGCAGAGAACGCTGGAATTTTTGTAACTGAGTTCTTATCTACTTTTTGATGCATACTGTACTAAGGTTAACAACCTAGTTCGTAACATACTTTTAGGCATAGCCTTAATTCATGTGCATCTTCGAAATTCGATCACAGCGGTTTACTGCTATCAGAGCATATTGAAGTTGTTGTTATTTTTGCTGTTTAGCTCCTCCATTTTTCCACACTTTCATTTTAGGGTTCAGTTAGACTAAGTTAAACTAACTGAACCCTAAAATGAAAGTGTGGAAAAATGGAGGAGCTAAACAGCAAAAATAACAACAACTTCAATATGTCTTGTTGACAACATGCTTGGCCTAGAGCTCGAAAAAATTGTTTTCAATATAAATAATTAGAGGCCGTATACAAAATATTAATATTAAATAAATTTTAAAAATAATTATTATTTACAGTCTCTGGTATAAATAAATTGGTGAAAGACAAGAATTTTTAACTTAGATTTTAGAAAGTCTTCAGTATTTCACCTTTAAGTCTGCCGGATTATTTTAATTCCAGAATATTTTTAATTTAAGAAATTCGATAGTCTTTAAACTGTTTAACACTGTTTAACTTTTTTACCGTAACTTTTTTAGCATCCCAATCTGCATCAGCTAGAATTTTAGGCAGAAAGTTTCATGAAGCAATTCGATGACTTAAATCTTCCATAATTTGTTTTAAATGGCGAAGTTCGAAGTGTTCGTCCAACAAGTGTTAACACAAGTAGTATGGCTGCTCATCAAACCTTGAATTCAAAACTTTTTGAATTGAGTCATTTGCTCCTTAGCTGCCAAAAAAAAGCGATACAAAAGTAATTCGGAAAAAGTCGAAAAGTCGAATACTAAATGTTCTAAAAGTCGGTGAGTCGGCTTTTACACTTTTAAATGTGAAAAGAGTCGAAGTCGACTTTTGCTGGCAGTTGCACATCCCTGCGAGCCACTAAGCGCCGTACACTGTTCTACACCACTGGTGTTCACACGCATACTACTACAATTTCCGACTTTTGTGCTTGTGTTTCCAGCTCTCTCGCTCTCTGCACTGACAAAAATTGTTGTGCAGGTATTAAGCAAGAATTGTGTTATAATTATCATTATCATCATCATTATCATTATCACTATCATTATCAGTGTCATTATCATTATCATTATTATTAATATTATTCTGCAAATAACGCATTTTCATATGCCTCAAACATTACGTGCAGTGCAGAACACACGACCAAGAGTCGCAAACCTTCTTGCTTGAAGTTTCAGCGCCAACTGATTGAGAGAACTTCGTGCATTTGATCGTGTACGTTTTTCGATTCTCGAATGAAACCTTCGAGTCTCATCACCAGGTATGGGCAGAGAGCGCTCTGGGAGCGCTGAGAATAAGAATTGAGAGCAAAAGCTTATGTAGCAACACAAAACGCAACAACAAATCAAAGACAAAAGACTAACACAGAAACAACGCAGAAGCTTTAAATGTAGGGGTGCCCATACCCGCTCATCACACGTGGTACAACGTGAACATCACTGTTCCATACCATCAACTATGACTTCAAGTTGTAAATATTGATGAGTTTTCAATTTCAGTTGATAAGAAATAAGGAAAGGAAGGATAAAGTGTAGCACCATTACCAGGCCGGATTCGAAACCGGGACCTCTGGGCTGGCAGTCAAGCACGCTACCTACTCGACTTCCGAGGCCGCCTTTGTTGTGTCGAAAACAGAAAACTACTCAACCAGAGAAGTTAGTGACCAATAACTCACTTGTATCGAAACTTTTATAAACCAGTTTCTGAAAATACAGGTAGTTTGTGCCATATCTCGATCACCATCCATATCAAAAAAAAAAAAAACAAAAAATTCTTTATAATCTCTCTTTAGAATACCCGGGTCTCGTCATCATTTTTGAAACAGTACGACCCTGTATCTCCCCTGGTCCACAATCCACACCAAACAGTCGCTCGTTTCGGAGTTAAGATTCGCAAATAGGTGCGAAGAAACTATAAAAATCGAGAAAGAAAAAATTTCCAATTTTCAGGGCTGTGTAATCGCTTTACTTCGAACAGCACAGGTGTTTATTAGAGCATTGCTTAAAATCATGTCTGTTGTTTGTTAATTAATTAAAACATGTTGATTTTATGTTTCAGTCATTTGCATAATAAAAAGATATCTTTAAATAATTTTGTTAACACATGTTTTTATGTTTGCTTTGGAACAAAGCCAAAATTAGATTTATTCAATTTAAGACATTTTTTTCATATGAATTTTCATTGCCTTTGAAATTCAGAGATTTTAAACAAAAAATTTTCTAATTTAATTTATCATTTAGAATTTATCATTTATTATTTACTTATCTCTTATCTATTAGTTCTTAGCTCATTTTGGCTTGAGTGAAAACTGTTTCAGGTTGATTTTTAATTAAAAAGTCGTTTTTATGCCAAAAATTTAAAAACCAACTGAATCCATAAATAATGAAATGAGCTTGAACAGAGATTTCAAAAACTTTTTTAACGTAAAGTTAAAAGCTTTACGTAAATTTCTCACCCAAAAAATCATGACTTTATTAAAAGTTGTAAAATATATCTCCCGTACATGGCTGCTGTGCATTTCCGTTGAATTTTTCTGTTGATCATCTCATAAAATTACATGGCAACTGAATGAACATAAATTATTCATTGAATTGTAGAACTTACACTGAAAAAAAAAAATAACCACCTAAGGAACTTAAGTGTTTATTATTACTTCAACCACTCTCAACATTGAGTCCAACCAACCAACAATCTACGTCCACCAACCCAACCCTGCATGAAATATTTATAAGTGAAAAAAAAAATAAAAAATAAAAAATAAAAAATAACAAAAAAAAAAGAAATCATAACAAAACACAAAAATAAACAGCATAAAAGCCATGCATAAATTATTAATTAAACAGAAATTTCTGATTTCTTTTGACTTGCGGCAGTTTCAAGTGTTTTTGAGAACTGCGGCTTTACGTGTGTACAATTTATTTTCCTTTCTTATTTGTTTTTATAACTGTGAAAGCCAGCAGTCAACATGACAGCAGCAAAAAAAACAATAACAGTAACAATAACATAAACCACATGTGGTGGAGAACAAATCTCATCAGTAAAAATGAGATCAAAATTCACTTTTCAAATAAAAACCAAGAACTACAACAAGTTGTTAGAATTCACGACCAGATCCTGAGGCAAATTCAAGCTTAAGTTGTTGCGAACAGCTGTGAACTTTATGCATCTGTGGCGCGTGTTGCATAGATGTTGTTGTGTTGCTTACATTTACAAAGTAGCTACAAAGAATTTACAGTGTAACGATGTAAATTGAAGAAATTTTAATCGAATGCACACTGCATTCTTTGGAGTTACTCTACTTCACGTATTTTTTTTTTCAAATATTATATGTTGTCTTTTTGCATTGTTGCAACTGATTTCTCCTCATAAAATACAATAGATAACAAAAAGTTAGGAATTAATATTTAATATCATGAAATAAAGAATGATGATATGAAAAAATATCCAAATAATTGGCTCTTTAAAGAACGTGTAAGTTCTTTCACGTAGAGAAATAATATTCGTATATTTAGCAAATAAAAGTAGAATGGCAACTCTGGGCCATTCCTTCATAAATGGACTAAAAACCAAAGATAAAAAGATAGGAAATTTCGATTCTATTGTGAATTTGGTTGATTTTGCGTCAAAATGGTGCTTGTTCTTCTCATTTTTTATGCAGTCAAGTCAGCGTTGCCAGAGAGACGAACTGAAATTTACCACTATTTGGTAAAAAAATTTACCACTTTCGGAGAAAATTTACCTTTTCACAAAATAAAAAAAAAAATTATTATCAACCGTTATAATTTTTTTTTGTTAGTACATATATAAAGAAACAACAAAAAATGAAAAAATAACATTTGTGCCATTCACACATCGAAAAGCAACGCTGATCCGACAACTGGACGTGTTCTCAGCTGATTTCTCTTAGAGAGATCGCCAACCGGCAGCAGCTTTAGTTCTGTTGGGACTCTTAAGCTGCTTGTAAGTATGTTCAGAGACGTAACAGTGCCGCCAATAACTCAAAAAATTAAGGGGACATATAGGTTACAAATTTAAAAAAAATTTTTTTTGGAAATTTTTTTTTTCATAGAAGGAAAAATGATATCGTTTTCAAATTTTGCACATATATTTACTAACATTTAAAGAATATAACAAGTTTTTTTCAATATTTTTGAAGCGGTTTTTAACGTTATTTGATGTTTTTTTAAAAAATGCCAAAAAAAAATGATGGTGTGCAGGATATCACCAGTCTAGGACCTCTGAGGAAAAAAAAAACCAAATTAATCCTTGTTTAAGAGGCTATCGCCTGAACTTGGTTAATTTTCATCCGCCGAAAAAAAACAATATGGTGACCGATTTTGTAACCTCGAAAACCGATTTTTTTCAAATGGCCGCCATTTTGTTTTTTTTTTCGGCGGATGAAAATTATCCTAGTTCAGGCGATAGCCACTTAAACAAGGATTCATTTTGTTTTTAGTTTCTTTTTTCCTCAGAGGTCCTAGACAGGTGATATCCCGCACACCGTCAATTTCTTGGCATTTTTAAAAAAAAAAATGATATAACGTCAAAAACCGCTTAAAAAATTTTGAAAAAATACATACATTGAACACTTTTCAGTTATATTTTTTATTGAAAAATATTGTATAGTATTGTAACAAATGACTGTAAAAAATTGTGTTTTTATTTTTGCGTCTTGAGTTACTGGCGAACCGGATCAACTGAAAGAGAAAAAGGCCAATAAATTTAGTTAAATGATAACTAGTGTCTGATCTATTCAATTAAAAAGTATGCATTTTTTACAAAATGATAATGTCATAATTAACATGTTAAACATGATAATGTCAACAGCCATAATTAATGTTTTGATTTTCACTAAAAATACTATCGTTTTTTTACTATAAAACGGACATTTTTTAAAAAATTTTAAAAAGATAGGTCCAGAATTTTCGAGTAATTTTTATGACCGATTAAAAAAAATGTCATTTCGAAAAAACGCGTTTTAAGTCTCAACTTCAGTTTACATGAAGAAAACAATTTTTTAAACATACAAAGAGCCATCTATTCCGGGCCCATATGACATTTTTTCCACCGACGATGCTACTTATAAATTCGCTGTTGACTTTTTATCATTCTTTTCTCATGAGTAGAAATACACACTGGAATTGTAGAACGTTTGAACTAAACTGACAAATTTAAACAATAGGAGGCATCGAAAATTTATTTCTGAAAATTCCATATATTATATAAATGGCAGAAATACGAGTTGAATACCAGGAATACGACCTTTTTCGCAGACGTGTAACTTCGCAGATAGTTATACTTCAAAAGTATGTAAGAAAAAAAATCGATGAAGTTTAGAGTTACAAGTGTGAGTAACCCCTTAACTCGTTTATGTTTGACCGTGGTAAGTTTGCCTAAACTCAGTAAAATCTTACACAGTGGTGAGAACCCAAACCAGAGTTTGTCAACAAAACGTACGAACAAAACTATGATATTGTGTTAGTATTGACTTCAATTTAACATAAACCATGCAGTACTATCCCTTTTACAGCGAAACTAAAATTAAGAAATCAAATTTATAAGGAGCATTTATTTCTAAAATTGAGTAAAAGAAATGATTGTTTGAAACAAAAATAAAATACTTGATTCCAGAACCTGGAATAAAACTTGAATCAAGAAAATATTTTCTTAATTTAAGCAATGACAGAGAAATATTTTAGTTTTCAGCAAATTGTTTACTTGAATCAAGCAAATTTTTCTCAATATTTCAAAAACTTATACTGGCATGGTTATAATTCACAACATGTTTACATGAAAACATGTTTAATATGGCTCGGATTGACAAAACTATGTCATGGTTTGAAAGCACAGTGTCTTATTTGTCACTTTACTTGGAAACATGCAACGTCAAGGAATATATTTACTATATTCGAGTAGTTTTTTTTATGATCGGTTATCCTACATCTTGCATCTTTGCTGAACCAAGAAAATTTTTCTCAATTCATCGAAAATAAATTTCTCAAATCAAGCAAATTATTCAAATTTTCAGCAAATTGTTTAATTGAATCAAGCAAATCATTTCTCACTTCCGGCTAATATTATTCTTGAATCTAGAAAATTCTTGAGTTCTAAACAAATTTTTCTTGAATTAAACATTTTTTCTCAATATCATGTTTTTTTAAATTTGCTCAATTCTAGAAATAATGCTTGAATTAGAAAAATTTATGCTTAAATATAAACTGGTAGACTATTTTCTTGGTTCAAGCAAATAATGCTAAACATATGGACTTTTCTTAATTTAATTCACGTCGAAAGTTGTAAAATTTAATTGCATGAAAGTGTTCACATGTTTCCAAAGAAAAGGTCAGTTTGACTGTAATAATATTAGAGCTGCCAGATCCCGAAATATAAGTAGCAGCCTACATACTATTTATCAAAGCTGTAAAAGATTGAATCATTTCAGAATACACACACTCTTAATGCATTCAAAAGCTGCATCAACCAGATTGCAATCTTATGCTTCTGTACACTAAGGGAAATAACGCATATTAGCATTATCCACGTCTGAGTTTAAATTTTATTCAAATATTTACGTGGATAAATCAAATATTTTCTTTACAATTCGTTTTTTTCCCCGTATTTGAATTTTATTTATACTCAAGCAGCAACAGCATCGCACACGTACACACACACTCCGACAAGCAGCAACAGCATCGCACTCTGTTCCTGCAGTTTATTTCTTGCATTTGCAGGTCTTATAGTTCTCATTTAGTTATTGTTGCGAGGGTAATATAGTATGCATGTTTGGCAAAGAAATGAAATTATGTAGGGTGGAGTGACAACTTGATATTTTCTCAAGAATATCTTGCACCGGTTGCCATTTACCTACATATTTTGCTTCTATCTGTGTGTGTTTTGTATATTTATTTTTTCTCCCCCTAGTTTATACTATTTTTGACATTTGGTGCCCTAATATTGCACAAACTGTCAAAAACAGTATAAATTAGAGAACAAAAAACAGAAGTGAGAATAAATAGTACATGCAAATGCCATTTGATGGACGCAATATGAAGAAAATAATACTATAAAACCATTAATAACATATTCAATTTAAATATGTTGTTTTTTAAATTCAATATTTTTATATAAATTTTCTTTAAATGCGATAGTTTATTTTCAAATAGTAAATATTTGAAAGATATTTTAAAAAATTCGTGCATAATTTTAATATATTTTTTATTAATTTTATTTTAAATAATTTAATAATTTATTTAATCAAAAAAGTATTTAAATAAATTTTAAATATTTACGTGGTCGATTTAAATAAATGCGTTATTGGTGCAAAAATGACTCGCTTTTTGGATAAATTAAAAAATTTTTGGATACATTTAATATTTTTTTCCCTTAGTGTAGAGTAAATGCAGATGCGCAATTCATCATTCTTTGCAGATAAAAGAATGCACACCCAATGCTCTCCAAGGAATGGGACTTATGGAAATATCAATCCCATTCTTGTTGGCTTAAAAAATCTGATGAATGCACTCAGTTTTATCATTCTTTTCAACTCTGAAACACGACATTTTATTAACTACAATTAAATAGTACTAAATATAAAGCAGCATTTTGAATTTTTGTTGTCATTTGTTTCCGACGGCCGATTTTAGTGACATGCTTCTGTCTTTCCTTTGACATTTTCTATAATAATAAGGTGCTTATTAACAATAAATATTATTAACAAAATGTATAAAAATTAACTTCTATAATTTGTTGAATATAATACTTTTTCTATACATGATATAAGCCAATGGCAACCCATCACAGTCATGCCCAACAGTCACACACGCATACACAAATACACACAAAACAACTTCAGACGCAAAAACAAATCTTTGCGGCTGAAGCCATCGCCGGCTGCATTCACTTTAATTTCAATTCGGCTGCAACTATCGATGGTTGCAGCCATCGCGGCTGAAGCCATCGATGGCTGCATTCGTTAAAATTTCAATTCAGTGTGCATTCTTTACGTTTTGCAATTCATGACTTGAAAACAATTTTAATCAGCCTAAAGGCTTAAGCCTAAAGAGTTCACACTTTGAATGCTAGAAAAAAAGATTTCAGCTTTTGAATTTTTAAACAAAAGAATGAAAAGTGAAAATGAATTCACACTTTTACAGCTCTGTTATATATCCATGCATCCAATACTACATTTCTCATAGAATATTCATTTTTAAGAGTGCCTTAAAAGCTTATTAAGCTATTTATTTCAGCGCACAAAGGCTTAGCAGCTAATTAAAATGTTTTATAGGTATTGGTTTTTAAGAGAACGTCTTAAAAAAGAAAAAAAACAAGACAAATACATAGAGATCCAGTGCATTCAAAAGCATTTCTATGCCCACAAAACTGCAATTCAAATCCTTGAATTGAAGCGTTTTAGCTATGGTTTTAGCTGATAAAAATGTGCTTAATTGGCTTATACATTTTTTTCCACTTTTGTCCACGTGTCTTTTAGTTTATTTTTGTTTTTCTTGAGTGCTGATGAGCAGCTTTACTAAATGTATTTAATTAAGAAAGTTCCGAAAATATTAAATAGCTCATCGTTAAAAACTTGCTAAGGTAGCCTTGATTTGCAAATTTCGTGGAGTTTGAATAAATTCTGCACGACTAGGTTTCTTTGTTGTCTGCAGTAACTCATAGAACACGGTTGAGTACTCATTAAAGGTTGTACGTGCGTGTTAATAATGAAAAAAGTTATAATATAAAAAATAGTTGATTTATTCAAGATTAATAGAATACGTGAATTTATAATATAACTGAAAATGTTGAAAGCTCTCATCAAGGATTCATAACAATATATGGGCAAATCCTGCGTGTCGGACGTCACATTCGGACTCATTTTTTTCCAATTAAAATGCTGAAAATGTTTTGTTTAGGAAAAAGTAACTGGTGCAACATTCAGTATTAAGGGGCTGCTATTTATAAATATCAGAAAAAACTACATTATACATGAACAGTGGTTTTTATATTCAGCGTTCGGACGTTATTAAAATAGAAGTAGTTTTGATACTAATTGCAAAATCTGCTATTTGCGGCGAACTGATTCGAGTTACGAGAAAATATTATACGAATGAAACGTTTAGAATTAACTGAAATATACAAAAAAGTAAGCATGGTACTTAATTTTTATTATTGCTTTTATTTCTGTACTATTTATTATTGTTCGGACGTCATTAATTTTTCCATCATTACATTATTTTACTGATAGATTTTTTTTTAATTATTTTTAATATTAACATCTACTCTACGATCAAAAAAAATAGGCTGTTCGAGCAATATTTCTTTTTTGCAATATTTTTAAAATTTTGCCATCTATTGTGGAGCGATGTTACGTAGTTTTCAATTTTTTGGCGTTTATGTACATTGCCTTCATTTTAGAAATAAATACCTTGTCTTTTCTTCACAAAAAAACTGGCGATAAAAACCCATGTGTATCTTCAATTTTCGTTCCCTTTTGTCACCACCAATTCGCCGCAAATTGACAACAACCTGTCCAAATTGCTTTTAAGTTATGACAAATTTAAAAGGTGTAAGCGTGAATTAAATTTTTAAGATGCTTAAAAGAAACAAATTCCTGAAACCTCAGCCAAAGACATCTACAGAAGGAGTTCGAGAATTCATACCTCGACAGAGAGCTTTATGTTTTTGAATGATCAAATTGAAGAAAGTTTTTCTATTTAAAATTTTTGGATAAGAGTTAATGGTATGGTATGATTATTATAATATGATGGTATAGCATGATGGATATAGTATGATTAGTTAATGGTACGGTTTTATGGTATGGTACGATGATATGATGTATAGATATATGGAATGCTGGTAGGTATGGTTTGGTGGTAACATATGATGGTATGATAGTATTGTCTGATGGTATAGTATGGTGGTAAGATGAGCATGGAATGATAGCATGGTATAGTTTTATGATACATTATGACGGTATAGGACGATAATATGGTATGATGGTGGTATGGTATAATAACATTCAACTTTTCGAAATTGTTTTAAAACAGATTTTATCTTATCTTGCAATTATATGAAATGGGACTTTTTTAAAAAAAAATTGATTGGGAACTTAAATGTAGATATATTAAGCTTTTAATAAACAATAATGCTCTTGAAAAAGGAGCATCTTTAGTTTCTCACGCTTGGTGGACTATTTTTGGGATTTGCCCATATAAAAATAATTTTATCTCAATCACGTTTAAATAACTGTAGAAAACAGTAATTACTGCGCCGCACAGTGGTTTAAAAGTGGATTTAATACGAAAACTTATGGCTTCCTTTGGCCGATATTAAATTTTTTCAATTTTTAAGAACTTTCAAATTAGCATGTTTCCAAAAGGTCTTGGTGAAATCTTTGCAGGATTATTGTACAGAAACCATCAAAGTTGATATATATACTAAAGAGTTCAATAAATTCTCTGTAACAAGAGGTATATTTCTTAAATTAAATAACATGTGAACCACTGAAAAAAATATGGTTTGGTTTTTTTAGTCTTAAAGAAATAATATGAAATAACAAACTTGCATAGTTAGATTTAGAATTCATTGTATTTTTTTTTTAAGCCAAATAACTTTTTATATTTCAAACTCCACAAACAGTTTAAAGTCATTTTTGGCAGAGAATAACTATCTTCCGGCGTTGACCGGTGTGCGATCGTTTAGATTAACATCATTATTGGACTTATACTAAAACTTGCAAACAAAAATTAGCTGCATAACCTGCCAAAACAGTTTTTATGAATGAAAAACTAAATGCGTTTTGTGTAAAAAATCAAGTTTTATTGATTTAAATTGCAATTTTTTGCAGCATGCATTTAGGCTAACTTTGAAAGGGCGAACTAGGTAGAGCAAATGCAACTGATTTTGTTTATTTGGAAAATGTGGCAGAATAGAGAGCAATGAAGACGTAATGCACCACTTATTAGCATCTTCGGACCCGTATATAAATATCTTTAGAAAAGATTCACCAAAAAAATATCTGAATTTAAATGAAGCTGCAACATTAAATTTGCTATCGACCATATTTCAGGGAATAAATCATATATCCTTTTTTTTTTTTTTTAAATGTAAAAATTGTAAATTTATATTTGTTTATATATGTTTGTAATTTTTTTATATATTTTGCAAATATGCAATTTTTCAGCTAGTTAAGCTATTGTTTGGGTTATTTTATGGTTATTTAAATTTCTGGTTATTCTTTATTAAAAATAAAGAATTTATTTATTCCAAACAAAATATTAAATAATTTAACAAATTTTCAACAAGAAACAATCAATTCCGCATCATTAAAACCACCGACATAAAAGCAATACAAAGTATGCCACATAAAAAATACGAGCTGAAAAGTAAAATCTATGCCCAAAAATATGCACCAAAAAATTGCAAAAAGTATATGCAAATTGATTCGAAACAGTTACGGTTCGCTTAGTTGTTATTTAATTAAAAGAAAACGATTAGGTATTTTGACATTATTTTTTTTTTTTATTTTTTTGTATAAGAGTCGAATAAATATTTTTCTAGAACAACGACAACCTCTAATTCATATCGTTAAGATGCAATGTCACCATAAAGCTGCAATTTATAAAAAGTACGCGTGAGAAATATTTTATGTGGGAGGTGGGCGTTATCGAAATCATTTTTTTTTTCAATTCTGCGCAAAAATATATACCTCCGTAATGAGTTATTTTGAAATCGGGCCAATATGAAAGAAAATATGACGTTTTAAATTTTCTTATGGTATAGAAGTTGGGCGTGGTTGTCGATGGTTTTAAATTTTTTTTTGCTTTATGGTCTTATATTTTAAAATCTAACTTCCATGCAAAATTTTATGACTTTACGACTATTATTTCTATTTATTGACATCTTTTGTATGGGGCTAAACCACTGTGCGCCGTTAACATCAGTGCTTTCAGCCTCGTTGAAAGTTTGCTCTAAAGAACTAATTCTTGAAAGCACAGCTTAGCAAACACCTCATCACACAGGCTCAATCACACGCAAAACCAGCCTCAGTCTACTAAATACGTAAGTAGGAAGTTGAAAGAAAACTTTGTGCTGATGACAACCGAAAATATGGCGTCGTTTTTGCGGCAACAGCGCATTAGTGCTTTCGTGGTTTTCGGGTTTTAGAACATTTCTGGGCGTTGACAATTTGTACGTTGACGTTTGTGTGAAGCTCTGGATAACTTTGCGGTGTTTTTCAATTTATTCATTTATATTTTTTTTATCTATTTATTTTTATTTTTTTTTTTTTTCATTGGGTTCGTAGAACTTTACGAGTATAAGCTACAGAAACGTTAAAGTATATCAGCTGAATATTAACTGTATAAACGTTTAGCTACTCTGCTTAAGATGAAATAAGCTTTGTTGAGCTTTTTTTGTAGTTAATTATTGTAAAAGCCATAAGATGCAGCGAGCTGGAAACTGCACCTTAAGACATTCATTTAATACAAACATACATCAACACAATAATCCTAACGCATAATTGAGAAAATTTTCCCAAACAATGTTTAAAAGCGCAAAAAATAACGATGCCAGACTTTTCTGGCATTTATCCAAGAAATTCTTTTAATGTTAATTTTATGGATGCGTATTAAAAAACCTTAAGATTGCAAAAGATTATTAAAATCTTTCGCTTTACTTTGCCAAGCTAGCCAACAGCTAGTCGTTTATTAAAATTCATTCATTTAATTATCGTCCCTTATGAATTTTAAAATGTGCCTGTTTGTTTTGTTTTTTTTTTTTATTTAAGGACATTTTTGTTAATTAAATTGTACCTCTGAGCTGTATTAAGTTATTCGTATTACACACGAACAACCATCAGGCATCAAAGACCAACAGACTGTTTTAACTTCTTTGAATGATGATTGTTAAAAGAATCAACGCTACGAATGCTGCTGGTGTCTTATAAGTATCATAAAAATAAATTAAAATGCAGACTTCTTTGAAACAAAAGCAAACAAATAAACAAAATTAAAATTAAATTCAGTTGAAAAGCAAGAAAAAAAATTAACGTGAAATTTTTGTGCCAGTAGTATTCTCAACCATTACATCTCGTCCTACGGCTGAGGGTAGTGCTTCTTTAGACGCAGAATTATTGTTGTTTTCCATATCTTTCCCTTTACGTTGACGTAAGAACATTGCCTTGATGTATTTATTAGAACTTGAAAATAGGTCAAACAAGGAAACAAGGTCATGCAAAAAGCGAAAATTTAGGCTCTATTGATTTAGGCTATAAAAAAGGGTGGTACAGTTGGTGGCAAAGCCCCAGTCTGGAGATACGAAAAATCAACAAAACAATTGACGGGCTATCAAAATAAGCGCTTTGTTTGTTTTGCACACAAAGACCAAGTTATCTTTTTATTAGCTCTACCATTAATAAGCTTTATGATGCGTAAAATATTTTCGTGTAATTCCATCATAACTACAATCCAATAATTTCTCAGGAATAAGGTCAAATATTATTGCTCTTTGCGTTTTCTTAATTTGACATCCTTGCGGTGATGTTGTTTGAACTTTGACCATTTTCTTTGATTCGTCAATAAAATGGCAAATTTTATTATTTCTCGCATAAAGATACATTTACACTTTTATTTGAAGGAAACTTTTACAAATAGGATTTTAGCTCTATTTAGGTCTCTAGATACCATTCTAAGAGTGAATCATTGTCTATTTGTACTGGAGGTTATTATAACACATGCCAGAATATTAGAAATTTTTTTGGATTTGATAGTTCAAAATGGGCTTGGAAATTCCTATTTACGAATCTGAACTCCGTGTTTTTATACCATCACACAAGGGTTTCGTGAAATTTTAGATGAAATAAAAAAAAAAAAAAATGGTTTTTGCCATCTACAGAAAAATCATACCATGGACAGCTTATTTTGATAGGTAAAAGTAGATATAGTTAAAAAAAAAAAGAGAAAGAGAGAGAAATAGTCAAGAAGAGTTATGGTCTAGTTAGTCTCGCATGGCACAGCAGCTAGCACATAGCAAAAAAAGTGCTGATTATGCAAAACTGTTTCGGCAAAACGTCAAACGCATAGAAGATACAAAGATATCAAAATGAAACAGATCTTCCATGTTTATCTATGTATTCAGCGTTGAATTTCTGTTTTTATCTGAGCATTACCATGTGTTGTCATGTTGTGCATAATCAGATACACGCAAATCGCATTGAACAGATCGCCAAGTGACACTTGTTGAGCCATGCGCTGCTGTGCCATGCGAAGCTAACTAGACTATTAAACAACTTTGTTCTTCTATAACATCTTCTATAACATAGCCTCAAAAAACCCAAAACTTCTTTTTTAGGTTATATCGTCGGCTTGCAAGGTTAACTGACCAACTAAAAAAACAGTTTGTGGGAAAAAGCAAAACACGTTTTCATCGTTATGAAGGGTCCTTGTGTTTCCTTTTGAATTTGCTCTTTAAAAGGACCAAAGAGATATTTTTAGTCGAAATATTAGATATTCAGCATTGCTAGAAATTTTTGAATGACAGAATTTTTAATGTTTTTCTACTGGTCAGTTTTCCTTGTAAGCCGACGATATAACCCCTAATATCTCAAAATTCGGCAGTGCTGACCCAATTTTGATGTCAGAATTGAATTCTTCGCAGGAAAGTACTACAGACGATATCCCCCCGTAGTACTATCCTAGTACTATACTATATACCCCCAGTTGCCGAAATGCAAAACCTGTATAATTATTATAATGATATTTTATTATGATTATAAAAATACGAGGTTGATAAAAAATAATCACACCAGTGAAAAATACTCTTATTTTTGCAAATGTCGTAACCAGTCATTGTCACTTTGGCACCTGTTAACAAAAAAAACAAAATTGTAAAACATACCTCAACAAGTCATAGAGACGTTTTAACCCTACGTGAATTTCGTCGTAAGTAGCCTTAACGGCAACTGGTCAACTATTGTGGCGTTTTGCCGCTTGTCTCTTGGATACTGATTCAATACGGGACAGTCTTGAGATTGCATTAAATTGAAGCTTGTAGGGCACCGAAAATCTAAAAACAATGCGCGGAAAGCGTTTAAAGTCAGTGATTAGTGCGGTATTTAGAAAAAAAAATTTGATTAGTCCCTATTTTTTTCAGAACATCAAAGCTCTGTGGCGCTCACCATCCTACAGTAGCAGTGGCCATGTTCAAATTATTTCTGCTTTCAAAAATTGAAGGACTTTGAGACTGCACTCGCGGCACGAGCAACAATAGATGTTCTACGCGTGATGTATCCCAGTCAATTTATTTATCGTTCGGGTGATTTGCATGGGTCCACAAGATTTTACTGCTCCTGGCTTTTTTTTTTCTTTTTGAGGTTATTTGAAGCCTCACTCTTGTGTAACAAGCCACATGCCTTGCCAGTCCTAAAAATAAAGTAATTGAGAAGAATGTCACAACCATCGCCGGAAGTATTTAGAAGAGTGATGAATATATCGATGGCTTAAAATAGAAAAGGCGTATCTCGTTTTTGTTCGAAATCGCATCTTTAATATATTCTGGTAGACCACTCTCAAATACACCTCCCTTAAAAAAATCAATGCGCTTTTTTGTTGTCTATTTTAAATATAAACAGCCTTAAAAAAGTTTTTACATCCAAAGTTTTTCAGATTTTATTCAGTTCTTTTCTTCTCCTGTAAAGTAACCAAAAATCGAGTTACGCCTTTTCTATATTAAGCCATCGATATATTGCTCTCATATGATCTTGACGGTCTCGTTAGTTGGGTGGTTGCGAGCTTGAATGCTATCCCTGTGATCCCGGCTTTGAATTCCGGCCAGACTATGATCATACTCTTTAACCTTCCAACATTTCTTTCTTCATTTCTAATCAACTGAAATTGAAAATTCATTAATATTGAAGACTTAAAAGTTGTACATACTTGGTGGTAGAGAAATTTGAGGATGAGATCGTATTGAAAATAGAAGTGTCTGAGGTAAATTCATATTTCTTGCCCTGGATTCTTGTTCACATGTTTGTACGGCTTCCTGCCACGCTTAGACCATACTACACATTGTTCACTTCACTGCCCTCTTCTTTCCCAATAATCTATCACCCCGCTTCAGAATCGAAGCAGACTTGACTAAATAGGTGTTACACCTGAAATCATTGGTACATAGCTAAATCTTACAAAAAACTGCTAAATCTAACATATAAGGAGGGTCTTAGTCTTAAAAGAATGGATTAAGAAAAACGAAATTGACACTCTTGTTATTCTACTGGAAAAGAAAATAGTCCATAGTGAAAGGTTTAATTGTGGGCTGGTTCAGAAAACGCGACATTAAAATAAGAGCACAGGGGCGCTTGGTGGTCTCGCACAGACTTCGAAAAAAAAAGAGCTCGACTTCAAATGTGATAAAAATGTTTCTTTCCTTAATTTTTAAACAAATTTAGTTTACACGTTTTTCAGGAAATATTAGAATAGTTGACAATTTGCTGGATTCGAAAATAACTGTTATTTTCACAACTTTATTGTACACGCATAGAAATTATTCGTTCACCACAACTGAAAAATTAGACAACTACACTTCGTTTGCAAGTTGTATTTGCCACAAACGAATATTCAGTTGTCAACTTAAAAATATATCTTATATACCGCAAGCTATTTCGGTCAATATTATTTATTATATTAATTGTCTTTCTCCCTTTGTCCGTCCGTCTTCTTATGGATTGTACTCATTGCACCTATTTTTCGTCAGCGTATTAAGCAAATTACCAATTTGCTTATATAGAACAGTTTGTCCATAAAGTAACTCTGAATTATAAGAGTTGTGTGTATAAAACGAGGGGAAAAACAAAGGAAGTTTTCAGTTGGGAAAAACAATTTTTCAATTGACAAACGAAATTAATTACCTTCAACTAAATGACGCGTTTCTCGCAACTGAACTATTATTATGACAACTGTTGAAACGTTCGCAAATAACGATCCCAAGCACGACAAACGAAGTTCGTTTGCGTTCGACTGGCAATAAACGTTTTTTTTCTTTGCGTGTAGTTTTTTTGAGCTTAGCATTGTAACATTTACTGTAGGAACTGAAATCACTTTGCTCTTTTACTAATTGAAAAAAAAAAACAAAAAGGTGAGAGCTATTAATATCTCTGACGCACGTGATGCGCGCTGCGTAACTTTCGCTCGTAATATTCAATATTTTCCGATCTAAGAGATAAGCCATTTTTGCATGGAGTGAATTTTGTAGGTAATAGTATAACTAACAAAATGGTATTTTTTAAAATTAATTTTAGTTATGTTAAAGGTATGTAAAAATACATAAAAAGATTAAAATGTTATTATTTTTTATTATTTAAATGTAAGACATTTTTTTAAATTCAATCCGTAAGCTAACGCAACAGAGTGTAAAATAAAAAAGCTCAAGCCTGTGTTAGATAACACGGGCGCATAGGTCAGACGTAGAATACGTTAGTCATTAACAGCCTTATTCAACAGATTTCCTTAAACAACCTTTAAACGCTTGTTTACTTACGCACTGTTTAAGGCTTTACGCAGCTTCTATGCAACCTTGCTAACATTGTTATTCATAAACATTTTTTCATTTTCTGCTTATGATTGTAAGGTTTGTGTCTGAACTATAGAAAATCTCTACAAAAATTAAGAATTCCATTGTAAATGGCCGCCGCATAAAAAAATGCTGCAAAGGGCGCATATGGAGCATTTCTTTGATATTAAAAGAAAAGACAAACAAAAATCATGGTTGTATTTACGTAACCTTTAAACGCCAATTTCGGCGTTTAAGTTACGCAGCTCTTAAACAACTACGAAAAATGTTTATGAATAACGTTTTCTTGTTTAAAGCCCGTTTAAAGTAACGCTGCCTCTAAAATGTGTTTATGAATAAGGCTGTAAGACATTGGGGATGTCTTAAAGACGTGGCCAACTGGGTAAGCAAAATTTTGTTTCTCTGCTTCGGTTATCAATGTTGTGTATGTACACATCGTTCGCTACTTGGTCATTATACTTCTTCTCTTTCTCACATTGGTTCTGTGATGAACACACAGATAATCGTACTGCTCTTACACATGATGTTATAATACATAAAATACAAAGCATATGAAAATTAATACAAAATTTGAAGGAGTTAAATTTTGATTTACTTATAGAATCAAAAAAATTATATGTAGCAATATGATTATTTAAATACAAATCAAAAGAAGACATATTAGATATGTTACGACCATACTTGAATTTTCTTCAATGCATGCATAAAGTATTAAAAACTTGAAATGAAAGTGACAAACATTTTCTCAAAATTTTGTGCTCCAGATCAATACCCCCGTATAACGTATTCTACGTTAAAAAAAATACATCAATCAAAAAAGTTTACATCTATGTTTACATTTAATTACATCAAAAAAGTTTGAGTGGATATAATTGATTTTAATTTTATGAGGATCAGAGAAAATACAGAAAATTATAAAAAATGAAAATGTGAAAAAAAATCTATTTGAAAATAAAAATCTATTTTTTGAGAAAAATCCTTAAATAGGTAGAGTAGACTGGGTACGGTTGAAACGGTGGACGTTTGAAACAAAAATAATATCTTGCCACCGTGCGTGATAAGGTTGAGGGGTACAAGGGAGGAACGAAGCGAGCGACAAGTCGAAACACGAATTTTTATGTTGTTTCGCTCTTCGCGCACTGTGGTTGTGTATAGGCCCCATTTAGTTTTTTAACGGAAAATTAAGTAATTTTTTGTTCTTACTTTTTTGCAATTATTATGGTTTTATAAAATTTGGGTATTGAGAGTTTTAAATAGTTTTAATTGAAGTTTGTAGAGTACGGCTGCATGATTAGTTTTTATTCAAATTTGTTATCATACTTACTGTAAACCGTTTTAAACCTAGAAGGGTGGTTGGTGACAGTTGAAGCAATGATAGCTGGACTGCTAAAATTTAGTTTATAATTAATGCGGTTGAATTTTGAGAAATATTAAAGCAAGTAGTAAACAAACACTAAAAAAACAATAATCGTCACCAACATCTGATTATTGTATAATTTAAATTATATATAATTTCAACCATTGAAGGCTGATTAAACATAATGTTAGATTATAAGGATCATAAAAGACATGAATATTAAAAAAGATACAGAAGTTTTGACTATGTCGTAACACAAGACGTAGAATTATTCAATTCGCTTTTGATGACATCTTTTTTAAAAATATTTATTCCATACACCTGAGCATATGACCTTTAAGAGAGTGCCGGAAAGGGTTCATAGGTATGACTGACCCCCATTACTTTTGTAAAAGAAACATTTTTGCCTTTGACACTTTTTCCCTCCGACCACTCCTTAGGGGGGCTCCCATACAAATTTTATGGTTTTTGTATATTTTTTCCATACACCTGAGCATATGACCTTTAAGAGAGTGCCGGAGAGGGTTAATATGTACGACTTACCCCCATTACTTTTCTAAAGGGAACATTTTTGCCTTTGACACTTTTTCCCTCCGACCACTCCTTAGGGGGACTCCCATACAAATTTTATGGTTTTTGTGCCGGAAAGGGTTAATATGTATCATCGACCCCCATTACTTTTGCAAAAGGAGCATTTTTGCCTGTGACACCTATTCTCTCCGACCACTCCTTAGGGGGGCTCCCATACAAATTTTATGGTTTTGTCGATAAAATCGGAAACTGTCGATAAATAGGTAGCAAGTTTAAGCAAACAAAAACATCAAATGTTGGCTTTATATTTCATGTAATTGTGTAAAATTTATATAAGTTAGAGAGTTCTAACATGAATTTTTGTCGCATTGAGGATCAAGCAGACCAACAAGTGCTAACATCAACATTGTACGATCAGTACTTTAGGCCCACCAAAGGCTCAAAAAGTCATATAAATACCGACACTTGATCACTATCAACCACCCTACTTACCTCCGAGAATGACGTATTCTACGTCAAAAAAGATATTTTTGATTTTCAATAATGTGGCATTACGAGTCGTAAAATATTATTAGATGATGAATAAAATATGTTAATTTATTATGTTTATATTTTGTATAATTTGCATGTGTTTCAATTGACTCCAGGCATGGGGACGGTTGAAACAAATTAAACTTTCTCAAAAATTTGATTTTACACATAAAATACCATGCAGTAATATCAAACAACATTGCCCATTAGTAGAGCAATATATGACCTTTTATTGAATATATTTCCGTCATCACTCGCTTAACTAAATACGATGCAATGGACGATAAACGCTAAAATGTTTCAACCGTACCCAGTCTACCCTATTCATTATTTTTATGTATATTAATGGTTAAAAAATTGTCAGCGCATTCTAAAAAAACAAAAACAATAGATACTACCATGTCCACCCACTAGTATTTGTTTTTAAAGTAAAAAACTCGAAATATAAATTTCACAAGTGAATGAAACAAGTATCACGCTGTTGTTGTGTTTGACTTTCATCTCCAATTCACCCAATATATTAATTGTTGCATTTAAGGTTGTGAAAATAACTGTTATTTTCGGTTCCTCACTGCAGCCTTCTTCAATAATTACACTTTGAACTCATGAAAAAATTAAAAAAAAAATCTGTTCCATTCTATTTTTAGGACTATATCACTATCATCTATATCATTAACCCATTGCCTTTTCACTTACATTCTATATACATGTGAATTTTAAAAATTAATTTAACTAAGAGGTTAAATTAACTAAATAAGAGGTCTGTGTGTGTGCCTCTAGCTTTATTTTCTTTCAAACAATACTTGTTCAAAAACTCAATAGAAAAGGCTAAAAAGGCCTTAGCTTCAATACAGAGATTTATTATGTTCAGCAGGGCATTTCTCTTTGGGCTTGTAATATTATGTAAGCCTTTTCGTAGCTATTTAGATTCACTCATAAGCATTTGCAACGGGTTTCAAGTCTGGTCCTTACCATCTGTTTTTGTTTAGTTCTATTTTTTTTTTTTTTTTTGTTTTAATTTGAAAGTGTGAGATTTTCTTAAATGGCGCATGATTAAAGAAAACGAGTCAGTCTCTCTCTAATGTCGATGGCTTGCAAACGACAGCTGGTGAACTGTAGAGCTTGCCTTGAATATCATAAGATTATTATGAAATTACAATTTAATCCTACCGTTTATAAAATAATTACTTGAGCTTTCGCATTCTACTGAATGTGGGTTTTAAATGAATTTACTTCGAAAGCATAGCAACTCTGATTCTTGTTGTTGGACGAACATTATTTCAGACGCAGTGCTACTATTTATCACTTCCATTAATGTTTTACAACCTCAGTTATTTAGAATTATTGTAGCTCCAAGTCATCTCGACACGAGCCAATGTTTACTTTTGGGCACATGCAGTTCTGTCTGCCAAAGCCTAGTCGGTGTCTGCTATAATTATGTTCGCAGGCAGTATGAAAATAAATAGTTGCATAAATTCCCTATTTCTATTATTAGAAACGCATCCTTTCAGTTCTAGCCTGACTTTATCTTTTGGCAACCGACAAAAGCAAAACATTAAAACTATATTCCTTATTGCAGGAATTTTTTTATTATATTGATTCATAAATAGGCACAGACACAAATAGCTATGTACATACTATGCATTGTTATAAAAAATTTCTATATATCCTGGCCATCATCGAGTAACCTTTGGTTTTTGCCTTCAGGTTCTGCTTCGTTGAATTCGACATTTGTTTCTGAGCCTTTCTCTGAGTGTGTGTGTGTGTGTGTGTGTGTTTAAGTGCGTGTTTGATTGTGTTTGTATTTCATCATAATTGTTTTGTTGGTGCTGTTCTTGTTTTTGCAAAATTTCTCAAATTCAGCAACTTAAGTGCACTTTAATTAAAACTTGTTTACAAAATATGTAAAATAATTAAATTAAATAATTAGTTAACGTAATGATTTCTCAAAAGACGTCTCACCGACCTAACGACCTAAAGAGGTTTAATTAAATTAGTGCATATTTATGTGTGTGCGTGTTGGTTTTAATGTGCGTTTTGGTGGAAACAACGCAAAGTTTTCGATGAATAAATAAATGTTGACCAAGATGCTTAGAGTGGTTTTCAGAGACAGAATAATGAAGCAGATACTAGTTGTTACATATTTTATAAACGTATCTTGGCGTTATTTGCGTTTATGTTGAATTCCGCTGGCTGTTGCAAAAAGCCTTAACATCTTTAGGGGATATACTATATCAGTGTTTAATGTTTAAGGATTGTTGGCGTTATAATAAAATTTAGAGAGAATTCCGAATAAAATTCAAACTTTGAGTTTTAAGCGAAGCTTATCTTATTCTGGATTTTCCCCTCGAAGTTTAAATATGATGTCCTTAACAGTCCTTAATGCTTCCTTAATGCGACTTAGCTATAGGCGTTCTAATTTCAAATGAATTGGGACTTAAAGTGCCTGTCGAACGTCATGCCAATTATATCCCCACTCTTACTGCCTGTAGGGTATATTGACGTTGTCATAGTGTTTGTGTTGTCAATTATAGTGCGATGCTGGTATTGAAAATAATCTTTGTTATCAACTGTGTCGATTGAGCCATTCCATTTGTCTGTTCGTGTCTATGTATTTGTGTCATTATGATTAAATCCGTTATTTTAGAGCAAACGTCATGTTATTCAAAATAAAAGCATCTTTCTTAAAACCAATTAATAATATCAAAAATGCACCAAATCGAAGTTCAATCTCCCTTACAAGCCCAACTAAAGATTTAACTTCCAACAGGTTTCATTTTCGAGTTTCTTGGAGGTTTCCACTTCGATATATGTAACTTCTCCACGCAAAGAAACAAAAAACGTTTATTGCCAGTTTGCTGCAAATGAACTTCATTTGTTGTGCTTGGGATCGTTATTTGCAAACGTTTCAACCAGACATGCACAAAGGAATCAACAAAATTTTTTTGTTTCGTTAAAAACGAAAAACAAATATTTCGTTTATTTCGTTTCTCTAAAAACGATAAAAAAATATCAAAACTTGTTGAAAAACGAAATTATCAGAAAATAAAAATTTCGTTTCAAGCTTCTTAAAAAACAAAAAAAACATATCGTTTCCAAGTATATTTTTGTCAATATAATATATACATATAATACATATTATGTTCGTACAAATTCTCAAATGAAAAAAATATAAGAAAAAAAATAATTCGATTCAATGAAAACGAAATTTTTTTGTTGAAATTAACGTTATTTTTAACGTTTGTTTGACCAAAAAAACAAAAAAATTCATTTTGTTAACTTCGAAACGAAATAAATATTTTTCGTTTTTTGAGATAACGTTATTTTTTAGAATTTTTCGATTTTGCTGCAACGAAACAAAATAAAAATTTTGGTTATCGTTAAAATTAACGTCAACGTGCATGTCTGGTTTCAACAGTTGTGATAATAATAGTCAGTTGCGAGGAACGCGTCATTTAGTGGCAGGAAATTAATTTCATTTGTCATATACGCGAATGATTTTTCAATTGCAGCAACTGAAAAATTTGTTTTTTCCAACTAAAATCTTCGTTTGTTTTCCCCTTCGTTATATAAACACAACGATTATAGTTCAGAGTTACTTTTTGGACAAATTGTTACTTTATAAGTAAATTGGTAAATTGCTTAATACGCGGACGGAGCTAGCATCGGAGGTGCGATGAGTGCAATCTATAAGAAGATGGACGGACATAGGGAGAAAGATAATTAACATTATGAATAATAATGACCTAAATGCTTGAGATATATGTATATAAGATATATTTTTAAGTTGACAACTGAATATTCGTTTGTGACAAATACAACTCGCAAACGAAGTGTAGTTGGCGAATTTTTCAGTTGCGGTGAAGGAAAAATTTCTATTCGTGTAAGACGTATTGAATTTTTTTTCCCCTCGATAAAATCTCGTAAGTATTTGTGAAGGTACTCGCTCTCAAATTTTGGTGAATACTTTTGAGGTGAAGCTCTGATGAGGAGCCTCTACGAACTTGTGAGCGAAAGTAGTTTTCTCTAGTAGTAGTAGAACTTGTGAGGGGTAAGTGAGTTAACTTGTAGTGCTTGTTTCGCTAGAAGTTCGTCCAAAGCACCTTAATGAGGTTGTTTCCAATATGAGTTCTACTGCATTCGATACTTTAAAAAGTTCATAATAGATTGGCCCAGTGGGAATCGTATTGGATAAGAGCAGAAAAAATAATATAAAAAATTAATTATTATTCTTAGTTCAGTCTTCTTTGTAAATATGCGAAAATATAATAATGCAAAAAAAAAAAAAAAATAAAAGAAAAAGAAAAAGTATACAGATAAATGAATTAAAATGTGTTTGGGAGGAAAAAACCAACTTCCATAAACTTTATTTAGTTCTCAGTTAATCAGCTATTTATTAATTGTGAGCGGGTCTACTTACTCATGTGAGAGCGCATTTTTTGTAGTGTTCTTCGAATTGGTCACGGTTGAATTGATGGTATAATAATTACAAGGTAGCATTGACAGTTGCTGGGGATAGGAGCAGTACAGGAGCAGAAACCATGTCCTGTCAAAAAATATACAAAAAGAGAGCGCTCCCAATTGGCCATTGAAAACACAAAGAATATTGAAAACGTTGAAGTAAAAAAAACACAATAACCTCAGCAGCTGCATACGCATTTTCACAAACAGCTGGTTTTGACAGGAGATATTTTCATGTAGAAAAAAATAAGCAGTTGTCAATGCTACATTGTATGCCATAGATTCAATTAATAAGATTGTCTTGGGGTTGATCGTACGGCTTTGCATAGTATCAATTTTCACTTTCAGATTTTGTATAAGCTGTTAACTTTGATTTGACATATATGGGCACTCGCTCTCACCTTTGCGACAACCTTATTAATTCAACCATGGTATTGGTCTTAACGAAACACTCGTACGTTAAGAAAGTAATATATGCTTCGAAGCATGATACAATAACAAAGTAAACTAAAATGAATGCTCAAATTTAAAATTTTACAACAACAAAGCTGTTTGTGACGCAAACGTCAAACGACAAAAGCAACAACAACAATTAGCAAAACTTAAAATCAACAGATGATTTTGATATCTACTCACGTTTGTATCCAATTTCAGAGAGAGAGAGAGAGAGAGAGAGAGAGATTCTTTCATATGAGAGCGAGACATGACATAAACAAATATTTTTTAAGTAAAATGTGACTGCGAGGTCTCTAACGTCTGTATACATAAACTAACAGCCCTATTCTGGCAGCTTAACTAAGCTCACCACATTAACAAAATAGATAATATTAACAAATTGTTAAGATTTCGTATTCTGGTGATAATTTAAAAGCTCCTTTCTTAACTATTTTGTTAATGGCAGAAAACATCTTAACAACGAAAGATAATTCAGTTTTAAGTCCAACAAATGCTGTGCAAATAAAATAAAATATAAAAATGGATGAATTCTTACTTTTTACTTCTTTTAAGCATTGATACTGAAGAACATCAATGAAAAAATAATTCTTAAAGACTGCAAAACACTCGAACATTGTTTGGCTATTGAAAAAATCAATACTAAAACTTAAAACAATTGAAAATATTCGGTAAATTATTTATTCCTCAACGTTTTCCATCTTACTTGTAGAAAAATAAACATAAGTAATCAAAATAAGCAAGAAATAAGCAATAAAAAAACAGCTGACGCTTTATATCTAACACATTTACATTTTCACCATGCGTGGTGAATTTTGATTGCTTTTTAGAGCTTTCAAATTGTTAATGATTTGCCAGAATACGAAATTTACTTTACATAACAAGAACATTAACAAGAGCTTCTTTACAATTCCTTGTTATGTTAACAAGCAGAATAGAGCTGTAAGAATCATAAGTCTACGCTTCATTCGTACTAAAAACTTTCCTTAGCTAAAAAATTTCAAAATAACTTACGTTTGCTTCAATTTATTTCGATTATTTACTGTGCATATCACTAATGATGCTCTGTACATACTTTTTTTGAATTCGTTCAGAAAGCATTAGAAATAACGGCACTGATGGCTCCACAGTTAAGCAATGCAAGTGTCAAAAGTGTACGCTCATTGCAAATTATTGCAATATTGGTTTTAAATAATAAAAAGTAATTAATTCAATAAAATTTATATTTTTTTTCTTGATATTTTAATCGTTTCTTATTGTGGCAGTTAGAAGAAAAGAAATTAGTGTCGGTGAAAGAAAAATATTTATAAAGCTTTGGGAAGAGGGCCAAAACTATCGAGAAATTGGTAAAACAGTTGGCAGAGCTTGGACCTCGATTCGAAAAGTAGTTCAGAAAATTTAAAGTATCGGAATAATAACTTCAAAGCCACGTCCAGGGCGCCCACCTAAGCTATCAGAACGACAATCTCGCAGTATGATATTACTTGTGAAAAAAAATTCTAAAATTACTGCTTCTCAAATATCTCTTGATATCAATCAAAAGTTTGGCAAGACTATTAGTGTATCTACTGCAAGAAGAATTTTGAGAAAGGCCGTATATCATGGAAGAGTTGCTCGTAAGAAACCCTTCATATCATTGGTAAATCCACAAAAGCGTATTGCCTTTGCAAATCAGTACGTAAACAAACCATAGAAGGACGAAACATTTCAAAATAGAAGGACGTCAGATTGTGTGGAGAAAGCCAGGTACAGCCCTCAATAAAGAGAACTTATTGCCAACTGCTAAGCTGGTGGTGGAGGTGTGATGATGTGGGGGTGTATGGCAGCTAGTGGAGTTGAGAATTCTGTGCTTATTGAATCGATTATAGATAAATTCGGTTATTTAAACATTTTGAAAGAAAACGTAAAACAAAGTGAAGAGAAACTTGGGTTGTCAAGTGAGTTTTACTTCCAACAAGACAACGACCCAAAAACACACGACTGAAATCGTAAAGCTTTGGCTACTTTACAATGTACCAAAACAGCTGAAAACACCTCTATAGACACCAGATCTTTACCCCATCGAGCACCTGTGGGCACGGAAAATTCGAAAACGAACTATTACAAGCAAAGAAATGCTAAACAGGGTAATTACTGAAGAATGGCAAAACATCACTGCTGAAGAAACAGCTAATCTCGTCAACTCAATGCAAAAAAAGGCTTAGAGAAGTCCTTAAACGTCGTGGTTATTCAACAAGCTGCTGACATGAATATATTTTCATTATGTTTTTATAATTTTCAGTTTTATGTATGAACTTGTTTGAGGAGCTTAGACTTTTGACTCTTTCATTTCTGTATTTTGGTTAAAAAATGCTTTATAATTTAAAATAACGTTAATAAACAATAAAAATAATGTATGAATAAAGTGCGTGGCCTCTATGTTAACGAATCTGAAGACCCGGGTTCGAACCCCAGCAGCAACAGAATATTATTTGAACTAAAATGATTTTTCTGTACGGCCGCCACTTCTCTGCAAACTATGGCAAACCTCAGAGAGTAATCAAAATGCCATGTAAAGCTTATTGAGAACAAGAACATTCAGTTCATCACCGTTCGGAGTCGGCGTTAAGCCTGTAGGTTCGGTTCTCGGTCCATTGTGTACAAACTTAATAACACGCACAACACAATTGATCATAAAAAGCTAGGTCAAAGTCCTTTCAAGGGCTGAAATGACGAATTATTTATTTTTTATTTTATGATTATAAAACCTATTACAATCGAAAAATATTATATAAAAAATTTTTTTGAAAAAATGTTTTTTTTTAATTTTTTAAGCCTTAATTTTTTTACGGTAGAAGCTTAGACTTATGATTCTTAGTGTACATTGCTCTTTTACCTTTGTGAGCATGGCACTTAAACCCTGATGACATTTACCTTACAAAGTTAGCGGCTATTCAAGTCGGTATGCTTCATAACAATGCACAAGAAGATTTGGAACCCATGAAGTTTACCTAAGTTTTCCTTTGTATCAAACACATTACAAAAACGAAAGAGAATGCACCAAAATAAAACAATAGAAATTATGTTTTGTAAATTATGTTCGTAAACATTTCTCAATTCAATGTGGCGGCCGTGGCGTGGCCGTGTTGCGAAAAACCGTAGAAACAAGTAAATTAGAATCTGAGGCAAATGTTATGCCTTTATCGGAGTCAATTCTTGTTTAAGGCAATTCCATCCACAAACTTCTAAACCACCATCTATAACTAGATACCATCAACTTAGCCGTAAGTATTAAGGAATTTTCAATGTCATTTGATTAGAAATGAGGAAATAAATGCAAAAAGGTTAAACCATACGACCAACGGTCTGACCGGATCTGACCATGGCCTGACCGGTGATTCAAACCCGAGACTCATGGGGTGATAGTTAAGCGCGCTACCTATTCTACTACAGAGTCCGTCACTTACAAACTGAAACACCACGGTTCTTTTCAAAATTTAAAGTCCATAATATGTTAAGATCTCCAAAAAAAGTTTTTCATTCTTAATCCTTGTTTTGCATGCTGAGGAAGGAATTGAAATTCCAAGAATAAAAACTTCAAAGAAGAATGAAATTATTCATAAAATAACTCATCATAATCTTAATCTTAACCAAGGAGATCTTTTTTTTTTATATTAAAAGGTATAAGGGTGGGGGGGGGGGTGGGTTGGAAATGGATTTTCTTTAATTTTATTTCCTACCGTGCTTCTTTTTCCTAGCACTGCTCAGCATTTGTTTGGCGTTGTTTTTTTTTGTTTTTTTTTTTTTAATATTAGCAAGAATAAGAAAGCTGAAATTGTCTGGAGATGTTTTTTGTTGATCTTAAGTGTTTCTTTGCTTTTAGCCTTTGTAGCAATTTTTAGAAAGAAGACTTTTAATATTCATTGATTTCACTTAAGATTGTCAAGAAAGAAAAAACTCAAGTTGGGTTCAGGTATAACCACGATTAAAATAATTCTTCCTAATAATTGATAAATCAATTATTGTAATAATGGGTGATTAATTAATAGAAAGATGTGACTGAAGATAATGTGAATTGAATTAGATGATGTGAATTGAATAGAAACACAAGCAAAAAATAGCTTCGGATACACAAGATTGCCTTAAAGTGCCAGGAAAGAAATCTCAAAAATATAATTCAGACAAATGCAAAAAAGCTTATGAGTTCATAGCCTATGAATTCAGAACTACAGCCCCACAGAGAACACATATAAATTTGTTAATACAAGTACACATTTGCACTTTCATATTATTGTTGAAATACACGCCTACAAACGCATTACATGAATGTACCAACATAAATATAAATTTGTAACTTTTGCTTGTATCCAAAAGATTAAGATCTAAATTCATGAACAATGTGCCATCATTTGCCGAAGATATCCTTCACAATTATTTATGCAGACAATTTAATGCTTGAAATGCTTTGTTTTTTAAGAGCGATAAAGACCCGAACTTAAAACATTTCGCTTGAACCCATAAAAGTCTGAACAAATTGTTTTTTATTTTTAATTAAAACATAAATAAAATCAAAACAAAAAAAAAAAACAAAAATACAACTAAATTCCACATCCACCAAGCTGCTTAGCCAACGAAGGCAAACAATCTCATCCAAAGAAAATTGTCCAACTCAATCAAGCGTATCGCATAAATAAAATTCTCCCCAGCTAACAACCATTGGAAGGGCGCTACTTTTAATGTTTCTTTTGTTGCTATTGTTTTTGGTTGTTCTTTTCTTTTATTTTTTCTTTCTTTTATTTTTTTTTTTTTTTTTTTTTTTTTTTTTGCGAATATCACTTTCAGAGGATAATGACTGTGTTTGTCATGTTTTTGTCGATATTTTGTTGTTGTCATTGTTGTTCTGCTTAGTTTTTCTTGAGTTTTATCATTATCATTTCTTCGCAACTTCGTGTGTTCATGTATCTAACCAGCTAATGTTTCTTTAGGGTTTAGTTTAAGAACTTTTTTGTTTTTATTATTATTACTTGTTTTTATATTTATTGTTGCTGTTACCCTCTTTTAATTTTGTTCACCTTGTTTTCTTTGTTTTGTTTTATTTTTGATGTCATATTTTTTATATGTTTGGGTTAAAAAATGGGTATAAATTGTTGCAGTACACATTTTGCTGTAGCTCAAATTTTTAAAGAAAGCTTAAGAGGCACTTATCCGGGAACTTTTGTTTTATCGAACGGTATAAGTATCTAAGAAACCCCAATTAATGCACAACAACATGCTCTGATAAAAATTTCTTTTATTTATCTAATAAAGTTTCAGCCTGTTAGTTTGCACATTGGAAAATATATTGCCTACATTTAGGCTTAATTTGTTAATAATAATATTAAATATATTAGGCACTAAATCAATATGAACAAAATGGCATTTGTAATGCAAGTAGACCACTCATGCTGTATGATTCTTCATTTTCTTCTCTTTCTGCTTTTTTGCATAAGGTCCAATATCAGCTGCTTTCGCCATTAGTAGCGGTATGTTTGATTGCTCGTAGTTTCCGCTAAAGTATTGCGCAAAGGGACCCGAGGCAAATATACCAACATCATCACCTCCATGAGTTTCCTTCTCTAGCGGTATTGTGGCCATATATTTAAGATTGGGATCTTTGAAATTTTCTTTACTCAGGTCCTTGCGTCCTTTCTTGGCTGAATAAGCCGTGTCATAGCCAGGCCCATTGGCATAGGAGAGTATCGTATAGGGTAGATCATCTTGGCCTTTATCAGAGCCTAAGCCAAGAATATCATCGCTGCGTTTCTGTGAAATATTGAGAGAATTTAGTAAGAAATAGCGATTCATCAAAATCAAATGTATCTTAAATTTGATTTTGAACTTAAAGATAAATTCTTGTAGAAATTAAAATATATATACTTAAAATTTGCCTTCAGGATTTTTAATATAGCTTATTATTTATTGTGATTTAAAATGAAAATCATAACTAGAGCCTAAATATTGTTTAAACGAATAAAAAACGGATAAAAATCGGATAAAAAACGGACTAACAGCGGTCAAAAACAGATAAAAACTGACAAAAAGCGGTTAAAAAACGGATTAAAAACGGACAAAAATAGATAAAAACGGGCAAAAATCGGATAAAAACGGACTAAAAACGGACAAAAACAGATAAAAACGGGCAAAAAGCGGTTAAAAAACGGAAGTAAAACGGAAGAAAAACGGATAAAATAAGGATATGATTCGAAATGCTTTTTAGATATGTTACCTTAAAGCTCAGCTATAATATGTATTATATATTGCTGCAAAAAAGCTTTTATAAAATAGAATGTGCCATCAACAAATTAATTTTTTAAACAATATTTTTCAAAGAGGACTCAAATCGGATGAATTATTGTAAGATAAATTTTACATCATTTAAATACACTCGAATTTTTCTGGACCGAAATCGTTAAAGCTTTGAGTAGACGTGTACATGTAATGCAATGAAATATGCTGAAACGGATCAAAAACGGATGAATAGCTGAAAGCAGAAAGCTGAATATTGAATCTTTTAATCTAATCTTCTAATTTTTTTCATTTTTTTTTATTTCTTATTTTTTTTTTATTTTATGCAGCATATGCAACAACAAATGGATGAATTATCGAAGAATTGAATTTTTTGATATGACACGTCTTGTCAAAGCGGTATGCAAAAGATTTTTTCTTATATGTCAACAATTTTGTTGAAAAAACTAAACTAAGCTAAACGTAACGTAACGTACGTACCGCAGTTGTCAAAAAAAAAATTGAAAAAAGCATTTTTCCAAAATATATCGGCGTTGCATGAAATTATTACACGTTGAATAAAGTTGCCAAAAGAAAAACTACGGCATGACAATAAAGGTTTATTCTTCTACCTTATAATGAAAATGCTAATAAGTATATATTATATCATAAGAACAAGAAGGAAGCTGCTTAAGCAACGAAACTGCAAATTTGTTACATAGAATTATATCTCGCTATGTATAGGTATAACATCAAAAAATAGTTTGTGCCAGTAAAGACTGGTAAAAATAAATAAACAATTTATGATGTCATAAGGCCGTGTACAAAGCTGCTAGAACATTGAAAATGCAACGGCGTTGCATGGAAATTTTACGCGGTAAGAATATATACTTTGGTTAATGCTGTAAAATGAAAATTAAGACTATGTAAAAATAAAATATTAATTATGATGCCGTCAGGTGGCGGAGGTAGCTTATGCAACAAAAATGCAATATTGTTACATGGAATTATAACTCGCTCAGTAGAAATAATACAGGAAGTTGTAATTTACGAAACCAAAGATTGGGACTTCGATTTCATAACTAAATTAAAAAAAAAAACAATGGCGCCATGGAAACAACTGCTTAAAACGCAACAACAATGAAAAAACGTTGCATAGACTTATAACTACGTGCTTATGGACGGCACTGTAAATTTTTATAATTGACTATGAAGGTGAGGTCCTATGATAAAAAACCAAAAACAAGTACAAGACGAAAAGCAAAATCGAAAGCAAAACCAAAAATAAATGTTAAAGTAAAAGCAAAATCAAATGCAAAAGCAAAACCAAAAGCAAAAGCAAAACCAAAAGCAAAATAAAAACAAAAACAAAAAGCAAAAGCAAAGCAAAAGCAAAAGCAAAAGCAAAAGCAAAAGCAAAATCAAATGCAAACGCAAACGCAAAAAAAAAAGCAAAAGCAAAACCAAAAGCAAAACCAAAAGCAAAATCAAAAGCAAAAACAAAATCAAAAGCAAAATCAAATGCAAGCGCAAACGCAAAATCAAAAGCAAAAGCAAAAACAAAAGCAAAAGCAAAAGCAAAAGCGAAAGCAAAATCAAAATCAAAAGCATAAACAAACGCAAAACCAAAAGCAAAAGCAAAAGTAGAAGTAAAAGTAGAAGCAAAAGCAAAATCAAAATCAAAAGTAAAAACAAAAGCAAAAGTAAAACTAAAATCAAAATCAAAATCAAAATCAAAATCAAAATCAAAATCAAAATCAAAATCAAAATCAAAATCAAAATCAAAATCAAAATCAAAATCAAAATCAAAATCAAAATCAAAATCAAAATCAAAATCAAAATCAAAATCAAAATCAAAATCAAAATCAAAATCAAAATCAAAATCAAAATCAAAATCAAAATCAAAATCAAAATCAAAATCAAAATCAAAATCAAAATCAAAATCAAAATCAAAATCAAAATCAAAATCAAAATCAAAATCAAAATCAAAATCAAAATCAAAATCAAAATCAAAATCAAAATCAAAATCAAAATCAAAATCAAAATCAAATTCAAAATTAAAATCAAAATCAAAATCAAAATCAAAATCAAAATCAAAATCAAAGTTAAAGTCAAACTAAAAGCGAAAGCAAAATCAAAATTAAAACCAAAAGCAAAAACGGAAGCAGAAGAAAAAAGAAAATCTAAGCTCAAACCCAAACCAAAACAAAACGTTCACGTTGTGACATATGTAAATACCTCCGGATGTGTTTTTTTTCCTAATTTTTGTTTTTAGAGAATTCAGCGTTTTGATGACATGAGAAGTAGGCGCCTTGAATCGACAAGATTCAAAATCAAAGTGCGCATTTTCAATCAAAGCTTATGTGAAAAATTTCAAGGTCTTAGATTAATTTTTGTGCAACCATAAAATTTTGATATAGTTACTTTGTTTGGGAGATATGAGTGGCGTTTGTCCGAATTGGCTCCTTTGCGGAAAAAGCTTAATTAAAATTTTATTACAATAGTCTCAAACGACTCAAGCTTCAGACAGACATCAGACAGCTGAATCAATTCAACTGGTGATAATGATCAAGAATATACATAAATACTTTGCTATACCCATCACGCCTCTATATAGGCGTTAAAAAGGCCATGACAAAGTTAATATATTCCTTATGCACTACGTGAGGAAGTATAAAAATAGTTGGCTTTAACTTACCGGATATCCATTAATAGTCATTGTATGCGCATGATCCGCAGTGACCACGATCAGCGTATCCTCATCTGAAGTCAAATGGCGTGCCAATTCAACCGCACGCGAAAGCTCTGCAGTTTCCTCCAATGATATTCTGGCTCTGGTCTCATGATGTGCCATATCAATCTTGGCACCTTCGACAAGCAAAAAATACCCCTCATCATTACGGCTGAGCAGTTTAATGGCTGCTTCAGTCATCTCGCTCAACGATGGTTGCAACTTCGTGAGTCCATTTCGTGCCAGATCACCATGATAGGCACAATGCGTTGAGCTAAACAAACCCAGCAAATAATCCGTTTTGTCATGTTGGGCCTTGAGCAATTCCTGCTTGTTTGTCACATATTTCGCAAGTGCATTCATCCGCTGCTTATCTGACAGCCAGTCCTCTATTAAATTTCTGCCATCAGTGCGCCGACCCTGCTCACCATCCACATCCTGCGCAGTTTCATTGAGAAAACTGCGTCGTCCACCGCCCAAAATAACACGCAGTGCCTTACCTACCGGCCACTCCACTAGCTGGCGCGCCATATCAACCACCTCCTTTGGATTACAACCAGACCTCAATATATCTCCATCATGTTCCCAGTCACGGTCGGCCGTGTGTGCATAGACTCCCGCTGGTGTAGCATGTGTTACACGTGCTGTCGTCACTAGACCCGCCCACTTGCCAGCATCTTGCGCCCACTTGGCTATGCTCTCCGTATGATGATCTTTATACTGTCCCAGTGCGCAGTCGGAGCGTGATACCTGCGCATTAACGCCAATTGTGCCATAGTTGGCCTTGACACCGGAAAGAAATGCCGTAGCAGTGCTACCCGAATCAGACACCTGTCGATCAACACAGTATGTTTTCGAAAGTCCGACATAGGGAAACTTGTCAAAAGCCAACTGATGTGCAGTATCGCCCAAAAAGGCTCGCGTAGCGGTTATCGTTTGTATGGACATGCCATCACCCAGAAAAAGTATCACATTTTTGGCGTGCTTACGATGACTTAGTTGTGACTGTTCGTGCAGCTTTTTATTAATATACTCCTGCGCATTGGCGATCCAGTAGTCGTTCTCGTTTTCATTTACAATATTTGAACTTTGCGGGCGATCAGCGGCCGTGGAGGGTAAAGTTGAGTAGTGATGATGATAGGTGTGCGCCAGTTTTGTCAAGAGCATTAGATATACCCAAGGCAGTAAATGCTGCAAAATGATTGCCATCTTTTTGCACTATTTTTTTTTTGTTCACCGTCAAATCAACGTCTTAACACACAATCCTTACTAACTGCTCTTCCTCTGTCAATTTGGCTTTTATTAGAAAATCTTAAAAAATGTTTTATTGCCTTTCTCTAAACACAATGATAAAATGTATTGATTTAACTTGTTTCTTTTTTACTTTTAATTGAACATCTTTATTGAAGTTCAGACTAAAATAAGTACCCAAATTGTAAAATCCAAGTGATATTTTTAATATCATTTTAATTAATTTTTTAGTTTATTTTTTTTTTGTTTTTTTTTTTTTTTGTTAATGTTGAAATTTAAACAAGTTATTGGTGGTTTTGCATTTGACATGATGACCGAGTTAATAATTTTTTTAGATTTAATTATTCTTTAACCCTTAGCAAACAAACCGCTTTTATTTTAGGTTGGTTATAGAGCCCATACCCTTGTCTCAGAGCTCTTTCCAGATAATGAAATCGATATCGAAAAAGCGAAAATGATTTCTAAATTTTATAAAAAAACTTTCCAACAAATACACTTTTGAAAATCTTTCTGAACACTGGACAACTCTACCACCCCCAATCCTAAAAGCCTACCGAGATATACAAATTGACACCGGGAAAGCTAGTTGAAAACTTCGACAAAATATACCATTATTATTTTATTTTAACAAGTTTTTTTTTAATTAAAAAATTATTTCACTCCGCCAGCATTTGGTATTGCAGAAGAGCAGGAAGCGAATCTTCTTCAAGAACAATTTTTCGCCGACGAACTCGCTATCTTATCGCTTTCTGCTCTCTCGTGGGAGAAAAAAACACCCATCGTGGTGAAATCTTCTAGAAGAGCAGAAAATGATCCTTAGTAGCAGAAAAATGAGTCTTCCTTTTGAACAGAAAGCGACTCCATCGAGTGAGCAGAAAGCGAATCTTCCTACCGAGAAGTAGACGATATCTTTTCAATTTTAAACCCCAGTTCCAACCAATTAGATTCTACTTTAAAATCATGTTAAATTTTTTATTATGGTAGGGACGGTAGGGTGTAGTCCTCAGCAAATTTGTGAATTAGCTCAATAGTATTCAAGAACAAAACAAATGACTCAACATGAAAAGAGGTAACGGGCAAATATTTACTGCTTAATATTTTTCCTACTTCTAACTTGTTCTTTTCATCGCCTAGAAGAGATATTATCGAATCAAATGCCAGATATCAAAGCAAAACAAAACAATGCTAAAAAATGTTATAAAATAAACAGTTCTTTTTTAAAATGCCTCAATGATATCGCTTTTTCTTTTTGAAAAGTTTTGATTTTGAAAAAAAAAAATGTATCCCTCAGAAGTAACGACAGCGAATCGCTTTCTTTTCGCGCAAATAGAATCTCGCCTATATATCTTCCAAAAGTATCGCTTTCGCTTCGCCTCGGCGAAAGGCGAAGAATTTATCTTCCAAATGTTTGCTGGGCTGTAACAAATAAAGACGATTCTATTACAACTAAGCTTTTAGTAGGAAAGATCTACAGTTGAGGTATTGGAAAATTGTTCGGTTGAGTGGATCCATTTAACAAATCTATCCGATTTTCTAACAGAAAAGTTCCACTAGAATTATCTATGGAACTAGTTGGGTTATTAGACCTCTTTTGGGTTTTGTAGGGTCCTCTGACAAAAATGTTTGATTTCTTGACAAAAAAATGTTCGATTAGGATTATGTTTGAAACCATTTCGATTATTGAAACTTTGACTCCTTGAGATTTCAAATTTTTGTCAAAGAAGTCCCAAAACCCTTAAAAGTTTCAAGTTTTTTCATTGATAATTCTTGTGAAATATTATTATCCAAAAACCATTGTTCTTTGCCCAAGAATTCAACAAAACTTAATAAGTCAAAATGGAACTAGTTCTAAAATAGACCTAATGTTTCTTTTTTTTTAAAAAATTATTGATTTTTCATCGAACCATTGACAAAATTCAAAAAAATTTGCAATGATTAAACCAATTTCAAGTATAAGCCAAGTAAAGTCTATTGACCATAGAACAGCTTTCATTTTCCAAGAAACCACAAGAAATAGATTGTCTCTATGGAACCTGTTGGCCGTAAAATAATAGATTTGTGTGCAAGGATTGAACAGAATAGGTTAAAAAAAAATAAATCCAGTTAACAAAACCTCTAAACAGTCCAATGACCCAACTAGTTTCATAGATGGTCCCTATGAAATATATTTGGCATAGAATTGTGGGTTTTTGTCTAAGAAGAAGTCTAAGAAATCATAAAAGTTCTCACAAAAAGCTTAATTCTTGTCTACACTTACCAGTTTTCCAACACCTAGTTGACGGTTTCTGGCGCTATCTCGCCAGTACCTCAAGGTACTGGATCGTATTTAGATTTTTTGCATAGGATCGATCATTAACAGTACCCTAAAAAAAAAGTCTGACGGGATCAAATCACAGCATATGATTAAAAACCAATTTGCCTGTATTTGTACCACTCTATATTCCGTGAATCAAATAAGAGTTCCTAATCTGATTTGATTCTTATTTAAAAGGTATACTTAAAAGGTTTTGTCTACAGAATTAAGTATTGTAGCCATTTTCCATTAAAACTATTTTTTTTTTTTAATTTTTAATCTATTCTTGTCAGTATTCTTCTTATCAGTAAAAACTTCATTTAAGGCTCAGAAGGGCAAAATAATGTTTATAAATATATAAAAATTTCAAACAAAACGATGCCGCGGCTCGGGATGAAATTCGGGATTTGTGTTAAAGTCCGCTAATGGTAGCATTGAAACATTTCTTTTGTTGAACTTCACGCAGCGGTGGTCAGCTTCGAAATAGTACCTATAAAAGTATCCCATCACAATTATTTGTATACTCATTTAATAAAAAAGTTTCATTTACGAATCTTTTGCAAACTCATTTTCGAATCTATTACCCTCTACGAAATGGGAACATTCCTGGATATAGGCGGGAAACATTCCATAAAATGTAAGAAGCATTATCTTTCGTTAGACACCCCATTTAATTTTAAACACTTTATGTCATTGGAGGGAAGCATTCCTCTCCACCGTCTTAAAAATTAATGTGGAAACAACAACAAATAAATAACAACTAAAAATAATTAGCCTGACCGGGATGATTCGAACCCGATACGTTTGGAGTGGGAGTCATGCATTCCTTAAGAAGCGACTTGGAAACAATATCAATTTAAAACTTCCCATTGGAGGATTGTTTCCAAATCATTTCCATATGGAAGCCTTCTAACTTTTCCCAGAGGGTACTAACTCAATTTAAAGTATAAACTAGGTTTTTTTCAAGTGGAAACTGATTTCTGAAAGAATCATTTATGAATCCATTCAAAAGCGTCATTTTCTGAGTACCTCAAAGAAAATGACTCTAAAAAGAGTATTTCTTATGCGTGTTTTATGGCAGACTCCTAAAGGAGTCTTTGATGTGATTGTAAAATAATTGCTCAGAAATAAGACTCTAAAAAGAGTATTTTTTATACATGCCTTATGAGTACGCAATTAAAAGACTCCTAAAGGAGTCTTTGATATGATTGTAAGATGATTGCTCAGAAAAAAGACTCTAAAAAGATTACTTTTTATGCATGTCTTATAAGTACGCAATTAAAAGACTCCTCAAAAATAGGACTCTTACGTCAATATTATGCTTGCTTTATGAGTTCTCATAAAAAGAACTCATTAAAAAGTCCTAAATAAGACGTTATTATGATTTTTCATAACAAAGACTCACAAAAGTTATAAAAAGGCCTCATAAAAGAGTCTTATATACGAGTGTTTTATGATAACTTTTTTTATTTTTTTCTTCTTAATATATAAAAACGTTGGTGCATATGTATGTCTGACCATCACGGCTGATCCTCTGTCATTTATAATGTGATGGTAATTTATGAGAATGTGAATATTTTTTTTCAATGTGAATGCTCCAATACGTCATAATTTATCTTTTAGTCATTCAGTGTGCTGTTGAGAAGCTTGCAAAATCGAATATGGCAATGTGAAATTTTCAACTTTTAATTTTTCTACAATTACTTTTTATTTGAAGTGTTAAAAAAAAAAAATATTTTTGTAATTTTTTTTTATTTTTCAATTATGAAATATTTTAATTAAATTTTAATCTAAAAATATATTTCAACCTAAACGGATCATTGTTACTTCTATGAGTCCTGAAAGAGTCTTCATTATGAGTCTTAAGAGATTCCATTACATGATTCTTAAAAGAGTATTAAATATGACTATTAAAAGAGTCTTAATTTTGAGTCCAAAAGACTAATTTATATGAGTTGTAAAAGAGTATTTATTATGAGTATTTAAAGAGTCTTAATTATGAGTCTTAAAAGTGTATTAAATATGAGTCTTAAAAGAGTCTTAATTTTGAGTCCAAAAAGACTAATTTATATGAGTTCTAAAAGAGTCTTTATTATGAGTTTTTAAAGAATCTTTAAAGACTATTAAATGTGAGTCTTAAAAGAGTCTTAATTTTGAGTCCAAAATGAGACATAAAGCAGTCATTATTATGAATCATTTTTCGAAGCCCATAACCTACGAAAATGTACTCATGAAAGAGCCTTTTTTAAGCGCATTGTAACGATAAAAACTCATTTTTATGAGTCTTAAAAGATTTTTTAAGAGTCTTAATGTTTGCTGGGATGTATCAACAAGAGGTATATACTTGTAAAGGCGTATTATTTAACAGCTGATTGTTTCGCAGTTTTGAGAAATACTATACTTCAAACATAATCTCCATGTGTCTACTTTATTTGCCAAGAAAAGTTTAAGAAACATCTAATCAACTGTTTGTTTTATTTAAAAAACAAATAATAAAGTTTTGGATGAAACTCAATTTCAAGACTTTTTTTTTCTTCAATCAGCTTGAAACAACGCAAGGAGCCCAAAATCGTCATTTTTTTTTTAAATATTTCAACCCGAAAACGTTTGCAATACTTTCACATTTTCTAATGGTCCCCTTTGAGACGTAATAGTTGCCTCTGGGTTAAATCCACTGAGAATGACTGCTAAACAAAAATATTCAGCAATAAATTTAACAACCATGACCAGTTGTAAAAATATTAAATTAACACGTTTTTGACACAACTCTCGCTTTCGTGTCATCAGCAGCTTATGATGAAGCGTATAGCGAATGAATTTTAAAACATGTTTTATTTAGAAAATAAGTCAATTAAATTCGAATAAATTTGGTGGTCATTGACTTATCTAATTGACAATTAAATAATTTTATCGATGCATGTAATAAACTTCAGCTTCAATAAGTCTCAAATTGACAATTAGTTATAAAAGCCGCTAACAGCATTTGACTGGCTCATAGTAGTCTTCAGACAAGATATCAGAAATAACAATGAAGCAACTGCAGGCTTTGCTGCTACTGGTGCTCAATGCTGGTATGCTTATTAGAGCACATCCTGCTCGCTGCAGCGACACCGACGAGGACTGCCGTGATGCACACATGCACCCAGTTTTGCCCAGCCTACACGGGAAACATCACCACCCAGCTCAACACGATGAGATGAAGTCAAGCTACTGGCTAGCGGCTGGACAGTCATATGTAGCACAACAGCAGGCCACAGTCGATGATCTGGAACGAGGAATTGCCAAAAATGTCATCCTTTTCATAGGCGACGGCATGTCTTTGGCAACATTGGCCGCTACGCGTGCCTATATCGGTGGTCAGGAGAAGTCACTATCTTTTGAGCTCTTCCCAAGCACCGGTTTGGCCAAGACCTATTCGCTCGATTTTATAGTGCCCGACTCGGCGAGCACCGGCACCGCCTATTTGGGCGGTGTCAAAGCACGCTCCACCACCTTGGGCGTGAACGGTCACGTGCTGCGTAATGATTGTAAGACAATGCTAAATAGCAGCTATCATGTGCACTCCATTGCAAAATGGGCGTTGGATAGTGGTAAAGAAGCCGGCCTTGTGACAACTACGCGTGTCACACATGCCTCGCCAGCAGCGGTCTATGCACACACTAGCAACCGTGACTGGGAGAACGACAATGAGGTGATTAAAAGTTGTGGCGCCAAATCGGGCGTCGCTGATATAGCTGCCCAATTGATGGAAGGTGAAGTGGGCAAGAGACTCAAGGTCATTATGGGCGGTGGCAAAGCGCAGTTTATCGATGCTAAGCATTACAAGGATGGCAAGCGTATGGATGGACGCAATTTCATTGAAGAGTACCGGAAGCAGGATGTGAGTAACGCTTATGTGGAGTCTAAAACGGAGCTCAATGCACTAAATGTTAGTGCCACCAAGCGTCTACTGGGTCTGTTCCATGACGATCATCTTCTCTATAATCTGATGGCACTGGCGGAGAAACAGACGCAGCAACCCAGTTTAGCGGAGATGACTGCGAAGGCAATTGAAGTGCTGACGTCCAACAATGAGAAGGGTTACTTTCTATTCATCGAAGGCGGAAGGATAGATGCTGCGCATCATGAAACCAAGGCACGTATAGCACTGGATGAGACGGCAGAGTTTAGCAAAGCGGTGCAGCGAGCACGCGAAATGACCGATATGAAGGACACGCTGATTGTTGTGAGCTCCGATCACTCACACACGATGACTATGTCGGGCTATGCGGTTAGTTGAGTGTCTTATATATACATAAATATATTTTAGATATTTCTATTGAACTTAATTTTCAGCCACGCAATAATGACATTTTTGGCCCGAGCGATATGAAAGCAGACGACGATTTAGCTTATCTCACGCTAAGCTATGCCAATGGACCAAGTTTTGACAAATATTGGGTAAAAAATAAAGGTCGCATTGATCCACTTAAGGTGCTGCAGAATAAATATGACGATATTTTTCCCGCAATGGTACCGGCTACATTTGAATCACATGCTGGAGAAGATGTGGCAGTTTTTGCCTCTGGACCCTGGTCACATTTGTTCAGTGGAGTCTATGAGCAGAGCACTATACCACATTTAATGGGCTTTGCGTCTTGTTTGGGCAATGGCCTAAAGGCCTGTAGTAAAGCTTAAGAGTCACTTAAACCAGGGTAGTCCCAGAAGTATGCAACCTTACAAAGTAAACATAAAAAATTTCAGAAAAAATAGCTTTAGTTCTCTACACAGTCAGTCTTCTTTTCCCTCGACACTTCTTCATGCAAATCTTTTACCACCGCACACTTCGCTGAATGGCGATAAAAATACAAAATCAAAAAATTTCGTATTCTCAAAAAGTCGTTTTGCTAAACAAAAGCTAATGGTTCAGCAGTCAAAAACCAAAAAAATTGTATAAACACCTGTTCTAATTAAATTATACGAGATTTTTACCAATTTAATTCAAGAAATGAGGTCTTTTTTACATTTGGAAAGAAGAATTGAAATTTTAAAAATTTTGGGACAGTTCTAAGGGTTTATTTTAAGGGTTTTTCAGATCAGAAATTTTTGGTTTTGTCAAGATGTAGTTTTGCGAAAGAGAAATGACTTTAACTTTTAACCTTAAGTCTTAAAATTAAAAAATTACCAAATTTTTGACCCTGAAAGTAGGCAATAATTTTATATAAGTTGCAGTTTCAGACATAAGGTGTCTTAGGATTGTATCAAGAACGGTTTTTGTTTCCAAATTAGTTATGGTTTTTGTGGCAAGTTTCATCAAACAGGGTTAAACAAAGAAACAGAAGGATGTGAAATTATTTGGGCATTTGCATAAACTACCGGTCAATTGTCTGAAGAGGCACTGGAAGCAAGACACAAAGACTTAAGAAAACGTAAGCTTCAACACAACCGAAAATGCTCGATGTCAGCTAATTTAATGAGAATATTGCTGCTGACATCTGACCTCCTCCTCACAGCCACGAGAAATATTTAAACAAAATTTTAATTTTATATTAGATGGAGAAGTTGGGAACTCTTTACATCAAAGTAGTTGATGATATCCATGATCTTGATTCTGAAGAAAAATTCAAAAACGATGATTCCGAATGAAGTTTATAAAAAAAAATATTTGTTAACATTTTTTTAATTTATTTAATTTTTGATACATTTAATAACTTTTTTAATGCCCATAACCAAAATATTTTACTTATTTATCCTTTACAAGTTTCATTTCTGCATTTGCAACTTTGCAAATGTTGTAAGTACCTTTCATACAAAAACATGTTAAAAGTTAACATAGGTCCAAGCGAGCTACCCCTAGGGTCCAACCCATTAACAGTTTTAAACAGTTTTTTTACGGATCTATAACTATATTTTTTTAGTACTTTGACCAACTTTCGTTTAGATCGGTCAACTTTTGTATGTATCTCCCTTACAAAATCACGTAAAAAATTGATATAGGTCCAAGGGGTCTAACCCATTTAAACCATTTTTAGTACGGGTAACTATATTTTTTTAGTATTTTGGCCGAGTTTTGTTAAGATCGGTCAACTTTTGTATATACCTCCCATACAAAATCATGTAGAAAAGGAATATAGATCCAAAGGAGGTACACCTAGGTTCCAACCGATTTCAATTATTTTCAGTACATACCTATGTATTACTTTATTTGCTTAGTCTTTTGACCGAGTTTCGTTAATATTGGTCAGCTTTTGTATGTACCTCCCATACAAAATCATGTAAAAAAATAAATATAGATCCAAGGGTTCCAAGTGTTCGAATTCCAACAATTTTTAAAATTTTTTTTAATTAACTTAAATAAACCCTTCGATAAGTGACAGTTCCCTAGGGACCTTCAATAAATTTTTTGAAGTTTTCATAATACAAGTGTGTTTTTTGTGATTTGCATGTTTGGTTTTTTAATGTATTAAGTACTTACATACATAAAGAATGGTAACAAACAAATAAAAAGGAAAAATAATAATGATTTTGTTGAAAGTTTATTATTTTTTTTTTTATTTTTAATCAAATATTAAAAAAGTAAAAAAACATTATGTTTGTGCTACTGCTTCCCCCCGCAAGCAACATGCCGCAGATTTATGGGTATTGTAGTCCAGGACACCCTTGGCTTTTGCTTTTCGCTTTCTGAATTTATTTCACAAGTGTAGTGCACTGTGGACAAAAGCAAGACCGATTTATGTTTCTTGGGCACATATGAACACAACGAAACATTGTCTTCGTAAAACCCAAACAATGAGCTGAAAACGGGACGTGCAGCAATTTTGAAAAAATTCAGGCGGAACAAATGTTTTATTTGAGCGTACTGTTCCAACAAATGCAGTCTTCTGTCTCATCAAAGACAGTGCCACATCCAACGATGAAAAGAAGTTGTCGGCATAAACTGTACGGCCGTATGAAGATATTTTTCAACCAATTGTTGTACAACATTCTGGCCCTGGTTAACTTTGCGCTCCTGACCTAGCAAATTTCCTGCGTAAATCACACCTTTGAGGGGGTAGAAGGACTTCGAGTCACACAACCACCATATTTTTATTCCGTACTTGGCTGGTTTTGACGGAATGTATTGCTTAAAATGTGTGCGACCTTTATACGGAAATAATTGCTCGTCCACGGTCAGTGAATGCGGATTGTAAGCTGCTGCCAAATTGGTCTGCAACATCAGCCATACATCATCAATAGCAGCAGTTGTGCTAGTGATTAAAACCTCCGACCGTGAGTTTACGTGATCAAAGCGTAAGTACATTTGTATAGCCATAAATCGATCAAATGACAATGCGGCTTTGAATATTGCGGCATGTGGTGAACCGCAGAGTTCCTTAGCAGGCTCGGTGTTTGACTTAGACAGCCCAGCATACAAAACGATAGCCAAAAATGCATCAAACTCTTTAACCCTAGAATACTAAACATATTTTTTAGTCCTCTAATGCTAAACTTCGCCTGGGAGGCGATTTTTATATAAAATCCATATTTTACTTTAAAAAAAATAAAAATATATTAAACAAAGACAAAAACATGTTTATTACATATTAAGTAAAAAAAATTAACAAAAACAATTCATTTTTTAAAATACATTACATATACTAAAGGCTTTTTTGCAGGCCACATATTTGGATCATATTTGGAAAACAAAAAATTGCTTCGCCTCACAGGCTATGTTTAGTATTCTAGGGTTAAGAGTCAATGGTTTTCATAACTTTTGTTTTGTAGGATTTGAAACGTTCCACGCAGCTGTTACTTGATTGGCTTTTCGATTCGTTACGCGAAGGATGATATGTGCAATATCTTCGGTGATCAATGCAAAAATGAAAGAAAAACACCCAAGCACAATTCAACACATATCGGTACAAGATCCTGGTATTGATATGAAGATCACCGAAGTACATATTTAAAGAAAGCCAAACACGATTCAACATGATTAATTTTCGATGCCGCAGAAAACGCAAGTACACTGAAAAAACCGATGCTGTCTAGGCCGTAATTGAACGGCTGGAAAAGTTTTCTGAGTGTATTCGTATGTCGATCAACGCAGTTCATATTTATACGAAAGCCAAACATAATTTAATAAGAATTATTTTCGATTTCTTTAAAAAATAGTACTAGGTCCCTAGGGACCTTGTCACTAATCCGAGTACTAAATATGTTAAAAAGGAAATAAAATACGAATGAGTGTTTGCGTTGCTTCGAAACCTTTATTTAATCGATTCAGCATTTTTTTTCCATCACATATCAAGGTTAACGCTGTTTTATTATGCAAATTATGAGTTAATTTTATTTATCTCTCATTTGCAAGAATTCAGCATGATTTGCATCAATTGACGTCACTTGAAATGCATTCATTCACTCTGTTTTATCCTCTGCTGATAATTATTGCTTCTCCATCTCTTTCTACCGTTCAGTGTTAGTTGGCCTCTCTTAACTTTTGCCCGAATTTAATGCTATACGGTACTCCATATGGCACCCACAGTGTAATTAAAATGTCAATTTGGGTTAAATGCCAAAGTGATGTGGCTTTTTTAATGAGACAAGAACAACAACAACAACAAAAACCACAACTGAGTCAAAAATCAGTCTCATCAAAATAAAAATTTTGCTGAATTTTTAATCATCAACTTTATCCGGTTCGAAATACGTGTAAATTTATTCAGCTTTAATTAATATATTTTCATTTAATATTTATTATGTTGTGATTTTTTTACATTTTTATGAGTCCTCCATTAATTACCATACCAAAGAGGGTAATTAATTAAAATAAACTATAAAACATGTGCTTCTATATTTTTATGGATCATTATAAATTATCTAAAGTGGCATTATTTGTTTATTCAACATTATCTACGAGTATTAATATTAACTAATTCCATTGAGTCGAATTTTTTTTTCAAGCAAACCCACTGAACCATAAGAGAAAGTTCGGCAAAAAGTGAATGTTTTGCCAACATTTTTTTTTTTTTTGTCATAAATAAATTTTCGTTAAGTACATAATGCCATTAATTACAAAGTTTAATATATAAGTAAAGTACAATAATATATGATAGAAGTACTTAATAAGAGGACAGTAAAGGCTTTAAAAATAAATAAATCAATAAATACCTAAAAATAAAGACATCATCGAGATACGGTGGGAGCTGCTTAAGCAACGAAACTTCAATTTTGTTACACGAATTATAATGCACTTTGTATAGGTGCTACGGCAAAAAATATTAAGGCCAGTAAAAGCTAAGTCTTAACCCTCACGACAAATGTAGACAAAAAATGCATGATGTCATGAGGCCGCAGAGAAAGCCGCTACAAGATTGAAAAGGCATCAATCATGGCAACGGCGTTGCTTGGAATTTTTTCTCGGCGAGTATATGCGGCACGGTAAATGTTTTAAAACACTTATACTTGGCTTTACGACAAAAATAAAAAAGAATTTATGACGTCATCAGAACGTGTAGCTAGTAGCTTATGCAACAAAAATGCAATTTTGTTGCATGAAATTAAAACTAACTGAGTAATAAGTAGTATTTATAAATGCTACAAAATAATTAATTTTCCGAGGCAAGAAAACGTTCCTGGACTACATAACAACAATTTAAAAAAAAAACTTTTTGGTGCCATGAAACCATGGAGGCAACCGTAAATTGCAATAAAAATGCAACAACAATAAAAAACCGTTGCATGCAATTATTACTCCGTGATAAAAAGCGCTACAGTAAATTTTATGGAACGACGATAGAGGTGACGTTTTCAGCTACATAATAAAAATAAAAAAAAAAAATTCGTCATGAGTCCCTGAGGTAAATGTTAATGAAACCCAAAAAAGCAAAAGCAATATCGAAAGCAAAAACAAAAGAAAAAGTAAAAACAAGAGCAAAAACAAAAGTAAAATCCAAAGAAAAAGCAAAGGCAATAGCAAAAGCAAAGCAAAAGAAAAAGCAAATTCAAAATTAAAATCAAAAGCAAAAGCAAAGAAGAAGCAGAAGCAAAAGCAAAAACAAAAGAAAAAGCCAAAGCCAAAGTTAAAGCAAAAGTAAAAGCAAAATCAAAAGTAAAATCAAAAGCAAAAGCAAAGGAAAATTAGAAGCAGGATCAAAAAAAAAAATGAAAGCTAGGGCAAAGGTAAAATAAAAGTAAAAGAAAAATCAAAAGCAAAAGAAAAAACAAAAGCAAAATCAAAAGCAAAAGCAAAAGCAAAGAAAGCAAGAGCAAAAGCAAGAGCACGAGCAAGATGACGAGCAAGAGTAAGAGCAAGAGTTTGAGCTACAGTAAGAGCAGGAACAAGAGCAAGATCAAGAGCAAGAGCAAGATCAAGAGCAAGATCAAGAGCAAGAGCAAGAGCAAGAGCAAGAGCAAGAGCAAGAGCAAGAGCAAGAGCAAGAGCAAGAGCAAGAGCAAGAGCAAGAGCAAGAGCAAGAGTAAGAGCAAGAGCAAGAGCAAGAGCAAAAACAAGAGCAAGAGCAAAAGCAAGAGCACGAGCAAGAGCAAAAGCAAAAGCAAAAGCAAGAGCAAAAGCAAATGCAAAAGCAGAAGCAAAAATAAAAAATCAAAAGCAGAAGCAAAAGCAAAACAAAACGACGACATTTTCACGTTAATACTTTAGGAACTCATGCTTCGAAAATTGGAATCGAATGGTCCACGCACACTTTGTAATGAACTGATTATGTTAAATAAAGGGTATGGTGGCAGCCATGGTTGAGGGCGTTAAACAGTGTGTGGACCACTCGCTGCCAATGCGAGGCCAGGTTCTAACCCCAGCTGAAACAACAAAAAAAAGTTTCTTCAATTGTAAATTAATTCTTCTGATCGGTCGTCACCTAATGTCATGTAAAAGCTTCATGAGAATATGAATATTAGCAGTTCGGAGTCGGCATGAAAACTAGAAAGCTCCGTTCTCGATCATTTGTCTATAAACATTTAATAACACGCTTTCCTTTCAAAGGTTGGTAAAGTCCTTTCAAGGGTTGAAATGGTCAATTAATACAGTTTCTTTTTTTTATAAAGGGCAAGTTAAAAAAAAAATTTTAAAAATAAATAAATAACTGGTTATTTCAGCCCTTGAAAGGACTTCGAACTAGCTTCCAAGGATCAATTGTGTTGTGCGTGTTATTAAGTTTGTACACAATTGACGGAGAAATGGACCTACAGGCTTAACGCCGACTCCGAACGGCGATGAACGAAATGTTCTTATTCCCAAGAAGCTTTACATGGCATTTTGATTACACTCTGAGGTTTGTCATTGTCTGCAGAGAGGTGGCGGCCGTACAGAAAAATTATTTTAATTCATAAAATTTTCTGTCGCTGCTGGGGTTCGAACCTGGGTCTCCAAGTTCGTTGACATAGCGGCCACGCACTTTAACCAACTACGCCACGGACGCCACAAAAAAAAACATTGGTTTTTTTAATATTCACAAAAAGATTCCTTTGTCAAAACTCAACACCATGACTATCTGTAAAGACTTTTTCCCCAATAAATGTTTTCCAATAATTTCCTAACAATCCCGTGTATCTTCGAAGACCTTTTAGGGAACTTCAGTAGTTCACTCCCATATGTCACATACTCGCTATTGCTTTTTCAAGAGAATAACAGAAGTTGTTTGATAGCAGACTAAACTTTGATAAGATCCTTCTGTAAAACCTTTATCCAAGAATGATAGAAACCAGATTACGCGTTCCGCAAATGAGAGTGAGAGAGTGATATTGTCAGACTATGGAATAATTTTAGTCCCACACCCACGCCTAAATATTTTTTTTTTATTATTTTTATAATATGTGTATAGACCTTCTTAACCCATTGGTACAATAAAATTTTGTCAGTCTCGAATAGTTTAGGAGAGAAAAATCTTGAAAGTTTACAAAATTCATATTTTTCGTATACAAAAATATTTTTATTTTTATACGGAAGAGTAGAAATTTTTATTTTACTTTTTCGAAAGAATTTATTTTCAATTTCGTCAATTTGCCTAAGTGATCGCACATTTGCATATGTTTTTGTCAAGCAAAAGTACTGTGTGACGTCATGCACTCATTTGAGAAAGAGAGCATTAGATAACGGTACTGCAGAACGCGTAGTCTTGTTTCGATCCATGGTATAATAATACAAGGTAGCGTTGACAACTGCTTATTTTCTCTTCTACAAGAAAACATCTCCTGTCAAAAACAGCTTTTTGTGTAAATGCATCTGCAACTGCTGTGGTTGTTGTTTTTTCTCACTTCAACGTTTTCAGAATTGTCGCCGATTGGAAGCGCTCTCATTTTGAGTATATTTTTAGACAGGAGATGGTTTCCCAAGCAACTGTCAATGCTACCTTGTATTATTATACCATGGTTTCTATCATTCTTGAGCTCTGATAAGATCCCTTGTTAAGGCCTTTATGAAGCACTCGAATGAGAATCTGCTCTTAAATTAACAACTTCGCTCTCACAAATAATGCTGAAGCTGCTTGAAAGCTAACTAACCCCATCATACTGTTTCACGAAACAAGGGACGAATGACAAACAAGAAACGATCAGCACTAATTTCTTCATATAAAAAATTATTGTTTATCGCATCTTGCTTGTCGTTAGAGTGCTTATTGTGATACAGAATGAAGGCGTAAGTTTCAAAAAACAAAGTTTTACAATCTTATTGAGTGATATGATGAAAAGCTTCAAAAGTTCTTGTTCACAATATGCCCATCTTTAGAAAGCTACTTTTTAAGAATTCTCTTTTTATATATTTTTCTACCAATCGTTATTCACTCATCAAGAAATCGCAAGATAGTCAATCAATTGAGTGTACTACATAAAATTATTTCGAAACTCTTGCATGTTTTACACCAAAAATTCTATTTGCGCAACATTTTCGCTTAATTGTCTGTAGCTAACGTAGTAAACGTGTTGAAAGTGAAATTGATGTTCAACACTCAAAAATAGCGAACGTACTTTCGTTGTCAGCAACTAGTTATGTATTCCAATTACATACACCTCTTCCAACACCCACTAATACACTATCAACTGACAATGTCATGCATTTTAGCTGGAATGTGACAAAATTTCAAATGCGGAAACGGAAACAAACTGGCTGAAGTTTCATTTTCTATATTTTGGTATTTTTTTTTTTTTTTCAGTTCAAAATGCATTTTGTGCTTGTCACTACGTGTTATTTATTTCTACTTTTGGTATTTTTGGTTTCCGGTATGCATAACCAACACCCACGTGTACACCGAGCAAGGACTCAGAAGAATACAATTTCCAAAAAAAAAAACAGAAAAAAACCAAAAAAAAAGAAATCTAAAAAAACTATCACAAAATGTGGCAAAGTATATTGTCACAGAAATAAGCAAGCCAAAAATAATTCAGACGTGAAAACTAGATAGCAACTGCAACTGAGTGAAGTGTCTGTTTGACCTGAGCGTGACCAAGGGGAGTCAGTCGTCAACACGTTAAGAACTTCTATTGTAACGCTGCTAGAGAATGTCATATGATGTGAGTGTGTTTATGTTCATGAAAAGCTTTTATTATTTAATAATATTTTTAGGAATTTTCTTCCTCCTTGTGAAAATGAATAAAACATTTCTCATAAGGAAATGTTCTTGGAATTTTATTGTACAGCTGATATTGTTGTTGTTTTGCCGAAGATTGTGGGTGTTGTACTTAATTTACTGATTAAAAAGAAATTTTGTTTTATTTATGACACATAAACTATACTGTACAAGTTCAATTTTGATTAACATTCCATCTTTTTTTTTCAACTGAAAGATGTTTTAGCCCGGTTTTACTACTCCATATCTCTACTGTTATTTTTATTTTATGGCTTAAAATTGAAGCTAATATTTGTGAATATCTTATAAACTGTACTTGTGAAGAAGGTTTTCTAGTTAAACCAACAAATACCAATACAAACAAACCCAGCAGCATTACGTGCAGAAAAATACAAATGCAAAAAAAAACAAACTCCTTCTGATGAACGTGTTGTTGGTAGAAGAAAGCTCAAGTTTAAATTATAAGGAGAATTTTTGTTCACTACATCCTTCACAATGTTGCTTTTTGCTGATAGTTGTTCTGCTGTCTGTTGTTCTTCCATTTTCTTTTATTTTTTTTTTGCGAGACTTTTTTGTTCATTTCTTTGTTTCTTATTTTCATCACTAGATTTTTTGTTGCTCATTGTACGAATGAAGTTATCAAGTTTCAAGCGTAGTTAGACAGCCCAGCCATTTAGCCTGAAAGTATGTAAGACAATTTTTTTTTTTTTATTTTCTTTTCTTTTTTGCTTTTCATTCTTCTGCATGAACATATTTTATTCGTTGGCCTTTTTGTTTGTTTTATCTTGTAGTCTCTTGTTTTTTCAGTTGTGTTTTTACTTTGTTTTTTTACTTCCTTTAGTTTTGTTAATGTTATGTTTTCTTTGTGAAAACCGTTATTGTCGGTAATTGTTGTTGTTGTTGTTGTTGTTGTTGTTGGTGGTGTTTTTGTTTGGGAACACAACCGGAGCTTAGAGCCTTTGGTACTTTTTCCTTATTTAGCAGATATTTGATGTTGACCTTTTTTTTTCTTTGTTATTTCAGTTAAGGATAAGAAAGTTTTCAATACTCTTCGGTAGCTTTAAATTAACAACTTATGCGAGTGGGTAAATCACTCGCTAACTGTTGTTTAATGTTGCTTTTGACTCTTAGTTAAGCTATTTTTCTCGAAATTTTAATCAAAATTAAATGGAAATAGAAGACAATCCAAAAGAAATTCATTTCACATTTACACCCCACCGCTTTTGAATTTGAATAAAAACATAAAATGAAACAACATAAAGAGCTTAGAAAAAAGTTCTTAACATTTGAATGTATTTTCAATGGGTATTTTATGTAGAATACCTAATATGGTTGGATGGCGAAGAGTTCATTAGATTAAGATTAAATCAAAAAAATAGTTTGAAAAGAATAAGTTCCAATGATGATACTTTTCTCAATTCATTTTATATTCGCAATTGAGTGATGATTCAGACTCAGCTAACAATTGAACATCTCAGAAGCTTTTTCAAGGAATATTTCCCAATACTCGTAAGCACTTGTGAGATATAAACACTCTTGTAAGCTCGTTTGGACTTCTTAAGAGATTGGCTCTCGTATGAAACAGACTCAATATTGTTTCTCTCTCAAATATTTTAATTTGAAAGCTTTGTGAGCTTCAATACAGTGCTTCGATACGTCCTTTATGAAGAAGGTTAACGAGAGCCTCGCTCTCACAAGAATTATTACAACTGAATAAGCTTGGATAAGTTACTTCGCTAAGGTCTTTCCGAACTAAAGAAAGAAAAGAATAAAAAAAGAATTGGTTTTGATTTTCGAACACCAGAATCGAACCCCAGAGGTCCCAGGTTCGATTCCCGGCAAGGCCATGGTCCTTCGCTCATGTCTAATCAACTGAAATTAAAAATTCATCAATATTTACAACTTGAAGTTGCAGTTGATGGTAAAGAAGTTTGTGGATGAGACAGCCTTAAAATTTGAATTGACTGAGGTAAAGGCATAAGACTTGTCTCTGATTCAAATTCACAAGTTTCTTTGGCTTTCCACCACGCTTAGAACATTATACACATGTTTCACTTGATTGCCTTTTCCTTCCCGTTAATCTATCTATCACCACATAGAGAAGTAAACACTCTTCGAAGCTTGTTTGGACTTCTACAGGGGTCGGCTTTCGAACTAAACAGACTAGATATTGTTTCTCTCTCGAATATTCCAATTTGAGAGCTTTGTGAGCTTCAATAACGAGCTTCGATACGTCCTTTATGAAGAAGTCTAACGAGAGCGTCGATTTCACAAGCATTATTATTTATAATTTATAAATTATAATCTATACTTTATAATTTATAATTTATAATTTATAATTTATAATTTATAATTTATAATTTATAATTTATAATTTATAATTTATAATTTATAATTTATAATTTATAATTTATAATTTATAATTTATAATTTATAATTTATAATTTATAATTTATAATTTATAATTTATAATTTATAATTTATAATTTATAATTTATAATTTATAATTTATAATTTATAATTTATAATTTATAATTTATAATTTATAATTTATAATTTATAATTTATAATTTATAATTTATAATTTATAATTTATAATTTATAATTTATAATTTATAATTTATAATTTATAATTTATAATTTATAATTTATAATTTATAATTTATAATTTATAATTTATAATTTATAATTTATAATTTATAATTTATAATTTATAATTTATAATTTATAATTTATAATTTATAATTTATAATTTATAATTTATAATTTATAATTTATAATTTATAATTTATAATTTATAATTTATAATTTATAATTTATAATTTATAATTTATAATTTATAATTTATAATTTATAATTTATAATTTATAATTTATAATTTATAATTTATAATTTATAATTTATAATTTATAATTTATAATTTATAATTTATAATTTATAATTTATAATTTATAATTTATAATTTATAATTTATAATTTATAATTTATAATTTATAATTTATAATTTATAATTTATAATTTATAATTTATAATTTATAATTTATAATTTATAATTTATAATTTATAATTTATAATTTATAATTTATAATTTATAATTTATAATTTATAATTTATAATTTATAATTTATAATTTATAATTTATAATTTATAATTTATAATTTATAATTTATAATTTATAATTTATAATTTATAATTTATAATTTATAATTTATAATTTATAATATATAATTTATAATTTATAATTTATAATTTAAAATTTATAATTTATAATTTATAATTTATAATTTATGATTTATAATTTATAATTTATAATTTATAATTAAGCCGATTTTTAATTTAATTTTCTCCACAAACTTTGACTTACTTCCATGCCTTGAAATATTTAACTTCAAAGTGAAATTCCATTTCCAGTTAGCAGGCAGCAGTGCAACAATAGCTATTATTGACGATACAAAAATAAATTAAATAAAGTTTTGTATTTGCCTATGTATGCTGAGGTCTCTTAATCCTTGGGGCGAATACAATCGAAATTTGTTTCATATCTAAATAAAAACTTATTTTTGTTTTAGCCAAGTATTCAACATAATTACTCTAAACATTTCAGAATTCGTTCAATCATCTTACTTCTTTCTATTCTTGGAAGTACAGTAATATTCACAAGATTGTGCTTTATACATTTTTAAGCAGCCCGTATATATCTTGTTTTGTTTTTTTACTTTTTGTTTCCATTATTATTTATAACATTGTTACTGCGAGAAGTGAACCTTTTTGATACAACTCTTAGTGATATTTATTTATTCTTACTCAACAGTGTTGGTGACCCCAACACAGTATTGTGACGCTTTCATTGTAACATAAGTTCTTTGTGGTGCTTTACGAATATTTTTAATGCTCAGGTTGAACTTGAAGTCACTTGACAACGCCCACCTTAAACACTGCAGTTAAATCAATAATATTCGATTAGTACGCAAAAAGTAAAAGTTCTCATTTCAGTCTCCTTTCAGTCTACTGTGTATTACTTTTACTTTTACTTTTTTGAAATGTTTGTTTAGACGATGTCTGTGAATTAACTTTTCGACTGACTTGGTACTGTATGTAATCAACGTTATTTACATCATAAATTATTGTAGCTCAATTTGAGTCGTAGAAATGCCACAGAAACGAAAAACTTGTTAAATAATGCCACATAAGATGGAGTAAGCAAAATAAAAAAAAAAAAATTAAAAAAACAAGAAAAATAAAAGCAAAACAACCAAAGTAAACAACATATAATGAAATATAATGAAGTAGGGTAGTTTTTCGGCTTTACACAACAGCCCATAAAAAAATCGCACAAAATTACTCGAAAAGCTGGAAAAGCTTTAATGCCATTACATAGACAGACAGCCGGGCAGACAACCGAACAAGCTGACAGCAGCAGTGTTACGACAAAATAAGAAAAAAAAAAAAACAACTACCCAAAAGGCAACAACTAGGACCAGGGTAAATACCTGTTGATAATCGATTTTCTCTTGTTACGAGTACACACAGAGTTGTGTGTTTAAGACTCTATATAGAATGTTGTCAGTGGTGCCAGTGGTTTTTATGGCTAATGCAAAAACGACAACAAACAAAAACAAAAAAAAAATATAAAAATGTTGGATTTATTTTGATGAAATGAGACTACAGAAAAAAATTTGAAAAGTCTGCCTAAGAACATAATTTTTAAACTTTATTAACATCAATTTAATGAAAGTTTCAGATAGTTTTCTTGACAATGGGTTGGGAATTTACGATTTTTTAACTTTCTTGGAAATAACTTCCTCGATTGTGATTTTGATTTTTGATTTTTGACTTTGATTTTGATTTTGATTTTGATTTTTTGATTTTGATTTTGATTTTGATTTTGATTTTGATTTTGATTTTGATTTTGATTTTGATTTTGATTTTGATTTTGATTTTGATTTTGATTTTGATTTTGATTTTGATTTTGATTTTGATTTTGATTTTGATTTTGATTTTGATTTTGATTTTGATTTTGATTTTGATTTTGATTTTGATTTTGATTTTAATTTTGATTTTGATTTTGATTTTGATTTTGATTTTGATTTTGATTTTGATTTTGATTTTGATTTTGATTTTGATTTTGATTTTGATTTTGATTTTGATTTTGATTTTGATTTTGATTTTGATTTTGATTTTAATTTTGATTTTGATTTTGATTTTGATTTTGATTTTGATTTTGATTTTGATTTTGATTTTGATTTTGATTTTGATTTTGATTTTGATGTTGATTTTGATTTCGATTTTGATTTTGATTTTGGTTTTGATTTTGATTTTGATTTTGATTTTGATTTTGATTTTGATTTTGATTTTGATTTTGATTTTGATTTTGATTTTGATTTTGATTTTGATTTTGATTTTGATTTTGATTTCGATTTTGATTTTGATTTTGATTTTGATTTCGATTTTGATTTTGATTTTGATTTTGATTTTGATTTTGATTTTGATTTTGATTTTGATTTTGATTTTGATTTTGATTTTGATTTTGATTTTGATTTTGATTTTGATTTTGATTTTGATTTTGATTTTGATTTTGATTTTGATTTTGATTTTGATTTTGATTTTGATTTTGATTTTGATTTTGATTTTGATTTTGATTTTGATTTTGATTTTGATTTTGATTTTGATTTTGATTTTGATTTTGATTTTGATTTTGATTTTGATTTTGATTTTGATTTTGATTTTGATTTTGATTTTGATTTTGATTTTGATTTTGATTTTGATTTTGATTTTGATTTTGATTTTGATTTTGATTTTATCAAAAAATTATCTTCTCTTATCTATTAAGAGTGTTTTGAAAGAAATAGGTTTGTGTTAATCGTTTACGTAGAAAAGTCATAAGTCAGAAAAGTCATTAGCTGGGATGAAATGAGCTTCTATTATTTGAAATAACAACAAAAGAGACTCATTCACCTTTTTTGTTGGCAGATATCATGAAACGAATGTTAAGGTTTTTATCCTTATCTCTTCAGAGTACGTAGAAAAGTCGCAATAAAAAGACTCATTCACCTTTTTGGAGGCTGATATCATTAAACAAATGTTAAGTTTTTTTATCCTTATCTCTTCAGAGTTTGTCTCTTAGCTCTCTGATTTAAATTGGCACAATGCCACAAAAAGTAAGATAAATACGAATATCATGATTTATAAATGCTTTCAAGTTTTCACCAACATTTATATCAAGTTGGTATCACTGGCTTAGCTTCCCAAATGGATTCTTATCGGATGTCCTCTTAAATGTGAAAACTTTTAAGTTTAAAATCAAAAGTGAAACAAAAACATTACTTATTCTTTTTTTGTGCCTTGAGAAATAAAAAAAATTACTTCTCATTATTTTAATGGTGTCAACAACTCAAGTGGTAAGTTGGCAAAGTCAAAAATAGCAACAACTAGAGTTACACACAAAAGCATTTTTAAAATAAATTCTTCTTATTGCAGCAAAACATTATGTTTGTACTTTAGTGCGCTCAAGAAAAACATTCAAGAGTTGACAATTTTAGCTTTTATGAACTACGAGTACCAGCAGGATAGACACGAATACGCACACAAGACAAAAGAGAATAAAAAATAATGGGTAATAAACATAAATCTAAATAAATTTCACTCGCAAACTTAAGAGCAGTGTTGTCGAATATTTTGACAAATTGTAATAACCGGTTTCTTATAAAAAAATAAAAAATTATTATTTTTTTTTTAAACTGTCAAAAACTAAGTCGTTAATGAATTGAATGATGAATGATGAGTTTTAAATTTGATGAAATTAGGAGAGAAATACAGAAAGTCTAAAGTGTAGGACCATGACCTGGCCGGGATTCAAACCCGGGACCTCTAGGATGGTAGTCAAGCACGATACCTTATCGAAGTTTAGTCTGCTTCTTCCCACTGTTAAAAATATGTGGGTTATCCTAATATAATGTAGAACTGACAGCGGTATGTGGCACAAACTGTCCTGTGTTATTAAAGATCACATTATTTTTATTTTTTTTTTTTGCATTGTAAACGCAAAAGCTTAACTTCATTCGCTTATGTAGATACTAAGGAGCTGCGAAAGTATAACAAAAATTAATTGCAAGCCATCTGCCATGCTTTCAAGTACTTCGTGTCTTCTGCAGTTGCATTTCAAAACAGGCAGTGTAGTTTGATATGCAGGATGCAGAAAATGTTTTGATATGCATTCAAATATTGCACAAACAAACAAAATAGCATCCAAGCATAGAATTATCTAAGAGAGGTGAAGAAGTTCATAAGAAGAGCGAAGTATTAATGTAAGAGCGAATTCTCGCTAGGCTGCTTCGTAAAGATTTTAGCAAATCACCTTATTGCAGGTTAGCTTAAAACAGGTTCCAATCAGTGTTGCCAGAGACACGAACTGAAATTGACCACTATTTGGGAAAGAATTTACCACTTTCGGAGAAAAGTGACCTTTTTCCAAAATAAAAAAATTAAAAATTTTTTAAATGATTAACAACCGTTATAATTTTTTGTTGTTAGTATACATATATTTATCTCTCATCAACAAGTTGTCCGTCAACTCTTGACGTGTAAAAACCGGGACTTATCGGCTACTTTGTTTTGCTATTTTTTTATTTAATTCACTTCTTGCTTTTACTCCTTTTACATTGATCAAGAGTTGAAAGCAATTTTTTTGACGTTCTCTTTTGAACCCAAAAAGTTGACGGTACAACACAAGCGTGCCGTTTTTCCCCCTTTCTTCTCAATCTTTCGCCGCAATTAGCCAACAAACTCGAAAAATTGCTTTTAATGCTTGATCAATGTAAAAGGGGTCTTTTTTCAGCAACTAGGGATGGATAATTTAGATTTTTTTTTTTTTTGCTACGCAGTATGATTCACAAGAATATTAAACTGCTTGTGAGTATGCTCAGAGAGGTAACAGTATTGCCAATAACTCAAAAAATTAACAAGTCTAAAAAAATTATTATAGTGGCGTCCGTGGCGTAGTTGGTTAAAGTGCGTGGCCGCTATGTCAAAGAACTTTGGAGACCCAGGTTCGAACCCCAGCAGCGACAGAAAATTATTTGAATTAAAATAATTTTTCTGTACGGCCGCCACCTCTCTGCAGACAATGGCAAACCTCAGAGAGTATTCAAAATGCCATGTAAAGCTTCTTGAGAACAAGAACATTCCGTTCATCGCCGTTCGGAGTCAGCGTTAAACATGGTAGGTCCGGTTCTCGGTCAATTGTGTACAAACTTAATAACACGCACAACACAATTGATCTTAAGTAGCTAGGTCAAAGTCCTTTCAAGGTCTGAAATGGCCAGTTATTTATTTATTTATTTTAAAAAAATTATTATTTTCGCAAAATTTACCACTTTTGGCCAAAAATAACCCTTTTTTTACCTCTGCCCAAAAAATGAGTAAAAATTACCTCAATTAGGAAAATTTACCTCAATCTGGCAACACTGGTTCCAATGTATCTATGAGAGCGGGGCGTTCTTTGTGAGAGCAGATTCTGCTCCGGTGTTTCGTAAAGGCCATAGAAAATGACCTTATTAAACAGCTTCCAAATAGTTTCTTAATAATTTGTGAAAAAGCATTATTCTTGACTGTTTGATACAATAGCGTGAAATGTTGCAAACTAGCTTTCAGGAAGCTTCTCACAAGTGTTTACAAGGGACGGAAAATATTACTCAAAATAGTTTTTGGAAGTATTGGCTTGTCGTATTCTTTATAGCTTATCTTAGGGATATATTATAGTTGTTACTTTGTATGTAACATACACAACGAGGCGTAGCAGGTATAGAAAAACATTAAAATTCTTTATCAGCATCACCACTTGAGTCCATTAAGTCATGTCCGTCAGTCTGTACGTGATGAAATAAGATATTAAACTATTTTTTAAAATAAAAAAGATCAAAATTCAATAAAAATCAATAAAGATTCGAATACGAGTCAAATCAGATGAAAACTACGCCTTCTTTCCATTCACAGTGACGTCATCAAAACATAAAAATCTCTTAAAGTTCCACAATATTTAATCTTATAACTAAAATTATGATATCTCATGAGCTTTGATTCTTAATTTGCGGTCAGAGTTTAAGATTCGACAAAACCAAATTAAAACTCAGCCCATACAAAATGACTTCCTTTACAAAGTGACGTCATTAATGTGTCAAATTCCTCGAAAACAAACTCAGCATTTGTGCTTAAACTTTAATACGCACTTTGAGATTAAAATTGGGTGAAATCGAATAAAAAACACGCACACTTCCCCGAAAAAGTGGCTTTATCAGCCAGGTAAAACCTCTTAAACAGCCACAAGAGTTGATCTAATGGCTTGAAATTGTAAACATTGATTCTTAATATGCTTCTTTTACCAAAACTAGAAAAATTTTTTAAATTTAAGGCGAAAACTTAGCGATGAATTAGTCAAAAATGTACAAAAGTGTCAAATAACCCGACTCGCAAAAACCAAAATTTTCAAATACTCCGAAATTGTTGGTTTCAATTCAATCGAAACCGAAAAAATCTTAAAATTAATAAGAAACAGTTTTTTCCAAAACACAAAACCGAGTTCGACAGCACTATTTAAGAGCAATTTATTTTCATATCCTTTTGAAAGCATGCTGCTTCATCTATTTTTAACCTTTGCGCGCACAAATTACAAGTATTAAACTTGCTGTCAAGTGTTCCATGAAGAAGCTAAAATTGGGTGCATCAATCGTTTTACGAAAAAGCGCTGCAGTTCACGAACTAACCAGAAAGTAATTCAAAATCTCTACACCCCCCCCAAAACGGCATGCAACAAGAAAGCGCAACACATGCTAAAATTAATAGCAAAAAATGCTAGAAACCATTTTCTGTGGCTGCTCAGTTGCAACATTTTCGTATTTTTTTTTTTTTTTTTTCATTTCAATACCAATTAAGTGCAGTTTTTGCTGTTGTTGCCATCGTTGTTGTTGTTCTGGTTGTTGCACTATGCTCTTAGCTTTTGTTGCAGAACTTAGCAAGCTTTAGTGCATTCACTGGCAACGGTTGGCCAAAAAATTGAATCAATGAAGGAAAAATAAGACCGATTCTCTACAGAGATAAAATATTTTTGCTGAACGTTTTTGTGTTTTCTCAAAGGAAACAAGAAATAACAGAAAAATAAGAGCAAGTCAAAAGATTCACATGAATTTCTTATAAGTATTAAATCTAGATGTTGTTTAGCAGGAAGCAGTAATATTTAGAATTTTCTTATAATTGGATTTATCACCCGCAAAAATTTGAAAGCAGGAAATGATTAAGTCCAAAACTTTTGTAACATTGTGTGCTTTGAAAATAATCATTTCTTTAGGCATGATTTTTTTTATTCTCTTTTCTTTTTGCAGTGTATTTACAAAAAAAATTTAATCACAAAGATAAAAACTGAAAATTTGATAAAGTTGTCTTCACACTTTGACATTTGATCAACCAACCACATTAGAGAGAATTTTAATTACTTAATGGTATTCAGGGTAGGAGTTAAATATAACCCTTGAATACAGGCGCTTTCAGTGTTGACATATTCTGGAGGACAGATAATATTCAAAAGCAAGGAAGGAAGGAAGTCGAACAGAACACAGCCAAAAAAATGCATTTCGAAAAATATGATAGTTACACGTATGAAAAAATTCACCATTTTGTGGAAATTTCAAGAGATTTGAGAGTAACTTTATATGGGAGGTAGGCGATGTTTTCGTCGATAAATATTACGATAACGAAAATTATATCAATAACGACAACAACAACGATAACTATAACGATAAAAATAATGATAACGGTAGTGATAACAATGACGATAACGACAACAATAACAATAACGATAACAATATCAATAATTATATTGATAAAGATAACGATAATGATAACGATAATGATAACAATAACGATAACGATATCGATAATGATAATGTTAACGATTGTGAAAACGATAACTAAAATTATAATGAAAATGATAATGATAATTATAATGATAATGATAATGATAATGATAATGATAATGATAATAATGATAATGATAAAGTTAAATCCATCATTACCACCGAAGCAGCTTTGGTCAAATATTAGGAGCTTAGGTGTTTATAAAATAGAATCAGAAGCATGCCGTATTGATCCCAATCTACTAAATGATTTTTTGTTGCTAGCTCTATAAATACTTCTTCATCCATCTCTGAATATGACGATAGTCCTGTTCAAAATATACTTAATGAATTTGATTTTGATGCAGTTAGTGAATTTGGATGTTGCTCGTTGCATTAAAGAAATCAAATCGAATGCTACCGGGGAAGATGGTATTCCTATAAAATTCCTTAAATGTATACTGCCATATATACTCAGTCCATTTGCTCACATTATGAATCATTGCTTCACAACTTCAACATATCCTGAGATTTGGAAAGTGGCAACAATTATTCCCATAGCAAAAAAATCGAATGCTTGTGAACTAGCTGATTTTCGACCAATTTGCATACTATCCTCAATCTCTAAGATTTGTGAGTCTCTAATGGCTAAACAAATTTCCCGCCACATAAGCACATTCGGTCTTATGTCAAACCTTCAGTCAGGTTTTCGTCAAGGACACAGCTGTTCAACCGCTATGGTAAAAGTTTTGGATGACTTAAGACTGCCATATGACATGGGCCAACTAAGCTTGCTATGTCTGCTAGACTTCTCAAAGGCATTCGATACTGTGAATCATGCTATCTTGCTCAGAAAGCTTAAGATATACTTTGGATTTTCGGATACAGCGTGTCGTCTTTTGGAAAGTTACTTAGGTGGTAGATCTCAAAGAGTCAAAGTTAGGAATAATTTTTCGTTATGTAAAAGAACCTCGAGTGGAGTACCACAAGGATCAGTTCTTGGCCCTCTTCTTTTTACTATGTTTGTCAATGATATTTTCAGTAAATGCAGTCATGTTACCATGCATGCCTATGCTGACGATTTACAACTTTATATGTCAAGACCCACTGGACTTGTTGAAGAGCTATGTGCAAAAGTAAATGAAGATCTATGCTTGGTAGCTGAATGGGCCAGATCAAACATGCTTCAGCTAAACCCTCTTAAATCGTTTGTTCTTCCGGTCTCTAAGACTCCTTATGGAAATATTGATGTTCCTCCAATTTTTGTCAATAACATTGAGTTAAAATTTGTCAGTAAAGCCACTAATCTTGGTTATCGGATCAATACGACCCTGTCTTGCGAAGATCACATTAATTCATGCGTGAGCAAAATATACTATGTCTTATGAAATCTTCGAATGACTGCAGCATTCGTGCCGGTCGAAACTAAAAAGAAACTCGTCTTGCAGCTGTTATTGCCAATCATTACATATTCGGAAATTGTTTTTAGCAAACTCGACTCGAGATCCTTACACAAACTTTTAGTCGCTTTCAATAATGCAGTGCGATATATATACGGTCTTAAGAAGTTTGATCATATATCATCCTTTTCAAATAAAATATTAGGTCGAAGCCTTCCCAACCACCTCAATGCAAGAAATTGCATTTTTTTTGCATAGACTCATATACTCGCGTTGTCCTAATTACCTTTTTGAAAAGATACAATTCTGCAGATCGAGCAGAAGCATGAACCTCGTTATTCCGACGCACAATTTTAAAAACGCCAGTAGATTGTTTTTCGTTAGTGCGATAAGACTATGGAATTCACTACCTAATAATCTGAAAAGTGTCTCAAATATAAAGGACTTTAAGCGTTTAATTTTCGAATACTTCTCTTAACTCCCTTCTATCTTTTCTCAATTTCTGCTTTCTCTTAAACCTTACATATAATCTCTTTTTATTGCTATATTATATTATTTTAGTGTTTAAGTTTCATTTTACAATCTTCATATTATATTAATTTTTTGATTTGCAATGTAATTCTTAATTATTTATTTAATTTACTGATTGTTTTTCTTTTTATTTACTTATTTAATATTTAATTTGAACAATGTTAGTTGTTATTTCCTCCGTTCATGCGGCATGTAAAAGATTAATCTTAAATGCCAACATATTTTATCTAATAAATACAAATACAAATACAAATAATGATCATGATCATGATCATGATAATGATAATGATAATGATAATGATAATGATGATAATGATAATGATAATGATAATGATAATGATAATGATAATGATAATGATAATGATAATGATAATGATAATGATAATGATAATGATAATGATAATGATAATGATAATGATAATGATAATGATAATGATAATGATAATGATAATGATAATGATAATGATAATGATAATGATAATGATAATGATAATGATAATGATAATGATAATGATAATGATAATGATAATGATAATGATAATGATAATGATAATGATAATGATAATGATAATGATAATGATAGTGATAATGATAATGATAATGATAATGATAATGATAATGATAATGATAATGATAATGATAATGATAATGATAATGATAATGATAATGATAATGATAATGATAATGATAATGATAATGATAATGATAATGATAATGATAATGATAATGATAATGATAATGATAATGATAATGATAATGATAATGATAATGATAATGATAATGATAATGATAATGATAATGATAATGATAATGATAATGATAATGATAATGATAATGATAATGATAATGATAATGATAATGATAATGATAATGATAATGATAATGATAATGATAATGATAATGATAATGATAATGATAATGATAATGATAATGATAATGATAATGATAATGATAATGATAATGATAATGATAATGATAATGATAATGATAATGATAATGATAATGATAATGATAATGATAATGATAATGATAATGATAGTGATAATGACAACTCTTCGACCATTATTTCCAGGTGATATCTCTTTCATTATCGATTATTACTTTAATGAATTTTAAAAATAATTTCATAATTTGGTATTTTCTCAAATCTGCGAACAATATTTCCTAAAATGTTGTCCAAGAAGTAAGTTCTTTATATGAAGTATAATCGCGAATAACATTGTATACTGTACATTGTACAAGCGGATACCGTGCTTGTAAAATGAATAAAAGCGAACAATCGAACGTTATGCGTAAGTTCTATCGATGCTCAAAACGTTAAATAAATTTCGAAAATTGGAAAAATTTCAACTATAAAAGACTAAGAGATAGTGGTCAGTCTCTTATTTCGAGAAATGGAGAGACCATAGAAAATAAAAATGCTCCTGTGAATGTAATTGGGAAGAACGTTGTAAGTGCAGTTAGCTGTAAGCGCAGTCGTTTTTAGTAGTGGAAAAATGTTTTAAGCGCCATAAGTCATATGTTATGTTCAGTGGAAAAACGTTTCATCGTCCATTCAATTTTTGGATATAAAACGTTATTCCACTGTAACCACTTTTAAATGGTAAATTTAGATGTAATTAAATAATTTTTTTATTTTTTTTTTTATATTTTATGTATGGTAAAGTTTTATTAAATCAGAATGTTTAACAAAAAAACAAAAAATAAACGCCTACAATGTTTTCAACGTTTTTTATCTCTAGTCAATATTACAATTTTGTCGTTTACAACGTTATTCGCAATTATGCTTCATATGTTAAATGCTTTAACAGTCAGAAAATGAATTTTTTTTTGTGGTTTCCTAAATATGATAGAGAGTGAACTTTCAGATATTAATCATTTTAATACTTATTTTTTTCTATTTTTCAAAATATCAACATTTTTAAACTATTCATTGTGACATTTCTAAAATTTTCCATTATCAAACGACAACTCTTATGTCTTGGGTAACTTGGATAATTCTTAATTCAGTGTCATAATTTCGATTTCTCTTAAATATTAATGCTATCTTTTACCCACCATCTTCATCTCTTCTCTGGATGCTTACTTACTTCTGGTTATAAATCTTCCTTCCAATTGTTTTTATTCAATAAAATATTAGGTACCTTAAACGAATAAAGCCACAAAAGATACATGTATCAGCCATTTTCGATTCGAAAATCACGTAAGAAAGCACATCACATAACTGTAGTAAATGTAAAAGTAACAAAAAATTGTGCGATTTCTTCTCATTTTATGGTCAGACTTTATACGCATTTATTATTAAATAAAGACAATTATGTCATCTCTGGACATATTTTGAGACGCATTGACCCAACCTCTGGCCAACAACGTTTACAAACCTCCATAAATTTCAATTCATATGAAAAAATAAAAAGGTACACTAAGAAGGTCATGCAGAGTGATGTATTAAATACGTGTGGCCAGCTTAGTAGCAGTTAGCTTCTACTTTTCACCTATCAACGTCAGAAAGAGGTCACAAACACACTTACACATAGACACAGTTCCGGTCACTAAGGATATATACGTAAACACCATAACATAAGGTCAACTTTTATGAGGAAATGATGAGAATGCGTCATGTGGGTGGGTGGTATAAAGATGCTACAGTAGATTATACAGGTAACTTCAATTCAATCCTTTCGATATCTGTCCATATATTAAAATTTATTGGTGTTAAGCGTGTTTTCGAAACATTTTATTTCGTTGTTGCCGTTACTGTTAATGTTGCTGCTCCTGTTGCTGTCGTGATTTACATACATAACAAATGTTTGTGCATTTGTTTCAGCTGTTGTTGTTGCCTTTTTATTTTTTTTTTTTTTTGCTGTAACTGTAACAGTGTCGCTTTTTACTGTTATTGACGCTACCTTTGAATGTCCTGCTGTTGTTTATGCTTATAAAGTTCAAACTATCAAAGGTTGGCATTTATTGACAGCTTTTGACTGACGCTGGCGTGTTAAATTCAATTCTTAAACTGTGTTGCACCCAGGATTTTTTTTTTTTTTTAATTCGCTTTGATTTCGTTAGCACACCTTTTACTGCTACTGCTGTTGGTTTTGATTTGAATGTGCAAATGTATTTTTTTGATTTTATCGATTATTGCTTTTCGACTCGCACATTCGCACATTTGACAGCTTCAAGCATTTCAAATAGCAATGAATAGCCATAGAAATGTTTTTTCGCTTCATTTTTTGTTTTTTTTTTTTATGGTTCCTGACAACTGGGTCAGCCAGCTGGCTCAATATGATTTTTAATATCTTTGAGGCATGAAAAAATGTGACGAATATTTTGGTTTTTGATGGAAGTGCTTTGATTTTGACTGCAAAGAATAAATAAAGGCACATTTGTTCCATTCATTTTTATATTATTCTAGTTTTTTGCCTTAAAGTTTCGTTGAAATAGTTTATTTGAAATTATCACCAAAACTATGAAGGCAAATACATTTTTGGAATGTGCTACAATTAGCACATTGTCAAGCAAGTTACGTGCTAGTGAAAATAGGGAGTTTTAAAATAAATTAAAAATTTATTTCAATCAAATTTAATTAAACTAATGCGTTAACTGATTTAAAGATGCCACTAATGTGAGAAATTATTTAAAGATGGTCATTACATGGGCGTAGCCAAAGGCTACTAAGCTAAACAAAGACTAAAAAGGTAAAATTTGGATTGAAAAATTCAAAATTACTATAACAAGGTATGTTTCATAATCGCAAGACACCTTCTTTTTATAACCCCATGCGTAAGGGGTATATAAAGCTTGCCACTCCGTTATAAGACCTGTAAGGAGACGTAGTACGTACACAGAAAAAAATGTTTTAATATTGATGACATTTGCTATTAATTTGACGAATTTTGTGCTTAAAAAATAGCTTGCAACAAATTTGGTCAAAGTAAGAGCAAATGTGCTTAAAACTTTTGAAAAACATATGAAAAAAAAGCAAATTATAACACATTTTTTGAACACATTGTGTTCAATTTTAAGCTAATCTTTTTTTAAGTGTATAGAAAAGTCGATTAAACGGTGTCCGTCTTCACGAGTACAGTCGTAATGAAATTTACTATAGTTCAAATTCGAAAATGAGCCCAATCGAACGAAAATTGCGATTGCATAACATACAAAGTGACGTCATCAAAATGGAGAAGCCTCTAAAATTTCAATAAAATCTTACTTAAACACTTCAAATTTCGAACACTAGCATTGATTCCAAATAAATTTAGTTTTAAGTAGATCAAAATCAATGCAAACCACATCTTCTTACCATACAAAGTTACGTCATCATAATACCAAAACCTACCTAATTTCCACAAAAATTAATATTTTGACATGATATTTCACACATAAGCTTTGACATCAAAATCGTTTAATGAAGCTGAAATTTGGATAAATTTAATAGAAACAATACCTTTCCCCGTTCATCTCATAAAAAGGGTCAAATCTTCATAACTGCGGATAGTTATGTAGCTTATGAAGGAGTGTGATGTATTTTAACTTCGGTCCTGCCTAAGGTAATAAATTCTATACTAGTTTTTATATGTTTTGACAGAAAGTAAAATTTTGAGAGAATAGTCTTAGAAAAACATAAACAAAATTCAATAAAAATATCATTGGTTTATTAATTAACAAAAATTGTTTGAAAGAAAATTCATAACGTATCCTTATATCATTCCGCTATTTGCACAAATTTAAAAACTGTATTAAAAAAAAAATAAAGTATGTAATTTAAAAAAATAAATGTAAGTAATTTAGTGAATTTTATTTTAAATTAAACTTACAAACTTAAAGTTAATGCAGACAAAAATTGGGTCAAATGCGTGCGGCCTACGGCAATTTAAAGGCACTTTTGACATCGGACCTGTAAATATCGATGTTGGCACTTCGTTTTTATTTTGGCTTTAAAATTTTTCGTGGTTTTGAGCCGAAAGTTATTAAAATATACACTCCGTTTAAGATTAACCCTAAGGTCTTCGATTAGACGAATTTTCGGCACGTTGGTAGGGTTATTCCCCTTATGTACACAAGTTATTCGGAGCCTATCCATAGCTTCTAAACTCTATAGATACAATGGCTTGATGTAAGGTCAGGCCAAAACACTATATTTTTATTGTTGTGTTTGCTTCTTTTAAAGTCAGCTACTTTTCAGCTGTCAGCTACCATTGACGGCTAAGCTCGACTCAAAAAAAAAATATTGGCTCAGAGATACCCAAAGGACTTATTGCGAGCCACAAAAAGACTTTTTTTGGAAACTGACAGTATACAAAATATTTCACATTGTCTACTTGCTTGTTGCCATCAAAAAGGTGCTGTCCTTCCCACTCATTACCATCTAATGTAAAATATGACTCGTCATCCATAATGCACATCACATCATTTTGTGCGGCAAAAATATTTTTTACCAAATTTGTCAAACGTACTTTTTGGACACATTTTTGAGCTTCCGACCCCATTGGCTTCATTTTTCTTGACCTTTTCTAGATTCCCATTGATAGAAGATGCATCTTCACTGTTTTGCCATTGCATTGAAATTTTTTTCCCTAACTCTCTGTACGATTTTGCCACTCTTTCATCATTATCGAAGATCTAAGTTATTCGCCTTTACTTAGACCTTGTTGCAGAATCATTTAATGTGCATCTTTTACCAGAGCCAGCTTTTCTGCATGTGGAATGCTTTCTGAAAGCATACATTGCCAAGATGTTCTAGATGGTTCGGCGATTGATTCATTCTTCAACAAAATGAAAAACAATCTTCGCTTTTGTCCAATCAGAATGAGATTCCAAAAAATTACAACTTCTTTCACGACATTGCTTCTCTTTGTTCGACATTTAGAAATAAACCTATGAAGTTACCAGCATAAAATTTTTACAGCTTGTCAAGATTACATTGATCTCTCATATAGTTATCGATACAAATTTCAGAAAGTACAGGAACAGGTTTTCGCAAAAATTGACAACTTTTGAAGAAACTTCAAAAATATCTACAAAAGAAAATGAGTTTTTTTCACTGATATTGATAGTTTATTTTATAAATTTTACTGTATAACAGAAAATTGCAACTATTGGTAGGGATGGCAAATTCTTTTTCGCTCTTTTTTGCAAATTTTTTCACATTTTTAATGGTATATTATTTCTGAGTATAGGCCTGCCAATCCACAGTTAGAATAAAGCAGTCAGTCATATATAGATTATTTTCTATGGTTGGAATACTAGTGGCACCTTCCAGTCTACCTCGACAAAAGGAAGGATGTTGTTTTGCAATGCTTAAATGTATAGTGTTTTTTTTAAGTTCCATATTTAGATAAGGATGAAACTGCCATATGGTAGTCAGATCTGGCAACTCTGCTATAATTTGAGTACAGTTTAGTTTTCCATTTTGTATTCAAGAGACTATATGGAAGGTCGGGCCAATTTTTGGCTCAATGGGTATGTCGATAAGCAAAATTGCCGCTTTTGTACTCCACAAAATCCACAAGAAAGTCTCGAGGAACCATTATATCCACAAATAAATCACTACTTGGTGCGCTTTATGTGCCGGAGGAATCATTGGGTCTTACCAACTAACGCGAAAGAGTTACCTTCCTTGGAAAGTGCCATAGAACCATGAGTGCCGATTATTTCGAGCTTCAATTAAACGGGATGTTTATTGAACGCATATTTCTCCCACAGAACGGCACAACGTACAATACTGCACGTCAAACAATTCACTTACTAAAGGATACATTTGACGAAAGCGTTATATCTGGAAATGGACCAGTAAATTGACCATTAAGATCGTGCAATTTAACGCCTTTGGATAGTTTTGTCTGTGGTTATATGAAGTCATTGGTCTGAAATTGCGTTTGAAAAAGTAAAGGGGCCTCTTTTGCAAATCTCTCCAGGAGAATTAAAAACCATCTGAGAAATCAAGTGAAAAATCTCTTGTTTTCTCATTCGAGAAAATATAATTTTTAACAAATAAAGTCAGACAGATGAATTTAAAGATCACAATAGCAATAACTTACTGTGTCCCAATCGGTGTATAGATGTTTTTTTGCAAATCGAAGATGTGCGTTCTTGTGCCGGGGCAAAATATGGGTTACTCTCTGGGTAGTTAGCGTATGACTTGGTGAGTTCAAAATTTTTCCGAGAACTGTGTCCGCTGCTCTCGATCAATCAATTAAATTTAATAAAGTATAGAAAATTATGTGAACGATTTTCTTGTTATTTACAAAAATTCAGAATTTATATTTATATGAAACATATTTTATTTATGAAGCATAAAGTTAAATAACCAAGTTAAGAGCCGACACATATTTCCAATGGTAGCACAAAGCTTTCTTGCAAAGCATAATCCACTCCTTAAAACTTAAATCAAGAACACACTCTTCTCTCTCTCTCTCACCTTACACTTCAATCAAAACTCGACTTGCCGAAGAAATTCAATTTTCCATCTATGCAGCCGTTTTGACCGTTACATACATAAATAAAAATTTTAAGAAAAAAGAAAACTCAACTCACATTACATCAACTCAATTTCAATTTCCATGAAAGCCGTTCAATTCCATTTCAATTCCATGCTCAAGTTAAATGCAGGACGGTATTTCTTGTGGCTGTGTCTCAAGTCGCAAGTAGCAAGCGAAGAAATGCAATTTTCTCTGTAGCTTGTATAAATACTTTTTTGCATAAAAGCTCGTAAACTTCGGGCTGCCTGAGTGGCGCTGTGTTCCTATAAACTTGTGGTGCTGTGCCACCTACGTCGCTACACGATTTATTTCTCAACTACCTTGAAACCGCATTCCACCTCATCTGCAATTCCAAGAAAAATAGCTTTTAGTTACTCAACCATCAACCAACAGAGTCGAGCGTTGTTTTCCAAAAAGGACACCGGAGCAAGAAATGTGTGTTAATAGCTGTGCATTTCAGAAAAATATGATGAGGATTTTCTTTTTTTAAGCCATACGTGCGTCATCTGGCAGCTTTTGGCTGCAGTTGCGAAGTTTAACCACACACAACCAAGCAGAATAACAAAATTTATATGCAGCTCAATTTAAGTTATATTAAAATAAATGCTTTTGTGGAAAAAAAAAATGCGCTATAAATTATTTCAAAACTAATAATTTTACTTCTACTTATAGCCGCTTAGCTCTTTTTCAGCTGATTTTTCTACGCTGTTGCGCTATAATGTGCTTCACCAATGTGCTTCACTGTGAGTGTGCTGCATAAAATCTGCTGCTACTTTAAAATTAGCTCAACCTGCGAGGCGGTAGCTTATGTCAATGTTGCCACCCTTTTTGACTTTGTTTGATATAATTAAAAGTCATTCAGCTTCTGTAATATGTTCTCTGCTCGCTCAAGTGGCTCTTCTTTATTTTTATTTTTTTTTTTTGTTGTTTTTTCCTTGTTGTTGTAATTGCACAAAGGAACCATGCATGGTTGAGTGGATTACTTTGTACCGCACTCAAAGCAAACAACAAAAAATAAATAAAACTATCAAAAATACCCTTTTGAGAAAAACCAATTTCTTTAATTGGTTCAAATTTTAAATGTGACGGTCTTCTTTAAGTGCCATGCTAAGCTGCAAGTAGATTTTCTTGAAAAATTTAAACGAAAAGTTTAGAATATTTTAAAAGATAAGCAATTAGCTGAGATTATTCATGATTTTATTTGATGAGATTCTTACGATTTAAATCTTATGACTTATAAAAAGCTTTATAAAGTCAATGAATCATGAGCAGCTATGGACAGTGAGCGCTCTGAGAGAGTTGAGAGTAAGAATTGAGAGCAAAAGCTTATAAAGCAACACAAAACGCAACAAAAAATCAAAGACAAAAGATAGACACGGAAACAAGACAGAAGCTTTGAATGTAATGGGTGTTTTTTTTAGGGGTTTGTTTTTCGAATATAGATAAAACTGGCATTTTGTGGTCAAATCTGGCAACTCTAATGTCATTTATGTTCAGTTTGGTTTGCCATTTCATCATGAACAGGTTGACAAAAGAACAACGCTTGCAAATCGTGCAAATTTATTTCGAAAATAATGGTTCAGTTCGCGAAGTTTACCGCAAGCTCCGTCCATTTTATGGTCGACATAATCGTCCATCAGAGCAATTAATTCGGTTAACCATGGGTCGTTTTCGCACTACGTTTACTCTATGTGATAATACGCATCCGCAGAGACGTCAAACAGTGCGCACCGAAGAAACAATTGCCGCTGTAGAGCAAAATGTTGAAGAGGACCCGAATGAATCGATTCGCCACCGTGCACAGCAATTGGAGCTTTGTCCATCAACTTTATGGAAGATTTTGCGCAAAGATCTTGGCTTGCGACCTTACAAGATCCAGCTTGTGCAAGAATTAAAGCCGCGAGACCATGCAATGCGTCGTGATTTTGGTGTATGGGCCGAAAATGAGATTGATCTCGATGCTGATTTTCATCGCAAAATTTTGTTCAGTGATGAGGCTCATTTTTGGTTGAATTGCTACGTCAACAAGCAAAATTGCCGCATTTGGAGTGAAGAGAATCCACATGAGATCCTTGAGACGCCATTACATCCACAAAAACTGACTGTTTGGTGTGCTCTATGGGCTGGTGGAGTCATTGGGCCATACTTCTTCCGAAATAATGCTGGAGCGTCAGTTACCGTTAATGGAGACCGGTATAGAGCCATGATAACCGACTATTTTGTTCCCGAATTGGATGGCATGAATGTGGATGAGTTGTGGTTCCAACAAGACGGCGCTACATGCCAAACAGCGCACGTCACAATCGATTTATTGAAGGAAACATTCGATGAGCGCATAATTTCGCGGAATGGACCTGTCAATTGGCTACCAAGATCGTGTGATTTGACACCATTGGATTATTTTCTTTGGGGATATGTGAAGTCGCTCGTCTACGCCAACAAACCAGAAACGTTAGGGGACTTGGAGGCCAACATTCGTGGAGTTATTGCCGACAACGGCCCCATATGCTCGAAAAAGTGGTTGAAAATTGGACCTGTAGAATTGGCTTTATTCGAGCCAGCCGCGGCGGCCACATGCCCGAAATCATATTTAAACATTAATGGCATAAAATTATCCTTCCAATAAAGCTAAATTGATGGACATTAAAACGATTTTCTTGTGTTTTATTTCAATTCGAAGTTCTATACCTCTAAAAAAAACACCCTGTAGTTGTACCCATGCCCGATCATGAACATTTTAACAGTGAGAACAAAAAATGCTCAAATTTGATTTGGAATTGAAATTTTCTAAAAGTCTAGGACAAGTTTAAGTCAAGACCAGAAAATCGTCTAGCAAATACAATTGATTGTTTTCTTTATTTTTTTTTTTTTTTTTTGCATAGGTTTTACTAACTTCATTTATGAGTATGATTATCAGATATATGACGCACATACATAAAATTTTCTATCAGTTAGAATCAAACCGGTTCGTAGGCAAGAATGCTGAACACATCTCATGGTTATGCCCATTCAGTTATGCCCAATAATAAAGGGAATATCTGAATTTTAAGAAAGCTCATACTAAAATTTCTAAGCTTTGATATCACATCCGTTACAAAAGATGTGCAAATTTATTGCAGCAAAAGATCAACAACAAAAGATAAACATCAACTCAGAACAAAAACTTAGTATCTACTTAGTAATTTTTTATAAGTATCACTACTAAAAATCAATGCGTCACGTCCGTTACTATCAAACTGAAAACACTAAATTTTCTTTTATGGAAGTATGCTTATACGTATATTGTCAACAATGCTTGTTAAAAAAAAATATCTCCGAAATTAACACCATAAATCCAAAATTATGAATCTGAATGTCACATCGGTTACAAATAATAAGCTTTCAGAAAGTAGCAATTTCACTGCACTGCTAACAAATAGTTTAATTCCGAATAACACGTTTAAAATTTATTCTGAAGTATGACATCCGTTATAAATAATAGATCACTTCTTCAGAAATTACTTTTTAAAAGAATTACAATAATTGAAAAAAACGGGTCTTATTTTTAATAAACATATGCTCTTTACCTGAACTAGAGTGCACCATTGTCACATCCGTTACAAAACAAATCATAAAAATTACAAGCTTCAGAAAAATTGAAATGACACGCCCACTCAAGCAAAATTGAGCATAAGATAATTTACACATTATGGTTTTGAGTGACACACCACCCATCAAAGCAAAGGTCGAAAAATAGTCGTTAAGACGAAAGAGATAAAAATTAGAATGAGCGCCTGTGGGTAAAAAATTTTCGTCTTTTGCAAGTTGTTGCAAATAAGTTACAGTACTAAAGCTTTATAGCTTTATAATCCTTCTCTCACAAAAAAGAGTTTAATATCAAAAATGGAACTCCTTCAGGAACTCCTTCATTAACCTCAAAATGGAATTAATAATTCGGTTAGCGAAAGGATGAGATTGAGTTAAAGGTTAAGGTTGAAGTTTGGATTTAGGTTGAGGTTGAGGTTGAGGTTGAGGTTGAGGTTGAGGTTGAGGTTGAGGTTGAGGTTGAGGTTAAGGTTGAGGTTGAGGTTGAGGTTGAGGTTGAGGTTGATGTTGAGGTTGAGGTTGAGGTTGAGATTGAGGTTGAGGTTGAGGTTGAGGTTGAGGTTGAGGTTGAGGTTGAGGTTGAGGTTGAGGTTGAGGTTGAGGTTGAGGTTGAGGTTGAGGTTGAGGTTGAGGTTGAGGTTGAGGTTGAGGTTGAGGTTGAGGTTGAGGTTGAGGTTGAGGTTGAGGTTGAGGTTGAGATTGAGGTTGAGGTTGAGGTTGAGGTGGAGTTTGAGTTTGAGTTTAAGGATAATAATAAGGATAAGGATAAGGATAAGGATAAGGATAAGGATAAGGATAAGGATAAGGATAAGGATAAGGATAAGGATAAGGATAAGGATAAGGATAAGGATAAGGATAAGGATAAGGATAAGGATATGGATAAGGATAAGGATAAGGCTAAGGATAAGGATAAGGATAAGGCTAAAGATAAGGATAAAGATGAGGATAAGAATAAGAATAAGAATAAGAATAAAGATAAGGATAAGGATAAGGATAAGGATAAGGATAAGGATAAGGATAAGGATAAGGATAAGGATAAGGATAAGGATAAGGATAAGGATAAGGATAAGGATAAGGATAAGGATAAGGATAAGGATATGGATAAGGATAAGGCTAAGGATAAGGATAAGGATAAGGCTAAAGATAAGGATAAAGATGAGGATAAGAATAAGAATAAGAATAAGAATAAAGATAAGGATAAGGATAAGGATAAGGATAAGGATAAGGATAAGGATAAGGATAAGGATAAGGATAAGGATAAGGATAAGGATAAGGATAAGGATAAGGATAAGGATAAGGATAAGGATAAGGATAAGGATAAGGATAAGGATAAGGATAAGGATAAGGATAAGGATAAGGATAAGGATATGGATAAGGATAAGGATAAGGATAAGGATAAGGATAAGGATAAGGATAAGGATAAGGATAAGGATAAGGATAAGGATAAGGATAAGGATAAGGATAAGGATAAGGATAAGGATATGGATAAGGATAAGGATAAGGATAAGGATAAGGAGAAGGATAAAGATAAGGATAAGGATAAGGATAAGGTTAAGGATAAGGATAAGGAAAGGATAAGGATAAGGATAAGGATAAGGATAAGGATAAGGATAAGGATAAGGCTAAGGATAAGGATAAGGATAAGGCTAAGGATAAGGATAAAGATGAGGATAATAATAAGAATAAGAATAAGGATAAGGAGAAGGATAAGGATAAGGATAAGGATAAGGATAAGAATAGTTTTAAGGGTAAGTATATAGGACAAGTATTAGGATAAGGACAGATAGCTACATTTTAGGAGTGTTTAAGTTTAAGACACATTTTCAGTAACATCAGTCCTATTAATATTGCATATTTTATGTTTTTCCCTCTAAAATAAAATAGTTATTTATGCTGAATAACTGCATAAAGTAAAAGAGGTAATTTTTGACCTGCAATATCAAAATATTTAAACCTAATTTTTCACTTTTGGGTATCTATGTTAATCACTTACTTGCCTTACTCATCATTTTACTTTATATGCTGAAATGCTTTAATGAGGCTTCGAATAAGAATTAACAGGAAATTATCGGTCAAATACAATATTTCAAGTTTTTAAATACTTTAGATTGCTTAGCTTTCACTTCTTAAACGTGATTAAAAAAATTGCCTTAATTTGTTAAAACATTAACCTAAATATTCATTTCGACTAGCTTACGGTTATGAAAGCTTAACCTTAAACTTTAAGCTTTCGTAAGCAATATTTTAGCATACATTGAATATTCTATCTACGAATATTTGATGAAACGTTCACACAAACAAGCAAAACAAATCGAGTCGGAATTAGAATGAGTTTGAATATGCTGGTATGTGAGTATGTGTGAGTATGAAAGTGTATTGGTTGCGTGTGGGTTTTGCATATGTATTGGATCTATATGCAAATGTGAGGACTAAGTTCTTGATTTCAATTGAGTTCTTTTGTCAGCAGACGTCAATCATTGTTATTCTTCTTCTTCTACGACATCGATTTGCCCGCATTCTAGGAAAATAAAACAACAACAACAACAACAAATTCTATAAATATTGTTATATTGATAATTGCAATACTAGCAAAACCAAAGAGGCAAGGAAATTTTTGTATGAGTGCCCAATAAATGCCACCAGAAAATCCTCATTTTTTTTTTCTCTCTTTATTCAATTTTTATATAGTGTGCTTTTAGGCAGCAGTTTGCCGTTATGTATTGAAATAATCCATACTCTTCGTGAAGAATCCACGCTATACAAGTGAAATAATCAAAGCATACAATCAAACAGCGACAAGCACGCTTCATGCTGCTTAACGGCCTCTGATCAGCGCTTGATCCTTTATTTTGGCAGTTTTGAATTTATTTTCATTTTTATCATTGCGCCATTGTCGTAGTCGCCACCATGTCTCGTGAGGGTAACAGCTCGTCCTCTCCACCTCAATACATCATAACTACGCCTAGCGAGGTGGACGCCGATGAGGATCGCTCAGAGCTAGAATTTGAGACACCAACTGGTGAGGAGATGACGAGCAACATAGCCGATGCCGCTAGCTTTGTGCAGGCTCATCAGACTATCATGAGTCAGATGGGCACAAAAACCGCTAGTCGATCGTTTACCATCACTTCTGGCACAGGTTCGGCTACGTCTGCCATGCAGTCTGCTGCGGGCACTATATCAACACAACAACAACAACAACAAATCATGCAAACCCACTCCAGTTCGCAAAGAACAATCACATCGAGCACACGCAGTCAGAGTCTGCAGTCAAGTTCGATAATGAGCGAACATCCATTGATTGCTGGTCTTGGTTCATCTTTGGGTGGTGGTGGTGCTGCGGTTGGTGCTTCATCACTCAGCACTGCGCAGCTGAGCCAGCAACTGAAGGCTCAATCGAGCACCTCGATTGTAACAAGTGAACAACGCAGCTATATGCAGAAAACTTCCTCGACCACGTCGTCATCATCGAAAACAAAATTTCAAAGTTTCCTACAACAACCTGAGGCGGCAGGACATCATCCGTCAAGCACTAGCGCAGGCTTTCTTACAGCCCATCAGAAACATGTGCGTCAATTTGTGCGTTCCACATCTGCTCACTCTGAGGCGGCGGCTGCGGGAGCCGCAAACACAGCCGCCTCTGGCAGCATTCGCCCGGACAAATGTATACGTAGTGCTTCGACGCAGATTGAGGAGCCATCAGATGTGGTAACTGGTATGGATGGTTTGCCACCGATATCTAGTTCGAAGTTGGGTCTACATCAGTCGTCATCGATATTGATTTCAAAATCAGCGGAAACCATCGAGATGAAAACATCATCAGCCTCATCAGGCATGCGCACACAATTAACCTTGTCGGGTGGGCTGCTGGCACCACCAAATCGTAAGATAACCATATTGAGTCCAATACATGCACCGCCGGGCTTACACGATATGCTGAAGCGCTCTGGACGTTCGCCATTGTCGCCACGCATCAGTTTTCCAGGCAGTGATGCAGACTTGTTCGGGTAAGTTACGAAATATTGGTTGATATGAGGTGAAATGGGGGAAAGATAAGATGGTGTTCAAAGTACATGTATACATAACATATGTATTTTTTTAAAAATTATTTAAATTAAGTGCAAAGAAATGGTTCGGGATAAATCGGTGAGTGAAAAATTATTCAGATATGCTCCGTTTGGGGTTAAATGGGCATGTGAGTATATTATTTATTTATTTATTTATTTATTTATTTATTTATTTATTTCAATTCAGTCAATGAACAAGTTCTTACAGACTAGCAATAATTATAATAATATGATAAGAGAAAAGATCATAATGTATTATAAAAAATAAATTAAAGCTAACAATTTTGTATATAGTAATACATCAAAAATTACAATTCAATAATTGCTTCATTGCATATTTAGGCACAGAGAAATCAACATTACACTTAGAAGCTAATAAGTTAAAATTTGATAATGCTCTGTATAGAGGAGAATTCATAGCATAATTTGTTCTGCGTGTATCTAAATAGAATACATCCGAATTTCTTAAAGTTCTTGATGGAACATTAAAATTAATTTGTTCAAGCAACGCGGGACAATCAATAGCACCCGATATAAGATCAGAGATAAATAAAAGTGAAGCAATTGTACGTCGATTTTGAAGCGACTTTAGATGTATGAGTAAACATCGCGCATTATAAGACGGAATAGGATCTTCAAAATGAAGAGCTCTAAGGGCAAAACGAATGAATTTCTTTTGAACGCGTTCAAGACGTATGATATGGGTATCGTAAAAAGGACTCCAAATGAGAGAAGCATATTCCAGCTTTGACCGAACTAGTGAAGTATAGATTGCTTTTGAAGTGTAAGCATCTAAAAAATTTGAGCTATTTCGTCGAAGAAAAGCTAATAAAGCATAGGCTTTGGGAATAATGTAATCCAAATGGCCTACAAATGAAAATTTGGCATCGAACATTACGCCTAGATCTTTAACTTCCTTAACACAAATTAGTGGAAGGTTAGACAATGAGTAAGATGTGGACCTGGGGCTATTTGACTTAGAGTACGTGGCATAAAAACATTTATCAATGTTAAGACATAGTCGGTTTTGAACGCACCAATTATAAACAGCATTAATGTCAGACTGCAATAAGAATGAATCCGACATATTGTTAATTTTAAGAAAAATTTTGAGATCGTCTGCAAAAAGTAAACATTTAGAGTGCAAGACAACATTTGTTATATCATTTATGAATAATATAAATAATAGCGGCCCCAAAATACTTCCTTGCGGAACTCCAGATGTCGCTATAAACGCAGGGGAGTTGAAATTTTCAATTTTTACAAAACTTTTTCTATTAATCAAGTAAGAGCTTAGCCATTTCAGGACTTTAGAATGGAGACCAAGCTTAGCCAATTTATTAATCAATAAAGAATGTGAAACTTTGTCGAACGCTTTAGAGAAATCAGTGTAAGCTGAATCAACTTGGCAGCCTAAGACAAACGCTGAAATGCAATATTCAGAAAAGCTAGCAAGGTTAGTTACCGTCGAGCGACATGGAACAAAGCCATGTTGAAAAGGTGAAATTAGACTTTTCACTGCAAAAAATAATTTTTGTTTGACGATATATTCAAAGAGCTTGGACGATGTTGAAAGTTTTGAAATAGGCCTATAGTTAGCAATGTTATTTTTGTTGCCAGATTTGAATATTGGTGTAATCGATGAAATCTTCCAATCAGATAAAAATATACCCGCATCGAGAGATTTATTGAAAATTAATTTAAGGGGTTTAACAAGAGATAGGCAGCAATTTTTAAAAAGAAAAGCGGAAAACCCATCAATATCAGACTTCATGGAATATTTCAGATTACGAATACCATCCATAACGTCAAGGTCATTTAAAGTTAAGGAACCCAAGTCAATGGAATGAAAAGATTCACAATCATATTCACCAGCGTAGTCGGTGATTGGCTCAAAATTATTCTGAAAATATTCAGCAAATAGATTTACCGTTTCTTGGCCACAATTTGATGTTTTATTCATATAAAACATAGAGTTAGGAATATGAGATGTTTTCCTCTTTGAATTTATGTAACTCCAAAATGTTTTAGGGTTTGATATAATATTTGTCTCAACTTTCAGAATATATTGCTTATATAGATAATTGTTAAGAAAATTAAATTCTCTCATAAAATGACGATATTTATGAAAAAAAATAAATGTTTTTAGTGGCAAGGTACTTCTTATAAAATTTATTTCTGCGATTTTTTAACTTAATTAGCCCAGGTGTATACCATGGAAGTTTTAGTGATTTCCTTATAATGCGCGGAATACAATGCAGGCAAATATTTTGCAATTTAGATTTAAATAAAGTAAAAGCATCTACAATATTTATGGCATTAAGCTCACAGTCCCAATTTATGTCACAAATCATGCTATTTACAAGGTCAAAATCACAATTTATAAAGTTAAATTCAAACTTGTTAGATTTATGTATTAAAAATGTGTAAAAACCTAACTCAATGGAAAGCGCGGTATGATGTATATTAGATATAGATATTGGAGACACTGATTCACATATGCTAAAATTTAAATTATTACTAATGTACACTAAATCAAGAATTTTATTTAGTTTATTAAAACAACTGTTGATTTGTATAAGACCTAAATCGAAAAAGCTATCAATGACAAAAACCTCAAGATCAGTGTGAACATTTGAAGGATTAAGACCTATATCAGTGTTAATAAAAGACCAAGTCACTTTACTTAAATTAAAATCACCCAAAACACATAGCTGGTTATCACCTAGATGCTTGGCTTCCAAAAAGCGAATGTTATCGATATGAGATTTATATAAATCAATTGAGCTAGTAGTATTATTACGTATAAGTCACTTTTAAATATGAGTTTCAAAATGGCTGAGGGGTATTTTAAGTTGAAGAAATCATGGTTGGAATAGGATTGAAATTTGTTATCAAAGCAAATAATTTTAGAATATTTGTGGTGGAATAGGTGGAACTAAATAGTTCGAGGGTAGAAAGGAACAAAATTTGCTTCAAAAAACGTGGAGTCAAATGGTTGTAGAATTTCTCAATGTTGGTAGTGGGAAAGATGTGAAATTGGTTAGAAATGAATTTTTTATGATTGAAATTATCATCCAAATGATAATTTTTAGGCAAATTTATTTGAGAGATGTGGAGCAAAATTTGAATTGAATTGGAGTAATATGGAGAGACGAGAATTAGGTACAAAAATATAGATAGATTAAATGGTTCTGGCTTAAAATGTATTGGGCGCTATTATGGTTTTCAAAAGAATGACAAAAAAATTAAGTATGGCCAGAAGTAAAAACATGAAATACTGTAGAAAATTTTAAACTCATTGCAACTAATTTTTGGAGATAAAAGTTGAGAGTGAAAATTGAATTAGACGCGATGTAGAATAGGTTTGGGTATGTACTTTAAGAAGGTATAAAAAGGAGAAACAATAATAGTTAAAGGCTCCATAAGTTAAGAGTGAAATAGCTTAGAGGTTAAATGGGAAAGGGGTGAATGTGACTTTTGAGGAATTTCAAGAAAACTCAACTTATAATGTAAGAAATGGGACAAGTTAATAATATCCTTCAAAAATTCATGTCAGTTATGTTCAATTATTTGCATATGTTGCCTGAAAAGAAATGTCTTGGGGGTAAAATGGATTAAATCATGCGGATTTATGTAAACTAAGACTGCTTTAGATAAGGAAATAAATCCTAGTCAAAGTAGATATTCTTAATTAAGTTTCGTTTAAAGTTGTTGGGTAAAATGGTTGTGGAGTAAATTGTGTTGAAGATCAAAACGGGTTGAGCACTAAAATGGTTTGAGAAGTAAAATGGTTTGAGAAGTAAAATGGGCTTAGGAGTAACATTGGTTGAACGAAGTGATGTTCGAAGATAAGGGAAAGAATTCAGATAGGTAAGAAGAATGCTTAGAAGTGTCTTTGATCAGAGGCCAAACCGTTTAAGGGTAAAATGGATTTGGTGAAGATTAGTTTTGAATTGCAATGAATTTAAAGTTCAAATGGTTTTCTCTGGAATTTCACCCTGATCAAATCTGATATGAACTAAAAAATTGAAGAGCGAAAAAAAAAATACTTGATGATTCGCATTCAGAACCACCAGGGGGAAATAGTTTCTGTAAAAAAAAATATGGTTTCATAAGATGCTTTAAAAAATGTAGGTATAGATGAGTTAAAAGAAAATGGTATCTGAAAAAAATATGGTTTCATAATATGCGTTAAAAAATGTAGGTGTAAATGGGTTAAGGGCAAAATGGGTTTCGGATGAAATGGATGGTAAAGGTAATACGGTATATATTATATATGATAGTATATGGTGTAAGTATAATGGATTTATGTGAAAAAATAGAGATAAAACGGATATGGATATTAGATATGAAGTGGATATGACTGGATATGAATTCATATAGAATTGGGTTAAAATGGTTTTAAAGGGGAAATACATTTTGAGAATGGAAAGGTTTCATATTGAATGTTATGAGAATTAAAAAATGTTTTAAAGTGCTTATTACGTTTACCATGAAAAGACCATTATATTTAAAAAAGTGTTTAAATTAAAAAGAGTTTAAATCAAATTTATATTCATTAAATTTGAATATAAATAAAAAGTTGAGATAGTTTTTGTAACAAGATTTATGGGGACAAAATGGGATTTTCATTTAAAAGATAAGAATTAAGTTTATTTTTTGGAGCAATAAAGTCATTGAAGTATTGAATAAAGTTATTTTTTGGAAATGCCTGTAAGAGAATTTGAGATGAAAATAATAAAGGGTAAAATGGTTAAGAGTAGAATGGATAGATTTGAAACAGGCAGATAGTTCTAATAGAAAATTTAACCTTCAAGCAAATTTTGGGTCAATTTGGCCAAAAAAGAAATTTAAACGCGTCTTTCTCCGCTTATTTGTGCTCAAATCAACTAGATATTCTGGCTCAATGTGTAAAACGTATACGAGTTTTATGAATTTGACACGAAATATGTCCACACATGTCAAATTTGGCCTGTACAAAAAATTTACCTAATAATTATTTTTGGGTCAAATTGACACAGCACTGATTGCGTGGTTTTTTACGTTGTGTTTTCATTCTATTCCCGTAGAAAGTGTTAGATCAGAAAGTTCTGAGCAACAGCAACAGATTCAGCCGCTCATCCATGCACCAAAAACACGCAAAAGAGTACGTTGCCATATGTGCCCACCTCTACCCAATTCAAGTAAACACAGCATTCGATGTGATAAATGCGCGAAGTACGTTTGTCCGGATCATCGCTTCACAGTTTGTGAAAGTGCCTCCACATCAATTCAATTTTCGCACTATATAAAAAGCAAATAAACCCAAAAACACATTTTTTATTCAATTTGTTCCTCAGCTTTCCTATGCAATTTCCACTTGGGTAGTTTTCAGTATGTTTTTTATGCAATTTCAAGTTGGGTCAATATGACCCAAAAATTGTTTTGTGTTTCTAATTCCAAAATTTACTTGAAGGTTAATATAATAAAAGAATAATGGTTTTCAATAGAACATATCGGGGGTAAAATGGGCAAAGTGTGAAATCAGCTTGTGAAGAATGAATAAATAAGAGATATAGAGGTTAAGTAAAATGTTTTAAGTTTAATTGATTAGAGATGATATGAACCTGCGGTAGGTAATGTTAATTATGAAAATGGCTTTGATTAAAAATGGTAAGGCATGAATTAGGTTTGTGAATAGGATAAAGGGTTAAATTGGCTTAAGAAGTAATAAATTGGAGGATAGAATAACTTTTATATAAATCTCTTATAATTTGAAGATGGGTAAAAACAATATTCAAAAATTTTTATAATTTAAATTTTCTACAATGTGACAATTATGTGTTGATACAAAAACAAAGTAGGTTTTTCCAATAAAACTTCATTTCATTTTAAGAAATATGAATGCAAAACTATTAAATAAAGTTTAAATATTTGATTTATACGACAATTACTCGATGGCCAGCCCTTTATTGGGTACAACCCGCCGAAGTGATCAATCAAAATTGTTACACGCAGCACGCACTACTCTCATCGGTATTTTGTTCCATATATCAATAATGGCAGCATTAAAATCCTTTAAGTTATTGTACTTATATTCCATAAGTCACTGTACCATATATCCCCCTATGCAAAAGTCCAAGAGATTGCAGGCTGGTAAGCTAGGAGGCCATTCATTTTTAGGTATAAAATCTGTTAAGTTTTGCTCACAAGAAAGGATAAGTTGCATTCTTTGCAATCGTTTGCCCACGGTTGCGTTAGTCAGGCCATGTATTTTCTGCTTTTTAAAGCAAACATGCCCACGTAGTGGCCCGTATGGTCCACGTGGCCCTTCATACAATTTTGTCTTTGCAATGAGCCAATACCAAAGAACGTCCGCAAAAAACAACAACACAAACCGCACTCGTTCAGTGTTCAGCATATTTTCCAGCGAACTTTACAAAAACTAATGCATGCAAAGCCAAAATAAAAAACGCACACTCGATGATGTCAATGCTGATTGTCCCGTTACTTGTGTGTCGAGTAATTTTTCATGCAAGCATTGTTATTGTAGTAGAAATTAAGTCTCGTCGCAGTGCATTGGCCGTGTATTTTATTACATGTGATTTTATTGCATTGTAATTGTTTTGTTTTTTTTTTGTTTAATTTTTTGTCAAAAACAACGATGAGCAACATTTTGTGTTTGTTTTTCAGTTTTTTAAGCATTGGCCTGCGCTTAAAATTTCTTGGGCCCCACTGTTTTAAAGGCTTTCATATTGAGGGCGCAACGCAAAAGCAGCCTAAAGATGCTCGGTTCATTCCTATATTTTTTGCCGTCTTACGTGCTTAACGATCACAATTTCGTCGAATTCGTTCTCTCACTATTTTTATCGCATTCACGGTACGGACATTCCGTTTTCTCCCACTTTTCTTACGGTCTTACATGGAACCAGTATCCAGCAAACGCTTAGTAGAATAATAAAAGTAATTTCTCTTCACTCCTTAATGTGACAAATCGCGGAAGATTACTCCCCAACTTAAACCACTTTTGTATTTATTTACAATTAAGGAGCGTATATCAACCATACCGTATAACTTTTTACTGTCTCTACTATACCATAAACTGGTTTAATGTTAAGCAAAAATTATCCTGTCACCATTCACAATTTATCCGGTGATTTAAGATTTCATTAAGCTGACAGGGAAATTATTCTGAAAATCGTTTGAGAATTGAGATAAATTTTAGCATCTGTTACAATTTCGTAAAATTCCAAATTGACACGACTTTTTAAGTCGGCATCTAAAGTCCTTCACACTCCATTTAAAAAGAAACACTTCCCCAATTTTCTATTCAGCTTCCCAAAACTTAATAGAATTCATTTAAATCAACACAGCTAAAGTTGAGTTTTTCTTTTTTTCATTTAAAATTTCACTTAGCTACAAATAGACCATTTCTAGCAGCTTCCCTACATTGCCAGCGATGCAGTCACGATTTATAACGTTCACTTTAAGCGGAATGCTCCAACAGACACCTTCTATCAACACAAACACACACCCACCCACACACACAAACACACACACACTTACACCGTCAAAATGCAATACATGCAAATAATCAGAGCACATTAAATGCACGCACAATCAAATTAAAAGCAGCTGCACAAATACAAAGCTCAGCTACAAATACCAGAATTAAGCACTGACGTGTTCAGTCATCCATAGCAATGTCAGTGCTTGTGTCTGTATTTCTGTGTAGGTGTGTTTTTTATTAGCATAGATGTAATGCAGATATATGTGAGAGTTGAGTGCATTGCAAAACAAAAAAAAAACAAAACGAACATTTTGTGTGTTTTATTTGAATGAATAACGTTAAGTAATTAAATAGAATGCAAACACAGAGACTACGTGTTGCACCCTATACTACATCCTTGTTGTACAGTGTCGATTTTGCACCATTAACTGTGTTGACTGATGTAGATGTGCTTAGTGAATACTTAAGACTCTTGTTCAAGAAGTCGTAAAAGATTTCGCAGGACGTCACTTTCTTTACTGCTCTATCGTGGCCTCAGTTTATGGCCCACTTTAACTTGTCTTATATTTTGCTGTTTTAATGTTTTACTGTCTGCTTATTTTTTTAGAGTTCTTAAATTGAGTTTGTTAAGCAGGAAATTTGTTGCAGTCATCTTTTTAAAGAGACATGTTTATCTTCTCTAAGTCGTAATTTAGTGTTTTATTTCCTTTAGACTTTCTAATCCTCATTAATTACCAACATTTTGAGAGTGTTTCCATAGGTTCTTTTCAACTGGAAAAAAAGCTTCTTTGCACCGAAGTTTCTAAAAAACATCACAAGAGAATTGTTCACAGAAAATATATTTTCTGCTTAATCAATCCCTATCTCATACACTCATACACTGATTCATATTTACTAATCCTTTAAAGAATACACTTGACTAAAGAAGAAGTCAAAATAATTACAAAAAAACTGCTTTAGAAAATTAAAAAAGCCTTGCTTTTATGCCAGTGTTATTGACACATAATGGTAAGAATTAAAAAAGCCAAAGTTTCTTAAGTTCCGAGGAACTAAGGAGTAGGTAAGTAAATGTGCTGCAGTTTTAAATATTATACACAAGTCAAGACTGTTCCTTAGCCGTTATGAAAAATACGTTCAAACGTGATTAAAGAAAAAAAACATTTTTGTTGTTTTTGTTGTTAACTATGTCTTAAAGTATGTCTGTCTTGACACTTCCTTGAAGTGTCTCAAACATAAGGATTTTATGACCACTTTTCTAAAGCATGTTTGAACGAAATAAGCACCAATTACGCAAAAAAATAAATAATCGACATTCCACATTTGACACAAAAAAAAGACCCAGTTTAAAATATTTATTATGAAAAGAGCCAGGGGCGTCCACAGGGGGGAGCAGGGGGTCACTTTTCCCCCCTCTGGACTGGAAAAATTGTTTGTATTTTCATTTTCTATGTGTATATGTTACATTTTCATATCATCATTTTCATATAAGTGCATACCAATGCATACTTTTGCTCTCCCTTTCGAAAAATCCCTGTGGACGCCTATGAAAAGACCATAAACCACAAAGACTTGACATTTTTTTTAACGTAAATAATACAAAATATTCTAAGAATTTCTCATTTTTTTATATCTGAATGAAACTCGCTGCACTGTGCGACGTCATGATGCCACGAAAGAGCTGTTACAAGATGGAAAATGCATCAAACATCCAATGGCGTTACATCGAATTTTTACTCCATTATTACCTGTCCTATTGTTAATTTGATAAGACTAAAATTATGTATTTGTATTTGGCATTTCGATAAAAATACAAAATAAAATAAAATACATATGATGTCGTCAATTTTCGGAGGCAGCAGCTTATGCAACGAAAATGCAAGACTGCTGCATAGAATTATTCCCCAATCAAAGGAGCTGCTACACCAAATATTATTTTACGACAATAAAGACTCATTTTTTGATCTCATAACGAAAATTAAAAACAATTTTCGGCACCATAACATCACGAAGGCAACCGCTAAACACAGTGAAAATGCAACAACAATGAAAAAACGTTGCATGGAATTATAACTCCGGGCTAAAAGTAAATCGGGCTATGGTAAATTTGAGGGATCGGCAATAAAATTTAAGTTTTTGACCACATGACAAACATAAAATAAAAAATGAATGGCAACACGAGTACCCTCTCATGTGTACCCTGGGAACCGCTTAAAGAAGGTTATAGTCAACAATTTTTTTTAAATCGAATTTTTTATTTTTAATTGATTGTTGTTGCACAATAGGGCGTATCGAAGAATTAGATCATATTCTAAGAGGTCTCAAAACTTGCATGGGCATGTCTAGAGAAAGGTATTAAAAAATAACGATCTCTTGCCAAGCACGATGTATAAACGATATTCGTAGCTAAAAATACCAGCTTAAGACCACGATTTCTTTTTGCTATTTTGATCCTTCATTCCATTTCGATAAAAGATGGGAATTCAAGGATCTATTTTATATTTTATATTCTTATTTTTCCTTTTCAGACGTGGATCTTTTTAACACACAAACTTCGGCGCCATCTTTATATATGAAAAATATTTGTAAAATACAAAAAACAATTGTTTTTCAATTATACTTATGATTTAAAATTAACATGACAAAACAAATTTGTTGTATGATATTTATAATAAACGTTTTGAAAAAACATCTTCGAAAATATGCCTTCATTTTATCCATTTTTATCTAAAACCTCAAAACATCGACGGGAAATCAAATCGAGTACACATTTTCAGTTACCTTTAAGGCCGCTTATGTTAAGAGGTTCGATCGGTATGACCTCAACATAACCTTGAAGAATTAATTAAGAACGTCATAGCTCAAATATTAAGGAAGATAGGCCATAAAAACCTCTTAAAACGAGTTTCCTAAAGAGGAACACAATTTTGAAACGCACAAATAGAGAGGTTCGTCCAAGGGCGTCCACAGGGGATCACTGTCCGCTCCCTAGGACTGAAAAAATTTTATATAAATAATATAAATAAACTGGCTATTTCAGTCCTTGAAAGGACTTTGATTGAACTTCTTATGATCAAATTGTGACGTGCGTGTTTTTAAATTTTTTTACACAAATGATCGAGCACTGGACCTCGAAATTTTATGCCGACTCCGAACGGCTAATGTGCATGTTCTCAAGAAGCTTTATATGGTATTATTTACTATCTGAGGTTTGTCATTGTCTGCAGAGAGGTGATGACCGAACAGAAAAATTAATTCAATTGAAAAAACCTTCTGTGTCAGGTAGAAATTGAACCAGGGTTCTCTGGCGTATGGGTCACGCACTCTACCCATTGCGCTACGGCCGCCACCGTCTAAAAATTTTATGTTACATTTTCATATCATCATTTTCATGATTTTCTAGACAGTCTCGAAAAAAAAATTCGTCACAAACAATTTTTTTTTTCCTTTTATTTAAAATTTTTTTTGGAAATATGATTCGAATAAGAACGTTTTCGGTGCATATTCTATAAAAATAATACGAAATGACAAAAAATTTCAAAATTTGCCCCACTTTTCACAAAAAAAAAACAAAAATAAAAAGCAATTTCTAGTGGAAATAGCGAAAAATCTCTGTGGTAAAATTTAAATGAGTTTATACGGGTTTTCCATTGCTGAAACCAAAATGATACCTTAAGATGGTAAAAACTAAGGTACGGTGGGTCAGTAGTATAAGAGGTCAACTGAGGTCAATAAGTCCTGCAGACAAAAAATAGGTCTCCAAAATACAAAAATATAAACATATCATTCTTTAAGATCGGACGGTAAATACCGAAGTTATAAAGAAATATGTCGATGCGCGACCCCTACGTTCGGTCAGAAAAAAAAAATTTTTTTTCGAAACTTTTTTCAGTAATGCTTTAGATTAGCTGGTGTGCTACGAAATAACTCTTTTCGAGACTGTCTAGTGCACACCTATGCACCAATGCTTACCTTTGGCACCCCCCCCCCCTTGAAAAATTCCTGCGGACGCCTATGGGTCCGTCTATAAAATAACATACTCTTAACAATTTAAAAAAACGTCATATCAAAAAATTTATTAAAATAGGCAAAAAATTTTGGTTATTAATGATTTCACCCACACATAAATCGAAACCTCGGTTAATCGAAAACCTATGAAAAATAAAAATTCAAAATTAATTTTTTTTTAATTCTATTTTAGCCGGGATATATTTTAATTAACTTTTATAGTTCAATGCTTTGAAGCAGTGGGGCCCAAGAAATTTTAAGCGCGGGCCAATGCGTAAAAAGACTAAAAAACAAACACAAAATGTTTTTGACAAAAAATCAAACAAAACAAAACAAAAACAATTGCAATGCAATAAAATTACATATCACGAAGTACACTGCCAGTCTTAATTTCTATTACAATAACAATGCTTGCATGAAAAATTACTCGACACACAATTAACGGGACAATCAGCTTCAGCATCGACATCATCGAGTCTGCGCTTTTTATTTGGTTTTGCATGCTTTTGTTTTTGTAAAGTTCGCTGGCAAATGTGATTAACACTGAACGAGTGCGGTTTGTGTTGTTGTTTTTTGCAAGTGTTCTTGGATTTTGGCTCATCGGAAAGAAAAAATTAAGATAGAAAAAATGTGCATAAAGGGCCACGCGGGCCATACGGGCAATTACGTGGGCATGTTTGCTTTGAAGCTATAAAGTAGGCGAAGCATCACTCTTTTCCAATCCGAGTTAAGGTTTGAACCCCAGCTGATATCGAAAATTTTCTAATTGAAATTCATTTTTCTGTTTGGCCATCACCTCTCTGCAGACAATGGGAGAATTTACATCCAGAGAGCAAATAATGCCATATAAGGCTTGCAAATATATCTTGAAACCTAAGCTAGATATAATTTCAAGAATTCTTGATTTTATTGGTAGAAGCCTTTTGTTGGCTACACTATGAACACATTGAACAAAACAATTCAATAAAAATTTTGCTTTATTCTCTCATGCACACCGTACGGGCAGGTAGCATTACTAACATCACAATAATTCCTTCCAGATATAATTTTCTATGATGGACAAATTTGTCTGCCAATTGCCACTCTTACATCCGAGTGTGTACGTACATTCACGCTAAAATGAGCAAACATCAATTTACTGCATTATTTATTGCAGCATTTTAGGAGCCATTCGGCATAAAAGGCCACTCACAGCTTAATCAAAACATCTGTCAGTAGCACACAAAATTTTACAAAAAACACAAAAAAAAAGAAACCCACAACAAGCAGAACCTTTACGAGTACATCATATATTTTTCCATAAATACCACTGACATTCATTGGCAGCCGCCATCAAATATATTGAGCTGCCATGAGTTATTATTGCAAAGCCCGCTGTTGTTGTTATTGGAGTTCTTTTTCCTACCCATCCTCTCTCTTTTCGTTTTTCTTTTATGCCTTCGCAGTATTGCAGTTGATGCAGTGCTTTTTGAAGAATTGATTGTTAGAGTTGGGTTGAATGGTTTTTTGAGAGTAGCTATTAGCATAAACAGAGGCGAAGAGTGGCTAGGCTTTTACAGCTACTAATGCAGTGACACTGACATTAATCAGAATTGGCTAAAATAGAGGGCCATCACATTGAGTGCGTCATCAAATTGTGCGTATAGTATTCTATAGGAGCCTACCGCAGCTGGTGCTTTTTGGAGGTTTTAATGCTGTGGTTTTTTGTGATTATCGTTGGGCTGAATTTTGTGCTCGAAGCGATGTGGTTGTTATTCAGGCATTAAATTGGTTTATTGACTATAGAATCGACAGTTTTAATTATGTTTTGAAAGAATCACGCTTAAGTGTGCTACATTAATGTCACAAAGTACATTACTTTATAATCCAAATAAGAACAATGGTTACAATTCCAATATATTATGAAGTATGTGATACAATTATGAACTATTATTATGGCGTGGTGTAAATAATTGGAATATATTAAGATAAAATAGAAAATACTGAAGTTTAACTATAGGTATATATAAATAGATAAAAAATAAATCTCTCCACACATCAGCTAATCTAAAGTATTATTGAAAGAAAGTTTCGAAAAAAATATTTTTTTTTTACTGAACATAGGGGACTCGCATCGACATATTTCTTTATAACTTCGGTATTTACTGTCCGATCTTAGAGAATGCTATATTTATGTTTTTGTCTCAGAAAGACCCATTTTTTTTCTCTGCGACTCATTGATCTCAGTTAACCCCTTATAGTACTGACCCACCGGACCTCAGTTCTATCATCTTAAACTAGCATTTTAATTTCAGAAATGGAAAGCCGGTAAAAAGTCATTAAACTTTTAGCAAGGAAATTTTTCGAGATTTCCATTGAAAATATTAAAAATTTTTTTTTAAATTTTTGAAAACGTACGAAAAATTTTTTAAATTTTTTGTCATAGTTTTAATTTTGTAAAATATGCTCCGAAAACAGAAAAGCAGAAAATGTTTTTTCGATGAAGACTATTCAAAAACGCATGTAGCCTGTGAAGATTTTTTTGGTCCATACCTTTCGTTCTACTCTAGTCACACTGGGCTTGAAAGACCGATAGGTTGCATGTAAATATCAAAGAAAACAGAAAGCGGGGTTTTATTTTTTATCATTTTCCAATGTATAATCCATTTGAATTGAAATATTAGCTAATCCCGCTTCGAAAATATGCAAATGTTTGTGTGTGTAAGCGAGATTTTATTTTTTTTTTATCAGCTTATCTAGGATTCAGAGACATAAAACTAGAATGTTTAGTAGTTTAATTTAATTTTTTCAAAGTTAACTTTGTCAATTGTCCGTCAATGTCAGTTACATTGAGCAAGATCATACTGTAGTTGCTTCTTTGTCCACACAAACATTTTGACTCTACATTCAGAGATCTGCAACAAGTCAACTGAAAGTCAAGCAACTTGAAAAAAGTCAGGTTTTGACTTGACTTGTAGAAACTGGATATGTTTCTATCCTACAAGCCACGACTTGCTTCTGAAAAACGAATCGTAAATCAGACTTGATTCTATTTTTTTTACCCTACATTAATTGGTAGATGAAATCAAGCTTTATACTTTTCACGTCTGTTTTCAAGTCTTTGCGACTGCGCTGCCGTAGAAAGCCACTAACGAGCGTCTACTTATACTTTTATATACAAAGTGACGACATTAATATACCCCTTTTATGTTTTTGTATGGGAGCTCCTGTAAGAAGTGGTCGGAGGGGATGGATCCCAACGGTCGGTAATGGGTCGGTCACACATATTAACCCTCTCCGGCCCTCCCTTAAAGATCCGGAGGTTCAAGTTCAAGTTCAAGTTCAAGTTCAAGTTCAAGTTCAAGTGTAGGGAATAAAAAAACAACAATAACAACAAAAACACAAAAAAATAAACTTCAATCCATTGCTTTAAAGCAGTGATCATCAAAGCCCATGAACCAAGAAATAAAGATCATGCAAACAAAAGAGCCGCCATATTGTAAACAAAACAAAGCTGATAGGTCTGACGTCATCGGTCACAAATTCTTTTGTTTACGTGTACCGATTGGATGTGAAAAATTATTTCTTGAAGTTTTAAAGAATTATTAGTGTTTATAATTCAGTAATTTTTTGTGTTTTTTATAAAAATGAAGTGTGCTGTACCGACGTGCAATAATTTCAACAGCAAAAAAAAAATTCTTTAAATTTCGTTAATGCATTAAAATATAAACAAACAAGGTATTCAAACACTCTTTCGCAAATTAAACTTGTTAATTTTATTATTTTCCGCTTTTATCTAAGTTTTGCATGAAAAACGTATGCAATATAGCTTTTTTTGTGACCGATGACGTAGCACGAAAAATATACTTTTTTCTCGCACTGCTGATTGCTTGATCTTGTCTTGTTGGTTCATGATCAAAGCCTATACCCACGGGCATTTGAGCTTTTGTGCTTTAAAAGCTTTCTGTATACATATTAATTCACGGACGAGCACTGAACTGCGTCAGTATCTATTGAAATTTCATGCAGAACAAACTTGCGGCACATGCATTCTTGTTAGATTGTTTTTTTTTTGCTGCGCATACGCAACTTATGCTACACTCATAAAAATATCAGTTTTTGCTATTTCTATGCAAAATGTCTCTACTTGAATGGGAGTTGCAATACTTTTTTGCAGAAAATATTTTTTCTGAACCTCAATTATGATTAAATTAAATCAAAAACGAAAAAGCCTAAAGAATTAAAAAAAAGCAAAAAAAAGACAGTTTCGTATAGTAAGTATTGAAACTTCTAAATAAAAATTGAATTTTAAAAATTGAAATGAAATTATAAAATTAACCTTTACTATTTTACTATTTTACTAGTTTTCTCCTTTTTTGTAACAGTGCATAAAATAGTGAATTTTAATATGTTTCTTCGATATGAATTATGTTATTATGAACAGTAGTAAGCATACGTAAATTGCAAAATTTTTTAAAAACATTTCCCCCTCACGCCTCTCCCATAGATTTTTAATACACCGGATGAAAATTGTTTCCGGCGCCACTGAATAATCAAACAAGCGAACCATCGTCTTGCATGAAGGCTGGACTGAGACTCAGATAGTATTTTTTTTTCAGTACAAAGCTTTCAATGAGCTTTTCAGCGCAGGGCGCTCCATAGCTCACTGAGCTCTCTGTGAGCGTAACTTTTTACATGTACACAAAGCTGCCAGGTGGCGGGATTTTTCCCCTTTTTCGGGATTTTTCGTACAAAACGGGGAGGCGGGGAAAACATTGATAAAAACGGGGAAAATTAAAAATTAAATAGCGAGTGAAAAAATATATCGGTTACCAGAAAACCAACTACAATTTTTTATTTTAATTACATCCATTTTTTATCCGCCATTTTTTACAAAGCTGAATGTGTCATATATGGAAAAATATAACTAAGTTTGAAGACTTTTGTTGATTGTTTCATGCGAAAGGAATTCATTAAAAGTCATAATAGTATTTTTGATGAAGACTGAAACGATTTCGATATTTTTTTAAGGAGCTATAAAAAGGGCCATTTATAGTAGTAAAAATTAAAAATAAAACTTTAAGCTTAAAACATTTTCACACGTTATTTCGGATCAATCCGAGTAGAATGATTATGACCAAGAATATCGTTAAGAAATATAAATTTTTCAAATATATCATCAGAAATTATTCAGGAATTCTGGAAAGAAGTTATATTTTTCATTGATTCAGATGATATTTAAAAAAAAAAATAGTGTCGTTTATGTTTTGCTTTCCCTATAGCGGGCCAAATGCTCAAAGTGCTTTTTCAGCTATTAATTTAAATAAAACAAAAATAAGAAACTTTCTTGACAATACCACTCAATGCGGAACTCTCCGCAGTAAATCTTTAATGAAATGTAAAAATTGCTTTGCAATCGAAATAAATTCAGCATTTTTAAATTTTTATAAAAGAAATAATACACAAACTCAACAATTTTTTAATCTCAAAAACGTAACGTTCGAGTCAAAATACAATATCGCTTAAAATTTTCATTTTTTATTTATATTTTTCTTATAGATACGTACGTTTTTCCTGTTTGTATTTATTTTAGTTTTAGCAAAATGAATTAATGAACTTATTATTTCTTAAAATTGCTATTTATTAAACAATTTAAAAACCGGGGAAAAAAACGGGGAAACTCGAAGTTAAAAACGGGGAAAAATATTCATTTGTATGCAAAAATAGGGATTTCTGTTCGCTGAAACCTGGCAGCACTGCATGTACATAAAGTTCACAACAGAAGAGAATATAATTCAGTCGTTCGCTGACGGTGATGCTGTAAAGATTTATGTCGTCTTGAGCTGCAAATTATATGTACACTCGTGAAAAATCAACTTATTGTAGATTCATAATACTTATGCACATATTTTTTTAGTTTGTAGATTTTATATTCGTATATATCAAGGTTTCATTTAATTAATACATATTAGCTATTAAGACTTTTGTATTGTTCATTCACATTCCTTATTAATTTTTTAATACTAAATTTTTTGATTACTTGCTTAATTATTTTATTTAATTCCTTATTATTCACTTACATATTTTTTGTTATTATCCTACGGAGGAAGCAGGGTCAATTGCTCTTAAGTGACTGGTCCCGTGACAGCTCAAATATAACCTATCACAGGACAGGTCTGATATTACTTGTCACCGAACAGATTCGTTGTGCTTGATACGGGGCAGGTTTTATTTTAGTCAGCACGGGTCCAATTTAATATGATACAAGCGGAGACAGATCGATTAAAACTCAAAGCTGTGTTTGTATCGTGTGGAAATTCAAAGTTGAAAAGAAAAAAATTGCATTTGTCGAATAACGCAATATCAGATGATTGTTTAGCGAACAAATGAAATTGCTCAACGAACTACTCGGTAGTTGGGATGGATCACAAATTTGTTCTTGGAGGCCGGTCACGGGACAGGTTCAAGGTGAAGCAGCTGGTGGCAATTGACCCCTGTCAATGACAACGTCGTGTAAAAGGGACCGGTTGGTTTCATATGTTGGTGGCAGAATCGGGACTGATTCCTCTCCCTTGAAAACCTATCACGTGATAGGTTCCGTTGGGTAATTGTAATTGTTCATATATATTAAGATTTTATTATATTAAAATAATTATTGGTATGTGTTAAGGTTTTATATAATTCATGCATATTATATATTAAGATTTTTTATATTATTCATTCATATATCTTGTATTAATTAATTTCATAGAAGAAATAATGAACAATACCGATGACTAAAAACAAAAACATAAAATAAAAAAGAAAAACTTACAAATCTAGATAATTGTGACAACTATTTCGCTCAATTCGAGAGAGCACCAATACTAACAAGACAAAATAAAATGTGACTGTGTAAGAATGCCCAGCCCATGGTAGAATTATAAGGTAGGTCCTTTCGGAGACGAATGGGGTAGAAAGCAGAAAAAAGCGGGCTAGTTGTCAAAATCAGCTGTTAATCTCGAGTTTCCCTATGTTCATGTTTCGCAGTTGATTTTAGGTTAAATTTTTTACATGTTTTTTTCCAAATTTAACACTTCTGCGGCATTTTATAGATTTATTTACAATGTTTTTACAATATTTCCACTCAAATTAACACAAACTTAACAACTTAAAACGCACTATTTACAATTTAAAAAGATAATATTTTTATTTCATTCGAGGTGTCTACGAACTTCGTCAATTTGACAATTAGCCAACCTTTTTATTATCCACTCTTCGTTGACGCGTGAGGGCACTGAGCGACTCGGCCCTACTTTGTAATTCTACCATGGCCCAGCCCTGCTTTAAAGCAGTGACCGCCGTTGCCCATGCACGCGTGCTTAGTGAAACTTCGTATTTTTACACCGACATAAAACTGGCTGTCGTGCTTTTACACCGACGCTGCCGATTATTCGTAGCAAGAGCGCTCAGTCGATATTTCGCTATTGGCTAGTTAAAACCACGCTCCTATGCGCGCAATTTATTACGTAATTTTTAATGCTTACACGTAAAAAAAAATGTTCAACCAAATGTGGGAACTAGCATATTTTTTTCTTTAGAAATTGTTTTGGGGAAGCAAAAACTTAATTTGTCAGAAGAAAGTAGGGTGCGCTACCAGTGCTTTTTTTATTTTGAAGTAATATGCAATATAAATAATCTTAGTACTATTAGGAGTCGGTACAATGTTATCAGTAAAAGATTACTTTCCAAATAAATATGTAATATTGAAAATAATATTAAATATATGCACATTGATATTTTTAATTATATATTAATATTAATGTTATTATTAATAACGCGGCACCTAGACAATAAATAATATTGCACATTATTAACCTAGTAATAAATTTCATTCATTTCAATTCACTTTCATACACTATCTTTCATTTAGAATGCCGCTTAATGTTAATAATAAAAATTTTCTTTAAGCCTCTTGCGAAGTAAAATTTTCACAGTGTAAGCCAAAGTTTGCTCTCACTTGTGCGCACACTACTACAAAACTGAAAAAACTGTGCATGTATTTTTTGGCCGTCACTGCTTTAAAGCAGTGTCGAACGCGTAGTAAACACGCGAGTGGAGCAACACTTCGTCTTTTTGCGTATACACGAAAGAGTAAATGAGACAAATGATTTTGTTGTGGGCGACACCATGGTATAATACAGTGATCATCAAAGCCTATGCCCGCGGGCATTTGAGCTTTTGTGCTTAAAAGCTTTCTGTATACATATTAACTCACGGACGAGCACTGAACTGCGTCAGTATCTATTGAAATTTCATGCAGAACAAACTTGCGGCACATGCATGCTTGTTAGATTGTTTTTTTTTTTGCTGCGCATACGCAACTTATGCTACACTCATAAAAATATCAGTTTTTGCTATTTTTATGCAAAATGTCTCTACTTGAATGGGAGTTGCAATTCTTTTTTGCAGAAAATATTTTTTCTGAACTTCACTGTATGGTTTAATTAAATCAAAAACGAAAAACCTAAAGAATTAAAAAAAGAAAACAAAAAAAAAAAACAGTTTCGTATAGTAAGTATTGACACTTCTAAATAAAAATTTAATTTTAAAAATTGAAATTAAATTATGAAATTAACCTTAACTATTTTAAAGTTTTCTCCTTTTTTGTAACAGTGCATAATATAGTGAATGTTAATATGTTTCTTCGATATGAATTATGTTATTATGAACAGTAGTAAGCATACGTTAATCGCAAAATTTTTTAAAAACATTTTCCCATCACGCCTCTCCCATAGATTTGTAATACACCAGCTGAACCATCGTCTTGCATGAAAGCTGGACTGAGACTCAAGAAGTATTTTTTTCAGTGCAAAGCTTTCAATGAGCTTTTATACATAAACAAAGTATGCTCGTATAGAATTTTATGACCACTGGTATAATAATACAATTGACAATTGCTTATTTTCTCTTCTACAAGAAAACATCTCCTGTCAAAAACAGCTTTTTTGTGGAAATGCATCTGCAGCTGCTGTGGTTGTTGTTTTTTCACTTCAACGTTTTCAACATTGTTTGTATTTTCAATGACCGATTGTAAGCGCTCTCTTTTTGAGTATATTTTTTGACAGGAGATGTTTTCCCAAGCAACTATCAATGCTACCTTGTATTATTATACCATGGGCGACACCATGATACAATTAAAAGGTAGGCTCATATTGGAGAGCAGGGTGCGCTAGTTGTCAAAATCAGCTGGTAATTTTTAGTTTTTCTCATTGTTGTTGTTACTTTTGTCGTTTGACGTTTGTAGCTCCTACAGCATTGTTGTTGCAAAATTTCTCATTTGAGCAGCCATCTTAAAATGAGCTTACCTTGTAATTGTATCATGGGCGACACTGCTTTAAGCTTCGTAAACAGACTTGAAAATAAACGATTTGTAGGCAAAATAATTGCTTTTTCCCTATACTTCAAGTTTCTACATTTCAAGTTTTCTACATTTGGCGACTTAATTTTCGCTGCCTTTGATTCGCGCAAACTTGTTGTTTGTTTGCCTCGACTTGCAAGGAGTTGAAAAATTAAAGGAATTTGAAACAGCAAATTAATCCATTCATACAGATCTCTGCTGGGGACCTGTATGGAAATGGTTGGATCTTCCAGCAGGACAATGCATCAATTCACACATTTTGTGAACACAATGTGTTTAATTTTAAGCTAACTTTTTTTTTTTCAGTGCAGCAATCGGTTCCGACCTAAGCCCTATAGAGGACCTGTGGGGGATACTTTCGAACAAAATTAATAAGAATGGCCGTCAATTTCAGCAGCTCAAAACGGCTTTACTTTGGGATTAGCGTCAAATAAGCCCTTTAACCTAAAAGAGGGCTACCTTAATTGGTAGAGTCTACGGCAAATAGACTTACTGAATTGCTAATAAAAAAAGACAAACATATTGATTGGTAAAAAAAAAAAACAAAAAATGGTTTGGTAGTAATTAATTGAATAATTGTTGTTATGCAGATATAGGTACTTATTTCCTAAGAGGATTAATATTTAGTTTCTTATTTTTCTTCATGCAAGCATATTGAAAAGAAGTTGTTTATTTTTTGTAACTATTAATTAATACTTCTATATATTAAGAAATTAAATGCATTCCGATGGTTTCGGTTTTTTTATTTCAAACTAAGCTGATGCACATATACTTATTTCCCTGAGGTATTCCCTTTTTTTATTAGATCAAAAACTGAAAAATTTTAAAAAGCTCCAATTTGTCCCACTTTTGATAAGTATATATTGCTCAAGGAATGCTTTCATCGCCGATACAAGAAAAGATATATACAGGGTGTCCGGACTTGAGATGCTAATCCGCTAAGGGGTGATTCCTTGGCTTATTGTGACCAAAAAATTGTATGGTAAGGGGGGGTCTATTTTCAACATCCACTGAGGTACAGGGTGTTTAAAAAAATGTGTTCGGTAAAGTAGGTGCTACCAAACATAATACCACAGACTCCAAAGTATCAGACCTACGATAGTCCTGATATGGTTGTTGAATAGGATATTAATCAGGTACCATAACAGTTGGAAGTTGAAAATAGGGTGTGGAGATATGGCTCTGCAAAGTCAAATTTTTTTTCATTTTAAAAAATTTTTTTTATAAAAGTATTCTTTTCTCGAAAATTTTCCCTATTATTTTTTTATTTTTTTATTTTTACTGATACCCTTGAAGTATCTCCTACAAAATTTCCATACAAAGATTTTACCTGTGACGTCTTATTTAAATGATTTTTTTTATCAAAAATATTCTCTATGTAATTTTTTTTACTAAGAAATTTTTATGTATTAACAAATGAAATAAACATACTTTTTTATGACTTCTCTTTAATGATACTATTTCCAAATAATGGATATTTGGTGTGTATTTATAAAAACTCTTGCATCAGGAACACGTCGTGTTGGAAATCTATGTTGATACTCTGCTTGAGCACGCAAAGCATTTCCATTGCAGAATCCATAAACATAATGGATATCTGCATATTCTTCGTTACTATAATTTGCCATTTAAAATACTTTCTAAACTTGCTAAACTTAATATTGAAACTCAATACAGAACTGTTTACGTTACACAAAGTAAGTGCACTTAGTTTATAGCATTTTTTTAATGGAAATTCCAATGAAAACAAGATTTTGAAAACGAAGTTACGTCTTATTAATTGGGTGCGTTATATCGTGACTGAAGTACATTCAAGCTGAAACTAACAGTATTGTATTAAGTTCAGATGTATACTACACTATTTCTTTGGTAATAATTGTGTTGATGGAAACTTCCATAAAAAAATTATTATAAAATAAGTGCACTTATTTTATAATGAAATTAGTTCTATCTTGAGTTTCGAGAGTTTACAGTATTAAGTTTAGGAGATTATGTATTAATTTTAGCAAGTATTTTAAAATAGGAAATGATTGTGACTTCCATATTATTATTCAATTATTTTTATTGTTATTATTAATGTTAATATTATTTGGAAATAGTATCATTAAAGAGAAGTCATAAAAAAGTATGTTTATTTCATTTGTTAGTACATAAAAATTTCTTAGTAAAAAAAAATTACGTAGAGAATATTTTTTAAAAAAAAAAATCATTTAAATAAGACGTCACAGGTAAAATCTTTGTATGGAAATTTTGTAGGAGATTCTTCAAGGGTATCAGTAAAAATAAAAAAATAAAAAAATAATAGGGAAAATTTTCGAGAAAAGAATACTTTTATAAAAAAAATTTTTTAAAATGAAAAAAAATTTGACTTTGCAGAGCCATATCTCCACACCCTATTTTCAACTTCCAACTGTTATGGTACCGAAAGAGAGCCTGATTAATATCCTATTCAACAACCATATCAGGACTATCGTAGGTCTGATACTTTGGAGTCTGTGGTATTATGTTTGGTAGCACCTACTTTACCGAACACATTTTTTTAAACACCCTGTACCTCAGTGGATGTTGAAAATAGACCCCCCCCTTCCAATCAATTTTTTGCTCAAAATAAGCCAAGGAATCACCCCTTAGTGGATTAGCATCTCAAGTCCGGACACCCTGTATATATATAAGGTACAACAAAAAAAAAAAAAAAATCGTTTTCTTATTTAATGCTAAGTAAAAAAGTAACTAAAATCATGTCGGTCTTAAACTATACAGTTTTTTCACCCCCATTCCCCAAAGTTTTCTTCAAATAATATAATGAGGGAGTGATTTAATACTGCCATCGCCTATTTGCCGGAATTTCTAAGCATATTTTTGATATTTTTCTGTATAAAAGCAAACTTGCTATAATTCTCATATTTAAATAAAAAAATATTTTCATATCAAATATTAATTCCTTTTTTTTTCTCTCCGTCTTTTTCAGGTAAGTTCTTGCATAAATAATAAAAAAAAAAACAAACAATCGCAGAGTGACTTTTTCTATGTAAGTACAAACAAGTTAATTGCCTGAAAACATGAATTTGCATAACATTGAAAAACAAAAACAAACCCATTTAAAATCAACATTCAGACTGGAACGAAAATGAAAAATTAATTAAAATTGCAAAAACTGAATTTTAGATATTATTCATAATAATATTCACTGCTAATTAGTGTGGGTTAAGTAATACAATAATTACAAAAAGTGCGAATAAACAGCTAAATATTATTGCAGCACTGTAGTAACTGAAAATATCTTATCATTGATTCATTTTCGAAAGTTCAAATTAATATAATTTAATTTAATAAAAAAAACAAAAAAAAAAATAAAATGGAAATTAACTTGCAACTGTCTCACAGTCCATGAAACTCGATTTTAATGTCAAAATAAAGATGCGAACATTTTAATATTTTTATGCTACCAAAACGTGAACTCAACGCAGAGAATGTCAAGCGGCAGAAAACAACACAAGTACCGCAAAAAATTAAAACCACATAAAAGCGACCAAATATCAAGCTGCCTCTTAGATGGTTATACAACGTTGTTACAACAACAATAACAACAACAACAGTTTTAGTGGAAGCTGTGTAGGACAACAAATATTTAAGCAAATTAATATGCAGCGAGCACTGTGCTTAAGTTTGATGCCTTTCCTTAAAAAATTGTATGCTCTCGGGACATGGTTTGTGCGCTCAAACAAAGAGTGTGTTGGTAGAGCAGCGCATTATTCCACAGCAAAGGATTTTAAAAGTATGTTGAAAGGATAAAATTTTAACTTCATTTTCAACTTTTTGTTTGTTTTTGAGCTTGTTGATTTAAGTGCAGCTTTAAGTGCCTGCGAAGTAGCTTTAAGCTTTGCAAGCGTTTTTAGGAACTGTTTTTTTTTTAAGAAATATTTGTTTCAGTCATGTCATAGTTTATTGTGACACATATATGACAAGCTTAGATTTACTGAACACAATTTAAGTAGGTACAATTTTAAATACTTTGCTATCATAGCTTGTAGAACTTATTCGATTAACTTTAAAGTTGATCTATAATTAAATTTAATTCAAACTTTTATACAAAACTTTCACTTGAACTTTTTATCTCGCTTAATTGAACATCAACTTGCTAGAAACCACATGAAAGGAAAATTTGCTTAAACTACTCAGGTGACAGAAACACACTTTAACAAACACATAAATACACAAACGTACACACACATACACATACACCCACATATACAAACACGTACAGTCAACAAAGCTCAAAACATTCAAACGAAAACAATTAAGTTGGTCACTGTACCACCACAGTTGAAAATAAATTGTGATATTCAATTGCGTGTTAATACAAAGCGATGATTTAAGGTTGTAGTTGTTGTTTTTATTTTGTGCGTTTTAAGGCTATTTTTAGTATAATTGTCGGTGTTCTTTATTGTTTCAGGTGTCTGCGCAACCTGTTGTTTAATTGATGAGCATCATTAAACAAGGGTTTGAAATTTCACGCGCTTTAATGGAAATGTAATGAGAAGGGCGAAGGTTCAATCAGAACTTATTTTTGTGCAAAATATTTAAGTTTTATACAAACTATATATTAGTATTTATAAATTTGTTTGATACCCTTTTTTTATATCAATAATGTCTGAAAACATTAATGTACATCTTGGCGTATGAGTAACATCAATAGTTTATTAGAAAAATGTACATTAAGGTATAATACGTGTAAATTTTTCAAAAAAAAAAATTTGTTTTTTTTTGCTTAATGTATTCTAAATAGTTTTAAGAATATACATACACATTTTTAAATCGATATTTAAAAAAAAACAGAAGCTATAACGGTTTTCGTTTACCTATGTCTAAGCTCCATATAACAAATAAAAAATTTTAAACTAGATTTCCTCGAAACTAGTTTTTTTAAAACGGTTCGATAGATAACTCGAAATCTATTGATTTGTATCTGTTTTTCGAACTTTTTACTTCAACTTCCGACATAATTAAAAAACAAAAACACCGGGGGTCTTGCGTAGGGGGTATGCTTAATATAAGGTATATGCTTTAAATTGTCATTTGATTTTTTGTTTCCGATACATGGGAATGGCCATATCCAACGAACCGTTTTGGATGTCTTTTTTTCAATGCTATTTTCAGCGCCCTCTATATAAAAGCCAGAACTGTATTTAAAAAAAAAATATTTTTATAAAGTATTTTTTATGTACAGTGACCTGTATAAATTTTAAAAAAAAATATTAACTTCTTATATCTAAAAAATTTTTTTCAAAACAGCTCCTGTTTTTGGTTGCTACACGTATGTTATACCTTTGGTGGGTCACCAAAAAAAATTCCAAAAGTCCGCCCCTCATTTGAAAGCTTATGTTAAGGGGCTTTTTGTAGCATACAAATTTTTTTTAGGTGGAACCAAAATCTGCCCCAAATGGTCCTTTTTGTATAACTTCATCAGTTTTTAGCCGATCGTAAAAAAAGATATGTCGTTGAATAGATCTCCGTAAGGATAACAATTCGTTTTAATAACATTTCTATCTCCGATTACATCTTTGACCAGAAATTTCAACTTTTCATCTTATATCCTCAATTCCCCCGAAACTTTTTTTAAATAAAATAAAAGTTTATAAAAAATCATTAAACTTTTGTGAAGAAACTTTTTGATTTCATTTGTAGGAAAAAAAGTTACAGCAAATTTAATTTTCGATCAAGTATGGCTTCGTTTTTGGCATTTAGCTTTCGGTTCATCTTCGTTTGCCTTTGAAATGACTTCGTTAATCTCCGGGTTTGTTCGTTAGTCTTCGGTTCAGCTTCGTTTGGTTTCGTTTTTTATACCAAATTTCTTTAAAATCGGTCCAGTCGATCAGGTGTTATCTAGTCATACATATTTTATAACTTGAAGCGCCCTCTATCGAAAGTTTTGGAAACTTCTGATATTCTATCTTTTAATCTTGAGCCAGGAGAATCTTTTTTTTTCGAATTTTTGGCGAGTTTTCATCTTAGAATAAAAAAGTTGGACTCTTCAAAACAAAAACATTGATATATCATTCGTTAAGATCGGTCTATAAATGCCGATAAAAAAAAGAAGAAAAATTATCGAAATTATCTTTTAAAAATGCTTCGGATTAGATGATGTTCGGCACAGTATTCTTTTTTTTTCCTATGAGGTGATACGGTCTAATGTACATATATTCAACACACTGAAAATAGGCATTTAATCTTTGAAAGGGGCAAATCGGGGCAGCTTAAACCAGAGTTACTGTCTTAAAAAGGACCAAAATAAGCATGTAATATAACATTCTGCACCAATTTCGACCGAGATTGGCCAAAAAGTATAGTTGAAAAAATATTAAAAATATATTTCACAGACTGAAAACGGATACGAACTTTTTTTCCGAAAGGAGCAAATTTGGGGCTAATAAGTTCAGAATTAGTTTCGGATAAAATCGCTCAATAAGGGAAGAATGTATTATTCTGAACTAATTATCAACGGTATGAGCCAAAAATAGTTTAAAAGAAAAATATCCAACAAACTGAAAATATTTAAAAAAGTGTTAAAGGGGCAGATTGGGGCAGCTAAGTTTAGAGCATGTCTCTTAAACAGGAGATTAATAAGCAAATTATATATAATTTCTCAATAATCTTGGCTGAGATTGACCAAAAGTTATGGCTTTAAAAAACAACAAAAATCATCTATGATTCACATCAATATTTTATTCAACAGACCGAAAATTCAAATGAAATTTCGAAAAATAACTGATTGGGGCAGTAAAGTTCCAAATCAGTTTTGTACAAAATAGCCACATAACCCAACCATCAATTTTGCACCAATATTGAGCGGAAGCCAAAAAGTAAAGCTAAATAAAAAATATAACATTCTGAACCATTCCTGGTCAGGATTGACTTAAAAGTAAACCTATAAAACAAACGACTATTGGTAGCATCAACAGCTCATTGAAAATATATTGAACGGCCTGAAACAATAGATAAAATTTGTAAAAGGGGCAGCATGGGACAATTATGTTCACAATTTTTTTTTATAGTTACTAAAGCCGCATAGATAAAAAAAAAGTACAGTATAGCATGTATTCAGTAAAGAAGTTAAACTTCTTCTCTGTAGGTGGATGAGACGCTTCTAACGGCCAATAACAACACGTCTATTTGCAAGAATGTTGCTGGAGAAAGAACCATGACGAAGTGGCAAGACCGCTAGAATAGATCTCTGAAGGGTCGATGGACATACTAGCTCATCCCGAACATAGCAGATTGGTGCAAAAGAATTCACGGCTCAGTGAACTTCTATCTGACACAGATTTTGAGCGGCCAGGGTTGCTTCAGAACATACTTGTTCAAATTTAAGCACACGGTTAATCCATACTGCTCACACTGCTCTTCAAATACAATTGAAGATGCAAACTATGCTTCTTTTGAGTGCCCCAAGTTCGATAATGCCCGACTTGAGGCTTCGAACAGTCTCGGGGAAACTGTGACACAACAAAACTTGGTGTCCCTAATGCTGAAAAGCGAAGTGAACTGGTCAGTGGTCAGTACCCTCGCTAAAACCATAACAGAATCACTGCAAAGAGTTGAGCGTTCGCAAAACACAGGAGGCTGAGTAGAGTACTTCATGTCTATTTACCCCTTAGACGTCGATTACTAGCCATACAGTTTTCAGCTTAGTGTTGTTCCCATGCCCCGTGAAGTCATGCTTTGCGGCGGTACTGCGGGGTTTACAAAGGGACGAAGTTTCAATGCGGAGGTTTAGGTTTAGTGCGTAAGAATCGCACACTTCCACCTGCAAGGTGGAGCCTTTTGTAGGTTCCCCCTTCGCGAATAAAATAAAAAAGAAAACTTCTTCTCTGTATAGACTCTTTCTCTTCTATTTTAAGAACGAATTTAGTGTAAAGGCTCGATTATGCAATCGTAAAGCTACACAACATAACGTGACGTATAGTTCTATCTGGAATAGAATCTAACACTGCGCTACGTTACGTTAAGTTTTCACTAACAACTTACACGTATTGCTCATAAGATAGAACAATGTAATGTTGTGTTGCTTTACGATTGCATAATCGAGCCTTAAGAGACAAAGAAAGAGCATTTTAAACAAAAGAAATTCAGTAAAAAGATTTCATATAAAATATTTTGTTTATTTAATATTCATACTGTCATTGTTTGGTGCTTCAACTGGTAATACGAGTACTGATATTACTGGTTTGTTATAACTGAAAACTGATGAAATAAAGATGTAGTCCGTGATTCGATATTTTCGAGATATAGTGAAAAAACTGCATCTATTGTTGTTCTGGATTTTGTTGTTGATTCATTTGGATTGTTATTCATGTGCAGACCAAATTTTTTGCGAAGAAAGTTAGTAAGCGGCAAAAATGATTTTTTGCAAAATTTACGTTAAATTCTCCCGTGAGAATCTTAGTAGGCTTGGGTAGTTCATGAACGAGCTAATTCAATTGAACGACTCCCACCCATGAACTATGTGAACTAGTTCAGTGTTTCTCGTTCTTTTCCTTCTTTTAGTTCATTTTAGTTCAATTGATATTGTAGCGAGTAGGAAAAAAACGAACGAGAGCAAAAATAACTAAATTTACCAAGCTATGGTTTGAGTCCTTGGTTTGAGACTTGGTTTGAGAATTTTTGTGTCTGCACTAAAAAAAAAAACGAATGAACTAAAAAAAAACTAAATGAACGAACTAGTTCATTACATACGATTGAACTAAAAACAGCGATCTTTGTGGTGAACTAAAATGCCCAAGCCTAAATCATAGGGAGGGATTTCATCTTCTCTTCTACCAAGAACATCAGCACCTGTATGACTGTAAATTAATAGGGAACGGCGATACTGAAATGCCAGGCCAACCCATAACAGAGGTGGTGAAAACTCCACAGTTCGTTACATGCGAAATTTTTTACCAGTCACAAAAAGAGAATATATAAGATCTTTGTGATCCTTATGGCAAGGCCAAGAAGGAATTTACTTGTTAAGCAATTCGCGTCGTATTTACATAGAGATTTGAATAAACCAGTTGAGAAATATACGTACTAAAGAAGTAGTCAATGGTAAATGTGCTTATTGTAAATCCGCAGACAGGCTAGTCGCAGCAGCAAGCAAAACAATTGCATGTGCGTGTGTGTGCAATTTTTTTGTCATTTAACCCTTTGACTCATACATTTTTCTATTGAATATTTTTGTCTGAATTTTCTTACTTGGGGATTTTCGGATTCACTGATTACGAATCTGAAGTCACATCTCGAAAGATCTGAAAATTCAAAATGACGGATCCAATATGGCGGACCACCAGTGTCCAGTTTCTATTAAATTTGTATTATAGTGGTTATAATGTATATGTATGGGTTCTTGGGGTCGTTGATTGCGAATCTGAAGTCATATTTCGATAAATCTGAAAATTAAAAACCAGATTTATTCCATTTTTCTTTGAAGTTTGTTCTGTAGAATTTTTAGTGTACTATTCACAAATATTAAATAAAATTTTTCTTGATAATGGATCCGCCATCTTGGATTTGTATGATTTCAAATTTTGACTTCAAATTCGTAATCTATGTTACCACTTAAAAAACCCCTCAAGAATAATTACTCGTCTAAAAATTGTGAAAAAGCATTCTTTAGCAGAAAAATGGGTCCACTATATTGGATTCGCCATCTTGGTTTTGTATGATTTCAAATTTTGACTTCAGATTCGTAATTAGTGACCCAAAAACCCCTAGAACCAAACAGTGGTAACCAAAAAATATAGTTTCAAAAGATGTGCGTCACAAGGAATAAAAGGTGGGACCATATCGGTCCCGCTGTGTCGCAAAAGGTTAATTGAAACAGCAAAAGTAGTTTGATTAATTGATATTTAGAAAGCATTTCTGCATGAAGTGATTAGTTGGGTTGGTAGTGCGTTCGTTTTATAATCGTTAGGTCGCTGGTTCGATCTTCAGCGACGACAACGTACTTTTTTCAGTTGCTTATAAATTGTATATTTCTCTCATCTCCTCTACTATAAAACTTATCTTTCTTCTCTAGTTGTTAATGAAATGAAGTGAAGTTCGACCTTGAAATTTCACTCTTCAATTCTCGTCCAGAAGCGTTCAGAAGGGCCGCCTAAGAAGTTTCACTTCAAAAATATATCATTCTGAACCAATCGTGGTCGAGTTTGGCCAAAGACTATAGCTATAAAATAAAAAAAAACTCTATTCATATTTTATACTATAGAGACATGTGAAAGAAATTATCAGCCCAATGGATCTCAGAATTCCATATCCTTTATCAACCTCTTATAAATTACTTAATGCAGACTACAATGCATTAAAACTGATACGTAATTTCAAGCCTGTAGCATAACCCAACAATAAAAATTTTAAATATGCTCTTTAAGAATTACCCTCTCTTAGTTCTGCCTTGCAACTTAACTCAAAGGAACTCAACTCAACTTAACTCCATGATGCTCTAAGGAAATTCCCTTTATTTATTCGCCACGTGCAGCCAACGTTTTTCAAAAATTTTTATATAACACAAATTTTTTGAATATTTCCTGCACACGAGCACAAACAAAAGCACCACCCCACAAGCACACACACATATCAGACTCGTGAACAACAGGACTACAAAGCAAATATTTTTCACAACAAATATAATTTTACACTTTGCCAAAAATATGTGTAAAGAGCTTCATAAGTTTTTTAGCCCCTGGAGAGCTTTGGCACAAACAAATTCCAAAACAAAAGAAGAAAAAGAAGAAGAAAAATAATAAGAAGAAGAAGGAGCAGAAAATAACAAAAACAAGAATTATTCTCTGCAAACAGCTGGTGTGCTTTCTCGCCATGTGTTGACATGGCAACTTCAATGGTTTTCCAAACAACAAAAACAACAGCAAATATATAACAACTACAACAACCACGACAACCATCATAATATTTATAAACGATTTAATGTTTGTTGTTATTATTTTTGTTGTTTTTCGATTGCAAAGCTTCTGGCAGCAAGAAGTGATTGCTTACATCCGTTTTTACCCACACACACCCACGCACATCGCACAGACACACACACACGCCCAAGTGTTTCCGCTTCCGAGGCTTAACATGATGTGTCGTTGCCAACAACGTGCTTGTATCAAATTTATGAAAGTAAAAAGGACAAAATTTAGGAGCATAACAATAAAAATACAATTAAACTCACAGGATAACAAGAGGTTGAAGTAATTGTTACTGAACTCAGATATTAATTACAGCGAGAGCAACTTTTGGTTATTAAATACGAATTAGTTAAGTTGTTTTTGTTGTTGTTGTTCCTGTATTATCATCTACATCTACTCTAATACATAAACATTTGACAGTGGAATTGTGTAGAAACGCGCAATTCTTTGTAATGCATTAAGTAAGCATGTCACATTAATTCTCTTCCAAGAAAAACTTTTTAACATTTATTTTTCTTTATTCACGCATTTTTTAGAATAAACACCAACCACTTAACTTGGTGCGTTAGGTTGCCCATTTTTATTTTCTAGCTTTAAACCAAGGATGTCATGTGTTATACCTATTTGGTCATGTCTGTTTTGGTTTAGTATGTTGTGATATATGTGTAGGATGTTCTCAGCGCGGAGGAAAGCCGTAGAAACATATTAATTTTAACCTAAGACATGTGAAATGCTTTTATCTCATTCAATTCTAGTCAATGAAAATTACATCTATAAACTTTTCTATCAACCGTTACAACTTTTAAGTCGTGAATATTTGTCTTCCAGTCGATGATTTTTTTTTAATTCTAGTAGATTAGTAATGAGGAAAAAAAAAAACAGATAGGTTTAAGGTAGAATCATGGTCTGACCGGGACCTCTGGAGTGGTAGTAAAGTGCTCTACCTACTCGACTACTGAGGCCACTAGCCGTTTGGACAAGAAATGGTTCAGTTTTTGTGCACGATGATGAATTGTGGTTTTTTGGTCGTTTTAAACTTTCCTCCACTGTGTTGATATTTCCGGTTGAAAGTGGGGAATAGAGTCTTTTCAGTGTTTTCACATCTTCTATCGACCGAGTCTTTTGGAATTCTTTCATTGTATTGTACACACACGTGTCAGAACACACATGATTAAGAGGAAAATTTGCTTGAATTTTGCGCGTCGTAACTGCGATTAAAAGCGAATTTTCGTTATTAAATTCAAGGAATTCTGTTCTTTCTTCACTATGTAGTATTCTATGGTAAATTTCCTGTTTTTATTAATAAAAAACGTCAACATCTGAGAACTGCCAAGCGATTAGTTATTAAAAAATATTCTGTGCAACCATACACCTCTTGTTGATACACTCTATGTATTATAAAATTATTAAAAAAAGAGATAATATATGCTGGAAGATTTTAAGTTGACTACTTTCGAAGTGTGACGGAGCAGTTGAGGGCAATTTTGAATAATAAGAAACTTTTAAACGCATGACAGTCAGGATTTAAATCCGGGGCTCTCTGCATAGCAGTCTAGCACATTTCCATCAAGATATCGGTAAAGCTAGATTTATAGAAGCAATGGAAAAATTGTTATTTTTGTTAATAAAAGTTTTTATAAAACAAAAAAGAAATATAAATTTGAGCAGCTATTTTATAAAATATTTTAAAAAAGCTTTAAAACGTGACTATTGACTATTGAGTCAAAAAGCTTTTTAATGTTAAAGAGTCCTTTAAAATTTAGTTATTCATAAACAGCAGCTACAACTAGTGTTGTCATTCCCGGTTTCGGGTTATTCGAGAAAACGGGGTTTTATTGATTTTTCGGTTTTTTCGGTTTTTTTTTTTAAATTGTGCATTTCGAATAACTCGAAAACCGGGTTTTTCTGGTCGGGTTATTCGACATTTTCGAATACTTAAAATTCTTAACTTTTCCATTTTTTTTTTTTTTTTGTTAATATCCAGCGTATAAAATTATTTACAAAATAAAAGTTTATTTATAGTAAAATATGCAGCAAATCAAGTGGCAGCACTATTTTTTCTACTAAACACATCCACTAAAGTGCAACACTTAAACAGCTTTACTAACTATTTGCCCAACATCTACAACAAGTGAAAGAGTATTTTCCGTTTCAACTTCAATTAAGTCAAAACAAAGAAATAGATTTTTTTTTTCTAAAGAAATAGATTGTCACCAAAGCATTTAAATTGAATTTTATTCCTCAAATATTATTTTAAACGTGAAACGAAATGTTAAGCTGTGTACTTATTGTTTTAATATTAATGGATTAATTTCTTTTTATTGTATGGTCCTTGCAAGTCCTTACTTTTTTCATACATATATGGATTTAAATTACTATTTTTATTTTTGTCTTAGTGTACAATTAAATACGCTTTATAAAATTTTTATTTAAATGGACGATATATATATATATACTAGCGATACCCGGCGCGCGTTGCTGCACCCGGCAAGTATAATAATAAGTAAATTCAAAACTTTTATTAGTCCCTTAGCCTGACACCACACTCATGTTCCACTGCCCGTTACAGTTTCCCAGTAGCAGAACATCACTCCCAGGTGACAATTCCATTATGAGTTTCAATGTCCTGTGATCGTAGCTTCCATAGCTATTCTGTATAGAAAACCGGGCCACACCCCCTTTTCCAATGCACATACATATGTATCAGTTTTCCAGTAAAAAGACTTTGGCAATTAGTAACTCCATGCTGAGTTTTATTGTCATGCGACGTTTAGTTCCAGAGCTATTCAATATCAAAAATTTGACTTATGTGGTCGAAGCCATAATCCCTTTTTCTATGCCCGTCCCAGTTATCTTGTTTATTTATAAAAAAACTTATTGAATCACACAATGTCAATTCTATAAAGTAAAAAGTCACCCGTTCCTTTTGTTCATTTATAAATTACAGGAAAACCACCGTCAAAACATGTGTAGAAAAGTTGCATGCAGCGAAACAAATAAACATACGTACATACAAACATACATACATACATACATCAAGTCGGATTGAATCTCATTCTCATCAAAAAATCCTCAATATGATGAGGTGGTCAGTGAATCCCCTTTTAACAAAACTGTGTTAGATTAAATCTACGCATCAAAACTTCTTTGAACATATTAGAATGTACTTCGATCCAATTAGCTTTAAGCGCAGCAAAGTATGTATGTATATGTATTTGTTTGTTTGTTTTGTTGTTTTGTGCTTGCTGAGAACAAAAAGAGTATAGTAGAGACCAACATGCAGTTTATTGAGGCTCTCGCAGCGCAAACGCATGAAAAGCTAACGATCAAGCAATGCATGGCATTGTGGATAATTTTTTAAAAAACTTAACACTTTAATTAAAGATACTTATTATTGAAATTTCGAAAAGAAAATAACCAATGAACCTTTTGTAGCACAAATGTGATATTTTAAAACTTATTTCAAAAAAATCGGACCTGTACTTTTGGAGTTTTGCGGACACAAAAAATGTTCATTTTCATTTTATATAATAGTATAGAAGTATAGATATAGATATATAAAAGAAAAATATTTACGATGCCTTTTATTTTCCTCTCAATTTTTTATTAAATTTAAAAATATATTTTATTAAAAACCGGTTAGCCAGTTTCAGCCGGTTATTTTTTTTTTTTTAGTATTCGTATTTTAAAATTAAAATTTTTTATTTAGTATTTTAAAAAATGTTCATTTTCGGGTTATTCGAGAAACCGGTTTTTACATTTTGTCGAATATTTGACAACACTAGCTACAACATGCTTTGTAGCAGTGTTGGTCAGTACATGGTTTCCCGCAAGAATGATAGAAACAAGATTACCCGTTTCGTAACTGTGAGAGAGAGAAAGAATGACGTCACAAGCGATATTGTCAGACTTTGGAATAATTTTACTTTGGGACCAACACCTAAATATTTGTTTTTCTTATTTTAATAATATGTATGAGCCTCTTAAACCTATTGGTGTGATAAAATTTTGTCGATCTTGAATGGTTTTGGAAATAAAAATTTTGAAAGTTTAAAAAATTCATATTTTTCGTATACGAAAATATTCATATTTTTATACAGAAGAGTGGATATTTTTGCTTTACTTTTCCGAAAGAATTTATTTTCAGTTTCGTCAATTTGCCTAAGCGTTCGCACATTTACATATGTTTTTGTCAAGCAAAAGTACTTTGTGACGTCATGCACTCAATTGATAAAGAGAGCTTTAGATAACGGGAATGCGGAACGCGTAATCTTGTTTCTATTATTCTTGGGTTTCCCGTAGCCCGCGGGCATCGTGCGTTGTTGAGCTTTTGCACACGAAGTAGCAATCTGTGTTTGCACCCTGCGTAAAAGTTCGTTTTCTATGCTGTGCTATAAAATTTCAAGTCAATATGCTTTTAGCGTTCATGTGGTATGGAAGACACTAGCCAGTTATTTATGAATGTACGTAAATATTATGCAATGTTTCTGGATAATATATTCCATTCTTCATTTATATCTTTTTATTTTGTGTTCTATCTTAAAATAGCGAAAAACAAACACAAAATAAAAAAGAAATAATTATATTGAATAATATTGTGGCGTCCGCGGCGTAGCTGTTTAAAGTGCGTGGCCTCTATGTCAACGAACCTGGAAACCCGGGTTCGAACGCCAGCAGCGACAGAAAATTATTTCAATTAAAATAATTTTACTTTACGGCCGCCACCTCTCTGCAGACAATGACAAACTTCAGAGAGTAAACAAAATGCCATGTAAAGCTTTTTGAGAATAAGAACATTTCTGTTCATTGCCGTTCTGAGTCGGCGTTAAACCTTTAGGTCCGGTTCTCGGTCAATTGTGTGCAAACATAATAACACGCACAACACAATTGATCATAAGAAGCTAGGTGAAAGTCCTTTCAAAGGCTGAAATGGCCAGTTATTTATTTATATTTTTTATATTTATATCATGATTCAATAATTATAAGGTTATCCAGATATTTGACACATCCTTATTTTATGTAAACAAAAATATTTTTACGCTCTTGGAAAAATGGCAATCAGGGTTGTGTGGTCTTTCTGAAAAAAAGTTATGTTTCAGGGTTTTGCTGTACGCTTTTTTAAGTACCTTTTTTATACATTTAAGCTTCTGCAAAAAAGAAAAAAAAAAGCAAGTGTGCAACTTTAATAAAATTTATTGACGTCAAGATAATTCGTAGAAGTTTGTTTCAATTTTTGTAGCGTCATTTGTATTTAATTTCTTACAGCCGTATTAATGAAAATATTTTAATATAGCTTTGAAACGTAAGTTAAAAATTTTTTTTATTTTAACGACTTTTACAGCCGTATTCATAAAAATATCTTAAAATAGCTTTAAAACCTTCAATAGTTAAAAAGATTTTTAATGTTAAAAAGTCTTTTAAAATTTTGTTATTCAAAAACAAGTTATAGCTGCTTTGTAGTTAAAATAGGAAAACTTTCTATTTGAAGTGAAGGGAAGAGTGTCAATAATGGTTTGCGTATTTGATAAATTCAATGACTTTTCATTTATTTGTCACAATTTCGTCAACATTTTGATATTTAAACATCAACATTTTTTCGAAGCTACCCTCTGCACTGAAAAAATTGTCATTTTCTTATCTTTTTTGTAAATATTTTGAAATGCTTTGACAAATTTTCTTGTTTTTATTTTCTTTTTGTTTTGAATTCTTTTATATATTTTGAATTTTTTTGACATATTTTCCAAATTTTTGAAATATTTTTAATTATTTTTGATATAATTTGTGCTCAGATGAATACAAAATAAAATTTAAAAATGCTTTATGGAGGTGCACACTAAGGCCAAAAAGCCGATTTTTGGATAATAATGGCTTTCCAGCTGAAAAGCTACATGATATTAAGTTTTTCGCCATAGAAAAACTGTCAAATCAAAAGTATCTTTTTGTGTGCTTTTCAGCGAAAAACTCTGATTAGCTAGAAAACAACCCTGATTTGAAGTCTGTTTTTTGAAGTAAAGTCAAAATCGATTACTAAAATCCAGGTTGTCACTGATATTTGATATTTCGTCTGTATGTTTTTTTTTATGTGTATACTTTTTACCTAATATGAGCACCTTATTTTCTGAGAACAATCAAACAAAACGCAATAATAACAAACATATGACTAATGTGTCAAATGAAAAGCTGTTTTTCAAGTGTGAACACCTTTTTTTGAAAAGAGGGTTTTCAGCTGAAAAACGGCTTTTCAGCCTGTGTGTCAACATAGTATAAACTAACTATAGTCAGTTAATTTATTACTTATTTGAACTCAAAGCTCAAAAACATGATAAATATATGTATTCAAACAAATTCTTTGTGATTTGTTTATTACATACACAAATGTTTTATTTACAATATTATTTTATGTCAAAAATGATACCATTACATTTTTAAAAGCTCATAATGTAATTATTGTTAAAAAAAACAAGTAGTAGAAAACGTAGTAGTCAAATGTATCTTAAGCTTTTTGTACTACGAAAAAGTATCATATTCAGACAAACTTATTTATTTTATTGAAAAATAAAATAAATAAGTTCACATTCTTATTCTTGTGAGTAGACGTCAAATATCTGGACAACCTTATAATAATTGAATCATGATTTATATTGAAAATCCAACTCTCGACAATATTTCTTTGCACTAAATGTTGTAAGAGCTTTCAACAACTACTTCTTTCAGTGTAAAGCTGTGCACTCGGAAAGCTCTCTTTGTAGTTGTTTGAACTGTGCGTTGGTCACCACTGCTTTGTAGTTAAAATAGGAACACTTTCAATTTGAAGTGGGAAGAGTTCAAATAATGGTTTGAGTATTAGATTAATTCAATGACTTTATAAATGTGTCACAGTTTTGTAAAAAATTTTATATTTTAACATCAAAAGCTTTTAGAAGCTACACTCTGCACTGAAAAATGTTATTAGCTTTGTTTGTCAATATTTTGAAATGTTTTGACGAATTTTCTTGTTTTTATTTTCTTTTTTTTTTTTGAATTTTTTTATATATTTTTAATTTTTTTTTTTTTAGGCATATTTTACCATGATACAATAAATACAGGTAGATTCGCTAGATGACAGCTTACTGCCGCGAATGTTGACAACGCATATGTGAACCTCGAAATCTATTGGTTCAATTTTAATGATTTTTTTGCATTTTGTTCGATATTTTGTCCTTTAAGCATCCCCTTAAATTCAAGTATCAATTTTTTTTTGTTTTCTTATATAAACAAAACAGCGCGCGAAAATGTATCTTTTTTTCGAACTTTTTACTTCAACTTCCGCCATAATTAAAAAAAAAAACACCGATGCTTAATATAAGGTCTATGCTTTAAAATGTCATTTGATTTTTTTGTTTCCAATACATGGGAAAGGCCATATCCATCGAACCGTTTTGGATGTCTTTTTTTCAATACCATATTCAGCGCCCTCTTTATAAAAGCAAGAACTGTATTTAAAAAAATTAATATATTTTTATAAAGTATTTTTTATGCATAATAACTTCTTATATCAAAAACAATTTTTTGAAAACAGCTCCTGTTTTTGGTTGCTATACACCTTAAAAAACAAATTTTATGATGAGAACAAATCAGACTTGGTGCACGTGGTAACCACCATTGCAAAAATTTCTTCCTTGTCTAACTTCAGTTTGAACAGCAACTTCGATTGTGTTTATCCGGAAGGAGTAAGTACACTACCAGTCTTCGAATGGTAAGTCGCTAAGAGCTTAAATCTGAGGGGCCAGCTGGTTCTGTTGAAAGCGGCCAACGGAATCAAATAACAGAAATAGTTTTAATGAAACTGCAGCAAGACTCCCTGCTGATAGAAACTTGCACCAACAAAAGATACGGCAAGTTGTGCAGCTATGACGACAGCTTCTTCTGGAAGGCAATCAGGAAGAGGAGCCGAATTCTGAGAGCATGAGGTTTGAAAATTGAATATTCAGCAAAATGCGATTAAAAAAATTTTCCGATCAAATTTATTTTTTTTTTTTATTCTGGAAGATTGAATAAGTTTAAACAAGCTGACTTACGACCTATTATTTATATTCGCACCTCAAATTTCATATGAAATACTTTTGACGGTTCGTAAGTTTTTACGAAATACGAGCTTACGAAGCACTTACGAAGTGACATGAAGCACCAAAATGTTTTTAAATTTTTTTCGATATTTTTCTTATGAAGGTTTTATAAGAGGTTCTAAATTTTTTATGAATACAGCCGTATGTTTTTAATCAAAAATTAAATTTTTATAGCTATTATTAAAAATATTTTTTGAAAAATTTTCTTAAATAAATAATGAAAAATATGTCTTTGCATTGCATCCAGTTTTTGAACCCATTATAATTTTCAACACAAATGCTTTACATGCACGATCAATCACGCATTAAATTTATTTAAAAACAATCGATTTATTGTTTTTTTTTTTCATAAAGATACTTCAATCAGTACCAATATTGTGAAATTAAATTTTTTATAATTTAAATAAAAATGTAGGTACTTGTATAGAAAAAAAAATGACTAACATATAAACCTATTTTTGTAAATTTCTAAACTTGTCATCATCAAATGATGAAGTATTTATCTTTCAAATATTGTATATTTGTAAATACAGGATTGCCTAAAAGAAAGAATCTGTTACTTTTGACATTGGCATGCATTGCAATAATACCTACTGGGTAGTTGCTAAGAAAAATCGCTGAAAGGTAGAAAATTTAAGAGCCGGAAATTGACATTAAATGGTTTTTCGTAGCCTGTAGGAATTTATTTATTAAAGAGTGCATAAACACGATGCCCAGATGTAAGGTGAGCGCACCATAGGGTGTGTGTGTGTGTGTGTGTTCGTGAGTTGTTCACAATAACGACTGCTGGCATGTAATTAAGACGATGTACTCATTAAACACATGCCGCTATAAAAACAATTTAATAACAACAACACCAAAATTGAAAAAACTGATGCTTATGGAGAAGTACCGTAATGTGCTTTTTTATAAGTGTGAAGATTTGTGTGCATGTGTTGAGAGGGGTGAGCACAATTTCTGCACTAATTAATTTTGAACGCTAATGTGTTCAATGATTACATGGCAACACGTGCATGCAAACATATACTGACACATACACATAAACAACACACAATAGGATATAAAGATGGGGTGTGTTAGTTTACTGTTCGGTGATATTTAATTACAAACATTGACAACCAGTTTGAAACTTAATGAATTGTGTGCGGCTAAAAACCAAAATAAAAGCTTTTTTCTGTGATCTATGCTTTTGTTGTTATTGGATTTACATTGTTGCTATTTGTAATATTTTAAAATTGTCTCAAACTGAATTTGGAACAAAATAAAATTTGTGGCTGCAACAAAATTATTTAAAAAATCGAATTTTAAATTACAAAGTTATAGACTTTAATATTGAAAAAATTTTATCAAATTCACTTTTCTTAGAGAAATGAAAGGCATAAATAAAAATAATTGAATTTAATAAGTTTAAATTAGATATTGCTATTTATTATGTACAAAACAAGAAATTTATTTGATATGCTCTCCATCAGATCACGTTGGCAACAATAAAAAAAGCACTCAAATTAAGCAGCATCAATTTAATTTAATTTATTATTTCGAATAAGTGACATTTTTATATTATTTTTCAGAAAACAAAAAGTTTTGCAAAAATAAAACAAAATAAACCAACCAAAAATAGATCATGTGCACATGAAAGTCTCTAGGGAGTATCTATTGGCAGCCTCCTACCGAAGAGTAGGTCAGAAGAGTCAGTGAGTCAGTCAGTGAATATTCAAAGCACTCAAATGTTGTTAATTTCTTTGAATACAATAGAAATATAAGCAGTTGAACAGACATACAGGCAGACAGACAGAAATACAGTGACTGTTCTTCATTCACCCTGGTTATAAACTGTTCACACGGGTTATAATTTTTTAACTGGGGTGGTTATTAACAGTTCAAAAAAGTGCCTAGAACGTTAAATTTTTACACATGTGCATTGTTAAGTAAACAATATTTTAAGTATAGTTGACACTCCTACAAGTCTTCTTCTTTAACAAGGTGTAAATGTGAGGATATTTGTTTCTAGTAGAAGTATGCCAGTGGAAATGGGTGAAGCGGCAGAATCTATTTGAACTCCAAATCAATATATTATTTGATTTAGTTAACAAGGAGAAAGAAAATGCGGTTTAAATTTGGTTATAAAAAAGACAAGGATTTATTAAGATGATCTTACCAAGGAGATGGTTGACAAAAAAGTGGACGAGAAATCGTCCAGCTACAGACCGGAACCTGTAACTTCTTGGTTTTTATTATTTAGTACATACAAATTAAGAAAATACCAAGTGTGGTGAGAAGCGAAAGCGCCCTCTTAAATTTCAAAAGGAATTTAACTGTTTATGCCGCTGAGAAGCATCTTGACATAAACATGCCGCCCGCCTTGCAGTACGGCTGCAATAAATTTTAAAGGATATATATGTATACTTATATCTAACATAATTAAGTTCTTATAAATACATATAGAATACAATTCAGTATAAAAGGTGTACTTCAAAATGGACTATTAATAGTATATTAAATAATATGATATATGATATTATATCTATAGATATATACATTGTGCATTTGCATATATTCAAATTTTCAATATAATAGTACATGAGTGCGTGCGTTTTAAGTGTAGGAAAATTAAGAATAGATATTAAGCTTTATAAGGCGCATGGGCCGGAAAGTACCCATCCAAATACGGAATTTTGAGCAAGCGGTAGGCCACCAGTGCTAGGAATGACACCGGATTTAATTATTTTCGGATACAGGTCTGCACCTAAAACGATGAATATTGGTGCAGACTTATAAAATTTGGAGTCCGCAAGCAGCAAATTAGAAAAGTGTTCTTTTATATTGTCATCTATGGATTTTGTAGGCGTCATCATATTTATGCGATTATCAACACGTAGGATCGCATCTATTCCAACTGATACATCAAAACGAGCTCCGATAACTACAGAGCACACTTTTTCCTCTCCAATTGATGTCGTTGGAAGCTTCAGTTTCTTCACTAATGAAGAGGAGATTCGGCTATATGCTGCACAAGTATCCAACAGAGCACGAACATAATGGAATTCGATGTTGTCGTCAATTTTTACGTAAGCCGTTGGAAAAATACTAACAGAATGTGGCGTCAGAATAGATGACAATGTTGGTGGAACTTTGGGCAGTTCTCCATTTGATCTGGAAACTTTATTTCGGAGTCGCTCGTGAAGATGAAGAAGTGTGTGATGATCTTCCTGACAATAGTGACATTTAGATCCACTGAGGCATGAATCTCCGGAGTGTTTATGAGCTAAACAGTTTGAACAATATTTGTGTAGAAGGACTACACGCATTCGTTGTTCGGTATTCATATTTAAAAACCTTTTGCAAAATCGAAGGGCATGATCACGAGGACAAATTTTGCACTGGAATGACTTGGACTTGAGGCTGCTTGGTTTCGTCGAACTTCGGTGGCCTTGACGTTTGGTAGATTTTTTCATGTGGTTGGTCATTATGTTCTGTAAGATGAGGTTATGTAGTGTTAGGAATTGAGAAGAAGAAAAAAAATGAGATTTTAAATGTTAAGCTGGTAGCACAACAAGTTTGGCTATTGGCCTTTTGATTAAACCTCGTTCGGTTAAAATATCAACAACTCGGACATTATTATCTGGACCTGAATAGACCTTTTTCACTCTACCTAAGCGCCATTGATTAGGCGGTAGATTATCTTCTTTTATTACGACCATAATATTTTCCTTAAGGTTTTCTGATGGGGATTTCCATTTATACCGCTTGTGGAGTTCCTTTAAATATTCGTTTTTCCAACGAGCGCAGAAATGTTGGTGCAGAGCCTTGAGTCTTTGCCACCGATTAACTATGGATATTGGTTGTTCTGAGAGGTTAGGATCTATTGGAGATAAGATTGGTCCGCCAATTAAGAAATGGCCTGGGGTTAAAGCGGAAGTATCTTCAGGGGTTTCGGACATGGGAGAGATAGGCCGTGAATTGAGACATGCTTCAATTCTGGAGAGAAGAGTGGCAAGCTCTTCAAAGGTATATTTAAAAGAGCCTGCTACTTTGAAAAAGTGCGTTTTGAAGCTTTTCACACCAGCTTCCCAGAGTCCACCCATGTGTGGAGCGCCAGGAGGTATGAAATGCCATGATATTTGTTGATAAGTCTGACTTGATATAAGAGCCGTACGTGACGCTTGAAGGAAGTCACGTGCTAGTACTTTTGAGGCTCCGATGAATGTCGTTCCGTTGTCGGAATAAAGGTGAATAGGACTACCACGTCTGGAGACAAACCGGTGAAAAGCACCTAAGAACGCATCGGTCGAAAGATTGGAAGTTGCTTCAAGATGTATGGCTTTGGTAGCAAAACAAACAAAGACGCACACATATCCTTTAGTTATAAGGCATGCTCTTGCAGTGTAGTTTTTAATATCGAATGGTCCTGCAAAGTCAAGACCAGTATGTGCAAAAGGCCTAGTTAGGACTGTACGTTCTGGCGGCAAGCTACCCATTAGTTGGGTTTGTAACCTTTGTTTGAAGACAACGCAAGCTTTACATTTGTTTATAGTAGCTTTTATTAAATTCTTTACCTTCGGTATCCAAAATTGTAATCTAATGAGGCGGAGCATCAACTGATTACCTCCATGGAGGGAAATCTCGTGAGTAAAATTAACCAAAAGACGAGTGAATTGACAATTGTATGGTAGGATTATTGGGTGACGCTCACCGTATGATATCGAAGGTGACAATGACAAACGACCACAAACTCGTAGGAGACCTTTAGCATCCATGAATGGATTAAGGTTCAATATGGCACTGGAGGATGCAATGTGTTGTTTTAAGGAAAGATTGTGATATTCTGAAGGATATGCTACCTTTTGACAGAGAATCATGATGCGAGTCTTAATATTGTTTACTTCAGAAGCCGTTATGAGATAAGATTCATAAGAATATTTTGACCGATGCTTAGGATGGATACGGTGAAAGAAACGATATAGATAAGCGATAACTCGAATTGCTTTTGGGAATTCAGAGAATCTTTCTAGTATATCTTCATAATGTTCAAAATATGTAAAAAATGATTTTATAGGTTTCTTTTCTAAGTTAGTGTCAAAATCAGAGTTTGCATGTAAACTGGGCCACTTGGTTTGAGGAAGTTTAAGCCAGTCTGGTCCATTCCACCACAAGGTGGTTTGAATAAGTTCTTGAGGTGAAAGACCACGACTAGCCAAATCTGCAGGATTACTTTTCGTATCCACATGAAACCAATTAGACTGTCCAACACTTTGGACGATTTTAGATACACGATTGGCAACGAACGTTGACCACTGACATGGTGGCTTTCGTAGCCAAGCCAAGACTATAGTAGAATCAGTCCAGAAAAATGTTTCATGTATATTGACGTCAAGATGTGGTAATAAAGCGTCAATCATATCTGCTAATAATACTGCACCACACAGTTCAAGTCGTGGAATAGAGATGGTTTTTATTGGTGCAACTCTGGTTTTAGCCGAAAGTAAATGAATAGAAACAGAATGTTTATGCTCTACTCTCACGTAGAGAGCCGCAGCATAAGCCTTCTCAGAAGCATCACAAAATGCGTGAAATTGAACATTATAGTCAGGTGAATATCTTATCCATCTTGGAATATGTATTCCATTAAGGTATGGATAGTTGGATATAAAGGTTTGCCATTTCTTATGGCAATTGGGTGGTAAATTATCATCCCAATCTATTTTCTCTAGCCATATCTCTTGCATTAGTATTTTGGCCATAACGATATATGGCGCAAGCCAGCCAGAGGGGTCAAAAAGCTTTGCAATTTGAGAAAGCACTTCACGCTTTGTAAATGTGTTTTTTGAAGGCAGCAATTGGGCTGAAAAGAAAAATGAATCTGTGCTTGCATTCCATCGCACGCCAAGTGTTTTTGCGGTGCTGCGTTCTTCAAAACGCAGAAAATCTAAATTGAGAAGATGTTCTAAGGGGATTCCTGCCAGAACTAACTTTGAATTGGATGTCCACTTTCTAAGAGAAAATCCAGCTGAAGCTAGAGCAGAAATGAGTTCATTACGTGATCTCGTAGCGGTTTGGATGTCATGGGCTCCAGCGAGGACATCATCGACGTACATGTTATTTCGGAGAATCTTGCTGGCAAGTGGATATGTTTTTTCGACATCATTAGCAAGTTGAAGAAGTGTACGTATGGCTAAAAATGGGGCACAGTTAATACCGAATGTAACTGTTTTAAGTTCAAAATCACAAACTGGTTTATTTGGAGATTCTCTGAAAATAATGCGTTGAAAAGGACAATGACTAGTGTCAACTTGGATTTGGCGATACATTTTCTGTATATCACTGTTAAAAACATATTGATAAAAACGCCATTTAAGTAATAAAAGATTAAGGTCGGTTTGAAGTACAGGCCCGGTGTATAAAACATCGTTAAGGCTTTTACCATTGGATGACGGACTGGAAGCGTTGAATACAACGCGTACCTTCGTGGTAGAGCTGTCAGGTTTGATGACAGCATGATGAGGCAAATAGTAGTGATCTGAAACATATTCATCTTTCTGCTTCGGAACTGCCTGCATATGTCCAAGGTCAAGATATTCACCTACGACGTTGTCGTATTGAATTTTAAACAATGGACTTTTTAACAATCGAGCTTCATTCCGTAAAAATTGTCCATGAGCAATTGATCTCGAATGACCTAACTTTAGGGTTTCTGGATACCCTTCTTTGAATGGTAATTGAACAACATAACGACCATCGCTATTTCTCTTCGTTGTTCGAACATACAAATCTTCACAAAAACGATCAGCTTGGTTGAAGAACTGTTTTTGTGGGAGATCCTCCACCTCCCAAAATCGAGAAAGTGTCTGTTCCAGTGATACTTCTGTGAAGTATGATACACATGTTGAGAATGAGGAAGTAGATTCATTGGATACAGGCCCAGTCAGTATCCAACCAAATATGGTTTCTTGGCCTAATAAAGAACCACAAATATTATGTTTTATCCCATCTAGTAGGATATATGGAAGAAGATCACCACCTATCAGCAGATCAACCTGAGAACTCTTAAAAAACTGTGAGTCTGCGAGCTGTAGTCCTGAAAGATTTTTAAAAGCTGAAGGATTTATACGAGAAGTTGGAAGACTTCCTGTGAGTTGTGGCAGGACTAAAGCGTTGGCTTCAATTTGAATTGTAGTATTAATTGGTGAGCTTAATATAAATGAGCATATTTTATCAACTCTGGCAGAAGTAGTATTATTAAGACCCGAAATCTTGGCCTGTATTGAAGAAGATGGAAGTTTCAATAATTTAAATAAACGTTCTGAAATAAAAGTTCCTTCTGAACCAGTATCGATGAGGGCTCGAGCAGAAAAAGTTGTACCTAAATGGCAAATATGAACCATTGCGGTACCTAAAAGAACGCCCTTAGTATTTGTTGAAAAGCATGTTTGAATATTATCAATAGGCAAAGAGGAATTAGTGGACTGTATTGAGTTAATTGGGTGCTGCATGCTTATGCTGGGAATTATACTGGTATCAGTTTTCACTCTATTACAAGTTTCAAAAGGATGAACGATGTTATTTGGACTATTTGGATTGTTACGATGTAAAAGCGTATTATGTCGCTTCTTACAAATATAACAGTTAAAGGAACTTTTGCAATCTCTGACAGTATGGCCACGAGAAAAGCAATTTATACAAAGCTTATGATTTTTTATGTAATTTAGTCTTTCTTCGATATTTAATTCTTGGAAACGAGGACATTGTCGAATTGGATGTTGATCTTCTGGACAAAGTTTGCAAAATGAACCAGAAATCTTGGAATGATATGTGTTCACTCGACGCGGTGGATTTGAGCTTGATGAATTGACAGGAGATTTTTTAGGCGAATACTTTGGAAGATTTGAGTTTCGGATATCTGATACAGTCTCCAGTGTTTGGTAACGCTTAGTCAAGAAATTATCTAACGCTTTCCATTTCGGAATGGCGGCCTTATCTTGAATGGATTGTTCCCAAAGAGCCAAAGTCGTTTCAGGCAAACGTGTGGAACAGAGATAAATAAATATGCAATCCCAATCCTCAATCTTTACATCGTAAAGTTGAAGGGTTGTTATGCAACTGTTGATATCCCTTTGTAGACTTTTCAAAGCTTGACCAGATTCAGTATGTATGGATGGAAGATTAAATAAAATTTTCAGTTGGCTGTTTACGAGGATGCGTTTGTTTTCAAAACGTTCACATAAATTATGCCATGCTGATGAAAAACCTTCATTGGTCAAAGGAGACTTTTTTACAATATCTCGAGCTTCTCCTCGAGTTTTATTGTTCAAGTGGAAAAGCTTCTCCACTGGACTTAGCCGAGTATTATTCACATAAATGGCTGTGAATAAGTCACGGAAGGAAGGCCACATAAGATAATCTCCACTGAATACATCGGTGTCACAAGGAGGCAAGTGGAAGTTTGAACTGGATGGAATATCAGGCAGCCTAAGAGAGGAAGTCGGCCTAGCGGATACCTGTTGAATATTTTCAGTGAGCCTTGAGATACACCGGACATAGCCTTGATAGCAGCTATGGTATCGATTTTTAATAGTTTCCATGTCGTATTTGCATTCAGTCTCCTTGTCCTTAGGTGAAGCTAGTTCTTTTAGACACGCTTCATATGCTAATTTTACATTGATCCAGATGGCCTTCATTTCATCTTTGTGTACTTCCATTGAGGCGGCTGAATATTGTGAAATATTTGCATCACTAAAATCTGCCTCAAATTCGATTAGATTGTCCGATAGACGGATAAAAGATTCCAATGAACTCATTGTAGAGACAATTTGTTTTGTTAAATGGAACAAAATAACCTGGATTTATTTTAGGAACTATACGAATTTGGTTCTGAATTGTGATCAGATACCTTTTCTCAGAAGAGTCAGCAAGGAATTTATAAAGAAAAAGGAAGTAAACGCCGATGAAAAACAAAGAAAATAATTTGGATATCGATTCCAAGTAAAAGCCAAAACAACAAAATCGAAATAAGAAATATGTGGTCAATTGATATGAGCAAGAACGAATAAAGAAAGCAGACTTTAATCAAAACTATTTGGAACAAAACAAATTTAATTTAAAATCGATTGTAGTAAGGAATTTAGATAGGAAACAATTGAAATAAAAATTTGCAGTTTTCAAAATAGTTGAAAATTGATAAAATGACAAAAATCGGTTTAAATATTTAAGAAAAATTTAATAAAAATTAGGAAGAAAATATTATGAATTCGAATATTTTGAATGTAAATAGTACTTTAAAACCGATTGAAGACAAATTTGAATATTTTAAACCCAATTATTTTATATGAAAAAACTAAGATCGTTTAAGAATAACTTGAATCCTTAAAAATTAGGCTAAACGAAAAACAATATAATAAATTATATTCCGTGTCGCGATAAGTTTTGATAATAAATATCATCTGCAAAAAAAATCAATTAAATTATATAGGATAAAAGGAAAGATTTTGATATCGATAATCACTATCATCACTATGAAATGTCATAGAAAATATTCTCTCTTGAATGCTAAATATTTTTCAAAAAAATCGATAAAAATACAGCATCTAAAACAGCTAAACTGGAATATATTCACGTTTAAAACGATTATAAATATTTATAAAACGTAATGGAATTGCGTTATTTTGTTATTTATTAAATGGAATCATATAAAACTTTTGTTTTGATTGTTTTTAAGTTTTTTTTTTTTTTTTTTTTTTTTTTTTTTTTTTTTTTAAATATTTATATTAAATAATAAATTACTGAAATAATTTACTTTCATATTCTTCTTTAATTTTAGCTTAATTTATTTGCTTTTATTTATATATTATTTCGTTTAAATTGTAAGTTGCGAATATCTATTTTGAGCAAAATTTGCGATCTCTATGACCACTGTTGTAATGGGTTCAATAACATTGAATTTGCCTGTAGTAAAAACAGCTGTTCGATATGCGGTAGGCTTTTGTTGTTGTTATGCGTACAAACCAACAGTTTACTGCTTGAGAAGCACTGCAAATAATGTTGCGAAGATCAAGATGGGTTCTGATATTGGATAACAATTAACGCCTAATCGATCGCGTATAAGGTGAGAGTGCTGAATTCAAGTCGTTTTTACGATCACTCTCAACGCAAGAATGGATACACAAAAATTGTGTCAAATTATTTTGATGCAATTTTAATATGAATGATTAAGATTTTTCTTATTAGATTTATAGGAATTTTTAACACTTTTTTTTATGGATTTTTCGATTGAAAATTAGGAAAAAACTCACCAAAATTGCTAAATTCGAAACACAACGCGATTTATGTCTGTCCGTCTGACTTAGCCTTTTTGACCGCCTTTTTGTGTGTATATATATATGTACGTGTATATATATTTTGTATGTATATATGCACTTTTATATGAAAAAACACTGTCTTAGATCGTAAACTAAGTAATTTGAACTTTTTTGTATTTTTTGTTAATTTTTATAATTTAGAAATTAGGAATATGAAACTTTTGAATACAAATTAATTACGATCGCGTTCTAAAAGGATTTTGATCGCGTAAATCGAATGCAACGAAATTTTTAGAAGAAGCGCGGCTTTTTATAGACGCAATGCACTTGTACTACTATAAAGAACTGAAAATAATGCAAACACACCTTATTTGACAGCGATAGATGATGATGAGGTGAATAAAATCCTCCTTGGTAGTGGTGATGATATGGATGAATAATGATTGTTGTGGATTGGACCAATTTAAACCCGCGTACTAGGAAAGATTCTTCTGCTTCCTAAAATATCTGGCTCGAATAGGACCATGTAAATGTGAGGATATTTGTTTCTAGTAGAAGTATGCCAGTGGAAATGGGTGAAGCGGCAGAATCTATTTGAACTCCAAATCAATATATTATTTGATTTAGTTAACAAGGAGAAAGAAAATGCGGTTTAAATTTGGTTATAAAAAAGACAAGGATTTATTAAGATGATCTTACCAAGGAGATGGTTGACAAAAAAGTGGACGAGAAATCGTCCAGCTACAGACCGGAACCTGTAACTTCTTGGTTTTTATTATTTAGTACATACAAATTAAGAAAATACCAAGTGTGGTGAGAAGCGAAAGCGCCCTCTTAAATTTCAAAAGGAATTTAACTGTTTATGCCGCTGAGAAGCATCTTGACATAAACACAAGGGATGCAACTTTTTAAAAAATAATATCTCAGAAAGGGCTCTGAATTGAAAAAATAATTCCATTTAGTATTTTGTATTTCATATAACTTAATATTTAGTAACCCCTAGGTACTATAAGAAAAGCTGTCACTCCTACGACATGTGAAAACATTATTTAAGGAAATATTTTTAATTTGAAAAAAAAAATAGGTCTTGTCATATATATAGCACAAGAGCTGGATTAGTAATTTTACTTTACTTTAGACTAATACTACTAGCTCCACTTCAATTTACTTTCTTTGCATTCAAATTCCGTGTTTTATGCAAGCGTGTCATACATAGAAAGGTTTTAAATGCCAACTTTCACCCTACAAATCCCTGAAACTTGCACTGGTGCTATAGAACCAGATCATATACTAGTCGAAAAATTCAAGAACTATAAAATATCTGGAAGCATTGTGAACATTTTTTTTTTTTTATTATTCTTTTAATCTATTGTTCATGGCTTATTTTGAAAAGCTCTTATATAACATATTATCTTAAATTTGTTACTTCGAATTATATAGGTTAGCGTCATAAGAGAAATCAAAAATATTTCAAAACAATTAGAATGAGTTTTAGTTCCATTTAACTAAGCCTATTTTTAGAATTTTTTTTTTTAACTAGAACTTATAGAACTATGTAGTTATGTAGATGGAGAAATAGTGCCATTTACTGAACTGGGGACTGGTTGGTTTTTAACCCAACTAATACATGAACTTCTATAAGGTAAATAGATGAATTTTAAATACGACAATTGAAGTCTCCATTCGGTTTCTATAAAGCTTGAGTCTGAAGGTTATTCCCTGAAAATTTTATAGAACTTTAACTCAAAAATTCCAATAAACTTTTTGAAAGCAATACTGCAAAAAGTCTCTATAAAAATACATTGCCAGCTTAATCTAAATTACATCCGTTTATTCTTGTTCATCACGCATATTGAATTCACTCATAAGGCCACCTTTTACCTTTCAAAATTTTATTCCTGCGATTTTTTTTTTTTTTTGTTGCTTATATGAACTAACATAGTTTTGGGAACACACTGAAAACTTCTAGCAAATCCACCGAGTAGTTTTTTTACGATTTTTTTGTGTAAGTAAGTCAGGCATAATACAAAATCGTGATAGTCAACATCCAAATGCATCGCAAAAACCTCTTAAACCAATCGTTATTAAATTTTATTATTTCTTTATAATAAATTTCATAACTTTAAATACGTTTATCTCAAAACCACTTTTTGCGATTTTGGGTTGTGATATAAACTTATCGAAAAAATTGTCCGATTTAAATAATTTTTGCACCACATAACATACTTTAAACATTAGTCATTCTCATCGGTACTAGAATCGTAATGTGCAGCTCTAAAATCAATGGAGCTGAACCTATCTTAAGCCTTAAAAAATACCTTTTTTTTTTAAGTGAAACTTCTTTAACCGCGATGGGGAGTAAAACCGATGAATCAATTCGCCGATGAAACACTTCTCCGTGAAACGCTTCGCCATGTTTTTCACATAGTGTTACGCAAAATTAAATAATTATAATATAGTATGGACACAGTAGCTTACCAACTGCATGGTTCATACATCGAGTTATTATAATATTGGCATAAAAATTCAAAGCATATGGAGCATGTCTTTGATATTCATATTGAAAACATCAACCTTAAACAAAAAGACAAACGCTGACTGCTGCTAAATAACAGAGTTGTAATGTACAATATTTTAAAGTATATTTCGAACTATTGAGAGTAAGAAAAGAGTACACAGAGTATATTTCTGTATTGCATTTAGTTTCCTTATATCTTGAATAAATACAAAAAAATCATAAAATTTGTATGGGGGCTCCCTAAGGAGTGGTCGGAGAGAATAGGTCCCCAAGGGAATAATGTTCCTTTTGAAAAAGTAATGGGGGTCGGTCAGACATATTTACCCTCTGCGGCCCTCCCTTAAAGCCCCCCTGTTCGGGTGTTGGGAATAAAAATTAACATGTGCCAGCAACAAAGCTGTGTGGCGTTTTGAGTTTTATGTTTGAGGACGAAAAAAAATAAAACTGAACTAATTATTTTTATTTTTGAGCGTAAAATAAAAATTGAGAAAAAACCTTTATTTTTGTGCGAAAAAAATCTTTATTTTTGAGCAAACAAATAAAACTCAAGAATTATTCTTATTCTTGAACGAAAAAATAAAAATCAAAAATTAGCTTTTATTTCTGATCAAAACTAAAAAAATCGTCTGATAATTTTTATTGTTGAGCAATAAAATAAAAATCTAAAAATAATAATTTAACTTTGAGTTTTTGAATATTTCTTAAAATAATGAAGATGCCTAATTAAAACAGATTTAATTTACTCTTGCTATTATATGAAATGGGAATTTTAGTACTCGAAAGACTATATTAAAGACTAACTCAATTAACCACTTAAAAATCAGCTTTTTAGGGTGCGTTTTTAATTTTGATATTTGCATGCTACAGTTTAAATTTTTTTAAATACAAAAACAACAAACAACAACAAATATTTTTAACAAAGTTTTATCATTTATCTATTCAATTGAAAAAAAAAACTTTGATCCCAAGCCCCATAATTTTCCTTCTTGTATCGAATAATAACGAGCAAATTAAAATAATTACAAAGAAGACACACTTTTACGGTAACTGCTAACCTTTTCATGGATAAGCTGTAATAAGCATGTAGCGCAGTTTTGAGTCTACAAAGCCGACTTTTTTTTATTAACAGTATGTGAGGGATTATAAAGCACGTTCATCATAAGCCTGACAGGATAAAGATTAAGAAAAATTCAGTTTTTATATTTTAAGCCAGGAACTCCCATTGTGCGACAACATTACGCATACGCACGTACAGACAAACAATAAAACACCGTAATAATCCGAAGACAATTATTTCCTTTCTTTTTTTTTCAACAACAACAAAGCAATCTTTAGCATCATCATAAAACATAAGCGTCTATTTTTGGTAGTTATTCAAACAAATACCCCCTCCAGATACATACATATATACAGTCCTATATTATTATTACAAAAAAAAAAAAAAAAAGCTTATGATTTCCTTGAAAACGAACCAACAAAAACAATCGAAGAAGAACGCACAAAAACTATCCCCAGGGATTAAATGTCAAGTCGTTGCTAGTCGCAAACATCGCAAACATTGGGTTGAGACTGAACTGTCTCCTGAACTGTCACCAGGCCAGGGACATTGAACGCAAGGATTAAACTTATTTGCACAAATAATTGAAGAGCAATTTAAGAGGCGAAGCCAAACACGCTAGAGGTGGTTTGCCTTTACTTTGTACAACAAAGTTCAACAGGCTTGTTTTTTTGATTCACTGTCAAATTCTTCGCATAAAAGCCAACATTTTCGTATTTAAATTCAAGCACAGCCGGAAGTTAGACATGCTTTTATTTCCTGTTTATTATAAATTTGAAATGGAGCTATGCGCTTGAGTGCTAAAGCGGAAGAGCGCATGAGTTGAAAAGGCTTTAAAGGAAATTTAAAACGGGAAAAGTAAACTGAGCATATTTAGGGCAATATTGACATTAGTTGGCTCGCAGTTTAAAGTGGTTTTTCAAGCAAAAATTTTTGATTAAAAAATATTAACAAAGAGCTTACTAACACTATAAAATCTTTAAAAAGTATAAAGTATAAAGTATAAAGTATAAAGTATAAAGTATAAAGTATAAAGTATAAAGTATAAAGTATAAAGTATAAAGTATAAAGTATAAAGTATAAAGTATAAAGTATAAAGTATAAAGTATAAAGTATAAAGTATAAAGTATAAAGTATAAAGTATAAAGTATAAAGAATAAAGTATAAAGTATAAAGTATAAAGTATAAAGTATAAAGTATAAAGTATAAAGTATAAAGTATAAAGTATAAAGTATAAAGTATAAAGTATAAAGTATAAAGTATAAAGTATAAAGTATAAAGTATAAAGTATAAAGTATAAAGTATAAAGTATAAAGTATAAAGTATAAAGTATAAAGTATAAAGTATAAAGTATAAAGTATAAAGTATAAAGTATAAAGTATAAAGTATAAAGTATAAAGTATAAAGTATAAAGTATAAAGTATAAAGTATAAAGTATAAAGTATAAAGTATAAAGTATAAAGTATAAAGTATAAAGTATAAAGTATAAAGTATAAAGTATAAAGTATAAAGTATAAAGTATAAAGTATAAAGTATAAAGTATAAAGTATAAAGTATAAAGTATAAAGTATAAAGTATAAAGTATAAAGTATAAAGTATAAAGTATAAAGTATAAAGTATAAAGTATAAAGTATAAAGTATAAAGTATAAAGTATAAAGTATAAAGTATAAAGTATAAAGTATAAAGTATAAAGCATAAAGTATAAAGTATAAAGTATAAAGTATAAAGTATAAAGTATAAAGTATAAAGTATAAAGTATAAAGTATAAAGTATAAAGTATAAAGTATAAAGTATAAAGTATAAAGTATAAAGTATAAAGTATAAAGTATAAAGTATAAAGTATAAAGTATAAAGTATAAAGTATAAAGTATAAAGTATAAAGTATAAAGTATAAAGTATAAAGTATAAAGTATAAAGTATAAAGTATAAAGTATAAAGTATAAAGTATAAAGTATAAAGTATTAAGTATAAAGTATAAAGTATAAAGTATAAAGTATAAAGTATAAAGTATAAAGTATAAAGTATAAAGTATAAAGTATAAAGTATAAAGTATAAAGTATAAAGTATAAAGTATAAAGTATAAAGTATAAAGTATAAAGTATAAAGTATAAAGTATAAAGTATAAAGTATAAAGTATAAAGTATAAAGTATAAAGTATAAAGTATAAAGTATAAAGTATAAAGTATAAAGTATAAAGTATAAAGTATAAAGTATAAAGTATAAAGTATAAAGTATAAAGTATAAAGTATAAAGTATAAAGTATAAAGTATAAAGTATAAAGTATAAAGTATAAAGTATAAAGTATAAAGTATAAAGTATAAAGTATAAAGTATAAAGTATAAAGTATAAAGTATAAAGTATAAAGTATAAAGTATAAAGTATAAAGTATAAAGTATAAAGTATAAAGTATAAAGTATAAAGTATAAAGTATAAAGTATAAAGTATAAAGTATAAAGTATAAAGTATAAAGTATAAAGTATAAAGTATAAAGTATAAAGTATAAAGTATAAAGTATAAAGTATAAAGTCTAAAAAGTATGCATTCTACTTATGGTAATTTTACTAAGATAGTTACTTAAACCTCAAAAATAAAGATGGAAACTTTTCTAAATTTATTATAACTATCCTTTTAGAAAACCTCATAATGTTATTAATTAATTCTATCATTTGCTTCTCTCTAAGCAAGCTCAGTCTTCGTTTAGCTTATATAAGCATGGCCTTTGCTTCGCTGTCCATCTCCATAGCAATTATTTTTCATCCTTACTGTAAAGCCTACAGCTGGCTACACAATTAAGTTTCAGGCTATGCTGGAATATGCAGCAGCATCTAATGAAAAATTCATGAGCTTTGTGATGCATTTCATTGAAACATCGATGTTAATTTAATGGCTAAATGCAATTTTATGCAAGAAGCTGACTTTTATTGATTTATGAAAGTAGAAAAACTATTCTGCTCCTTTTCTGCATATTTTCCATAATTACAAAACTATCGTTTGTTGCTGTATTTTTACAGTAAAATCTACTTAATGCAATTTCGTCCTTGATTTTTTTAACAACAATGTTGCATTTCTCTCATTACCCTCGTTTTCCGCCTCCAACGTCCTTTTCTCTTCACACTTATAACTAACCACTAATTAAGTAATAATCTGTAATTATGTTATTGTCCTTAATTGGCCTGAATTGATTGGGGTGGCAAAGCTTCCAGAAGCTTCTCAGCTTGAACACTAATTAACACCAATCTTTTTTCTTCTCCTTCTCCTCATCCACTTATGCAGTTAATATTCTCAACTGCACACTCCGCATGACTGGAATTTTAATTATAGCCGACTTCCTTCCTTTTATCGCACTCGTTGATAGTAAATTCCGAAAAATATGCTCACTGACTCTTAATAAAGGATAACTCAATTTTTGCTTTGTAACGCAAATAGGATGAGCGATAAAAATCCATTGCTTCCTGCGCTGGTTGATATAACCGGATATAAGTTTCTATCTTCAATGTTATTTGTTTCCCTCTAATGTTACTTTCCAGCTAATATTCTGTCTGCTTGTTTGTCTGTCTGCCAATATATCATGTTATACATGCGTGTTTTTTCAGTTTCCCTCTCTATTTATTTTCAAACTTTTTTACTTTTGAATTACTTTGAACTGTTTGCATTTTTTTTTTGAACTTGTGTTTGTTAAGGCTTCACGGTCTTCTTTTCTTATCCTATTTCCTCGCATAATCCTTGTTAAGGACGATTCCTTCACTATGCTTTTACGAGTTCAACGCTTGAAACGATTTCTTCGATTTTTAATGCGTTCAGCATACAAAAAATAAAAAAACAAAAATGTAGGATCTGCTCCTTGTTTAAGTTTTGATAGAAGAAATAAGTAAGCATAAAAAAATCGCAATAATTTGATTGAAATAAGTAAAGCTGTCAATCTAATAGAACAAGTTTGTGCCATAGAGCAAAAGGCTCAGTGGGAGTGGAGTAGGAGCTTTCGGTTGCCTTGTCACCCTCATTATTCAATAGGATTAGAGCAATGTAAAGAAAGCATTTTCCTGCTTATTTTAATCGGAATTATATAAAAGCTTTTGCTCACCATGGCTATGAACAAAGGACAGTGAACTATTGGGTCAACTCATAAAATAAGTATTGACTGTAGAGTTGATTTCTCAATTCTACGTAGTTATGAGAAAAGTGTATTTTTAACTTATAACGTAAAGTTAACTTTTAATATTACTTTACAGTGTAAATTATTCCTCGGAGTAAGATGAATTATTTAGAATAACATTGAATGCAATGCAACGTGTCATTAAAAGTACTATTTCCTGAAACCAAAAAAAAAAAAAAAAACAAAATATATTAAATTGAAGTGAAGCGTATTCACTGGTATTATTAAAAAATTCTTTACCAAACTTTACAATAATTTTTACAGATGATATTACTTCCCATGAAATTCTTCTTTGGTTAATAATCCATAGTTTTCTGCTATACATTGAAAGGCAATACATGTTGCACTTAATTTTGTCTCTCTCTTTCTTTTATATTTGTTACAAGGATATTTTATTGAATAGCAGTTGCATATGCAAATTGTAATTACACTGTGCTACAACACTTTTAACAAATTTGATATTTTTGAAATACTAAAAGCTGACTTCAGACAGAAATTCGTTTAAAGGGCTTTGTATACCTAGAAATTAAAAAAAAAAAATTTTTAATATGTTTTATTTTAAAAATGTTACTCTTCTCAATGAGCGAAGCATTGCGGTTTCCAAAGAGAGCTTAGGCGCTATACACCACTGATTTTTTAAACTGTGTGGTGCTTAAAAATTTGTTGACCTCAGTAACTCGAAAAAAATTCTACCGACTAACGCACACACATGTTTTTATAATTCTAAGATATATATCTTACCGTTGTTTATGCTTCGTTTTTTTATATAATTCTTTCTATGTTTGAATTAATTCATTTATTTTGTCTTTATGACGTAGTTTTCAAATCCTCTTTAGAAAAACTTTTTATCAACGGAGTTATTATTTTCCTTCAACTGTTCTTTCAGTTTATAAACATCAAAGAATTCTTTGCATCAAATGTCATTTTTAACATTTAATCATTTAACCATTCCAGGTCATTTAATAGGCTAGAGTGGGTACGGTTGAAACATTTTAGCGTGTATCGTCCATTGCATTGAAATAAGTTAAGCGAACGATGAGGGAAATATATTCAATAAAAAACCATATATTGATATACTAATATATTGATCTGCAATGTTATTTAAGATAACTGTGTAAAATCAAATTTTTTTAAAAAAATTTAATTTGTTTCAACCGTCCCCATGACAGGGTCGGTTGAAACAGTGCCTGGGGTCAATTGAAACACACACAAATTATGCAAAATATAATAAATTAACATGTTTCGCACAGTGCGCGAAGAGCGAAACAACACAAAAATTCGGGTTTCGACTTGTCACCGGCTTCATTCTTCCCTTTTACCCCTCAACCACATCACTAACGGTGGCAAAATATTCGCTTTGTTTCAACTGTTGACCGTTTCAACCGTCTACCCTACTTATACAAATTTAATATTCGAAAAAGTTTCAACCTAGTAGCACTGTGTTAGTGTAGAAAAAAATCTTTTATATAATAACACAAAGCTTGTAAAAATGTCTCTCTAAATGTTGGAAGCCTATTGGTCCTTTGTGATTCCCTGTTTTGTGAACTAACTTGGAAATGTACCGAGTTGCACAGCAATGTGGAAGGGTTGGTTGAACCAATAGTCGGTGTTCCACGTTAATCTTTAAAATTCATCAATAGGAAATCTACGAAATCTTGCAGTTCTACATAAGGTCTGCTTCCTATATAGCTAAGTCAACGTTATCAGAGATAATGGCATTCCCACAGTTTGATGGTTTCTACTTTTTGCATCATCATCGAAGTCTTAACAGACATTTAGATGTGGGTCCCAAGTCTCGAAGTCTATGTTCAATAGCACAGTGTTCCGTTAGGACCCCTATTAGAATGCTTCTTTAATTTTGACTCACTGAAAATAGGGATAATAATAGTCCTTTTCGTAAGAAAAAGCGCAGAGCTTAGGCCAAAGCAAGCTAACTTTCCTTTCTAACTTTCCTTTCCTTAACTTTCCCAATAGAATTGTCGGCTATTCATAGACGGCTATTCGTAGACAATATATTCCGCGGATAGTCCTCTCTAATCAATTTGTCAACAATTTCATTTCTCTCTCTATGTCGCAATGATCTGGGACCCAGTAATTATTGACCCTGTGGATGACGAATTCTTAAAAGAGCACGACGACTCAAACAAGTGTGTAAAAAGCTCTAAGAGCGTACGTGTGAAGCTCTAGCAGCGTACGTGTGGCGACAGAGAAAGCTCTTTGCCCGCTAGCGGCAAAATGCCCGACATTGTTTTATTTCAACTTGGCGGTCAATAGAGATCGTAATCCTTGATGGCTTAGCATCATTTGAATGGATTACTAAAGCTGCTTTCTCAATGCGCATATTTCATCTTGAAAGAGTCAACAGTAACCTGGAAGTCTGTATGGCAAAGAAATCTAAAGTCTCTTAACGAATAGGTCGTATTCACTAAAAGACAGATTCGATTTTCAGTTTTTTCTATTGAAAATATATTCTTGGGATTCTGTTATCAGTAGAGGAATCAAAATCTACGCGACTGTACTTTGTGAGTGTAAATGTGAATTTATGTTTCCAGTGGGTCTAAAGCTCCAACAATAGCAAGCAACATCCAATGAATGCCATTCGTTTCATTCCCCATCTTGTAGCGAAGCTTTTCTTGTACACATACACTCTATAAGCTCTCATTGTTCTTTTCTTAGTGGTAGTCTTCCAAGTGAGCTCAAAATCTGGAACTACTCCAACAATTTTGCTGCACTGGTAAAATCTAGAATATTACCATTGATATTTAGTAGTTCCCCACTCTTTTGGTTTCTTTTGGTACAGAAGCAGTTCAGTATTTTTCGGAGTTAACCCTTAGATCAAACATGACCACGTAGTGGCCCGTATGGCCCATACAATTTCATACAAATTTTTTGATGAGCCAAAATCAAAGAATGCCTGCAAAAAACAACAACACAAACTGCACTCGTTCAGTGTTCAGCACATTTTCCAGCGAACTTTACAAAAACAAATGCATGCAAACCCAAAATAAAAAACGCAGACTTGATGATGTCGATGCTGAAGCTGATTGTTTCGTTACTTGTGTGTCCAGTAATTTTCATGACATGTGATTTAAGTGCATTCTAATTGTTTTTTTTTTGTTTTGTTTGATTTTTTGCCAAACACAACGATGAGCAACATTTTGTGTTTAATTTTTTTTTTTTTTGTTTTTTAAGCATTGGCCCGCGTTTAAAATTTCTTGGGCCCCACTGCCTTAGATCGTTTGATTTTGCCCACGAAACTGTTTCATTAAGTGCTGTTTTTATCATGTGACTAATGGGAGGAAGACAATTCGCTTTCATTAAGGCATTATGCTAAAGTATGCCACACATGCTAAAATTTTTTAATAAATTTATTCTTTCTACAATTTAACAAGTTCACAGTAAGTATTCTGTTCATTACTTAACAGCTGTTAACATTATTTAAAAATCTAACTGTAACAGGGTGTTTCTTTACTTACATTAAGATATAATTTCATAGAAAAAGCTTTATTCGAATAGCTTTCTTGGTATAGTTTGTTAACAACTTGTCCGCTATATTTCTAATGCACCAAATGTCTTAACCAAATATTCAATTATATGCTAGAGCTTTAACGTTTGACTGCAGAACTTTTGTCACACCAAACACACGGAAAGTTTATCAAAAGCTTTATGCAAAGAAGGTTTGTTCATATTCTTACTTCTGTGTGCAGCTACACTAAAAGTTTATAAACTCTTGCATGAGCAAGTTTTTATAGTATAAAAGCTATCAACTTATAGAGCTTTTATTGGTTTAATTATAGTAAAAGCTCAGAAAAATGCATTTTCGAAACGAATGCTAGGAAATTCGATAAGAGTAACTTTGCTTTAATTTAACTGATGCGCTGCATAAGCTAAGCATTTAACTACACATTGCCGGATTTTAAGCTGAAAAAAATTGTTATTATTACTCAGTTGCTTTACTTCAAGTAATTGTTTTCAATTTCCATAGGAATGTTCACGTGATAGCGTTGAGTACCACGCAGGTTTTCAAAAAAGTTAAAAAAGAACATTTTTCCAAAATGAATCGGTGTTGCGTGTTATTGCTACTCACTGAATATAAGTGTAAAGAAAACATTTGGGGAAAAAATGTAAATTTTTAACCTTACGATAAAAATTCAAACAAAAATTAATTGCATCATCGTCAGACGGCGAGAGATGCTAAAGTAACGAAGCTACAAAATTGTTGCATGGAGTAATTACGATACTAATAGTGTACGCCAGTTGATGCTGGTATCCTAGCTCTCACGACAATACAATACATAAAATGTATGACGTCATAAGGTCGTGGACAGAGTCGTTCCAAGATAGAAAATGCAACAACCATTCTCAGAACAACGGCGTTGCATGGAATTATTACTCAGTGCTTATATGCACTATAGTAAATGTTATAAAACGCAAATGGAAATGTATACTTAACTTAAGTAGACAAAAATAGAAAAATTAATTATAATGTCATCATATTGCGGAGAAAGCAGCATATGCAACAAAACTGTAATATTGTTACATGGAGTTATTACTCGTTTAGTAGAGGTGCTGTGATAAATTTTATTTTATGACCACACAGATTGATTCTTTGACCTCGGAGCGAAAAAAATAAAAAAAAATTTATGTCACGGTAGTAACTACTTAATGCAGTGATAATGCACCAACAATGATAAAACGTTGCATGGAATTATACCTCCGTGGCTATACCTCCGGCGCTATGATAAATGTTATGGATCAAAAATAAAGTTGAGGTTTTTAGTCATGTCCTGAAAATAAAATTGATGACGTCACGAGGCTCCTCAGGGAACTGCTTAGTATAATGCAAATGCATCTTGTGTGGCTTTATTGCATGAAACATTAAATATTAATGCAGCACAGAAAAGTATAGCAAAAACAAAAGTAAAAGTGAAAGCAGAAGCAAAAGATAAAACAAAATCAAAAATGCAATATGTTTATGGATGTAATGGAATTGAAATAGGATATAAATTGAGACAATAATTAAGACATATACTTGGATATGGCTTTGGAAGACGTCTAGGACATGATTAAGATCAAAGACTTATACAAGGATAAATACGAGAATATGGTTACTATTAAGACAAGGATATGAATAACGATACAAATTAAGACATAAACTTTAACAGGACCTATGACGACGACTAGAATAAGAATACATATTATTAGATGCAAAAGGAACAATACAAAAAATAAGTGCCAGAAAGTATGAACATGGTTGGTTCAAAGATTTGAACAAGGATTAAGATAAAGATTAGGACAAAAATTTATACAAGGCTTGGGAAAAGCATTATAAGACGAATTTAGACTTTTTAAGGTTATAGTTAAGGGCATAGATTTGTTCAAGGGCTAGGATAAGGATTTCTCTAAATATAAAAACAAGGATTAAAACCTAGATTACAACAAGGATTTGAGCAAGGATTTGAAAGTGATTATGAAAAAATAGGGATTAGAACACAAATTTAGACAAAGATTGGTCAAAGAAAAGGACAATGTCGGTGACTAGGATCTTTCTAGGATTCAGAAAATTAACTTATTTCGACTGAGTTTTATTTTTTGAAGCTTAAATAAAAAAGATACATTAGTTTCGACTATGTCGTAACACAAGACGTAGAATTATTCAATTCGCTTTTGATGACATCTTTTTTAAAAAATATTTAGCAAAATATTTATTCCATACACCTGAGCATATGACCTTTAAAAAAGTACCCGAGAGGGTTAATATGTATGACCGACCCCCATTACTTTTACAAAAGGAACATTTTTGCATTTGACACCTATTCTCTTCGACCACTCCTTAGGGGGGCTCCCATACAAATTTTATGGTTTTGTCGATAAAACCGGAAACTGTCGATAAATAGGTAGCAAACTTAAGGAAACAAAAACATCAAATGTTGGCTTTATATTTCATGTAATTGTGTAAAATTTATATAAGTTAGAGAGTTCAAACGTGAATTTTTCTCCCAGTGAGGATCAAGCAGACCAACAAGTGCTAACATCAACATTGTACGATCAGTACTTTAGGCACACCAAAGGCTCAAATTGTGATTTAAATACCGACACCTGATCACTATCAACCACCCTACTTACCTCCGAGAATGACGTATTCTACGTCAAAAAAAATTAGTTGTATCGTGGACACACCGTGGCTTATCGTGAATTTAGGCGTGATCTTTATCTTGACGTATCTTTATCCTTTTCGTCATTCATACCCCTAACCTTTTCTTTATTTTCAAACTTGTCCTCATACGTATCCTCATTCTTATATTTTTGCTACTTCTTGTCCAAACTATTGATTCAATGTAAGCCGAAATTCTGATCTTATCCTTGTTCGAATCACTTCCTTATCCGTGTTATACTTCTTTGTCGTAAATATTGTTCCATTCCTTGTCTCATTTTTTTACTTATCCTTTTCCTAATCTTGTCTTAAGTATTATTTAAGGTAATCTTTGTTTCCTGATCCTTCTCCCATTCCAAATGGAATAAATAGTACCTCCTTTGGTATTCCATTGGTATTGGTATGGAGTACTACTCCTTTGGTATAGTAGTACTCCATTGTTGTGCTATTCTTTGTCCAATTGTATGCCCTAATCATTGTCCAAATCTTTGTGCGACTTACATCCTCCTAATCTTGACCTTAATCATCGAAATCCTTGTCCTTATTTCAATTTACTTTTTTTAATTTCATTTTAATTTTTTGTTTTTTAATTTTCGTTTTTGTTTTTTTTTTTCTTTGCTTTTGCAGTTGTGGTGAATTCTCAGGGTGCTTTAAAGAGTTCCCTGAGAATTTCTATTATTTTCAAAAAAATTTCAGGCGATAATAATAAAAATTCCTCCTGACGTTTCCATAACGTTAGTTTTACCGTGAATGAGCATGTTATCAAAGCAGAATGAGCATGTTTGTCTGAGGCAGAACTGGAATAAAAAAGAGACAGGCAAAAACAATGCCTCCGATAATATTTCATCAGAAAATCATTCGCACTGAAGAACCCAGTCATTGGGACATGGAAGCTGCTCCAGTTTTTTGCATGAAAAATTGCATTTATTCAATGTAGGCTCGGTCAGGCTTGCAAACGCACCTACCTTCAGAGCAATGTAAACGTTAGTTTTCTCATACTATTCCTGTTTCCTTTGCCCTCATCTTTTTCTTTATCTGTGCCACATGCAACTCTTTAATTGACGTTTAGAAGCTGCTGTGCTTGGCATTGATGAACGGACGCAAGGAGGAGCACTTTTTTCTATCCCTTGTTTTTTTATGGCTTTGTAGCTGTTTCTATTTTTCTTTTTTTGTTCTATTTTGTTTCTCTGTTTTGCTGTTTCACTACCTTTTTCTTCAGCACTAATGATACTTTACTTCTCTGCTTATGGTTGCCACAAATTCTGTTTAAGTTGTAATAAAAAGCTTTTTAAGCATCATTGCCATGGCTTGCGGCTCTTTAAGTGTGCCTTGAGTTTGTGACTTTCCGGGGGTGTCTCTTTTTTAGTTTTTTTTGTTTGACAATTCCTTTGAAATTGTTATCTTTATCTTAGATAGATAACATAGATTGTTTTAGGGAAGTGTTGAAAACTGTCACCGAATATCTTTAGAAATTCTCGGAAAATTTTTGGTAAATTTAGAGAAAGTTCTTGGAAAATTTATACGAGTGTTTGATTTGTATTTAACGTGGGTTTCGTAAATATTTCCCATTAAAGCTCTGCCTCATGCAGAACTGCCTAAAAATATGCTACAGAAACAAAGTTAAATTTTTAAATTTAAGCTGAATTTAACTTGATTTCATTTATTAAAGCTTAAAAGCTTTACAACATCTAAACGATGATAGCACTTTCTATATTAATGTTGATACACCTCAAATTTCACTCAATCACAATTGAAATTTTCCCTTCGAAGCTGCTAAAAGTTGGCCTCAAAAATTAACTGACTTCACTTACATGCTCCCTTTTTTAAGCCTTTCCACTTGCTTTTATCAGCTTTACGGATATTCCGTTTCTTCTTTTGTTGTAAACATGAAATATGATATTTTAAATTTCGAACAGCCAAAAAGTATGCTTCCAATTTTTATTTAAATCTTTTATTCTGCAGGCTAACCCCAACTCAACACCCACACACAGTAACACTCAAATAATCACACCCCACACACAAACACTTTCTACCAATTCTATTCAGTATCGAGCAGACATTTCTTTTTTTAATTCTTTAAAGGATTTTTGTCCGTGGCGGCGTGTGTTTACTTTTGTTGTGCTCTTCAAAAATATGCCAAGCGCTTCTTTAACCTCAGTACAAAATATACAAATGTATACATTAGTATTTGTAAATATACCTATAGATACGTATGTATTGAATATTTTTGAAGAGCTGTACAATTTGACAAGCAAGAATTTCACCTAATGGAGGCTATAATTGGCTTTACAGGATGCTGAAATTGAATAAGACGCTTAACTTTCGATGAAGTGTTGATGTTGATGTATTTACTTCTTATTTTTTGATATATATACGAGTATATATTTCATCCGTAACGCTTACTTCTAACTTTATAGAACAAGCATCGTGGTATAAGTGCGTGTCTATGAATTGGTGTGCTGATGAAGCCATTGAAATGTCAAACAAGCTAAAATGGGTTAAGTAAAAAGTGTGTTTTTTTTTTCTTTCTTCAAAATGCATTTTATTAAAACTGAATATCTAGGTGAATTTTACTATTTGACTTATTCTATAGGTCCTACCTTATATCATTTAGTTGCACTGAAAAAAGTTTACAAATTTTAGAATTATATAAAGGATTCAATTCGGGTGAAGCTAACTACGAATATGTTTAACCTTTTGATCCCATAAAAATATAATTACAAAAAAATGTTGGCTGTATAGTATAGTATAGTATAGTATAGTATAGTGTAGTATAGTATAATGAAGTATAGTATAGTATAGTATAGTATAGTATGTATAGTATACGCATACCCGAAGTTTTTGACGTGGCAACGTATCTTTATTACTTTCCTTTCCTTTAATTTTACCCCAAACTTATCTTAATCCTTATATTTATTCAAACTCTTGATTTGATTCATGTCCAAATTTCTAACCTTATCTTATTTAAATCCCTTTCCTAATCCTTGTCTTACTTCTTTTCTTTGTCCTTAGTTTGACCTAATCCTTGTTCTTTTACTTGTTTCATTCCTTGTTCTTTCCATTCCAGCTTGACCTAAATATTGTTTTAAGGGTGTTTAAATCTTTATTCTTATCCATCTCATTCCTGCTCCTAATCTTTGTGCAAATCCTTGTCCTCATAATTTTTTTAATCCTTATTTTATTCCTTATCCAAACTCCTAATCGTAATACTTGTCACTGTTGTAGTTTTAATTTATTTCTTGCTTTTATTTCTATTTAAGGCTACTTTAAGGGCCTCCGGGAGTATTTCAAAAAAATAAATTACACTTTTTTACATTTTTTTGTGTAAAGCTGTGTTTTATTTTAGACCAAATTTTCTTAAATTATTAAAGTTTAACTATTCAAGATTTATCCCTGATATTTTGGTTCAAAAATATTTGGCGAGATCGCAGAAAAATACAATGTCGCGTAAGAGCTTAAATTTTGCGGTGAGCAAGATATTTGGAGACTGGTTCATCTGAAAAAATATGGATGAGTAGTTTTTGAGCAATCTTGCTCACTGCAAATTTAAGATCTTTCGCGGCATTGCACTTTTCTACCTTATTGTCGAATATTTTGGGCCCAAAATGTCAGGGATAAATCGTTAATTGTGATACTTTAATAATGTAAAAAAAAAATTGGGCTAAAATAAAATACGGCTTCAAAAAACAATTTCAAAAGTGTTATTTCATTTTGTACAATACTCCCGGAGGCCCTTAAGGGGTTGCCTGAGAGGCCTCATGACAATATTATATTTGTTTTTTTTTTTATTTTTATCATGTGATCGAAAACTTCAGCATTACTATCGTTGCACAAAATGTATCATAGCGCCAATAGTAGCGGAGTTATAATTCTATGCAACATTTTTCCTTTATTGTTGCATTTTTACAGCATTTAACGATTTCGACAGTGGTGTCGTGGCTTAACAACTTTTTTAGGAACGTGGCAAAGAACCATTTTTTGCTGCCGTAAAATAAAATTTTTCGTATCACTTCCACTCACCGAGTAATAATTACATGCAACAATATTGCATTTTTGTTGCAAAAGTTGCTAGCTATGCAACCCGACGATGTCATAATTTATATTTTATTTTTTTTTATCATGAAGCTAAGTACAAATTCGTCATCTGTGTTTTATAACATTGACCGGAGAACCGATATATTCACCGAGTAATAATTCAATGCAACGCCATTGCAGGATTGCTGCATTTCAAATCTTGGTGCGGCTCTCTCCGCGGTCTTATGACGTCATTAAGTTTTCGTCTATTTTTGTCGTAAGGGCTACGAACCATTACTGGCGTATTAAAATTTATACCCTACCAGCTATACATATATAGCGTCTTATAATTCCAAACAACAAATTTGGAGTTTCATTGCTTATGCAGATCACTCCTCGTCCCTCCGCGTCCCCAAAAAATTCAGTTCTTAATTTAATTTTTTATTTTTGCCATAAACTCAAAGAATAAACCTTTGTTATCGCATCATCATTTTTATCATTCCACCCACACTGACCGAGTAACAATTCCATGCAACACCGATGCATTTTAAAAAAATGCCTCTTTTAACCTTTTTTGAAACCTGCACGGTAAAACGTAACATAGTCACGTCAATATATATCGAATTTTTTAAATTTAAGATGTAACATGTTAAGATGTAAAAACAAGCTCAAGCCTGTGTTAGATAACACGGGCGCATAGGTCAGACGTAGAATACGTTAGTCATTAACAGCCTTATTCAATAGATTTCCTTAAACAACCTTTAAACGCTTGTTCAGTTACGCACTGTTTAAGGCTTTACGCAGCTTCTATGCAACCTTGCTAACATTGTTATTCATAAACATTTTTTGATTTTCTGCTTAAAGCCCAGTATGCTGTAGAAGCGGAAAGAAACTTTCCATATGGAATGCATTGAGTTTTTGACAGCGAAAAGGCAGCGGAATTTTTTTTTCGCTACTTAGTACGCTGTAGAGGTGAAAAATTTGTTCAATGCTAGCAAGTACAACAACCATGTGGAGAGCTGAAATGTCAAAATTTCGCTGTCGATTATATGTCCGGGCATTTAATTGGCACCAGAATTTTGACATTTCAATAAGAAAACAGTACGACCTCGCTTTACGCAACACTCGATTATCGCAATCCTCAAAAATTTACATTGTTGACTCAGTAAACGAAACTTAAAAAAAAAATGCACAATTATCACTTCCATAAACTTTTATATTATTTACTTTGAGTTCTTCTTTTCTTGTAAAATACATTTTTGATGTACGAAAAATCTCTTAAAACAATATTTAAGGAAACAAAGTGCATATCTTAATACATAAAACCACAATATCTAGGATTCAGAGCCTTAAAGCTTTATGTTTAAAAGTTTAATTGCGTTTCTTCAACATTAACTACGTCAACTGGACGAATTTCTTTTAGTTGCATTGAGCTAGGTCGTACTGTAGTTGCTTTTTTCTCCACACAAACATTTTTGACTCTACACTAATATTTCGGGTGTAGAATTATATGCCAAGAAATTTTCGTTTCTACAGCATACTAAGCTTTATGATTGTAAGGTTTGTGTCTGAACTATAGAAAATCTCTACAAAAATTAAGAATTCCTATGGATTTACAATGGCCGCCGCATAAAAAAATGCTGCAAAGGGCGCATATGGAGCATGTCTTTGATATTAAAAGAAAGAACAAACAAAAATCATGGTTGTATTTATCATGGTTGTCGTTCGCTACTTGGTCATTATACTTCTTCTCTTTCTCACACTGGTTCTGTGATGAACACACAGATAATCGTACTGCTCTTACACATGATGTTATAATACATAAAATACAACGCATATGAAAATTAATACAAAATTTGAAGGAGTTAAATTTTGATTTACTTATAGAATCAAAAAAATTATATGTAGCAATATGATTATGTAAATACAAATCAAAAGAAGACATATTAAATATGTTACGACCATACTTGAATTTTCTTCAATGCATGCATAAAGTATTAAAAACTTATAATGAAAGTGACACACATTTTCTCAAAATTTTGTGCTCCAGATTAACACCCCCGTATAACGTATTCTACGTTAAAAAATTTTTGTTGACAATATCTGAAGTGTGGTTTGTTTAAATGACAAATTTAGAATATTTTTTATCAGAAAAGGTGAACCCAAAAACAAAAACAAAAACAATAAAATGGTAAAAGTTTCTTGGTTTCTAGGATTTCTTTACATGTAAGCCCTTACATGTAAGCCCTAGACGCAAAGAAATTTTTCGTGCACTTCTTTTGCAAATTGTATTTTCCGCAAACGAATATTCAGTTGTCATCAACTTAAAAACATATCTTAATAAACCGCAAGCTATTCCGGTCATTATTATTTATTACATTAACTATATTTCTACCTACGTCCGTCCGTCTTCTTATGGATTGCACTCATCGCATTTCTGTTGTTATCTCCGTCCGCATATCATATAGTAACAATTTGTCCAAAAAGTAACTCTGAACTATAAGCGTTGTATATATACAACGAAGGGAAAAACAAACGAAGTTTTCAGTAGGTTAAAAAAACTTTTATTTGCTGCAATTTTAAAATCACTCGCCTTTATGACAAACGAAATTAATTTCCTGCAATTAAACGATGTGTTTCTCGCAACTGACTATTATTATGACAACTGTTGAAACGTTTGCAAATAATGATTTCAAGCACTACAACTTTTTTTTCTTTGCTGTTTATTAAAAGTGATTTATTTATCATTAAAAACGAACACTTGTAGACTTATATTCAAAATTTTAAATTGAAATTAACTGCATTGGTTTAATAAAATTGTTATTTATATGTTTTTTCTTTTATTTTCAGGTAAGTTCAAGCAAACTCTGTTCTAATCTGTAAAATATATTCGATATCGATGATGTAAAGGACGGGTAAGAAAATTATTATTTTTTATTTTTTTTTTTTAATGATCTCGAGTATTGTCAGTTTAAGTACCCAATTAAGGGTGTAAGGTTTGTTTCGTCTAAAAAATACCTTTTTCCATGAATTTTTTTAGAAAAAACTATAACAGTAGGTTTATTTTACATATTATTATATAAAAGTATAATTTTAAGAATATTTAAAAAAATTTTTGTTAAAAAATAGAGAGAAATAACGGATTTGTTGAAGATTTCCGCAGGTGCCTAAAAAAAAGTCTTTGTGCGGTGACCAGCCTACAGCATCACTGGATCATCTGAAACCAAAAATTCAAAATGTTTTCTTTAGTTAATTACTTTATCTCTCCAGTGACGTCGAGGTTTTTTTTTATTTTTCAATTTTTCAGTTTTTGGCACCATTTTGAAGCCAAAATGACGATTTTTGACGAATTGTTAGTAAGTAAAAAATTTAAAAACTACTTATATGTAGAATATGTGGTAAAAATTTCAAAACGATCGGTTCAGTAGTTTTTTCTGTAGGGAAAATTTTCTGTGTTTGGGAAAATCGATTTAAGGTTTTGTACACTAAGCAACACTAGTTGGAGGTATGGTCATTCAACCTACTGTAACTTCGTTAGTTTTACTCCGAATGACCTAAAAATTTAATACAATATTCTTCAGATGTTGTACTTTCAGAAACAAAAATAAAAAAAAAATGAAAAAATAAAAAGTTGTCAAACCTTACTCCCCCTTAAGAGCAATTAACCCTGATTTCTCCGTAGGGTGTCTACTCAAGTCAATCAACTGATAAATGTCAAAGTTATTCAATGTTTACCTACCGACATAAAATATGGTGAACCCTGTAGAGCCCATATAAGTTCCAACGACCTAACTATGCTCAGGACAACAGCTGCTTATAAAGAACTTGTAGCTTTGTGACAATCTGTTTCTTCTTTAAAACTTCCGATAGTCAGATGTTATCTCAAATCTTAATTTCTTCTTTTTAAGTATTTTTTTTAAGAAAGTCTTTTTTTCTTGCTATATTTTTAATCTTCAAATCTGAAATAGTCACAATTTTTCAAATTACCGCATTTTTCCTACTGGGTAAGCAGTAATATTTTGAACTGACAATGAGTAAGATTTAATTTAATTCTTAGTACAATTAAAAATTTAACAAAACAACTAAACTACGAAAAGCTAAGTGCTTGACATCTGACCAAATGTCTTCTTAAGACTTAAGCTACAAAGTATAAACAAACAAAAATTTTATATTTCCTGCTGTTGCCATTAAAAACTTACGTGCTCCAAAGTATAACATTGCAAACAATTGCTTGGTTAGTTAGCATGGCAAACGTTTTGTTGTAGTTATTGTGGCTGTTTCTGCTGTTGTGTTTTTTTATTGCTGTTGTTGTTGGTGATGGTGATGTTGTTGTTGTAGTTATTATTAGTACTGCTGTGAAGCTAAATGTTATTTTTGTTGTTATTGTTATTATTATCATTGTCGAGAACAAGCACAGCACAAACAGCAGCACAAGCAGCAGCAGCAGCAGCAACAGCAACAACATCGACACAGAATCCAATAATCAGCTCGCTCGCATCAATTATTCTTTTAATAGAAACCCAATGTTAAATGCTAAAAAGGACCAAGAAGGAATCTCCAGCAAGAGCAAAAGCATAGCAGCTTTGTTGTTATGCTATTTCGAGCAAGTTGCTGGTGTACTGAGCGGATGCAGGGAACAACATGTGGAAATTATCTGCGATAGTCAAGCAACGCACGTACAATCATGCTTGGACGCAGCAATGCGGCTATTCATAGTAAACACACACACACACACTTAGATAACCGCACTCACCCCCCCCCCCCCCACTAACACTTCCGCCCACCACCACCTGCTCATTGAATGTCGCCTAAAGGAAACCCAACACTTCTCTGACGTTACAAAAATAAGAACAAATAAAAAAATAAAAAAAAAACTAAACATAAAAAAATCACACGGAAACATGAAAATAAAAGAAAAACTAAAAGGAAGGAAAATGCGATTATGGCACCGTTGCGTAGTCCGTAATATGCAGGAAGCCTTGCGTGTGTGTGTTTGTGGCCTTTTTTTTCCAACTTCTTCTGGTATGGGACTGGAAACGAGTCTGGCGCTCATTTGTTGAGAAATGTCCGCTCAAAATAGATTTGATATAATTGCATTTGGTACCATCATGGATGACATAAAATTGGTGGCAGGCAGCAGGAAGTACAATTAATGAATGACGAAACTTGGCACAAAAGAGAATGGAGCGTGGTTTTGAATTAAATACTTGCCAGTTCTAATGGTGTGAGTTCTTCAAAGGAAGTGAAGTAGATTCACTTTAGAAAAAATCACATCATTATATAATTAAAAAAAAAAAAAAAACAAAATTTTAAACTCAAATGCACCTTAAGAAGCTGCGAGATGTGTTGAAATTCCGTTCCACAAAATAATTAAGGAAATTATCTTTGAAAGCCATAAAATATTCAAAAATTCAGGAGTTAAAAAGTTTTCGCATAACTGGTTCATATTAAAGAGCTGCATAAAACCTGCTATTCATAACACTTCACTATTGTACAGTATTTCAGTTCTGTATGAATCGAAGTCATCAAAACAAGCATCAGAATGATTGTAGAAATATTCCTCTCCGCTGGATTAAAAATTCATTTGGAAACATTTTTCCCATAAAGTTTCCCATAAACGATTAGGAATGTTTCCACATAACTTCCATTGCTACTATTTCCACATGCATTCTTAAGGTAGCAGTTGACCCATTAAACCCACAGCAGGTAGTAGCAGCATTAAACCCACAATGATATACCCAATTTAATAACAGAGCACAAAATAGAGTGGGCGATTTAATCTTTCAAGCCGTATAAATCGGCTGGACCCGACGGTATTACCCCCGCTATGCTTCAGCACGCTCTACCGGCAATCTCAACCTGGCTTTTAAAAATTTTTAATAGTTGCCTAAAGCTAGGTTACGGGCCTGTAAATTGGAGAGAGGTGAAAGTAGTCTTCATTCCAAAAGCTGGGAAAGCTCACTCTACGGAAAACTCACTCCACCGCAAAAGATTATAGACCCATTAGTCTTTCTTCTTTCTTACTGAAAACATTAGAAAGAATTCTGGATCAACACATAAGATCGCTCTTCAATGACCGAAACCTGTGTAGCAAACAACACGCCTACCTTAAAGGTAAGTCGGTGGAAACAGCCCTACATGAGGTAGTTTCGGTAATTGAGAGAAACCTCCACTTCAAAGATTACACCCTAGCTGCCTTTCTTGATATCGAAGTGGCTTTCAACAACGTAAGCACAGACTCAATAAGGGCTGATCTTGAAAATCTACAAGTGGAAGAAAAGATAACCAAGTGGATTGTTGAAATGCTGAAAAGCAGAATCATCATCACACAAATCGGTAGCAGTAAAATAAGGAAAACAATTTCAAGAGGAACACCTCAAGGTGGAGTCATATCTCCCTTGCTTTGGATCCTAGTTGTAAACGAACTGCTGACTACCCTCAGCGAAAAAGGCTTTAAAGTGACAGCATACGCTGACGACATCGTGCTTCTGGTGGGAGGGAAACATCTTCCAACTATCAGCAATATGATAGAAACAGCACTTAAAGAAACTGTCTCGTGGGCAGTACCAAACGGCCTAGGGGTCAACCTCGATAAAACCGAACTGGTGTTATTCACAAAAAGAAATAAAATTGAAAATTTTTGCCTCCCAAAAATAAATGGCAAAACCCTGCAGGTTTTAATAAAGCAAAATATCTCGGAGTAATCCTTGACTCAAAGCTCACTTGGAAAAGCAACACAGAAGAAAGAATTAGGAAAGCAACCAGTGCCTTTTACGCCTGCAAGAAAACCTTCGGCACCAAATGGGGGATGAGACCCAATGTCATCCATTGGCTATCGTTAGGCCCATACTAACCAATGGCTCGATTGTATGGTGGAAAGCCACTGAGAAGACAAGCTACCTTAACTCTCTCTCTAGAGTACAGAGATTGACCTGTCTAGGAATAACAGGTGCGCAACGATCAACGCCTCAGGCAGGCCTGGAGGTCATATTGAACCTCATCCCCCTGGACGAGTTCATGAAAACCACAGCAACCAAAGCGCCGTTTCGACTTAAGGAAGCTTAAGTCTCTATACTCACAAAGTATAGTCCTGAGGATCTCGCCACCACCTCCGATTACATCACCCCGAAAATAGACTTTCGTCAGAACATGTCATTCTCCTTTCCAAAAAGAGAAGAATGGGATTCGAACCACCCTTTTAGTGAACACGATATCCAGATCTTCACTGATGGATCCAAAATGGAGAATGGCACGGGAGCTGGAGTCTACTGTAATACACTACAAATATCCCTGTCATACAGACTTCCAGATTACTGTAGTGTTTTTCAAGCAGAAATTTTTGCGATCGAGAAAGCAACTACGACAATCCAATCAAGGAACATCAATCCATCAAGAACTACAATCTTTGTGGACAGCCAGGCTGCGATAAAAGCACTCCGCAGCGAAACAACAAAATCGAAATCTGTACTAAGCTGCCGGCAAGCTCTCACCAGAATCAGTCCTCCCCACAAGATCAATATCTGCTGGGTCCCCGGTCATCGTGACATAGAGGGAAACGAAATAGCAGACAGATTGGCTAGGGAGAGCTCTGAACTGGAAAGTAGTTCTGTGATTGGGTCGATCATGGCTCCAATTCAAGAAGAAAATAAATGATAAATTCAGAAATAACACAAATAACTCTTGGCCAAATAGAGACGACTGTGTTATCTCTCGCCATCTCTGGCCTAAACTCTGCGAAAAAAGTACCCAATCCCTACTTTCAATGAGTAAAAATGAAACTCGCATCTTAATAGGGGTCCTCACAGGGCATTGTTGTATAGGTACAATGGCCTCGCGACTGGGAATCCCGCACCCAGACTTCTGCAGAAGCTGTGGAGATGTCGAGGAAACAGAAACCATCAAGCACCTACTTTGCCAGTGTCCCAATCTCCAACAACGCCGGCTTCGCCACATGGCTCGTGGACGTACAACTGATGGATCTTTTCAGATTTACATATACGGAGCACCGGTTGGTTCGACCAACCTTGCTCAAGTGACTAAGATTTTTATTTTGGTTTTCCAACATTTAGGTCCACAGACATAGGAAACCACAATGGACCAATAGGCCCCCGTGTAGGCAACATCGGGTTGCCCTTCCCTCTTAACCTAACCTAACCTAAGGTAGCAGTTTGGAAACAACATCAGTTCAGAACTACCCAAAAGTTTCCAAAAAATACGATCAGGAATGTTTTCCTATCACTTCCATATGGTAGTCTTGCAATTTTTCCTTGAGGGATGGAAAAAAATCTCAAATCTCGATTGTCTTTATAAAGAGGACACATAAGAAGTGAATTTAAAAGAATCACCATTCAGTACATATTCCGATAGGAAAATACCCTTTATAAAATACCCAAATAAAATCAAATGGCTTCAATCTACCAAAGACATTCTAAGCACTTTGGTCTTTTGGAATCGAGTTTTGTGGACTGTTGAGAGTACCTAAAAAGAGATTGGTTCAAATTTTAAAGGAAACACGCAAATAGTCGTAGCAGTCTTATAAACGAATCGCAATGGTGGCGGATCGGTAAAATTCATTCAATGAATTAAAAAAAATATTTGCATTTTTAAACAACTACGCATTTCCATCTTGCGACTTACTTATTCGTGAGTCATTCATCTTGAAACAAGACTATGCACCATTCCCCAAAAGTAAGACCATGATGAACTTCTTGAACCGCATTTTGGACTTGCATAGAAATTTTAAACTGGCCGCCTCAAAGTCTTAATTTAAACGTAATAGGAAATTTTGAAGTGTTGCTTACCTCTGACCAGAGAGTCTCCCTAGTTCTTAATACATAAAGGGTGATTTTTTAAGCGTTTGGTTTTTGAAAATTAAAAAAAAAAATAAAACAAAAAATTTGCAATAGTGAATGAAATATTTATTTGGAACGATGCATCAATGCCTGCCATTTATTTTTTAAGGATTATTTTATGTAAATGTTGCCCGAGGCTACGCCTGACGTGGTCCATCCTTAAGTTCTTATTTTGGGATACTTTTTCCAGAATTTCGGTCGGTATCCCACCAATGGCATCTGTAATGTTGTCTTTCAGGGCTACAATTGTGGCTGGCTTATCTCTGCAAACGAGAGACTTCACGTAGCCCCACAAAAAATAGTCTAGTGGGGTCAAATAACATGATATTGGTGGTTATAGGACTGCTCCAAAACGTGAGATTAATTGTTCAACAAACTTGCCTCTCAATTGGTCCATGGTATCGCGTGCCGTGTGGCATGTGACATCGTCTTGTTGAAAACTAGGCCCAATTCTTTCATTTTTGGGAAAAAAAAGTCGGTAATCATCGCACAGTGTGGCGTTCGTGGCATAGTTGGTTAAAGTGCGTGGCCGCTATATCAACGAACTTTGGAGACCCAGGTTCGAACCCCAGCAGCGACAGAAAATTATTTGAATTCAAATAATTTTTCTGTACAGCCGCCACCTCTCTGCAGACAATGGAAAACCTGAGAGAGTAATCAAAATGCCATGTAAAGTTTCTTGAGAACGAGAACATTCCGTTCATCACCGTTCGGAGTCGGCGTTAAGCATGTAGGACCGGTTCTCGGTCAATTGTGTACAAACTTAATAACACGCACAACACAATTGATCATAAGAAGCTAGGTCAAAGTCCTTTCAAGGGCTGAAATGGCCAGTTATTTATTTTTTATTTTTTTTTTTTTTTTTTTTTAATCATCGCACAGTACCTTGCTTCATTTACTGTAATGTTGCAATTTTGATTATTTTTAAAAAAGAACGGTCCAATGATGCCGCCGGCCCACAAACCACACCAAACATTGCATTTTTACGGTGCATTGGCAGCTCTTGAACTCTTCAGACCAAATTCGATAATTCTGTTTGTTGACGTATCCATTGAGCCTTAAATCAACTTCACCGTCATTGAAGACGGTGAATTATTCGATAAAAAGTGGATCCAACTTTTCCAAGGCCCATTCACCAAACAAATGACGTTGTTGTAAGTCACCCGGCTTTAGTTCTTGCACCAGCTGTATTTTGTATGGTTTCAAACTAAGTTCCTTACGTTAAATGTTCCAGGTGGTCGAATAATACAAGTCCAATTGCTGAAAACGGCGACGAGTTTACATATCGCGATCTTCATTGACACTACCCGATACAGCAGCAATTTTATCCTGGATTGATGTCCAATAAAGTGAAACTGATGAGAAATTTGGTTACAATACCTTGAATAACCTGTTCGGTGGGTCGATTATGACGACCATAAAATGGTGGTAATTGCGAAACACATTTCAATGATTTGCAAGCGCTGTTCGTTTGTTAGTCTATTCATGGTGAAATGGCAAACCTTAAGGTTTGCAAACCACTTGAGGTGTCAAAAAATTTACACTGAAAAAAACAAATAGCAAAAAAATCACCCTTTATAAAAGGCAAACGTGATGCTCCACACTAAAAATCGCTCAAACTGTAATTATTTTTTGCTATTACAGTGGTTTCAAAACGATTTCAGCCCGAATGTATGCACAGAAAATTATGTGTATAAATAGGACAACCTGTCGTAGGACCGGCTTTTATACTAGTTACTGAAACAAAATATATTTGCGAGCAAATTCTGGGAGGTATTTTGAAAGCCTTGTGAAATCACTCCCAAAACGTATTCAAAAAAATTATATAGCATGTTAAGAGCGTGTTTTTGTTAAATAATCATGTTTTTTTTTTAAATTTTTTCTTATCTTTAGCTATATTCTTGCATAAAATAGAACTGTCAAAATAATTATGCCTTCTTTTAAATTAGTTTTGAACCAAGTGTTATACCTATCCAGTTAAATCTAACTTGGTTCGAAATGAAGTTATGGATAAGTGGGAAAGAAGAGGGAATCAAGTGAAACATGTCTGGGATGTTTTTAACGTGGCGAGAAGCCATACAGCATGAAAATTAGAATGCTTGGCAAGGGTAATGCCTTTATCTCGGTCAATTCTAGACATATATAGGGCATTCCCATCCAAAAATTATCAACCACCAACTATAACTTAAATGACGTAAATATTGATGAATTCTTAATTTCAGTTGATCTAAAATAAGTATTTCAGATTCTAAATATTTGCATTTTATTTTCGACAAAAAAATTATGCCGACTAATCTACACTAGTTGTCCAACTTTTATCTATTTTTCGAAACCTTCCAAATAGTACACTTACAGCCCTATTCTGGCAGCTTAACTAAGCTCACCACATTAACAAAATAGTTAATATTAACAAATTGTTAAGTTTTCGTATTCTGGTGATAATTTGAAAGCTTCTTTCTTTACTATTTTGTTAATGACAGAAAACAACTTAACAACGAAAGATAGTTCAGTATTAAGCCAAACAAATGCCGTGTAAATAAAATAAAATAAAAAAAATGGATGAATTCTTACTTTTTACTTCTTTTTAGCATTGATACTGAAGGAGATCAAAGAAAAAATAAATTTTAAAGACTGCAAAACACTCGAAAATTGCTTGGCTATAAAAAAATTCAATTTGAAACTTAAAACAATTGAAAAAAATTAGTAAATTATTTATTTCTTAACATTTTCGATCTTACTTGTAGAAAAACAAACATAAGCAATCAAAATAAGCAAGAAAAGCGCAATATAGAAACAGCTGACGCTTTATATCTAAGGCATTTACATTTTCACCATGCGTGGTGAACTTTAATAGCTTTTGAGTTTTTAAATTGTAAATGATTTGCCAGAATACGAACATTGTCATTACATAACAAGAACATTAACAAGAGCTCCTTAACAATTCCTTGTTAAGTTAACAAGCAGAATAGGGCTGTTAATCGGCAATCCTTCATAAAAGGCGTTTACTTCCTCATTGCAACGATGACCTCATCGTTGGAGCCAAATCTCTTTCCGCCGAGCCATTTCTTTAAATTTGGATAAAAGTTACAATGGGGCCGAAATCGAAAAATATACACATAAAGAAAAAAAACGCTTATCGTCAATTTGCCGCAAACGAACTTCATTTGCCGCGCTTGAAATCGTTATTTGCAAACGTTTCAACAGTTGTCATAATAATAGTCAGTTGCGAGAAACGCGTCATTTAGTTGCAGGAAATTTATTTCGTTTGTCATAAACGCGAGTGATTTTTTAACTGCAGCAATTGAAAAATTCATTTTTCTCAACTGAAAACTTCGTTTGTTTTTCCCTTCGTTGTACAAACACAGCGCTTATAGTTCAGAGTTACTTTTTGGACAAATTGTTATTTATAAGCACATTGCTAATTTTCTTAATACGCGGACGAAGATAGCAACAGATGTGCGTTGAGTGTAACCCATAAGAAGTCGGATGGACATAGGGAGAAAGATAATTAATATAAAAAATAATGACCAAAAAAGCTTGCGGTACATATATTATATATTTTTAAGTGGATGACAACTGAATATTCGTTTGCGGCAATTACTTCTCTCAAACGAAGTGTAGTTGGTGAATTTTTCAGTTGCTGTAAACGAAAAATTTCTTTGCGTGTAGTGGATAACGAACAAATTTGTAGCACAATTCATGCAAATTATTGTTTTTCCCTATTCAAGATAAGGTAATAGTAACGACGATAGCGTGTGTATCCAAAAAAATTGTCGCCATTTCTTTGTTGGCCTTTAAACCCACACGGCTTTGATACGCCAGGGCAGATCCATCACTTCGACTGTTCTTTGGCCTCTGGGGTATTGTGATGGATCCATGTTTCGTTCACGGTTATAAAATTTCACAAAAAGTCTTTATTATTGGGCTTGAACATCTCCAAACACTTATCGCACTCATTTAGTAGATATCTTTCTCATATCCAAAAATTTAGGCAAAATGTTCTATACCCGTTTAGTTTTTTTTAGCTTTGATTAAAGAATTGAATAGTGTAGGAAGCCACTAATCTCTCACCCAATTTCGAAACACTATTCAATTCTTTATTCAAATTCTTTATTCAAAGCTAAAAAAAAACTAAACGGGTATAGAATATTTTGCCTGGGCAATCAAGTGAATTATGCGTAGAATGTTCTCAGCGGGACAAGAAGTCGTAGAAACAAATGATTTAGAATCTAAGGCTAGGTAATGTCTTTACCTCATTCAATTCTAGTTAAAAGGCCATGTCATCCACAAACTTCTCCACCACCAACTACAACTTTTTATGTCATAAATATTGATGAAAATGGTTTTGGTTTAAGTGATGTTTTTCTACTCAAGAAAAAATGTTTAATAATGACGCGAAATTAACCTTTTTCCATATTTAAAAAACCTTCCGGGTTGCTTGGATGAGTGTGAAAACAGGACTGTAATTTGCTCTATCATAATTTTTCAGAAACTTTTCACTTTGCTCTGGTATATAAAATAAAAATTTATAATAAAAAAAAAAAAATGTACCCAAGTCTAGAAAGTATGATCTTAAGGATGAGAAAATATTTTTTTTAAAGGAATGCATTTCTTTTCTTATTACAAAAATAATCAATCATATTGTGCCAATTACTCAGAAAAAGCTCAGAAAAGTTCAAAAATATTTTCATGTATTTCATTTAATCTAACTGCCATTGAAAGACTGTCCATTACTCAACGCAATAATCAATACTAAAAAGCTCTTCAGAAATTCCTAGCATCCTGCAGTCTTTATATGAAGGTATTCAACAGCAGCGGCAGCAAAAACAAAATCACCAACAACAACAAAACCAACAACAGCGGCAGAAACAGGAGATCCACAACAAATCCTAATAATCCGCCTGTGACTTCTGTACTACTCGTAATATTCAAGTCTACGGCGGCATTAGCAGCAGCTAACCGTTATCCAATATTCGAGTTGCTCCCTCGACGATTAACTCGGCTAAGCATTCATTTTTCATCTTATATCCCCATGAATCCACCAACGCTGTTTGCTGTTTGCAAAAAGGAAGCAATGTGAAAAAGGGCAGAGAAAACAAGAGAAAAAAAAAATAAAAATAAAAACATGCTATCCCTTGAGTGCAATGGCGAATCCATTATGACTTTTCTGTTGACACTGGTCTTCAGTGAGTAAGCAGCTGGGTGTGATGTACATCCTGCCGCCACGTGGTGGTGAAGCGGCAACAGCAGCCGTTTCAAGCAGTGCCTCTGCACTGGGCCGTGAAAAATATTCTCCTTCGTTTTGAGACGACTGAGATGGGTGGCTCTTTTTCGCTTCCACCCAGCGAGCCGAGCTCAACCATCCAAAAACTTTCTTTACTGTTTGAATGGTATCCTCATTGATCTCTTGCTCTCAAAATTTTATAGCTTGCAGCACATTTATTTTAAATGCACACCGCTGTCAATTATTTTGTCCAGCCTACAAGACCGGCCTGCCACAAGCTATCATCTTGACAACCTTCGGCCAATGCTGAAAAGCAGCCATCACCACCACCCAACAACCCACCCACCATTTCACGCAGAGTCGCCGCTCTACTTACGCACTCTGATTCTGATTCATCTCATTGCCATCATCGTCGTCATCATCGTTCATCGGTTTTTTTTTTGCTGCTTTTCATTCATTTATTTTTTTTTTCTTATCGTTTTTGTGTTCATGTTTTTCACTTCGTTGGCATTGGAATTGAGTTTGTTGTTGTATACGTTTTCGTTGCGTTTCGTTACGTGTTCTAATTTTTAATCAGTTTCGGGTCATGGTGAAGTGTTGATTGTTGCTTGAGCTATGTCTGGTGAGAATCTTTACTCACCACTGTATGCATTTTTTTGTCACCATGCTCTGTTTGGCAACAGCTTGGGAAAGAAAGTAAGAACAAAAAAATATTTTTATATGCAAACAACATAGGGAAGGTTGCTTCCTTTTTTGGTGGGGTGACATTGCATTGTTGAGGTTTTTGTTTTGCACTCATTAAATTATATTGCATACTTGTTGGATGAAATTACATTTTGTAGGAAATAAGCAAGAAAATTTTGTGAAAATTCTTCATATGCTAAAAAATTTTAAAAATATGTTGCATAATTTCAGAAAGAAGTAATTTATAATGTTTTCTATAGATAAAATTTACTTATTCTGTGCTCTTATCATAAATAATCAAAAGTTTTTATAGAAATTGATTAACTATAAAAAAAAAAATCACACGGAAATATTTTACATACTTAACAAAAATTGTTGCATACCTTCAGGGTCAAAATTGTCAAATGATTTACTTTAGCTTTGAATTGAGCTTTTAGTGTTTCTCATGAAATCTTGTGTATTTTTTTCTTCAAATGAGTATTAGGTAAATGTTGCATACTTTCAGGCTCATATGATTTAAAATTTTTATTGCATTTGACATTTACTAATATGCCTAAGAACCTTTAATTAAGCTGTAATAGACATTAGTTATGTATAAATAACTAACTGTAACTGTAACTCATATAAAAGCTTTTTATAAAAAAAAATCACAAGAACTTTAACATCGTTTTCGATAAAGTGCCCAACGTTATTTTATCATTTCAAAATGTAACCATTGTTTTAAGTTGTATTAATATTTATTGCTATGCCACAGAGCTTTTACTTCAAGGCTCCAACGATAGTACATAGTTTCAGAATGTAGCCATTGTTTTTAGTTTGATTAAAATTTATTGCTATGCCACAAAGCTTTTAATTCATTACTTAAATCTTAAACTGACTAAAATTTTTCAGAGAGCTTTCTATAAATAGTGCAAAAGGAGATATTGCATATTTTCAGGCTGAAGTAAAATGTAATATTCACTTAAAGTTGTGGCGTCCGTGGCGTAGTTGGTTAAAGTGCGTGACCGCTATGTCAACGAACCTGGAGACCCAGGTTCGAACCCCAGCAGCGACAGAAAATTATTTGAATTAAAATAATTTTTCTGTACGGCCGCCACCTCTCTGCAGACAATGGCAAACCTCAGAGAGTAATAAAAATGCCATGTAAAGCTTCTTGAGGATAAAAACATTTCGTTCATCGCCGTTCGGAGTCGGCGTTAAGCCTGTAGGTCCATTTCTCGGTCAATTGTGTACAAACTTAATAACACGCACAACACAATTGATCATAAGAAGCTAGGTCAAAGTCCTTTCAAGGGCTGAAATTACCAGTTATTTATGTATTTATTTTATTCACTTAAAGTTAAATATGCTGACATGATTCAGAACTTCAGTTCGAGTTTTTTAGGTTATAAATTTCGAAAAAGACCTTCGATAGATGCATCAAAAGTAGATAAGAACTCAAGAAAGCGTTCTCTCTGCCAAAAAACTTCCGGGTAACTTTCTCGGCATAATAAGTAGCATAAGTAAGATCTAAGTAGTAGAGTGGATCACAGTGAAAAGTCATGCAAGACTGGTGATGAGTTGATGTAACGGCCAACGAAACAGTCTGTCTAGTCTGCTGTATGATTTGCTCTATACAGAGCCGTTGTTGTTGTTGTTGTTGTTAGTTGTTGTCTTCATTGTCTGCATGTTGTCTTGTTGTCAAAATACTTGGCCTAAAGCTCAAATTTTTTGCAATATAATTTCGAAGAAGTTAAAAAATTCTTCGTTTTCTAAAAGAAATCATCAGAGAAAATGTTGCATACCTTGAGGATTCAACCATTAATAAAATACGCAAATATTTAAATTTACTGATTTTCTGAATATAAATTATTTGTTCCTAGGGGTTGTCACCTCTATGCAGACAATGGCAAGCCTCAGAGAGTAAATAACCCTTTGAAAGCTTCTTCAGGACATGCACATTGGCCACTCGGCGTCGCCATAAAAGCAGTAACCTCAATTCTCTATAATTTGTGTACAAACACAAATTTAATAACTTTTGCAACAAAATTTGATCATAAGAAGCTCGGTAGTCCGCTCACGAGCCTTTCTGATCATTCAATTTGAGAAGGTAAAAAAGAAATCGTGTGCGCTCGCAAAAATGTATCCTACTAAATATTTTATCGATATCGTTCCCGAGTGTGTACCTTTTGGTGAGACTAAGAAATGGGATCTCACTACGTGTACCTACTAAAACGTGCGCGCTCATGAACGAGAGCGCAGATGAGACTTTTGATTCTTAAGAGACAGTTCATGAGCCGCACATGGCAAAAATGAAAACTAGACATTGCAATGGAATATTTAGCTCTCAACTATATTATTGCAACTTTTATGCTTTGTATTGACTTCTTGGACAATAAACTATTGTTTATTTTAACTTTAATAACTTTAATAAACTTTAATAAACTTTACATGTATTTATTCAAAATGCCATGTAAAGCTTCTTGAGGATAAGAACATGCCGTTCATCGGTATCGGAGTCGGCGTTAAACATGTAGGTCCGGTTCTCGGTCAATTGTGTACAAACTTAATAACACGCACAACACTATTGATCATAAGAAGCTAGGTCAAAGTCCTTTCAAGGGCTGAAATGGCCAGTTATTTATTTATTTTATTTTTCACTTTTTGATTTTTTTTTTATTCAATTTATTTTTTTTTTAATTTTATTAAAATTTTTCTTTGTCAAATGTCCTTAGGGATGACATAATTCATATTGGAGAACAAATCCTTTTATTTGAGCTGTACAAAAGTTTTTCCAATGAAATTTCTAAAAATAATACAAATAAAAAATTATTGCATATCTTTAGGCAGCTCAGAGCTTGAAAATTGTGGTTATTAAAATATGTGGTAGAATTTTCAAAAGTATTTTCCTTAGCTATTTTAAAAATTTTTTTATGTGCAAGCAAATGTTTTGAATTAAAAGAACTAGCATGTCTCTATAAAGACTTTGGCTCACCAAAGCTAAAAAATTTTTCTTAAAACGTTAAAATTATAATTATTTCATAAATAGAGGCAGAAATGCTCTGGCACTGAAATGCACACTCAAAACGCATTAATCCGAATTAAAAGCTCTTCATATCTTAATGTGTTGGCAACTCTGACAGCACATAAATCAGCGCAGCAAATAGCTTTTTCATCACCTGCATCCACCACAGAAGGCAGGCAACAAGAAAGTGAAAAATAAAAAAGCACCAACAACAACAAAAACACACACACACACACCCACACAATGCAATTTAATGGGTTTTTAACAAAAAACGAAAAAAAAAAACACTTAATGAAAAAAAAATACATCCGCAATAAACCAGAACAAACAACCACTTTCAAGCTGCAGCATTACAGCAACAACAACAATTTGTTTTCTACTCATTTTTAAAGCCCGCCCGCCACATGCTTAAGAGTTTCCGCACACACACCCACTCACCTGAAGCGACTGATGCGTTCACCTCATTTAAATTAATTTTGTGCTACTTTGTCTTCCTTTTAATCGCTGACAACATTGCGGCACAGGATTCACCTCAACACCTCAGTGGAGCTCAGCCACTGTTTCTGCTGCTGCTGCTACTGCTTTTATTGCTACTGCTGCGTGCTGGCGCAACACTGGCGCTAATGTGCTGATTAGCAGCACGCGCTGTTTGTTTATGTTTATTTCTTTTTTTTTTTTTTTTTGTATTTATATTTATTTATTTTGCTTTCATTTAAGTATTTATTTTTGTTGTTATTTTCAAAGCAATGAGCGTTTATCCTGTCATCTGACAGTTGATGTAAAAATTTGACGCACACTCTAACGATATATCATTGTATAAATATCTTTGGGATAAGATGTTTGCTTAGATTAGACGATAGCAGTAATTGTAACAGAAGAAGAGCAATAAAAGTTATTTAATGTCCTTTAGAAGAGAAAACAGAATCACGCGTTAATTTTAAAAACTACATTTTAGGGGTATTCACAGAAAAGACATAAATACAAGCAACTTTCCGAAACGTTTATACCTTATACCTAAGCTAAATATCAAGGGTATTCATAGAAATGACATACCTTCTTAATGAAATAAATTGTTATTTTGTTATTACATTACATATTTTATTTTATTTTTTTTTTTATTACATATTAAGGGTTTTCATCTAGAAAACATAAATGTACGCACTCTTTGAAATCGGTTGTAACTTATATAAAAACTACATATCAAGGTTATACACAGATAAAAAAAAGAAATTTTTGCACTCTTCAGCATCGCTTATATCTTGGATAATCGCTTAAACTTGATATAACTCTCAGTTATACTCAATCAACTCTTTACAACCCAAAAGTAACGTCATTCAGGTCATTGGCTTTTTAAAATATGCTCTCAACTGGCATATAATTGATAAAGCCTTCTAGGATAGTTTAGTTTATTCTAATACTTTATGATGGTCATTCCGCCTAATATTTTACAATATTTAAAACAGTCCCAGGTGAACAGTCCCAGGTGAATATATCACCCAAACACGCTGTATTTATTAAAATTTCAGTTTTTTTATTCATATATCTTGTATTTGGAATTTTTTTATTTTTTTTTTTTTAAGTGAAACTTCTTTAGCCGCGATGTGAGTAAAACCGATGAATCAATTCGCCGATGAAACACTTCGCCGTAAAAAGCTTCGACGTGTTTTAAACATAGTGTTACGTAAAATTAAATAATTATAATATAGCATGGACACAGTAGCTTTTCAACTGTTTCAATAAAATTCGAAGCATATGGAGCATGTCTTTGATATTCATATTGAAAACATCAACCTTAAACAAAAAGACAAACTCTGACAGCTACTAAGTAACAGAGTTGTAATGTACAACATTTTATATTATATTTCAAACTTTTGAGAGTAACAAAAGAGTACACAGAGTATATTTCTGTATTACATTTATTTTCCTTACATCTTTATGTTTTTGATACAAAATTCTTCATATCACAAAGTTTTTTGATACATATTAATCCTCTCCAGCCCTAAATGGAAAAGGAAATAAATGCACAAAAAATCATAAAATTTGTATGGGAGCCCATCTAAGGAGTGGTCGGAGGGAATAGGTCCCGAAGAGTGAAAAGTGTTCCTTTTGCAAAAATAATGGAGGTCAATAAAATAAAAATCTAAAAATAATAATTAAACAGAGTTTTCGGATATCGTTTAAAATAATTACGATCCCTGATTTAATTTACTCTTGTCATTATATGTCATTATATGAAATGGGACTTTTTTAGTAAGACTATATTAGAGAGTAAATCAATTAACCACTTAAAAATCAACTTTTTTGGGTAAAAGTTTCACTTCTACCGTGCGTGGTGGCCACATAATTTTGTTTTTACTTTTTTTTTTTTTTTGTTAACCGCCCTTTGTTATTTTCAGAAGATTCAGAAATTATGAATTTGTTTGAGCAACATTTTATTAGTCATTAACAGTTGTTCCGTTCAAATTATTTACCTTAAATTAGTTGGTCTATTAACATCATGATCAGATGTCATTTCAGAAATTTCAAGTTATTTCAAGAAAAAACAAGTTATCTCAATATGTGTAAAAATTTTAAAAATTTGTTAATTATCTCAGTCAAATTGTTGGTATGTTGGCTTATTTTTCGCCTAAAGTTGCTATTTTATTCACCTAGATATACCTATCTGCGTTCTTCTTGTTGTTGTTGTTGCTCTCGCCGTTTAGCTAAAAAATCTAGAACCAAGGATAAGTATAATGAATATTAGAATGACAACTACACCATTTCAAAGTTTAATTTAGAAAAAATTATAAAGTCATAAAGTTCTTAGATTAAAAATTATTTGAAATTTGGGCACGCCATTCGAATTAAACAACAAATGAAAATCAAAATTCCATTTAAAATCTAGAAAAAATAATTGAAATTCCATTTAAAATTCAAAACAACATTATTTGAAAATACATATAAATAAATAATTTAAATTCAGAAAAATTCGATGAAAATTATGAAATTTCATGTGATACTTATAAAATCAAGTAAAATTGTATTTTAAATTTTAATTGATGCCCAATTGATTTTCTCTGAATTACACTTGATTACAAAAAAATTTCTGAATTTCAATTGATCTTAAACTATGCTAAAAACTATTGATATAAACTATTTTGATTCACTTACATGTAAAACTACGTCGAAAGCCAGAGCAAGCACAAAAATTCTGACCTCGGATACAAACTCAGAGCATCAATAAACTTAGAAAGAGGATATGGTACTGGTTCCTGACTATTCTTGACGGCCTATGTACAAATATCATCAAAAAAATGTATACTAAAATTAATATATTAAAAACAAAAATAACACAGACAGAGAGGATATCATAGAAAATAATTACACGGTGTTACAAAATGAAAACAAATCAAAAAACTTGCCTCAAGACATAGAAGAGGTAGTAGGCCTGGTTGAACATAAGATAACTGCATACTTAGTTTTTTGAATATACCCTCAAAATCGGGATTTGTGGTCAAAAAACCGATTTTAGGTAGTTGCATGTATAGTTTGTTATGTAACTCAGTTATATCTAGCTCAATTTTAAAAATTTAAACATTGATAAAAAGAAGAAAAATATACCCTTAATATAATATGCAGACCGTTTTTTTACAAAAAGAATTGACAAAGTTACAGGCAAAATCATTTGAAAATTTCTCATTTTTTTTTAATTTTTTCAACTTCAACAACGTTTTGTTAACAAATTTTGTTTTGTGGCACTATTAGTTTTAGCAGGATTCTGAAAGCCTGTTAAATTTTGCGTTCAACAAGCTATCATTTATTTCAATTGGCTGAAATACAAAAGCACTATCGAATTTTTAGTAAAAAAATAAAATAAATAAATAACTGGCCATTTCAGCCCTTGAAAGGACTTCGACCTAGCTTCTTATGATCAATTGTGTTGTGCGTGTTATTAAGTTTGTACACAATTGACCGAGAAATGGACCTACAGGCTTAACGCCGACTCCGAACGGCGATGAACGGAATGTTCTTATTCTCAAGAAGCTTTACATGGCATTTTTATTACTCTCTGAGGTTTGCCATTGTCTGCAGAGAGGTGGCGGCCGTACAGAAAAATTATTTTAATTCAAATAATTTTCTGTCGCTGCTGGGGTTCGAACCTGGGTCTCCAGGTTCTTTGACATAGCGGCCACGCACTTTAACCAACTACGCCACGGACGCCACATCGAATTTTTAGTATTCGTAATAAAATACAAAAAAAATGTTTTTTTTTCTAAAAATGTTTTTTTGACCTTTTTCGTTTAAATATATCATCATAAAGCTGGTGTATTGCCCGGATGTGACGGAACTGTTTGAGTTTTCAACCACAAACACGCTCCGAATGAATGGCGTTTGTTTATTGAGGGATCTTGCAAGAGTATGATTTATTTAAAAACTTTTTGTGTGATTCTTGATATGTTAAATTCTGATATATGTATGTCGCCGACTTAAAGGCTCTAACAATACTGTTTGGAATGCAAGATGGATATACCAATTATCCTTGCATTTTTTGCGAATGGGATAGTCGTGCGACTAATAAATATAAGGATGTTCCATCATGCTTAGAACATCCTACACGTGTTTCACTTGATTGCCCTTTTCTTCCCACTAATCTATCATCTCATTTTCGAACCAAGGCAGACTTGACTGAATAGGTATTCCACCTCGAACCAAGGCAGACTTGACTGAATAGGTATTTCACCTGAAATCCTTGGTTCAAAGCTAAAAAAAAAAAATCTGATTGCAGCGTTTCCTAGGTTAAGTGAGGCCAAAATCAAAGAAAGTATCCTGCACGTTCAAATCTTTTATAAAAGTTATTTATTCATTTCGGTTATTCTAAGGTTTATTTGTGGGCCCACAAATTTGGAAAATTTTCTTGGACACTGATTTCGTTTCTAAATTAAATCCAGTTGAAAAAAAGAGCTTGGAATAGTTTTATTTCGTTATGCATTTATTTCCTCGGCAAGAAGAAGAGTCGAAATTACTTAGATGTTGTAAATGAATTTTTAAGTGCCTACGAAAAAATGGGCTGCAATATGTCAATCAAAATACATTTTTTGCACTCCCATATAAACTTTTTCCCGAATAGCCTTGGGCAGTTTAGTGATGAACAAGGAGAAAGGTTCCACCAGGAGATAGAAGCTATAGAAACCGGCTTTTAGGGAAAAAATTCCATAAACATGCTGGCAGGCTACTGCTGGTCCCTAAAACGTGAAATCGATTATAATATATATAAACGAAAAAGGTCAAATAAACATTTTTAGAAAAAAAAAAAAATAAAATTTTTTGTATTTTTTTACGAATACTAAAAATTCGATAGTGCATTTGTATTTCAGCCAATTGAAGTAAATGATAGCTTATTGAACGCAAAATTTAACAGGCTTTCAGAATCCTACTAAAACTAATAGTGCCAAAAAACAAAATTTGTTAACAAAACGTTGTTAAAGTTGAAAAAATTAAAAAGAAATGAGAAATTTTCAAATGATTTTACCTGTAACTTTTTCAATTCTTTTTGTAAAAAACGGTCTGTATATTATATTAAGGGTATATTTTTCTTCTTTTTATCAATGTTTAAATTTTTAAAATTGAGCTAGATATAACGGAGTTACATAACAAACTATACATGCACCTACCTAAAATCGGTTTTTTGACCACAAATCCCGATTTTGAGGGTAAATTCACAAAACTAAGTATGCAGTTATCTTATGTTCAACTAGACCTACAACCTCTACCATGTCTCGAGCCGAGTTTATTTTCACTGTTACACCGTGTTATTTGTCCTTTCAACGAGGGTTACTTACAAATTAAAAGCATTAAAAAAGATTATCCAAAGATTATCAAAATACAAATTAAAAGCATTAAAAAGGTTACAACATTCAATTGTGGAGTTAGATAATCAGAATAAACCTCTCTTAAAACAGGTTTTTTGTAATGTTTTTATGTGTTTTATGATGTAATAAAGGTTATAAATACAGAATAGGATGGCGGAATATTGAAGATTCTACATGGGCTGATATGTCACAGGATTTTTCAATAGGTGACACCACTAGAAAACAAACAGAACTCATTTCGAGAGGCCCACCTATCACTAGTTTATGTATGAAGAATGAGTTTCCAGGGAAAGATATTCAGATCGAATGAGGAAGTCATCGCGGAAACCGAGACGTATTTCGGCTTGGACTTTCCTAATTTATACTTGTAGGAGTAAAATAAACTTCCGAGACTAAAAATCTTCTGAACATTTTGGCAAAATTTTTACTATATGAGAGTAAAATTAGTAATTATTTTGCTATATTGTTAAATAGTCTTCTAAAAAATAAATTTGACCAAAATTAGTGGTTTCTTCACACAATTGGTCTTGAACCAACAAAAACGTGCAATATTAGATAATATAGATATCATTAAGTAATCTTTATGACAAAAATGTCTGAATTATACTTGACTGCCCCATTTCCTAGTGGGTAATCAAAACTTATATTAACAACACAATACAATGGCAACCCTAAAACCTAGATAAACAACAAAATAGAAAAAAACATCCTCCCCAAACACAATGAGAGGCAAAAGATTAAGAGTAGAAAATAGTAATGAAACATGTAGCTTTTTACTCTTCTAACTGAATTCCGTTTACAGCCTGCAGTAAAAAGAGCTTTTTTGAACGCAGTGAGAGCGTTCATGATTTGATTAAAAATTGTTTGCGTCGTGTGTTGAGTGGGTGGAAGGGGTTTAAAAGAGAGTGATAAGATTTTTCCAGAGGGTAAAATGACTGATGCTGCCAATTTCCTTGCTGACAACGCCACAACAATGGGGAAAAAGCATTTGAGCACGTAGTCTGGCTCTCTAGTTGCTTGCTCTCACGTTCTCTATCGCATTGGTAGCAGCAGCCACTCCAGCCAGACCAACGAGCGAGCAGGCCATTTAGGCAGCCAGCCAGACAAGCAGTCAGTCAAACGTGGAGACGGTTTGAACTGTTTGTTTTGTGTGCTGCTAAGCTGGAAAAACGTACAGTAGTAAATTTTCTTCACAAACAAATTATTTTCAATGCGTTGCAAAAATAGATAAAAACAAATGAAAGAGAAAATGTCTTTTAAAAAAATTACAAAATGTTAAAACCGAGTGAAGAGATACGCGCGAAAAACAAATAAAAACTAGCTGGATAAACGCAGAAAACGCATGTCTGACGGTGTGACCATTGTTTGACTATGACGCCAGGCATGAATGTGCAGCAGCTGTAGCTGGGACTCAGCCAGATGCTCTGTAGCTATAGCTGTTGAGCTGAAAAGCTGAAGAGCTTGAGTTAAACGCTAAAAACCTGCCGTAGCTGCCATAGCAGCGGAATGTTACCATTTCTAAGATCAATGCAACAACAAAAATTAACAAAAACATTTTTTATTAAAAAATCTTAAAAAAAAAGAAATTGAAAATTTTATTTGAAAAAGTGAAAGCTCTCAGAGCAAAACCACCGCTGGACGGTGGTGATGTGACGCAGAAAAGGAAGAGGAAGAAAAAAAGAAAGAGAAAAACAAAGTGCAAATTTAATGCACTAAATATTCCACCGCGGCGGCACACATCAATGTCAAAGTCATCAAAAGTATAAAAAAAAATAATTAATTAATAAATAATTTAAAAGCTTCCGTGATTAAATTAAAAGTTTAACAGCTTAAATCAAGTGAATGAGCATTAAATGCTCTTAAAAAGTAGCTTAAAGTTTAAATAAAAGATAAAATTAATTTATTTTAAAACCCGTGTATATGAAATAAAAAAATTCCCAACATAGGACAAGATTTTTGTTCCCTGTCACGGCCGTAAGACGACGGACGGGCGGTTCGGGGTTCAGTGCGTGTCTCCAGTCGTCAACGTGTGTGGAAAAAAATATTAAGTACAAATAAGCTGGAGCTACATAGGTGTACAAAAGCCAAATTTAAATATATACATACATATGTATAGCTAGATGTATATATGTATAAAATATATACATATGATATACATCAGTATGTCAAAAATTGCCAAAGTTAAAAAATTGTGAATAACAAAAAATAGTGCTTTCCTAATGTTGTGTTAATTTTGCAATTTTTATTGCATTTGCAAGATAAAAAAAAAAAAAATTAAACAAATTTTCAGCATTTTTGTTGAAATTTTGAGAAAGCCGAATGTTCATGTTTTTCGCCAAGTTATTTTAAGACGCGTTCAAGCGCCGCCATTGCTGTGGCGGGCACTGATGCAGATTCGTTGATAGCAGCGCAGGAGACGGAGACGCCGCCGCTGCCAACAGAAACAACAATAACAACAACAACAACAACACCAACAGCACAAACAACAATAACAATAACAACACAACCAAAAGCAACAACTTCAACAACAAGAAGATTGACGCCACCATCACCACCACGGCTGGTGCTAGGAACAAGGACGAACGCAACAACAACAATAATAACTACAACAACAACGCCGACGACTCCAAGTTCAACAGCACAAGAGACGGCGACAACAGCACAAGTGAAGACGACTTCGCCGCCGCCAACGACGACAAGCAAGAAGAAGAAGAAACATCATATCACGTTTACTACGCCACAAAGTTCACCACGACGCAAGAAAAAATATTCACCACAGAGCACAAGAGAAAAATTGCAAAAACAATTCAACATCACAGCAAAAAAGTCAACAACGTTAACAGCAACATCAACAGCAGCAACAACAACAACAACAACGACCAACACAACAACCATAACAGCAACGGATATCGAAACAGCACCAACAACAACACCATCACCAGCAGCAGCAGAAGCAGCAACAACAACAACAACGTGGTGTGGCGGTCTCAACTTTTTGGTTTATATGGTTTGCTCATTTTGTTGTTGCTGTTACAATTTTAGAAACTCACCAGCAAGGTAAACAAACTATATTCCTTTATATCTGAACTTTTAACTCATAACACTCATTGTTTATAACAGCTATATTCATTGTTGAAACATTTTTGCTCAAAATGTCATATCTTTTAAGACACTTCAGCGTTTTTATTATACATGCATACAATTTGGGGAGTAAGCGGCGGGAAGCAACTCGCTATTTTTCTATTTTTCACCCTCATCTAAACGCTCTTAAATCCACTTTCTCTCTCTCTCTCTTTATGGCGCTATACCTATGTTTCTTCCTGTCTATGCCATATTTTATCCTTGCTGTTTATAAAAGCTTAGAAAAAAATTTCATGGTCTTCATGGTATATAACTCAAAATGATTTTTTGGCGCTCTTTAGCAATTTCTGCTTGAGCCTTGATGAGAGACGCACCGGTGTACCTTGAAAAATTTTGCCGATGTCATTTATTCCCAAAGCCACAGTATATTTCTCCGAGAGAATAAGAGGAGTGGTGAAAGGATGCCACAGGATTTTTACACTGAATAAGTCAGCTAGCTGTCTAAATCAGAAGGTTTGAAATCGTCAAAACAGAAAAATGTCCTTCTGTAGTGACAGTTGGAAGAATGAGATTAATAAGTGTTTAAGGCCAAAATAAAGGCATTTTTCTACTTTGGATAATTAATCATTAAGAATTTTTCATTTTTTTTTTTTTTTGTTTTCAAGGAGAGTTTGGCATCTTAAGTTTGAGTTTCTTCTTCTTTCTTTTTAATGAACTTAAAATTCATTACTCTCATTACTCATTACTACTCTGGCCGACTAATAAAAACAATTCCAACTTTTTATAAAAGGGCCTACGGTGACTTTCTTTTTAATTCACATATTGTTTTGACACTGACAGTTATTTCGACCATCCTGTTGGACTTTGGCATCAGGAAAAATTACAGCAATTTTGCTCAAAAAGTCATATCCAATGAGGCGCATTTTCATCTCGGCGGTTATTTAACGGCGTTAGACTTTTTTGTGGAGTGCCATAATATCCAAGTTATGTTTAGAATCCAGAAACATTTCATGCAATTAAGAAAATTTTGTTCGCTCTATTGCTAAAATAGGGGCCGGGCCGAAACTATAGGAAATATGTTGCAAAATTTGCAACAGGATGGGCTACTACAGGGCCAATCAAGGCAATCATTTTGAATCAAGTTATATTCTACAATTTTTCGAAAGGTTTGTTCTTTTTAATAAAGAAAAAAATTATCGGTATATAATGAAGTTGTCTATATAATTTTAAAAAAGAAACCAGACTAGTGTCCTCTCCAGATTAGTGAATCCTTTATAAGCATTCACTGTAGTGCATAGACGAATCCAAGTTTTTACTGGATTTACTTCTTTCAACTTTTCGAAAAATAAGTCTTCAAACTAATAAAGTAATGAATCTTTTATAAAGTATTTTTGACGTAGAATACGTCATTCTCGGAGGTAAGTAGGGTGGTTGATAGTGATCAGGTGTCGGTATTTATATAACTTTTTGAGCCTTTGGTGGGCCTAAAGTACTGATCGCACAATGTTGATGTTAGCACTTGTTGGTCTGCTTGATCCTCAATGCGACAAAAATTCATATTAGAACTCTCTAACTTATATAAATTTTACCCAATTACATGAAATATAAAGCCAACATTTGATGTTTTTGTTTGCTTAAACTTGCTACCTATTTATCGACAGTTTCCGGTTTTATCGACAAAACCATAAAATTTGTATGGGAGCCCCCCTAAGGAGTGGTCGGAGGGAATAGGTGTCAAAGGCAAAAATGTTCCTTTTGCAAAAGTAATGGGGGTCGGTGATACATATTAACCCTTTCCGGCACAAACACAATAAAATTTGTATGGGAGCCCCCCTAAAGAGTGGTCGGAGGGAAAAGGTGTCAAGGAAAAAAATGCTCCTTTTGCAAAAATAATGGGGGTCAGTGATACATATTAACCCTTTCCGGCACAAAAACCATAAAATTTGTATGGGAGCCCCCCTAAGGAGTAGTCGGAGGGAATAGGTGTCAAAGGCAAACATTTTCCTTTTGCAAAAATAATGGAGGTCGATAATACATATTAACCCTCTCTGGCACTCTCTTAAAGGTCATATGCTCAGGTGTATGGAATAAATATACAAAAACCATAAAATTTGTATAAGAGCCCCCCTAAGAAGTGGTCGGAGGGATAAGGTGTCAAACGCAAAAATGTTCCCTTTGCAAAAGGAATGGGGGTCGGTGATACACATTAACCCTTTTCGGCACACTTTTAAAGGTCATATGCTCAGGTGTATGGAATAAATAAACAAAAACCATAAAATATGTATGGGAGCCCCCTAAGGAGTGGTCGGAGGGAATAGGTGTCAACGGCAAAAATATTCCTTTTGCAAAAGTAATGGGGGTCAGTCATACCTATGAACCCTTTCCGGCACTCTCTTCAAGGTCATATGCTCAGGTGTATGGAATAAATATACAAAAACCATAATATTTGCAAGGGAGCCCCCTAAGGAGTGGTCGGAGGGAATATGTCATCAAAAGCAAATTTAATAATTCTACGTCTTGTGTTACGACATAGTCGAAACTGCTGTATCTTTTTTTTTAATTCGCTATAGTTTTCTTAAAGGGATAATCAACGTCTGCGTTGACAGATCGAGGACATTCTTTTCTTTTTTGTTTTATTCAGTACACATTGAAATTTCACCATGCAAAGACATTACATTAACCCTTTCGAACCCTTCTACATGGTATTTTGCTCATAAAATGACAACAACAAAAGAATTTTTCAAAATTAGTTTTGTTATTTATTGCGTCATTCAAAAGCTACAAATTATCGAAGTCAAAATTAGCGAAGTCGATGCGGCCAGTCACGACATGCATAGGAAATTTCTCCACTGCTTGGACAAGAGCGTGCTTTAGAGACTCTATATTAGGTGTCGAGTAGAGCAAGTTATACCCTCTAACACGGACCACAATTAGTAATCCAATGGGTCCAGGTCTGGGCTACCCACTGGCCACTGATCCGTGGAAATTAAGTCCGGAAATTAAAACGACATTGTTTTTGAGTCCCTCTTGAGTCAATTTAGTCTTATGGGCCGGAGCAAAATCTAATTTAAAGGTCCACGGCTTGTTTTGAAATAATGTCGTGTTAAAAGGCTTCACAACCAATTCCAAAACATCGCATTCATTCACTTTTACCGAAGTTTTGGCTCCTTTTTCACTAAAATGGAGCTTGGTAACGCCATCATAGGTGACTCCCCACCAAACCAACACAGAAGCTGGATGGTGACCTCCCGGAACTTTCGGAACAAGTTCTGCTGCATTTCGTGATAACAGAGCATGTACTCTATCATTCTGTTAATTGAACGATTTCTCTACGGTGAAAGTTTTTTCGTCAGTAAACAGAATTCGTCTGTAGACATTATCCTAAACGATTTTTGCTTATGTTGTTCCTTTAACGCTAACGTGAGAAGGTGTCCGGTGTGTCTTTTGTATGCTCTGAGCTCCAACTCATATTTAAGAATGCAAGAGATCGATCCCACGACAAGATTTTCTGCTTTCGCAGCAGTTTTCGCTTGATTTGAGACTTCACCGCCTTGATGGCACGTGGCCGTTGTTATGCAGACGCTTATATGATCCCCGATCACGTCCTTTTTTGCGCTCTTTTTTCGTTTGATGAGCTCTGTGATGAAAGTATGTTATAAAGACGGTCATTTGATCCCTGAATACTAGCACACTTTTTTCTACTTTTAATACTTTATGCAAAAAAGTATCACGAATATGAGTATGATGAGTGTTGCTGTTAAGTAGGTTTCATTACTGCTTTGATATATTTCATACTAAAAGGGTACTATTTTCATGCAAAAACACAAATGTTGTGAATAATTGCACAGCGCAACCCTGTTTTGATCTCGTGATTCCATATTATTTTCGAATCATTTGGTGCCCATTGTCATTGGGCAAAATAAATTACCTCGCTCACTCTCTCAAATTTCCCTTTTACATTGAAACAACAACAATGCGTGACCGTGACGAGCCCGTGAGCGCCTGTATAACAACAGCTTTACAAGACACAAACGGCCGGATTTTGGTCGGTCGATTATTCCACCAGTATGCTCAAACAACTTTATAGTACAGTACACAAAATTACGAGTGACTTCAAGTGGTCGCAAGGTCCAAAAGATATCGCCTCTTTCCATGCCAAATTTTTTTAGACCAACTATAACAACAAGATTTTCAAGTCTCATTGAGTCCCATGAGAGTACTAAGCACAATATTGGTACTAGATGGGCCTATAGACTAGAAAAAAGTAAACAATTTTTACCGAGCCAGAATTTCATTTTCGCCACCAGAGGATCTGGTGTGCTCGGATATTTAGTCCCAATTTGTGGTTTTAATTTTAAATTTGGGATATAATGTCCCAGCGGTTCATAATAAAAAACACTCACTAGTAAAGTAAAATAAATTTTATTGATTTATAAAAAGAATACAACATATGATATGGCGTAAAACAATTGAAACATTGTAAAACTTCTCATGCCCTCGAATTATCTGAAGAATCACAGAGTATATTTGCGATTTCGTCGTCAGCCAGTTTACCTCTCTTGGTAGTCATGCCTATTGGGTGAAGAAATTTGAATATGACTTCATTAAACTTACAAACAGTCTATGTTCTCCTGGGCTATATAAGCCATAGTCAAAATACCACTGGGATGTATAATACCATGAAGTGAAAACACTAATAAAATATAATATTTTCCACTTTTTTCGAAGTTTTTCTTTTTTTTCTCTTGAATTTCGTAACACGTGCTCAAATTTTCATTGATCAGAAGCAATTGCAGGTGTCAAGTGTCAAACAAGCAATGTCAAAGCTGCATTGAAGATCATAAATAACGGATGAATAAAATTTCCCTGCATATTCTTCAACAAATATTACCTAGAGGAGTTTATTTAAACTATTTGGGATATATTGTACCGACTGGTTCGAAAGGGTTAAATTTAACCTTTCGAAAATGATTCTAATTTTTTCCAAAATGCAGACGGAGTCAACGTCACGGTCAATGAACCACGCCATCGCGAAATGATTGAGGGTTGGTTACTGCCAAACGTTGACACAATTGATTTCGATGCGCACTAGTACCAGCAAGATAGTGCAACGAGCCATTCACCCACCGAAACAATCAATTTGCTGAATGAGGCGTTTGGTGAGCGAATTTTGTCACGTTCTGAATCTGTCGATAGGCCGCCGCGATCGTGTGATTTAATGCCCCTTTATTATTTCTTGAGAGATTAAAAATTGAGCTTTTCAAGAGAAACATTTTTTGTTTGTCTTTAAACACAGGGTATTACCAAGGAGTATTTATAAATTTGACACTCAAACTTTGAGAATAAGGCATGGTATGATATGATGGATAAATGGTATGGATGGCCATGACTTGGCCATGAGATTGGAATCGGTTGGTAGTACCTACTCGACTACCGAGGCCAAGGGGGGCACTTCCCCTCCCCCCTGGACTGAAAAAATTTTATATATTTTTATTTCCTATGTGTATATGTAACATTTTCATATACGTGCACACCAATGCATACCTTTGCATCCACCTTGAAAAATTCCCGTGGACGCCTATGACCGAGGCCATAAAATATAACCTTTATATATCACAACATAATATAAAATTGTATTGCCCTCTTTTTAAATCATTTGAAGTCTTCGATTAGACCACGAAAAGAAGATCAATAGACATCGAAAATTTTAAGCAACAGTCCAGGTAGACCAGCTTTCATTCTAAATTATTTTAAAAACGGAAAGCTACTTGAAATACGTTAAATAAAAATTTTGGTTTTTTTGTACGCAAATACAATGAAACTACATTTTTTTTTTCATTAAAATTATAGCGACACTCATCAAGAGCTATTCTTACAGCAATAAAATGCTTGAAATGCTTGTTTAAAATCATCTTCAAATGATAAAATCGTGCTTTAGCACTCACATCAAAAGAGTTTTCCCGGTATACAAAGAGGACAAGGTTTTCTCTACAGAGCACAGGTAGAGCTTTTTACTGCTGCAATAAAAGCTCTACCTGTGCAGCTTGCTTTACTCAATGCAAAGTTAATGGAACGCTTTTCTTTCTTCATTCTCCCCCATACTCTCTCTATTTTCCTTAACCACTTCATCTTCTCATTTTCACTCGCTGTGTTTTCTGTTGTATACGCGTACGTAGCTGCTCGCTGCATTTTTCATCATGAAAATTTCCAGTTTTCTGACTAAACTCTTGCACGCAAAATGCATTTATAACGGCTCTCCTGAAATCAGTCATGCTCCGCTTCAAAACAAATCTTATCTTATTTTGCCGCATATTAAGTATTGCAGCATTTATTTGTTCGTCGCTGTTATTTTTGTTATTAAGTTTTTTTGCTCAAATGCTATTGCATCTCGCGTTATCTTATGAATACAAATATTATGCGCTAGGGGATAAAAATAATGATTTCTGAATATTCAATATTATTAGATATTTATGCCCAGAGCAGAAAGAAGATTTCATAGAAAATGATTTGAAAGCATCTTTAAGTTCAAAGGTATAAACAATCAAGATGTTAAAATCCTTTAAAATTTTATTGAAGATATTTTAGAAAAATTAAAACATTCTCGTGACGAATTTTGAGAATGTATGATTTTTTTTTTGTTTTTATAAAAAAATAAGAAAACTCATTGTGTCTGGGAATTGAATTCGTGTCCTCTGTGATACAAGACCGGTCGAAATTTTCACTTTTTGAAATAAATCACCATAACGTTCATATCAATAAAATTCATAAAAGTTTTAAGAAGACTTTTTATCAATTTATGAAAAAAAAACGACCCTTTTTAAGATTTTTTTTAAAAGAAACTATTACATTTATTACCAATATTCCTTTTGGGCATTTTAAAATAAAATATCAGTTTAAGTATTAAAAACAAAATTTTTGCGATTTAGTTTTTATTGACTACTACTGTAATACAGAGGGCGTCATGCAAAAAGTCTTTTCTAGATTGTAGGACACTGTGAATCTCCGTGAATTCTCTGTGAAAAAACTAGATAGATTGAAATTCCATTTTCCATCTCCTCGGGCAAAATGGATTTACCTCTACACGCACCAACACACACCGACACACCTGTATTCTTCGTTCATGACTGTGATGACAAAAGCCACCACTATTGGTCGTGCTACAGCGTAGACCACATCACTTCTGACTGTGTGTGACATATGCTTACCACTATTTGCACCTTTGCAAACTGGCACGCCGAGGCTACTAAGATATATTTTTCACCTCAGAGTATCTAATTCTGACACCTCTTGTACACCAAATTATACACCATATTCAGCACCGTTTTAACCAGTCTTTACAAGACTATCCAGAGACCACAATGCCAATGGTGGAAATTGAGCATAAAGACTATTCTCGTGCTAAAAAATTTTAAGGATCATTGCTATTCCTTCTTAGGCATACGCTACCGTTGATCGAGTCAAACGGTCCACCTACTCCCCAGATTGGGCGGCCAACTCCAGGATCTGGGTAGTACGCTGGGTCCAATTTTGACATACTCTCTCCAGCATATCGGCCGGTATCTCACGAATAAATTCCTCAATATTGGCTTCCAGTGCGTCAACCGTTGCGGGCTTGTCCCTATAGACATAAGCATCAACATGGCCCACAAAAAATAGTCTATAGACGTTATATCGCACGATCTATGCAGCCAATTGATGGGTCGTGAACGTGAAATAAACTGTTCACCGAACTCGCCTCTCAATTTGGCCATTGTTTTGCGGCTATGTGGCATGTGGCACCGTCTTGTTGAAACGACATGTCAGGCTAGTCCAGCTCTTCCATTTAGGGCAAAAAAAATTGTTAACCATCGCACGGTAGCGCTCGCCACTCACAGTAACGTTCCTGCCTTTGACGTCTTTGAAAAAGTACGGACCAATGATGCCACCGGCCAATAATCCACAACAAACAGTGCATTTTTCGGGATGCATTGGCAGTTCATGCAATGCTTGAAGGCTGCTCTTCACACCAAATACAGCAATATTGCTTTTTCGCATATCCATTCAACCAGAAATGAGCTTCGTCGCTGAACACAATTTTCCGATAAAAAAGTGGATCTTCATCCAACTTTACCAGCGCCCATTCACCAAAAGTTAACCCTTGTGGTAGGTCGTGTGGCTTCAATTCTTGCACCAACTGTATTTTAAAAGGTTTTACACCCAAATCCTTCCGAAAAATTTTCCACGTATTGGAGTAACAGAAGCCCAATTGGTGCGAACGGCGCCGAATCGATAATTCATGGTCAGCAACAACACTGGCGGATACAGCTACGATATTTTCCTCTATCCGAACTCTGCGTATGCGTGTTGGTGGTTTAATGTCCATTAATGTCAATTTGGTGCGAAATTTAGTCACAAGATTCTGAATAGCCGCCTCAGAAGGTCGCCCAAACTGACCATAAATTGGAAGAAGTGCACTATGCACTTTCGTCGTCGCTTGTAAGTCGATTCATGGTGCAATTATAGATCAAACTGAACATGTTTAACAGTAACATGTTGCACGACAACAGCTGTACTGCTAAAGAATCACCCTTTATAACCATTTCCATTGTTGAATTAATAAGGTTGTCTTGGGGCAGACTCTACTCTTTTCTCAGTACCCACAACTCTCAAAATCAATGAAAAGCAACAACAACGATTTCATCGGTTTTACATGTTATCAGTTTTCGCTTTCAGATTTTGTATGAGCTGTCAACTTCGATTTGACATTTATGGGCACTCGCTCTCACCCTTACGATAACCTTATTTATTTCGATCATGACCACTTCAAAGGAATATTTAGCGATGTTTAACTGCAATCCTGACTGAAAACACAAAAACTGAAGGTGTTTTTGGGCCGTTTCGTAACCATAGACGAAACATGGATACATCACAATACATCAGAGATGAAGGAACAGTCAAAGCAGTAAACTTCTCCGGATAAACATGCACTAAAGAAAGCTAAGAAGGGTCTATCGGCCAACAAGGTCATTCACATCGTCATTCGCATCGATTACCCTGAAAAGGTTAAAACGATCATCGATGAATATTATTCACAGCTAATAGACAGATTTCACATTGATTTGAAACGAAAACGACCGCATTTGGCCAATAAAAACGTGCTCTTCCATCATGACAACGTACCGGCGCAAACGTATGTAGTCGCCATAGCAAAAATCCATAGATTGGGCTACGAACTGCTGCCCCATCCACAATGTTCTCCAAATTTAAACCCCTGCGACTATTTCCTACAAGGTGGGGCAAAAGTAATCACACTTTTGGAACACCCTATAACTTTTGCAAATGGCGCCAAATGTCAATTCGGTTTTGAAATTTGTGAAGTAAGCCAAAGGCAGTATAGAAAGCGACAAGCCATGAATCGGTTTACTCGGGAAGAACGCGGAATAATTGTTTCCATTTTTTTGCGCAACAATTTGTCGGTTGTATTGGCGTAGCGTGAATTTCGTCACAGATTTCCTGGCCGGCCGACACCAACTGGGCAAACACTGCGGCGTTTGGGCACTCACCTTGAAAAAACTGGGACAACACGAGATCTTCCCAAGGCTGGCTGGCCCCAGAGCAGCCGTTCTACTGAGAATATCACTGCTGTTACCCAAGATGTCGAAGAAGAGCCCGGAACATCGAACAGACGACGTGCCACGCAATTAGGCATTAACCGACGGTCCCTACGCAGAATTTTGGTGACAGATTTGAAGATGTTATTTTAAAAAGTGCAGACAGGCATCAGCTGTTAGTTGTTGATCACCAACCGCGTGTAACCTACGCTCAAGCCATCCTGAATTTCAACGAAAAAGTGAACGATTTTTCATCGAAAATTATTATGAGCGATGAGGCTCATTTCCATCTTTGCGGTTATGTGAATAAACAAAATAATCGTTAATCTCTCGTTTTGGTGATTTGCACTGGCCGGCCAGATCAACCGATTTAACCACTCCAGACTTCTTTTTAAGGGGTTTTTTGAAGTCGCGGGTGGACTTCACCCATAACCTCAGACTTTTCAAGCTATTAAAGAGAATATTCCGCCAAGAATGCGAGAACCTTTTGCCCGAAGTTCTGGCAGGAGTGTTAAAAAAATGCCATAAAACGAGCCCGTATGGTCATCACCTTTGGCGGCGGCCACTTGGCCGATATCATTTTCTCAACTTAATGGAATAAATTCCAATGGATTAGATAAATAAATTTCATATCCAAAACCACAGTTTTTCATTAAAAAAAAAATTACAGCAAAGAACATGGGTGATTTCTTTTACCCCACCTTGTATTTCCAAACCTGATGAATTGGTTCGGCGATAAGAGATCTGTGTAGAATGAAGAATTCATCATCATATTTTAAGGACCTTGATAAAATCTATTATTTGGAAAAAATAAAGAAGTTAGAAAAACGCTGGACTAAATTTATCGATCTAAAAGGAAACTATATTGAGAAAAAAAGCGCTTTGTTTTTGAAAAAAAAAATACGTTTTCTTCAAAAAGTCACTGACTTATCAAATTGTCGACGTATCTATACACGAAAAATCATTATGATTCATTTTTGAACTCGTTTCTTAAAGGAATGTGATTTCTTATTGAAATTTATCATTTTACGAATGTGAATGTTTACAAAAAAAAAAAAAAGCAAACAAAAATGGCAAATTAATTTTTGTTTTTGCGTTATCTAATTTTTTTTTTTTTTTCGTTTTTGACACAACGCTATTCGAGCTTGCAAAAAAAAAAAGAAAAAAATTTCTTAAAGAGAAAATGTAAACCCAGATACTTTCGTACACTCGCACTTTTCGCCAAACCTAGTCTTGTGGCTCAGTGGGTACAAATTAATGTTATCCTTCATCAGAAAATTATGATGACACTTTCAAGCTCATTTCAAATGCGACTTTATTCCATTTCAAGCAAGTGAATCGCTTTCTTCACATTAGTCCAAATGTGAACTCTTTGAACTTTGAGCAACATGGAGTTTATTGACTTAAAATGCCGAAAATACGACATTAAAATGTTTGTGTAGCATTTAAAATGGGCATTCATCCATTGTAGCCCTTAAACAACACGAAAAACAACACGAAAAACAACAGCAACAATAGCAACAATAGCAACAACAACAACAACAACAACAACAACAACAACAACAACAACAACAACAACAACAACAACAACAACAACAACAACAACAACAAATTTTGCTTAAGCAATGCTCTCGTGAGATTGCTGCGAGCGAATCATTAGCAGCAGCATCCAGACATGTTGCCGCTTACAATGTTGTTGCTGCATGTCTTGCGCACAACAGCAAATACAATGCAGCAGCAACACCAACAACAAAAACAAAAACAACAACAGCACCAGAAACAACACCAACTGACAACAATTTTGGGGCTAACTTCTGACAGCTGCTCTGATTTGAGCGAGCACTTTGCAAGGAAACAGCTCTGCTGCTGCTGTTGCTGCTACCTTAATTTTTGAAGAGCAACGAACCAAGATGGCGTCCACTCAAATTTTTTTGTTGTTTATAGCATTATTGCTGTTGCTGTCATATGTTTGTGTCAAAGTGACAGCAACTAAACATAACCTCAAAACTTTTGGTTTGATTTCAGTTATTTTACTTATATTAAAGCTGAGAGAGAGAGATGGAGAGAGAGAGAGAAAGTGCGCGGCCTAGTGAGCTAGAGTTAGTTCACTTTGAAGACTTGCAGAGAATTGTTTGGGGCCAATGTGTGTGGTCGTTGTTATTGTTGTTGCTGCTATATTTGTTGCTCCTCATCCTCATCATCATCATCATCATCATCTGACCAGCCTGACCAGAGAGCGGCTGCTGCTGCTTTTCAATTTGAATTCGTGAAACATTCACAATTTAATTGCACTTGTTGTTGTTGTTGTTGTTATTGATGTTGTTGTTCTTGCCTGTGCCGCTATGCAGAATTTGCTTTAACTAAAGCTCCCACTTGCTGCGCTCTCGCTTACACTCTGCTCCACTAACTCGCTCGCTCTCGCTCTAAAACACTGTGTGGCTCGTTTTATCTTGCGATTTGCTAGGTCGTTTTCAAATTTGCCGACATTGCGTCGTCGTCGTCGTCGAGTTGTCGTCTTCTTCTTCTTCGCCGTTCTAAATAAGTTTTTGTGTTTTTTTTTTTCTGCTGTTCATGCTTCATGCTTTTTCACATATTCACATATTTATATATTTAGTTTTTCTCGTCATCGTTCTCGTCGCTCTACTTCGTGCGCTTCGTAATTTTTGAGCTGCTGCTACTGCTGCTGCTCTTGACGCGAAATTTCGACAAGCTAGCAAAATAAATAAAATCTTAAAATTTCCAAAACACTTTAAGAAGCAAAACTAAAATGTTACGAGCTAGACTAATAAAAAAATCGAATCGAAAAAATCATAAATTTAGAACAGTGAAAATTTTAGTGTGAAATTCGTTGTAGCAGTGAAAGAAAATCTAAGCAGAAAAATTAATTGAATAAGAAGCAGCAGAGAAAGGAAAATGTAAGAGACGCAGAAACGTCAAATTCGCTAAAATGACATTCTCTGTTACGACTAAGCACTAAGCAAATGTAAAACAATATAACAAAAAAAAAAAAAAAATAATGCTGGCAATAAAACTAGTTCAAGAAGTAAATATGAAAATATTTTTCCAAACTAGTTTGACAAAGTATGAAAATGCAAAAATGCTAAAATAGTGCAATAAAAAAACCGGAGCATAAAATTCTCCCAACTGACGCAGGCGTTAAAATGTTGTTGACGCGCGTTGAAAATATGTTTGAAAAACATACAGAATAAAAAAAAAACACCTCTCTTCTACAACTGTTATCTAATATTTACTAATTTGTAAATAAAACTATTTATTATGTTCTCAAATATTATTCTTAGACCTTAACTTCGCTGTCAACAAGTTGACCACTTTGCTGAAAATTTCATTCTTACCAATTTTTCATTCAACCCACTCACTCACAAGCTAGATATAAAAAATTATTTTTAATATCATTAGTTGTTTTTTTTTTCATTTTTGTTTTTCTCGCTTATTCCGCTTTGCCTTAATTTCGCATTACGTCGAAATAATCAAATCTCTGTATAAACTGCTTGATGTGCGCTCGAACGAAACTAATTGAAACGAAATCAGCGTCGGAAGCATTGAATTTTCTAGTGATGAGCTGAAAAACGAATAATTCCCCAGGGAGGTGTGCGCGGTGTGGGTGGCGTGAAATGCCGACAAAACGCATCTGGCGCACCGCAACATGACAACCGCTGCGCTGTTGTGCCATGGCACCATGGCACAGGCAAGGCAAGTCAAAGCATACTAAATGCATCAGAGACAAATTGGCACACAGACTGACAAACTAGCAGAGTGCTTGACAGACAGTCAAACAGGCAGTCAGTCAGTCACACAGTTAAGCAGTTAGTCAGATTGCTTAGTTACAAGACGCATAAATTGCATATATTTTCTGTCAAAAACTGCTGCTGCTGCTGCTGGATGTATTTGGAATATTCTCAGAATTCTATAAAAAAATTGTGTTTACAGACTTTTTGTACTTAGTGTTGTTGGTATATTCCCACTGAACCACAAGCAAAGGTTTGGTGAAAAGTGAGAATTTAAAATACGTTTTGAAGTTGTTATATTGGTCAATTGCATACGAAACGCTCCTTTTTCGTCCCCACTCTTTTTACTCTGTTTTTAGGTAAAAACAAAAAGAAAAAAAAAATAAAAAATTGGAAAGTGATCACTGATGAATATTTATTGACAAAACATATTTTTCAGAATCCTAAAATTATTTGCATATTTGTTTTGAAGAATATTATATTGCTCTCTCGTACTCGCTTAATGCAAAAACATGTGTCCCCAGCTACACTTTTTGATGAAAAAAGTGAAAAAAAAATTGAAAACAATGCAAAAATCTTACAAACAATAACTGTTTTCTAATGATAGCATTTATTTCATATCCCAACAAACAAAATGATTCACTAATGTTATCGTTTACGAATCGCATTCTCGTACATTTCATGCATTAGCAATTATTAGAATCGATTCACTTATAATATCGCGAGCGGGAGAAATTCCTCCTTTGTTAACGAATCGTCAAATCCGAAAAAAGGAATTCATTAACGATTCGCCAAAACTTAAGAAGCAATTCGTTAACGATTCACCGAGACGAATCTTATCTTATCTTAATGACAGAAATTTTGAATAAAAATTATATTGTGCACTTGGTATGAACCAGAAATTTCAAATGATATAAGTTTCATTCGAATTTGTTGTCTTTAAAAGGGGTATAAAGGAAAGTAAAATTTTGTGTTTAGGTATTAATATATAGGGTGTTTTTTTTAGGGGTTTGTTTTTTGAATTGAAATAAAACACAAGAAAATCGTTTTAATGTCCATCAATTTGGCTTTATTGGAGGAATAATTTTATTCCATTAATGTTTAAATATGATTTCGGGCATGTGGCCGCCGCGGCTGGCTCGAATAAAGCCAATTCTACAGGTCCAATTTTCAACCACTTTTTCGAGCATATGGGGCCGTATTTTGGCAATAACGCCACGAATGTTGGCCTCCAAGTCCCCTAACGTTTCTGGTTTGTTGGCGTAGACGAGCGACTTCACATGTCCCCAAAGAAAATAATCCAATGGTGTCAAATCACACGATCTTGGTGGCCAATTGACAGGTCCATTCAGCGAAATTATGCGCTCATCGAATGTTTCCTTCAATAAATCGATTCTGACGTGCGCTGTGTGGCATGTAGCGCCGTCTTGTTGGAACCACAACTCATCCACATTCATGTCATCCAATTCGGGAACAAAATAGTCTGTTATCATGGCTCTATACCGGTCTCCATTAACGGTAACTGACTCTCCAGCATTATTTCGGAAGAAGTATGGCCCAATGACTCCACAGAGCACACCAAACAGTCAGTTTTTGTGGATGTAATGGCGTCTCAAGGATCTCATGTGGATTTTCTTCACTCCAAATGCGGCAATTTTGCTTGTTGACGTAGCCATTCAACCAAAAATGAGCCTCATCACTGAACAAAATTTTGCGATGAAAATCAGCATCGAGATTAATCTCATTTTCGGCCCATTTGCAAGCGTTGTTCTTTTGTCAACCTGTTCATTATGAAATGGCAAACCAAACTGAACATAAATGACATTAGAGTTGCCAGATTTGACCACAAAATGCCAGTTTTATCTCTATTCGAAAAACAAACCCCTAAAAAAAACACCCTGTATAAGATAGCAATAACAAATTTTTTTTGAAAATTAAATAAGAACATAAACTAAATATCGAGTATAATTGGGCACAAAAGAATTAGTTCACGAATCGTTACATATAACTGAAGTCACTCGGTAACGGTAAAACTGAAAATAGTCGCTAAAAATAAGAGTAATGGTTCGTAAATGAATTGCTAAAAATTAGAGAAGCAAATTGCTAACGAATCGCTTAAATTTAAAGAATTGATTCACTAACGAGTCATAAAATTGTTGGAAGGCGATTCGATAGTGAATCGTTGAGACTGAAAAAAAATATTTAATTAGAAAAAAATAGTTTCTTTGTTTCGATTGGGCTAAAAACATTTTCAATGGAATTTAACATAGTCATCATTTCAATCGGTGCTTTTTTTAAGCATCAAACCAACCTATGATGCAGTCGTAACGAAACTATTCGAAAACAATTAAAAAAAAAGTTTCATAAGCGATTCGTTAACGAACCACCCCTCGCCAAAATGTTTATTGGGATGTTTTATTTTGTTGTTATTCTCAAAGCATTGTCATCGCGAATTTGGCTTTCGATATACATTTAGTCTCCAAGCATTGTATTGAACGTCACAGCTTTTTTTACACTTCGTTAGTTTTAATTTAGGAGTGGTAGAGATGACAAGTAAGTTATATTAAGGAAGTGCAGAGGTAAGTTCTCATGAAATTCTATAAATTAAGACGATTAAATAATATTAAAGTAAATTTGTTTGTGTTCTATCAGTTCATTATGTTAAGTACGTGTAAAAATGTATTGAAAGTCTCGCGGAGTTTTATTAAAGCAAAAATAGTAAGTAGAAATAATCCAAGTTTAAAATCATTATTTCATAGGTTTTGATTAATTTCCTTGTTTTAGTATATTTGCAAAATAAGATTTCTAAGAAAAAAAACTAAAAAGTGGCAAATGTATTGAACGTCACTTTTAAGATATGTCACACCACCGGCTGAAGTATTCATTTTGTATTTCGTTTTTGTATATTTTAGAGTAAAATAGCAAAAATAACGCCTGCTGAAATAGCACGAAGATATCGGGAAAAAATAAAGCTAGAGATAAGTAACGAAATGAAGAATATAAACGAAAGTAAAAAGAATGGTACCTATGTTTGACTTTGACCTGATTTTTGTTTTTACTAACTGATATCGCCCATTTCACATTGAAGTGATCAGTTTCGCTGATAATCTCCGATTTGGCTCAAATATTTTTCTTGTATTGGTCTATTGATTTAAAAATCAAATCCGAAGTTATAAGTTTTTAGAATAATTTTTCGCGGCCAAAATAGGGTCTATTTTGAGACAACGTAGCTCAATCAACTTAAGACCGATTACCGGTAATATAGTATCATTGCAAAAAATATATCATTGAGGAAAAGTATAACATTTTTGAAAATATTGCAATAAATTGACATTTTGTTTTATTGAGTTTAAGTTAAATACCATGTCAGCAACACATGCTATAATTTTTTTTCTTTTTTATAATTTTCATTTTTTTACGTTTTTACGTTAGGTTATACCTTTCCAATGATATAAAATGAAGATGTGGTTTTAAAGGGTTCAGAAGTTATATTGTAAAACATGAATCTTAATAAACTTTCAATACAAATTCAGCTAGCTATTGAATTTTTAATTTTTTGTAAAAAAATAAAGAAAAAAAAATTGGATGATAATTTTATGTATAGCTGAATAATATACTTTATATTTCCTTTTAATTTTTTTTTTTTTTTTTAAAAAAAGAATAAACCTGATTTTGTTAAACTCCCAATTTGATTAACATTATTTGGCGCAACACAATGTATTGAACGTCACAAAATGTATTGAACGTCACCCTGTTGTTTTTTCTGAAATTGCTTATTATTTAACACTTTTCTATTATTCATTGCTGCAAGTCTACTACTTTGAAAATAACCTCTACGTTGATGTCTTTTTGGTGAAAAATTTTAAGTTTTTCCCGTCAAAATTGTAAAATAAGTTGGTATTTTTGGTGAAAATATATTATTTCTGTAACTAAAATGGTGATTTTTTCAAAAGCTGTTTTAACTGATGAAATAACGTTACAAACATCACAGTAAGCTTTAATTTGCAACATTTTTAAATTTTTAGTGATTTTTCTCGCATATCTGCTATGTGACGTTCAATACAAAAATCGTATAAAAACATGTAAAAAAAAATGTATTTTTTGCAGGGCCTAAAAACAACTTCGAATTCTCCATTAATTTTCACTTAATTTGACCACTCTAATGGGAAAATTTAAAAAACTTTAAAAAAAAAACATGAAAACCTCTTTGTGTACGTTTTTTTTTTTTCAATTGACCCATATATCCTTAACTTTTTTTCCAACTTGTTGTTTTCTAGGGTTTTGTCAAAAAATAAGATGTTACGAAAAAACATTACTCGTAAATTCAACTTTATTTTTAACCACAAATTCAAATTTTCAATTCAATAAAAAGTGTTCTTTCATTATTGAATTCGTGATATTCGAATCATAAATTATAATTTTTAGTTAATTTATGAGTTTATAACTTGATCAAAATAAATGTTTGCTTTTTGTTCGTAAATGAGTTCAAAAATTAATCAAAAATTATAATTTATTTTGTTCATAAATGAGTTCGAAAATGAGTCTTTACACTCTTTAGTGTTTATACAGAAAAAAACACCTATATTTTTTTCATAAAAAATCTCTATTTTTGATAATAATTTTTTCTTTTTCAAATAAAATTTCCTTCAATTAGAATAAATTTTCAAATATTTCTTAACTTGTCGGAAATGAAAATATTTCAAGTCTCTAATAATGATAAGTATTTTTCTTGCACTAAAAAAATTCTCATTTATAGATAAAAATTTCTAGAAAATGAAAAGTTTTATCTATTGTAGATAAGCAGTTCACTATGCGAAATATTTTCTTTAGTAAAAACAAATTCTTTCTTAAAAATAAAAGTCTTTCTCTAAGAACGATATATTTTTGTTAAAAAATGTGTTTGATAACACCGTGTATTCCTGTGTTTACGACCAGAGAAGATGGTATATGTATTTACATATTCTATACATATTTTTTGCGCTGAATTCAAATCCGCAGTCCGTTTTTCTCTATCAGCTTGAGTTTAAGAGTTATAGGTAAAATTAAAAAACAGTTACTTTTCTGATAAGTGCACTGTATCTTTTCAAAGCCTCAGCCAATTTTAATTGTCTTAAATAGGTTTGATTAAAAAATACGAGACCTAACTAAATATAACTGTTTACAAAAATTCATTGTCTTCTGTAGTTTTAAAGATTTCAGCCTTAATAAACCTGATAGAGAAAAAAGGACTGCGGTTTTGAATTCAGTGCCCAAAAATACATATAGAACCACTTTCGCTTGCTCTGGCCCAAATGTTGAACTCATTTCGTAAACCTGTGTAGTTAAACATAAATGATAATATTGTTCCCTATAAATGATTTTGAAAATGAGTCATAAATGATAAAATTTGTTCGTAAATTAACTCGAAAATGATTCATAACTGATAATTTGAACTCGAAAATTTATCATAACTATTGAAATTTATCATACTGATGATAATTTGAGTTCGAAAATGAATCACAGATGAGTCTTAATGATTATTTCAGTTCGAAAATTAGTCATAAATGATAATTTTTGCATCATAAGTGAGTTCGAGAATTAAACATAAATAATAATTTTTCGTGCGCAAATAAATTTGAAAATTATTGATGCATGATAATAATTTGTTCATATTTAAGCTCGAAAATAAATCTAAAAATTTTTTTTAAGATTTTTGTGTGTAAATGAGTTCGAAAATATATCGCATTTATCTTTTTTTTTTTTATGAATCATAAATGATAATTTTCTGACTAATGATTTTGAAAATGAACATTCAGTTCGTAAATTAATTCGAAAATTTATTATAAATTATGATTTTTTTTCTTCATAAATGAGTTCGAAAATAAGTCTGAAATCATAATTTGAGTTCGAAAATTAATTATAATGGATCACTTTTTGTTCGTTTATGATTTCTAAAATAAATCATTAATGATGATTTTTTTTTTTTGTTGTAAACGAGTTCGAAAATAAATCATAAATGATAATTTTTTTTTTTCATAAATATGTAAATTGTTTTAAAAATGAATTATGAACAATAAAATTTTTTTCGTCACTCAACTCGAAAATGCATCAAAATTATAATTTGTTTTCGTAAATAAATCATAAATGAGTCTAAATAATAATTTGAGTTCGCAAATTAATCATAAAATAGTCGTAATAGTAATGATAACTTCAGTTCGAAATTCAATTATAAAATCATAATTTGTTGGTATTAAATTCGATCGAAAATTGAATATTAATAATACTTCTTTGGTCGTAAATAACTTCGAAAATTAATCATAAATGAATAATTTTTGTTCATAAATGTGCTCGAAAATGCGTCATACATGATAATTTTTTGTTATAAATAAGTACATTAATTAATCCTAAATTATCTTATTTTTTTGTTCACAAATGTTTCTTTTGTGCATTCTTAAATGAGTTAAAAAAATAATGATTTTTTATCATATCAGTAGAAGCAATTTATCATATACAAGCCATTTTTTGTTCATTTTATCGGTATGTAATAATAAATATTATGCAACAATAAAATATATAATTAAAAAAAAAAATAATTTTTAACTTATTTCTGAACAAAAAAGGGTTAGTTTTCAAGTGCCGAATAAGATAGAAAAATTCTTAATTTTTTTACTAATTTCCGAAAAAAAAGTTCCTTTCTGAGAGGCATTTTCGTCCGGAGATTGATTCAAAAAAGGTTCATTTTTGAAAAATAACTTTTGTATGGTTCTTTTTTTAACTCATTTCCGAACAAAAAAAGGACAATTAATGGTTCTTTTTTAACTCATTTTCTAACAAAATAAGGTTACTTTTTGTGAGTCCGACATTTTAGTCCGACAAATTATAAAAGAAAGGCTCCTTTATGAGTGCCGAAAATTAACGTTTCTACCCGAAAAGGTTAATAAATGACCTCGAAAACGGTAGTTTTGGTTAACTTGGTAGATATTGACGAATAAATAAATATTTTTCGAATAAAACAAAAACACAATTTTTTTAATAAGTTTGCAATGTTCGATTCAAATATTCCCCATAATTTCATTGCAAATTAGTTCTCAGTCTTCACATGCATACGATCAATGTTTTTTTGTGATTGTTTGCATAAATTTAAATCTTCTAATGGATCTTTCGAGAGAAATAACTCTAAGGCCAGACCAGCCATGTTATAATGATGTCATTATTTTGTAATCATATGCATGTAAATTAAAAAAAAATATAAGAAAAAAACTCTAAAAGAAAACAGCCCGTCAAGAAAAAAATATAGGTAAAAATATCTATTAACGCTTTGCTAAGTAATGCCCATTCCGAAACGATGGCGAAAATATAGCGCTAAAGCAACAAATTATGAAAAGATTCTGAGCTCGAATCAAAGGACGACCTGGCAGCATTTGATCACCCAACTTTTATTATAAGAGCATTCATACCTGTTGATTCAAACATAGCATGTCCGTTTATGAACCTGAAAAACTTATTTTCAGAAAAAAACAAATAATACTGAAAAATTTATATAAATCTAAGATGTTTAACTTTCGGTCTCGTATGAATAAATAATTAACCAAATTTATTTAAAACTTATGAGAGTTATTTCAGAGTTTGCGAAAATGGCAAAGACAACCTTATTATTCCTCAGCCTTTCTATTATCAACAACCTATTTCTTGATGACAAAATATTTGTTACTTACTTAAAACCTTGGTTTTAGATAAAATTTGGTTTGAGTCCTACCTATATACTGCCTACCTCCCATACAAAGTGACGTCAATAAAATAGAAAAATTTTCAGAAATTTCACAGAAACAAATGTATTGTAATATATTGATGTTTGACTTGTGATTTTTTTATACTACAACAATTGTTTGCATTAAGACATGCAGTTTAGTAAAAACTGATTTTAACAAGAATTTTCTTTCATGCGATCATAATTTTTTAAATGGTATTTTTGGTAAAATTCTGTTTGTCTTTTTCTCAGGAAAAAATGTAATTTTATTATTAGAATTTTTTACCAACCCCCACTATTCCCGACGATTAAATCAACTTTAAGCTTCTCACTCAACTTAATAATATACACATACATATTAATGATATATCGTTGGAAAAGTGCATCAATTACATGTTCACTGGTGTACATACCATTCCAAATTTGTATTTAAGATGGAAGGATTTTTTTTTATTCAAAGTTAATACCATTTGCCTATATTTCAATACTTTTTCAAAAATTTCCTTTGTACAATATCTTGAGTGTGCACATATAGGTGATATATTGTTGAAAAGGTGCATCAACTTCCTCTCCACTGGCATGCATCATATTATAGGTTTGTATTTCCGATATTAGGATTTCAAAATTAGGATTCTTCAAAATTAGTACCATTTGTCTACATTTCACTACTTTTGAAAAATTTCCTTTCGCCTGAATCTTAAGTGTGCACATTAATGATATATGGTTGGAAAGATGCATCAATTACCTGTCCAGTAATTAGATGATGAATTTCCAAAAACATGAAATTCTATGAATTTTTTAAATTTAATAATATTTTTTAAATTTTTCATAAATTTTCCAACTTTTCTGTTTCCAAGTTAATTTCCTTAAAAAATAACTCATAGTGTCGTTATTAAAATTCGAATCTAAAGCTAAATTCGTACTTTGCAAAAAAGTACCAATTTTTCTCAGTAGTGTTGTTAGTTAAATTCGTATTCAAAGTTAAATTCGTACTTTTTGCGAAGTTCAAATGGAGAAGAAATTTTGGTTTGTGTCTTTCCTAAGTTGTATTCGTATTTACAAATTTAACTTCACAAAGTTCAGAAATGATACGACAATAATTCTTTGACTTTATGACAAAAAATAAAAAAAAACATTAAAAATCTTGGCGCGAAGGGAGCTGCCTAAGTAACGAAACTTCAAATTTGTTGCATAGAATTATAACGCGCCATGTAATGGTGTTACGGTAGAAAGAAGTAAAACATACCAGTGAGGCTGATGTTCATAAAAAAAATAAACAAAAAATTCATGACGTCATTAGGCCGCGGAGAAAGCAGCGACAAGAATAAAAATGCATAAATCATGCAACAGCTCTCGATGAGTTTATGCAGCACGGTAAATGTTATGAGTTAAAAATGAAAAATTTATACTTTTTTGAAAAAAAAAAATAAATAAATTATGAAGTCATTAGCTCGCGGACCTAGAAGCTTATTTTACAAAAATTCAATATTGTTGCAGGGAATTATTACTCGCTGAGTAGAAGTGCTACGAAAAATTGGATTTTAATATAGCAAAAAATGGTTCTTTGGCCTTATAATGAAAATTAAAAAAAAAAAAAAATATTAGTCACGAGACCGCTTAATGAAGTAAATATGCAACAATAATTAAAAAAAAGTTGCATGGAATTATAACTCCGTGACTATGCAGTACGGTATAATTTATAGAATAACATATAGTGGAGATTTTTGGACATATCTATATCTATATCTATATCTATATCTATCTATCTATCTATATATATATCTATACTATTATATAAAATGAAAGTGAACATTTTTTGTGTCCGCAAAACTCCAAAAGTGCTGGTCCGATTTTTTTGAAATAAGTTTTAAAATATCACATTTGTGCTACAAAAGGTTCATTGGTTATTGTCTTTTCGAAATTTCAATAATAAGTATCTTTAATTAAAGTGTTAAGTTTTTTAAAAAAACACCCACAATGCCATGCATTGCTTGATCGTTAGCTTTTCATGCGTTTGTGCTGCGAGAGCCTCAATAAACTGCATGTTGCTCTCTACTATAATCTTTTTGTTCTCAGCAAGCACAAAACAACAAAACAAACAAACAAAAACATATACATACATACTTTGCTGCGCTTAAAGCTAATTGGATCGAAGTACATTCTAATATGTTCAAAGTAGTTTTGATGTGGAGAATTAATCTAACACAGTTTTGTTAAAAGGGGATTCACTGACCATATTTAGCATGTTGTTTTTTTGATGAGAATGAGATTTAATCCGACTTGATGTATGTATGTATGTATGTATGTATGTATGTACGTATGTTTATTTGTTTAAAAAGGAACAAACGGCTAACTTTTTACTTTATAGAATTAACATTGTGTGATTCAATAAGTTTTTTTATAAATAAACAAGAGAACTGGGACGGGCATAGGAATATCAAATTTTTGATATTGAATAGTTTTGGAACTAAACGTCGCATGACATAATATGGATATGATAAAACTCAGTATGGAGTTACTAATTGCCAAAGTCTTTCTACTGGAAAACTGGTATGTGCATTGGAAAAGGGGGTGTGGCCCGATTCTCTATACAGAATAGCTATGGAAGCTAAAACCACAGGACATTAAAACTTATAACGGAATTGTCACATTGGAGTGATGTTCTGCTACTGGGAAACTGTAACGGACAGTGGAACATGAGCGTGGTGTCAGACTAAGGTACTAATAAAAGTTTTGAATTTACTTATTATTTCCAATATACTTGCCGGGTGCAGCAACGCGCGCCGGGTATCGCTAGTGGTACATATAAAAAATAAAAATAAAAGCAAAACTAAGAACAAATACAATATTTAATACAAATTTAAATAAGGACAAGTATTAGGGTAAGAATTTGGACAATGTTCAGAGCCAGAAAAAAGATAAGAACTAGGAGTAAGATTTGGAAGAATTTAGGAGCATGGAATAAGATCGGAATCGGGACAAGAATTCAGGCAAGGATTAAAAAGAAGATTATGAAAAGGATCGTTTCAAGGATAAAGACAAAGTCTTAGACACATTTGAAAAAATATTAGGAGAAGATTGGGAAAAGTATAAGAGCAAGAAATAGTACAGATAAATGGTAAGAGCAAGAAATGGTACAAGAATTTGGATACGTTAAGAACAAGATTTAGGACAAAGATTAGGAAAAGACGAATTAGGAAATTGATTCGAACAAGGATAAGGTCAGGAATTTAGACATTGATTTACACAAGAGTTGGGACAAGAATTTGGAAAACAACGGAAATGAAAGGGATAAGAATAAAAACAATGATAAAGATACGCTGTCACCTCAAATCCTACCGGTGGATCCACTATACAGACAACTTCTTTTTCTTTGTATCAAAAAAAGCTGAATCTTTTCAATTGAATCTCGATTTTCTCAATATCCTGACATCATAGATAAATTTCAGTAGCAGATTCGTAGTTGTAGTTTTAATTCGTAGTTCGTAGTTCCGAATGAACAAATCAGAACAGCTCCAGTAAATTTTTGGTGCATAGTTGTATTAAACTCTAAACTTCTAACGTGAACAAATTTCTATGCAACTAAAGTTTATTGGAAAGTTAGTTAGTAGTTTTTTTATTTCTTTTCTTATTCTGGTTTTTTCCCCTTTATGCTCTTGAAAGGTTTACTTCCTGCACTAAAGTTCAATTTTAAAGTGCTCTTTAAGCCAGCAGAGCTTTTGAAAGCATCACTTTGTAATATCTTGTAAGGTTAACTTTTGCTTTCCGCACAGTTTTCATAACTTTCTGCTGTGTTGTTTTTTATTTTGTTTTTTTTTTTTTTTTTTTTTATTTTGTATATTTTCATATTTTTCATTATTTTTTTTTTTTTTTTTTAATGAAAAAATAAACTTTTACTCTCTTGTTCATAGAGTGCCAAAAATATTCAATGTAAAAATATCAACTTTTAATTTAGTTCTGCGCATGCCAACAACTTATGGCTTGAAAATCTCGAATAGTTTCAATTTACAGCCAAGCATTTTGTTTTTGCTGTCGCTGTTGTTGTTGTTGTTGGTGCTGCTGTTGTTTTTTTTTCTTGCTATTTTTGTTGTTTACGCTTTTATATGTAGTCGCCTCTACTTAAGTTTTGACATTCGCCATAAAACTTGCGGTGCCGGAGCGCACAAGAACATCGAGTGAACATGAAATGTGGTACACCGCAGGGGCTCTTCTTCACTCGTATCGTTACGAACACTCTAAAGTGCCAAACACAAATGAACATACATAGTCATAAACACATTCACACACACACACACACTTAGTACACTTCACCAGAGTGAACCTAAAAACGTAACCAAACTCGGCATGATGCTCGATATTAGCAGCAATTTTGAGGCAAATAAAGAAAATTTAGTGCAAAGCATAAACAGCAAGACAGCAAAGAGAAAATTTCGTTATTTTTTTTTTGTTCTATTAAATTTTTGTAAAATTCAACGTCATAAAACAAAAACAAAAGTGCTGTTAGCATTTTATAAAATCGAACTCTTTTCTCTTAGCCAACAAGCCTTAGAAGTGAACATCGGTTAAAAAATCTTAATTAACTTTTTTATTGAATCCTTAAAACTTTCAGACAGGTTTTTGAAACAAGTTTAAATCGTTAGCTTTTTTATCTTTATCCTTGTGGCCTCGATAGCAAAGCGCTAATTGCGGCTTAAATGCGAACAACATTGCAGGAGAAAACTAGCACAAATGCACTTTTGTTAATGCGTTACAAAGCTCCATGGCGGAAATATGCTTTTATGTGTGTACATTAAACCTTGTTGCTGTACAAAGCAACAACAACAACAATAACAACAATAACAACAACTACAAAAATAACAAGTTGTATAAAAAATTACAAAAATAGTGGCCGGAATTGCATTAATTATTTGCACGTTCAACGCATTCAGCTGCATTGTATGTGTAAGTTTAATACTGAGTGTATGTGTGGCTGTGTGTGTGTGTGTATCTGAGTGTGTGCAACTGTATTTGAGTGTCTGCCATGTCCTGGGCAACACTGTAAACGACAGACAATGAAGAACAAAGCTTTTTCCTAGTTAATAGCTTAAATGTGCTTAACTACATGGCAACAACTATAACAACAACAACAAAAACTACACTAAAAACAACTGCCGGACACAGACACTAAAACAACATCAGCAGTAGCAGCAGCAGCAGCAGCAGCAGCAGCAAGTACAGTGCCAGCAACAATAACAATAGCAACAACAACAACTACACAACAACTGCAAATAGGGATCGCCTAACTGCTCGTAGTTATCCGTGGCGTATACGTAATTTATATTTGCTGATATCATAATGGCTGTGTATTATAGTAGTAGGCGTTGTTGTTGTTGTTGTTGTTATTGTTCTCATGTATGTGTGTGTGTATTTTTGTGTGCGTGCTACTGCTTGCTCTTGTTGGCATATTTTGTTTTTGTAATTCTTTTTTTTTTATCGTTGCATCCCAAGCGCATTTAACCGAAGGACACGCCACTGCAATCTACCATAGTTAAGGATAGTGTCATGGAAAGCCATGTGTTGCATGTCATCGTATGCAACGCTTGTGTTTTTCTTTTTTTTTCACATCACTAACCTTAGAGTCATTTTTAAATTGACAAACTAAACGTTTTTTATGTTTAAAGGTGGAAAAGGCAACTTTTACATGAATCGATAGCAAATTCTGATATCAATTTCCAATAAAATACATATGAAGCACATTCGTTGCATAAAAACTTGTTGACGTTCACTTAGAAATATTTCCCAGACGTCTTTATTTTCAACTCATGTTCGGAAGCAGAGTGATATTTAAGCACTTTTTTAAATATTTTCAAAACTTTAATTGCTATACGAGTAGATTGACTTCTTATATAATTAGTTGGGTTTAATTTGTTTCTTTTTCTTTATAGTTAGGGAATAACAGGAAACTCAAATTATGATTTATAAACTTAAGAATAGTCATTTTCCTTAAGGCACTAGTACTCTTTAGAAAACAAAAAAAACTGATTTTTTTTTTTTTAGATAATTATGATCTATAATATGTCAACTTGGAATAGTAGAAAAGTTATAGCTACATATTAACATACAGTGATGGAAAAAATAATAGAACGCTATTAAGTTTAAAAGCAAACTATATGAATGTTACCCACTGTACACAAAAGATGAAGTATTGTTGGTTCGACAAACTAATTTCTTTCTTCGGAAGAACCCATAAAAACGTTTAAAGTACCAGTAACTAGTCACAATATATAGAAAAAATTAATAGAAAATTATTTTAAAGCACATTCCGCAAGAAAAGTGATATAAAAGTGAGCAAAAAGAAAATTCGCAACAGAGTAGCTTTTGCAAAAAAAAAGCATCTGATATGAAAAAAATTGTAAAAACGTGTTGTGACCAGACAAAAAAATGGTTAATTTGTTCGGATCCCATGTAATGCCTCATGTCAGACATCCAAGAAATACTACACATAATCCGAAACACGCAATTAAAACTATTAAACAAGGTGGTGGTATCGTAATGCTATGGAGTTATTTTTCATCATCGGCCGTAGGTCCAATATATTGGGTTATAGGTAAAATTTTGACCACTAACTATTTAATTATATCAAATATCATAATGCCGTCATTTTCCGATGAAGAAATGCATTTAAAATGGGAAAGTATGCAAGATAACGATCCCAAACACTCTTCACAACTGGCAAAAAAATGGTTCCGGAACAATAGCATTAATTTATTGGAATGGGCATTGCAGCCTCCAGACCCTGGTCCAATTGAACACCTTTGGGGGATCGTAAAGAAGAAAATAGCTGGCTATAAATCCAAAAATTAAGAAGAATTCGGGAAAAAAGTGCAGTATAGTATTGATCCGTCAATATGGGCCAAACTGATAGATTCCATGGGCCGTCGGTGCATTGAAGTTCTAAAAAACTTTAACGTCACAACAAAATATTAATGTTTAACTAGTTTACAGTATAAAATTGTCAGATATTAAGAAAAAAAGATAGTATGTTAGTTATAAATCTTTTTTTTTCTATTATTTTTTCCAAGGACAATAAATGAAATGGTTTTTGATCTTAACATTTTGATTACGACCTTTCATTTTTTATATTGAAAACAAATTTGAGCTTTAGGCCAAGTATGTTGACAACCAGACAATATGAAGACAAAGAAGGCAACAACCAACAACAACAACAACGGCTCTCACTAGAGCAAATCACACAGCTTGACTATACAGACTTTTCACTGTGGTCCACCCAAGCTACTTAGGTTCTACTTATACTGCCAATAACTGTTATCGCCTCTAGTTCCTTGTGAACTATAGATAACAGATCTTTTTCAATTTCAATTTTGTTTAAATTCTAATCTTAAGTTAGTATTCTTAACTAATTATATTTCTTACTATTATTCTATGCCATTATCTGTAATAATTGAAAAAGATAAATAAACTTACTACTATTTTCTAGAAAAAAAAAAAAAAAAAAAAAAAAATTATGCCGAGAAAGTTACCCGGAATTTATTTTGACAGAGAAAACGCTTAAGATCTTATATACTTCGATGCACCCTGTATCAAGGTTAACCTAGATCGTATCATACTTTTAGGCATAGCCTTAATTTATGTGTATCTTTGAAATTCGATCACGGCGGTTTACCGCTATCAGAGCATATTGAAGTTGTTGTTATTTTTGTTGTTAGCGTGGAAAAAGGGAGGAGCTAACAACAAGGAGCTAACAACAAAAATAACAACAACTTCGATATGCTCTGATAGCGGTAAACCGCTGTGATCGAATTTCGAACATGACCACCATCTTGGTGCACTTTGATCGTTTGAGATTTTTGTAAGACAACTCACCTCATTTAGACCAAAAAACCTTAGAAGTTAATTAATATTTTATTTTATAGTTTTTGTAACTATCTCAAAAACTTAGATAGATAAATGTCAGAACTTTTAATTAATAATTTTAATCTTTAAATTTATTTATAAATTTAAAATTTAAAAATTAAATTAATAACATTTTTTCATATCGGACTTCTTGTTTCCAAGATTAAGTGTGGGCCGTAAAGCGATGTTTACTTTTCAGAGTCTTCTTCAATGCCCTCCAGCGGCATCAAAAACAAAAAAAATATTTAAATATAAAAAAAAACTTTCTAATTTTTGAAAAGTGTATTAATGTAAAATAAAAAAAAAAAACTACGATAATTATTAAATTACATCAGAAAACAAAATATTTATTCCAAAAGTCTTTTTTCGTTTTATAAAGTGTATTAGTACCTTAAGAATCTATTAGTCGATAGTCAAGCTCACAAATATAATGTGTGAAAATTTCTAAATGCTCATTGTGACGGGTGTTTCAACAAGAGGTGTAAGATTTGTTGTTTAAATGAAAGGAGCTACTGTTAAAATAACTTTTAAATTTTTTAATTGTATTATAGAGAAGTAACATGAAGATTATGTATGAACTACAATATATTTCAAAACTCCGCCTCCGTCAAGCTTGCAGACCCTTTCGCATAACAGGGGCTCTATTTCGGCCATATGCTCTTTGAGAGTTGAAATTCTTCGCAGATGGTTAGTTTAGACCTAATTCTTAACATAACTCCAAAAGAAGAAATCCAACTGCAAGATTTTCGGGGCCAATTGGTATCGCCAAAACGATAAATTACGCGACCAGGTATCTTCATGCACAATAACTCGTTTGTTTCGTAGCTTGTATGGGGCACCACCATCTTATTGAAAATAGAGTGTTTAAGTCATCTGTGTCCTTATGCTCCATTTCCGAACACAAACAAATTTGTCTTTCATATCTCTTTAGCACACTCCATTTTTCTCTCTTTCGTCGTCATTTTCGAAAAAGTAAGGCACTATAACGCCTCCAGCCCAAAATCTGCACCAAACGGTCACTCGTTGTGAGTGCATTGACATCTCTGAAATCACTTGGGGGTTTTCATATTCACAAATGCGGCAATTTTAGCCTATTAACGTAGCCACCAATGTTAAAATAAGCAAACAAATTTTACAAACATCACCGTAGAAGATTTAATCTATATTTTGTGGTTGCTTTTTTAATAATATTGCGCACAAACGGTTCCAAGACACATAACAGCAATTTACTCGCACAACTGTGATTGAACGCAAATTGTCTTGAGAAATTCAACGAATTCAATTCTTTTTTAATTGTATAGCATTCTGTAGTAAATTTCCCATATTTTTCAATGATAAATTTAGACTCTCATTGAATTTACGTGGGGGCAATGGTGGTCACCCTGTTGTTAATCGGAGTCAGAGACAATTTAACAGATTTGTCTTTTTGAAAATCCTTGCATATTAGGCATCTGTTCTCCGCATCTTATCCGTCGTTTTCTACATTATCCTGGCATAAGTGGTTATGAAGTATCGTTTAATTCTTGAAGTCTATACTTTAGTCTTTTTTCCCTGGCCTTTACCTTTGGTAAAGTCACCTGACTCCCATTTCCCACAACTGCACTAACGGAAAAAAAATGTAAATTAAAAACCTATAAAATACTGACTTTGGAATCTAAAGTACACATCATTATTTTAAGCATCTAACTAAATACGTGTAAAAGTTTTGATCGAATTTTTTTAAAAAATAAAACCGTACTTAACGTTTATTTCACTTCGACGAAAAATAATTACATAAGCGAGTTACAAAAACAAAACATTTTTGTTTCTCTGCAAAGCGGGCGGCCAATATGCGTGAGCCGTTTAACATAATGTCCGGGGGCTCAGAATTGGACGGGGAAATAATTTAAGCGACGCTCGAGTGTACAGTTTTGTGTATAAGGAGCTTATCAAAACTTTACGACACCAAACAAATTTTATTATGAACTCTCGCGAAATCTATGTTGATTACAATCAGAAGAAAGCTCAAACTCAAATTGAAATTAAGCAGCAATAAGTGCATTTAAACGCAAACTAACGGTACTCCTTTCAATCAATGATTAGAGCTGATAGAGAGACTTTGTTTAAAGTTGTACAGTTTATTCTCTCATTCTGTGTTTGAGCTTTCTTCTGATTGTAATCAACATAGATTTCGCGAGAGTTCATAATAAAATTGGTTTGGTGTCGTATAGTTTTGATAAGCACCTTATGTAGGTGACTCTCATTATCCGCTTATCCCCATTGCCCTATTCTTCCCTTGTATATGGCAGCAATTTCGCTAGAAGACATTTGATCAATACCGTGTGAATTCCATCAACTCAACATGCATTGGATCTAATATTTAGAAAACTTTCAAATACATATAGAACATCAACACTAACAAAAATACACTTAACAAACACTATACACATTTATAGAGTTCAATGGCCACCTGAGCAATTAGCAATTAATACATAAACAAATGTATCGACCAATAAAAAATTAAGAAGCAATCATACAATATCTGTAGCAAAAAACTTTTGGGCATAAATGATATAAAAATATTGTTCACGTATCTCTACTGCTAGTCTAGACTTTTTTCGATGCACTGGTTTAAGCAAAAAAATCTATAAAAATCACCAAAATAATATGAGAAAAAAATTACTTATGAGCTGCACTTGCTCCAGTTGAAAATTTCTTCAGCTGAACAATTTTGTTACTCGAGAATTGCCGTTGTTCGTATCGGCAAACAAAACGTAGCACATAAAATTTATTTGGCACCATTGATAACGTTATCATTTTGCGTTACGTATCAATGATGAAGACAGGCAGGCAGGTAGCTCAGTAGAATTTGTTTTTATCGTATTGCAAAGAGTTGACTTTTAATTGTTCGTCGTTGGGAATATTTTTACAACGCACTGTTTGTTCGATCTACTGTTTGCAGTAGTTCAATAGTTGTAGATAATACTTTTTTTTATTATGCTGTTGAAGTTTTGTTACTTTTGCATTTATTTGCTACATATCTGGAAGGAACATATCTAATTGGCAGTTTGTTGTTCTTTAGTTCTATTTTATTTTTCAATATTCTGAATATTCCATCATTATGAATATAGGAATTTTCTGTTCTTTATAATATTTAAATGTTATGCCTAATAATGCTCAAAATTCCCGAAATTAAATCATAAATTCATTGGTTTATTTATTGTGTAGGTATGAATATATATCTGATTGGCAATCGACCATAAACAAAAATATGTGTTGATAAGCAGTTTAATTCTCACAAAACGTTTACAAGCGTAAATTAAATTATATCAAGCATAGTATTTAATTTTGATTAGGTGTTCAGTGTTTTTGAAACACGCTTCCGTAATTGTCCTTATCATCAAATAAAATGAGTTTAATTTTTTATGTGCTTCAACAAAATTGCATTTCTTGCATATCAATTTATTACCTGGTGTTATGCCTCAATGGCAGCAACATTTCCGTGCTTAACACGTTTTGCTCATTTATGCATAGCACCAGCAAACTCAAAAACACACACACACAGTCGTGCATCGTTCACACGCTCCATCAATTAGGCAAATACGCTTGGCATGCATAGCAAACGCTGGTGTTGTGTTGATACTTCTCCTGCTGCAGCACGCATTTGAATGGCACATTTTCTGAGAGTTGCTAGAAGAATTGTTGCTTTTCTTTGCATATGCATCTTTTATGTTGAGGAGCAGCTTTCTCAGATGCACAAACGCTTTACCCAGTGAACTAGAAGTATCCTTTTTTTTTCATTAATTTGATTAATTCAATTTATTGAGAGCTTGCTTTGAGAAAAAAATTCCATTTTGGGCACTCTCAAACGAATCATTTTTAAAATCATTTCCGGGGCTAAAAGGCAACTCAACAATGGCTCTTTTTTTCGTAAAAATATAAATAAAAATGTAACATGAATATGCTTTTTTTAAAAAAATAACAGAGCTCCTTTTGTATGCAAACAATTTAGAAAAGATAATTCTACGAGCATTACTACTTTTGTTCAATGAAATTATTTAAATGTGTTAATATTTATCGCCCATTTCAGATTGAGGTGACCTATCAGTCGCACTGACCATTTCCGATTTGGGTCAAAATTTGGTTTTAGGTTGGTTTTTTCTTAAGAAAACCAATTCCGGAGTTTAAAGTTTAAAAAAAAATTTTTTTGCGGAGCCACCACGATTTGAATGCCAAAATAGGACCTATTTTTAGACAACATAGCTCAGTCATTTTAATCATATTTTATTAAAGCAATAAACCAATCTAGGAACAAAATTTGAGCCAAATCGGAGATGGTCAGTGCGACTGATAGGTCACCATAATCTGAAATGGGCGTTATATAAAAATGTACTTCAATTCATTGCTATATTGCTGCAAAAATAAGAAATAAAATTAAAAAAGAAACATGTCTTTGCTGGGAATTGAACTCTAGTCACATGTGCTACCACTTGCATATTCCAATTATAAAAAACAAAATCAACCGAAGTTTTAATGTTCGTAAATGTATCTCGACCGAATTATGTTCGAAAATGTATCATTTATAAAGCATTAGTGCACAATTAAAACAATTATTAATGGTAGAGTTCGTAAATGTATCGTTTATAATTCGTTTTAGAAAATAAAAAGAATCATTTATGATTCAGTTACAAATTCATTTATAAAATGAAAATATTTGGTGTGCAAAAAAGCTTTAAAGGATTTTTTTCAAGTTTGACACTTAATTGTGAAAAAATTGTTACAAAATCATTTTTCAAAGAATTGTACATCGCTAGCCACTACTCTTCCCCCATCTTTCTGGCAATTTTCGGATGCCATTGTCGGCAGTTTTCGGAATTGTCATGCCATTGCTCGTATTCAGGCCGTTTTTGCTTCAATTCTCGACTCGAACGCATCAATTGGGTTCGGTAGGGTTGCCCTGTGATGGTTTCTCCCGGTTGTAGCAGCTCATAGTACACCATGCCCAATTGGTTCCTTCAAAAACAGAGCTTGACCTTGCCACTGTGCAGATTCGGCTTCGGCGTCGATTTTGGCGTATGACCGGGCGGCCCGTATGATTTTTTGAGCTTGGAGTTATCATAATGAACCCATTTTTCATCATCAGTCACAATACGATGCTAAAATTCCTTTCGATTTTGCCGTTGAAGCAACTATTCACAAGTGAAAAAAACGTTCGACGTCTTTTGGCTTCAATTCATACGCCACCCAATATCCTACTTTTTAGATCATTTCCATGACTTTTAAGCGAATAGATATGGCTTGTTGAGTCACTTTCAATGCTTTTACAAGTTCTTCTTGCTTTTGACACGAGTCTTCATTCAATATAGCCCCCAATTCGGCATCCTTAAACTTTTCTAACCTTCTTTCGCGCTCTTTGTCATCTGTATTGAAATCACCACTTCTAAACTCACCGAAACTCACATTTGGAAATCGATGAATCATGTTCCCCGTAAACTTCTTGGCATTCGATGGCTTTCAGCTACATTTTTCTTGAAACTTAAGAAAATTTTCCCGCAAATTGTGTTTTGTTGGCACAAGAGTTCCAACAAGTGATGCCATCTAAAAAAGACTCTTTAAAACTTTTTTGTACACCTGATAGTTTTATTCATTATGCACTTCTGTACTAGTTTATGATAGCAAAAAAGGTTAATAAAATAATTTGTGACACATTTTCTAACTCATTTCCGAATAAAAAGCATTATTTTGGACTAACAGTAGAATCGGGGTAGCATGAACTAATTTTTGCAAGGGCTGTTCACATTATCCAGCCTGTTCATACCATCGAGGTTGATTTTCAGTTCAGAAAAATATGAGATTGATTTATTTAAAATACATAACCATTCATTACATACAAACATGATTTTGTAATAATAAAACGCTTTTTTCATTTAATTATAAAAATGTTGGTTTTTTTTTGAAGCCATGCTTGCGATTGTTTGTTGCTACACTTTAAACACGAACTTGACTGATCTTTATTTGTGCTTACATTTCACAAAAAACTAGATGAAACAGTACGATAAATAGTGTTTACCGTTAGTTATTTGTTGCGATTCTATTTTCGTCGTCTTTTGTTTTATTTAATTGTTGAAATTTACTCTTAGAACTCTGTTCACATTGCACAGGTTTGCACTGTTCACGCTATAGAGTAGTTAATATAAATAATTTTACGTTCTAGCGTCTAACGTCCCTAGCGAGATGTTCACAGCACTATGGGTTCACCATACCCCGACTCCACTTCGGGGTTTCAAAACATATTTTTAAACAAAATTAATCATTTATGACTCATTTACAAGCTCATTTACGAGTATGTACAAAAATAGTATTATTAATTATTCATTTCTGAATCGTTTATGATAGCAAAGATTTATTTTTGATTCTTTTACAAACTCATTTATAAATAAGAAAAAGCTTGATTTATGATTTCTTTCAAAACTCATTTTTTAACACAAAAAAATCATATATGATTCGTTTACAAGCTCGTTTACGAGTATTATCAAAAAGTATTATTTATAAACATTTCTGAACAGGTTTTTTACAATAGCAGAAAAGTATATAAAAATCGTAACATTTATGATTTATTTCAAAACATATTTCTAAAAATAAAAAAATCACATATGCTTCGTTTACAAGCTCATTTACGAGTATACAAAAAAACCGATGAATTTATATACTTGCAAAAGAGTTTCAAAAAAAATTATCATGAACGACTCTTTTTCGAACTCAATTATAAATAGAAAAAGCATGATTTATGATATATTTCGAAACATGTTTCTAAACAAACAAAAACATTTTCCTACGATTCGTTTATAAGCTCACTAACGAGTATGGTCGAAAAAGTATTATTTAGAAACATTTCTGAACTGGTTTAAGATATCAAAAAGTTTATAAAAATCGTAACTTTTATGATTTATTTCTAAACATATTTTTCAACAAAAAACAAATCATTTATTATTCGTTTACAAGCTCATTTAGGAGTATAGTGGTTTATATAGTTATTTATATCACCATTATTATATAACTGCTTTTTTAACCTACGAAAAATTATAATTTTTGATTGTTTCAAAATGATTCAGGTGTGAGTGCCGAAGGTACGAATGTCCTTTCACCCGAAAAAAATCAAAAAAAGGTACATTTTGGTTTACTTTTTGCACTCTCTCAGTCCACATGGCGTGGTTTTTTCTTTTTTTTTTTTGCTTTTGGCTTTAAAATAATTTAAAATATTATCCATGTCCCAAGGAACAAATACTTTCTTCGAATATCTCCACCATCACCCCTGCCACAAAACAAACCCCAGTTTACTTTACGCTTTTCTTATATTTCAGCAAAAGTCCTGCATATTGTTTGTGTTTTGTTCTTTGTTCTGCTTTCCATTCAAATCCTGACAGCTACTTATTTGCATGTCGCAGCACTTGAAGCAAACAAATGTCTGCATGGAGCGCCTTAAATCGAAATAAATGTGCCATAAAGCACAACATGTGGCAAAATAACGGAGCCTGCTTTTTGGAGCAAGGTCAATGTGCCCAAAAACACACTCACCAACACATTCATAAATAATAATGAACCACAAGAATACAACAAAAAAATGGAAAAAAAGAACATTTTCCAACTATCCCACATGCACTCACACACACATGCAGATTAATGTGTTTGTTTATGAGACTAGATTGGAAAATATTGGAGTCTTGCCACATATATAGAATGTATGGAGTTTAAAAGAAATAAATATAGATGAAAATTTAGAAAAGCTAAAAGAAAATATACAAAAATACAAAAATATATAAACATAGATTCGAAAATACTTTTAAGATCACGTTTGTTACATAAAAACCAAACAAATGGCAAAATAAAACAAGGGCGGCTATAAAAATAAGTTAAGCAACAAATAAAAGAAAACAAAAAGTTGAACGCGTCAAGCATGCGGAATACTTCATTAGCGTTATTTTTAAAAATGAAGGCAAAATGTAAACTCAAACGGAGACAATAAAAAAATATTAAATAAGTAATAAAAATGAAAATGTTACACAAGACAGACTAAAAATATGAAAAAAGGGGGTGGAAGAAAATTTTCATATCTTCCGAGTGATTTAAAAAGTTTATTTTTAAAATTGATGTCTAAACAACAAACCCGAGTTTAACGTGCAACTTGAGAAATTGTTTAAGGTATGGACAGGTAAGATAAGATTCACTCTTGCACGTACGCGAGCCCGTAAATAGCGCATTTGATACAGAATGAAAAGTGGGCATAGGAGAGCTTACAGTTGAGCCACAGGAATTTATATGGGTTCTTTTGACTTCTTCGAGAAAAATCGTTTTTGATGCGAAGCTTTTTACGCCTCGTTCTGCGATTTGCTAGAGTGAAATCAGAAAAAACGACACTTTTTTCCGACACCTTTTTTCTTAGAATTGATATTGTTTTTTGCTTGCATCAATTGAACCAAAAAATGTTAAATTAAAAATAATTTCTTGCCCGCTGCAGGAATTGAACCGTCGATTGATAGTTTAAAGCTTAAGCCATTGAACCAAAACCCTTTATTGGTAAATTTTGCTGATTCAATATCAAGAATTAACTAAAGCTTTGTTGCAGTAGATCAAAATAATCTATTTATAGGAATTGTATTGGCTACAAGCCTTCATCTCCTACAATAAGCATTAGCCAATACACAATAACCACTATAGATTGTGTATTGGCTATACAAACAAGAGTACTAAAAAACACAAATGTTGCTTCTACTTACTACTAGATGTCGTTACGCTACAAACAAATTTAATGATTTTTGTATTTTTATTCCCTACAACTGAACAGGAGGGCCGGAGAGGGTTAATATGTATTATCAACCCCCATTATTTTTGCAAAGGGAACATTTTTTCCTTGAGGACCTATCCCCTCCGACCTCTCCTTACGGATGCTCCCATGCAAAAACGAAAAACTTTGTTATTTTAAAGTTTTAAATTCAAAAATTATTTTAATCGAAAAAAGGCATTAAATTCTGAAATCTTTGAAATTGCGAAAATGCTTCGCTTCTCTCGGGTGTCCAGTGACGCACCTGTGTTTTTTTTTTATACATATTTTACTGGGGTTATATGAGGCAAGATGAAGCATGGGATTTTAATGGGTTCTTGAACTACTTGAACAAATATCGACTATTTTTTGGTTTATTGAAACTTGTTTGAGCTTTGTGGAGTTCTTGGGAAATAGTCGATAATCTTAAGGCCAATACGTTCCACATGGACTACCTGTGGAACTAGTTAAATCATTAGAACTTTTTGGTTTTCTGGACTTCATGGTCAAAAAGCTATGATTTTTTAAAAAATAGGCTCCACTGCAATTATACATGGAGTTATGTGGAATACTTGGAAAAAAATCTAAAATAAATGTATGTGGACTAATATGTCAAACAGATTCCACTGAGATTACGAATGGCACTAGTTGGGTTATTGGATTTTTTGGATTTTGTGGACTGTTTGGACGAAAATGTATGAATATTTGTCAATTGGGTTCCATTAGGACTATCTATGAAAATGGTTGGATAATTGTTTTTTTTTTCTTTTTTTATGTGTTGTAGGCCACAAAACCTAAAAAAGGCTTATTACCCAACTAGTTTAATATAACCTCAATAGAACCCATTTTACTGATCCAACTAGTACCATAGATTGTCTCAGTGGAGCCCTTTTGTCTGAAAATCACTTTTTTTTAAAAGAGTCGACAAAACCAAAAAAAAGTTCCAATAATCTAAATAGTTCCATAGAAAGTTCCAGTGGAACCTATTAAACTGAATTTCATAGATTTTTTTAGGAATCCACAAAACCTAAGATAAGTCTAATATCTCAAACAGGTCTATATATAATATGTGTGGAACCTATTTGACTGATCATTAGAGATTTTTATCCAAAATATCCCACAAAAATCAAAAAAACTTCAATGATCCAACTAGTTCAACATATAGTTCCAGCGGAACCTAGTTTTCTGTAAATCATCAGTTTTTTTAAAATCCACAAAACCTAAAAAGGTTAATTGCCCAACTAATTCCATATAATTTCAATAGAACCTATTTTACTGATCCAACTGGTACAATATAAAGTCTCAATGGAGCCTTTTTTTCTTAATATCATTACTTTTTGTCAAAAAAGTTTACAAAACCACAAAAAAATACCAATAACCCAACTAGTTCCATAGAAAGTTCCAGTGGAACTAATTTAACTGAAAATCATAGATTTTTAGAGAAAATCACAAAACCTAAAATAAGTCTAATATCTCAAACAGGTCCATATATAATATGTGTGGAACCTATTTGACTGATAATTACAGATTTTTATCCAAAATAGTCCACAAAAATCAAAAAAGCTTCATTGATCCAACTAGTTACATAAATAGTCCCAGTGGAACCTAATTTTGTGAAAATCATAGATATTTTAGAAGTCCATAAATTCCAAAAAAGGCTAATTACCCAACTAGTTCCATATAATCTCAATAGAACACATTTTACTGATCCAACTAGTACCATAGATAGTCTCAGTTTAGCCTTTTTGTCTGAAAATTATCCTTTTTTTGTCAAAAGAGTCTACAAAATCAAAAAAGAGTTCCAGTAACCCAACTACTTCCATTGATAGTTCCAGTGGAACCTATTTAACTGAATTTCATAGATTTTTTGGAGGAATCCACAAAACCTAAAAAAAATTATAATTTACCAAATAATTCTATACATAATCTCAGTGGAACCTATTTAACTGATCATTACAGATTTTTATCCAAAATAGTCCACAAAAATCAAAAAAGCTTCAATAACCCAACTAGTTCCATTGACAGTTCCAGTGGAACCTATTCAACTGAATTTCATAGATTTTTTGAAGTTATCCACAAAACCTAATAAAAAATTTTAATTACCCAACTAGTTCCATATATAATCTAAGAGGAACCTCTTTAACTGATCTCTGCAAATTTTTATTCAAGCGATCCACAAAAATCCAAAAAGTTCCAAAGGTCCAACTAGTTCCAAAGATATTCCCAGTCTCTCCTTTCTGTCTGAAAATCATACTTTTTTATCCATGGCGTCCACAAAACCTAAAAAAGTTAGAATAACGCAACTTATTACATAAATAGTCCCAGTGACACCTATTTTTCTGTAAATCATCGATTTTTCAAAAGTCCACAAAACCTAAAAAAGAATATAATTACCCAGCTAGTTTCATATATAATCTCAGTGGAACCTATTTGACTGATCTTTGCAGATTTTTATCCAAGGAGTCTATAAGAGTCAAAAAAGTTCCAATGATCCAACTACTTCAAAAATCGTACTTTTTTATCCAAGGAGCCCACAAAACTCAAATAAGTTCCAACAATTGAACTAGTTAGTGGCGGCTCACATTGATTGAAGAGTGGCCGAAATTAATTTTTTTCATGTTCGCCGATTTGGATAATTTTTTGGTATTTTGTTGTCAGATATCTGAATATTATGATTCCTTAATATTAGGCTGATATATTCATTATTTGTTTGGACAGACATGCTCGAAGTTCATATATGTTCGCTTGTTTAAAATGGCATGCAAATTTACTGTATATTCATTCTTTTGGTACAGTCACAGTAATCTTATCATTTGACTTTGTTGTATATTTTCGTAAGTGACAATTAAAAAAAGTTGGAAAAAGTGCCATATAAAAAATGTCGTAGAACGAAATATAAACAACATCACAATTTCTATGTTCATCAACTTCAGTGTACTGCATCTTTTTAGCCCTGTGGAGCCCTGTTTAACGAAAGATGTCAAGTTACAGCTTGAAGTCTCAGCTAAAAGTAGAAAAATTCTTCAGCTGCTCAAAGCTGCAAATCAAAAAATTGGAGTACGATAATGATGTAAAAAAATTATTAAAAGACTATGCTTAAATTACTTATTCATGTTTGTTCTATTTGTTTTTTTCTATGGGAGGAGGGCGCAAAAGTGGGCGGATCAGGTATATATTTTTAGGAGCCCATTCTACAATTATAATATATATTTTTTGTGGAAATTGAATTGATGCAGTAAAAATCAAGGGAGTTATGCCACTTTTTCAATACAAGTTGTATGGGAAGTGGGAGGATATTTTTCAAATTTCACACAAATGATTCTGAGTGTTTAAAAATGATATGTGCCAAAAAACAATTCCGTAGGTCAAAATTTAATTTTCTCTTTGTATCGGAGGTGGGCGTAAAAGTGGGCGGAACATTTTTATTTTTCCATTTTTTTCTTGATTCAAACAAAAAATGCCTATGTACCAAGTTTCATTGTCCTTCGACAACTTCTTCTATTTTTAGCCGCTCGTTCTATGAACTTCAACCAATGTGCGGCTGTGGCACTGCGGGTGGAGTGCGTGACCCATACTCCAGAGAACCTTGGTTCAATACCATCTGACACAGAAAGTTTTTTCTATTGAATTAATTTTTCTCTTCGGCCGTCACCTCTCTGCAGACAATGGCAAACCTTAGAGAGTAAATAATGCCATGCAAAGCTTCTTGAGAGTCGGCATAAAACTAGTAGGTCCAGTTCTCGATCAATTGTGTTCAAACATTTAACAACACGCACTACCCAATTTGATCATGAAAAGTTCGGTCAAAGTCTCCTTTCAAGGGCTGAAATGGCCAGTTTATTATTATATTATGTTAACCAAACTAGTAGTCCCAGTGAAACCTGTTTTTCTGAAAATTTTATATTTTTTGAAACATGATTCAAGAACCCATTTAATTCTATAGTGGATTGTGGAACCTTTCGATCATAAAATATTGAATTTGTGCTCAAAAAATCAACTGAAACAGAAAAAAGATTCAATGCCTCAACTAATTCCTTATTACCTTGAAGTGGTGGAACCTGTTTGGCATAAAATTATGGGTTTTTGGTCGAAGATGTTCACACAAATCATTAAAGTTACGTTGACTCAGCTGAGAGCTTAATTTTTCGTTACACTTCCCAGCTTTCATTCTTGACTTGTACGACTCACGAATTGTCTCATGAGCATCAAAAATATCACCTGCGCTCTCGTCTATGAGCGTATACGTTTAGATAGGTACTCGGTATAAGATCTCATTCCTCAAAGCCTCAACAAAAGGTACGCGCTCGAACAAGAGCAATAAAATATTTAGTGGAGTGCTTCTCCACTACACGCTTCTTTGTGTACCTTTTCGAATGAAACGCTCACAAAGGCACGCGAGTGGAAGTTTCCGTACTATGTGCTTAAGACACAAAAAAAAAAATTCCATAAATTTTCAAAACAATATCTTGCTTATTTAAATAAAATTCAAATAATTTAATTGTGAATAGGTCACAAATATTCACAATAAACGACACTTTGTATTATCTTTGCATTGTCTATAATTTATGCAAAATTGTCATGAAAGCGCTTAATTTCAAAATTCGATTCTATTTATTTCCAAACAATATTCCATCTAATTTATCTCTCAACTAATATTCCCAGACATGCTGCTACTAATTTAATTAAAAAGTAAAGAATAGAAAGAATTGAACAAGAAAAAAATGGCAACATTTGAGCGTGTTACTTCAACATTAACCAAAAAAACATTAAATATTCACTGTTATTATTTATAATGCTGCCAATTAATAACAAAAATAGCATGAACACTGAATTAATAACAACAACAACAACAACAACAACAACAACAACAACAACTACCCCAACAACAATAAGAACAATACAACAAAAGATCCAATAATTATTATTTAATTAATGGCAACACGCAACACGAAATGCAACAAGTTTTATTTTACAACAACAAATTTCTAAATTGTTTGCTTTTGGTGGCTTGTGTTTGCTGTTTTTGTTGTTGTTGTTGTTGATTTTGTAGTTGTTGTTGTTTTATTGTATTTTTGGCTCGCAAGATTATAATCTTATTTATGACCAAAAGCATGAAATACAACAGAAGGCAAACAGAAATAATCAACAAATAATACAACAATAACAAAAACAACAACAACAACAACAAAAACCACCACTTATAGAGTGTTATATTTGAGAGTTTTATTGCGTTTTGGTTTTACACAAAACTACTCAATTTACATAATTTAAGATTTTATTTTGGCCTATTTTCGCAAGGTTGTGGCAAGAATGCAAACTGTGACAAAATGTGGAACTTGGCCTGCTGCTTCAATTTTATTCATGTAGTAATAATCGTAAATTTTTTAGTAAATAAAATATTTTTTTTTATTTTATATTTAAAGCAACACAGTGTGGAACGAAAATGTGTGAGGTTTTAAATTTGGTTTTTAAATAAAACAAACAATGGTTCAAATGTCTCCATTTGAAAACACATAGAGATAATGTATGAACTACATCATTTTTCAAACTCTCACCCCACTTGACATCATTTCAAAAAAACTACACGGTAGTAGGGTCAGGAAGCTAAGTGCATATAATTCAGAGTATGTATTTTACTGCATGCGATATATTCGTATTTTAAAAATTGTGGTCTAACGGGCAAGTCTTGAAAGACTAACTGTTGAAACTGTATAGTCAGTACAATGCCCCATTTTTCAACCCATCCACCTTATTATATAAAACTATGTTGTTACTTAGATCAAAACTTCTCAACTTCCCTGAGATTCAGTTTTCAACAGAAATAAATTATATTCTGATAAGCTAGTATATTTCCGAAAAAAAATTAGTATTAGTTTTATTGAGGGCTATTCACGATCTGATGCAAATAGTCTGACATCATATCAAATGTAAATATAAATGTTCCTTCTGCAATAACATCTGCAAATTTTACTTATTTTTATTTGCTACTCCTTTGCATAAATGCTATACCGAAAAGCTATTGCATATTTTTACAATATGCTCTCACGTCATTTGAAATTATCTCACTTCAATGGTAGGTAATTAGCGATATATTGCAAATATATTGTAAAATATATACGTATATACCAAATGCAAAGTACATATATATCTTTTGTAACGGCAACAACAAATTGAACGAATTTTCATTTAATAAGCATTTGCATTTATACTATACCGAAATACATATTGTCTCACTCCAATGGTAGGTTGTTCACAATCCGCTCAAAATAGTTTTGCATCATAGCAAATGTACAATATATTTGCAAAATAGTCTTGAAACATTGCAAATGTAAAATTTATTTGCACCTTTTGCAATCACATCAACAATTTGTACTCATTTTCATATGCTACGCTATAATTTATTTTCATAAATACTATAACGAAAATCTATTGCATAATTTTACAATATGCTCTCAAGCCCTTGCAAATACTCTTACTTCAATGGTAGATCGTTCAATATCCATTGCATATAGTCTTGCACCATTACAAACGTAAAAAAAAAAATACATACCTTTTGTAACCGCAGCAACAAATTGTACGAATTTTCGTTTACTACGCCTTTGCATAAACACTATACCGAAAACCTATTGCATATTTTTACAAAATGCTGTCAAGCTATTGCATATTGTCTCACTCCAATGGTAGGTTGTTCACAATCTGCTGAAAATAGTTTTATATCATAGCAAATGAACAAAATGCATTTTTTCAATCACAATAACAAATTGTACTAATTTTCATATGCTACGCTTTCTGTATATTTACTATACCAAAAATCTATTACATTTATTTACAATTTCTTCTCATGCTCTTAATATTCCAAATATTCTCACTTCAATGATAGGGCTGTTCACAACCTGGTGCAAATAGTCTTGCATCATTGCAAATGTAAAATTTATTTGCACCTTTTGCAATTACATCAACAATTTGTACTTATAACCATACTAAAAGCCTATTGCATACATTTACAATTTGTTCTCACGCTCTTAATATGCAAAATATTCTCACTTCAATGATAGTGCTGTTCACAACGTAATGCAAATAGTCTTGCTTCATTGCAAATGTAAAATTTATTTGCACCTTTTGCAATCACATCAACAATTTGTACTCATTTTCATATGCTATGCCTTTGCATAAGTACTATACCGAAAACTTATTGCATATGCTTACAATATGCTCTAACGTCATGGCAAATTTGCTCATTTCAATAAGTCTATTCATAATCTGGTGCAAACAGTTTTGCATTATAGCATTTGTAAAATATATTTGCACCTTTTGCAATGACAACAATTTGTACTCATTGCAATTTGTACTCATTTTCATATGCTGCGCCTTTGCATTTTCTGATTTTAGGAAAATAGTTGTAAAAAAGTAGTTGAACAGTAAATAGGTGGATGGATTTAGATCTATGCGACATAACTGGTGACTACGATTAACATGAGTGCTCAATGACCATTTTGTTTTTTTTTCAGCATTGCAAAGTGAACCTGTATAAGTATTTTCAAAAGCTATGGCAAATAAATGCACTTACTTAGATTTGCAAGCTCATTTGCATCGGATCGTGAATCTATATGCTATAGAAATATGCTATGTATTGTATAAAAAAAGAATATTTAACAGTTCTTAAGATAAAACGATTATATTTTAATTAGACAATATATCAAAGTAAGGAATCTTAGATTTGAAACTTATTTCATAATCATACAAAATAAAATCATAGAGTAGCAAAGCGCAGAGAGTTATTAAATTTCTCTTAATCTCAAATTTCAATAAAAGTTTCTCAACTCGCTTCGCTTAATGTCTGAATTGCCGTTTTGCTCAAATAACAATAAATTTATTGAAAAATATTTGAAATAGAAAATACGAATGCTGGGGGAATAAATAGGCCAAATTCCCTGTTTCAATAGAAACAGCATAAATTTGAATAAAATGCCAAATCCACTCATCCACTAGCTCTAAAGCAATAAAATTTCCAATTTAAAAATTAAATTCTTCATGTGAGTTTTCTACAATTCAATGACTACGAAATTAATAAAATCTGCGAATAACTCACTTTGGCGCCATCAGCTCTCTTCCCACAGTGCTTCGTTATGTTACTCTCCAGCTCTACAACCCCCGTTGTTGTCGCATTGTGCTACCATCTTCGCCAGCGACCACACGCACCGTTGCCTACATCACGCCCCCACATTTACCAAGCAACGTTATCTCGAATGACGAGTGCACGTCAAATAATGACAAATGGTAAAAATGATAGTAGCAGAAGAGGCGCAAAAGTAGCTCTAGTGGCATGGTTGGGTAGAGGGAAAGTGGTGGGGAAAGATAAAAATTAATTTATTTAATTGATTCGTTCGTTTAAATACGAATTGATTGTGAGCGGAACCAATCAAAGCAAACGGCGAACGACTTCAATTAAATGTCACAATAAAAATGTCACAAAAATGTAAATTGAATTATTGCGAACGGCTTGAAGTTGAAGGCAAACGATAAATAAACGCGCAATGCAAAAACTGTCAAATTTAAGAAAGTATTCCAAACATAGATGAAATCAATACATTTAGGGACAATTTTTACCATCACCCTTATCTGAAGGGTTTTGCTCCAGTTAATTGTTTAAAATTGAAAATATTTCAAAGCTATCACCATGCAAACACATGTCTCCCCATTAGGTTGTTACTTACTTCTCTCGTGTTTTTGTTTCATGTTATCTCAAGAAATGCTATTTATTTTGTTCAATTGTTTTTTATTTTTTTTTCTGTGTCACCACCCAAATCTTATCAACCAACAGCAGAATGCTTTTCATACTCTATATTGAAAAAAAAAGAAAAAAAATCGAAAAAAAGTTTCAATTTCTTAATCGAAGTCGTTGTTGAAGTCGGGGAACAACAAAGGAAACACTAAAGATTGGCTGAAAGCCAGTAGGAAAGAAGAACAAATAATTATAATTCAAACAAAAATATAAACATTGTTATCAACACTGGTTGAAGTGGTTACGAGTGGGCAAAGTAGGTAAAGCAGTGTCAACAGTGGCACTAACAACAACAACAGCAGCAGCAGCAGCTGGGACGAGTGCCATTGAGTTGAATGAACAAAACGCTTGAAAGCCTGCTAACTACAACAAATACAAAAACAAAAGCTAACAAAAAAAAAAAACAAAAAACGAACAACTTTGCTTAAATCTTAAACCATTGTTGACAAAAAGGATGAAATTGACTACAAAAGGTGATACAAACAACTAAAAATTAAGAGGGAACTGAAAGTGCAAAGCAAAAGGTTCAGACGAAATCCTGCATTAAAGGCGGGAAGCGAGAAAAAGAAAGATATTAAAAAAAGAAATAAGTAATGAAATTGCTACTTCATGACAATGGAAGGAGTAATGGTGCGAAACGTAGCAATTGAGTAATGAAATTGTAGAATAAACAAGGTAGACTCAAGGCTGAGAGCCAAGAGTCAGAATTGTCAAAAAATTCACTGAACAATGAGCAAAAGCAAAAAGAAGAGGAGAATTAACTGTAGTGGTTTTGACAGTTTCGACTCAGAGCACGAGAGGATTTTAAGCCGCGAAACTACCTTGTTTATTCTATCATGAATGGAAGTATGAAAGACACAGGAAATGAGAGAGAAAAGAATATGAAGTTAGTACTCAAACAAGATAATGAAAAAAGGTACGTTAAGGGGGTTAGGCCACACAAGACGCCGTAAAAATAAGCTCACTTTAGATTTTTTTTTTTTCAGAAATACTGCGCAATAAATCCAGATTCTAAAAATGGGATCTTATTAAACATATAATAAAATCAGGGGCTATAATCAAAAATTTTTGAAGTGATTAATTTAAAAATGGAGGCTGTTAAGTAGACCGTACCACCTCTTATGCAAAAAAAAGTGCGCCGTATACCAGCGAATATGACGCATTTTTCCAAGACAATTACGAAAAAAAAATTTTTTTGACCGAACGTAGGGGTCGCGCATTGACATATTTCTTCATATCTCTGGTGTTTACAGTCGGATTTTAAAGTTTGGTATATCAATGTTTTTGTCCCAAAGGGACCAATATGACATCCTTAGAGATTATTGACCTCAGGTGCACCGTTCTAGTACTTACCCTCCAGATATCACCCTAATATCAAAAAAATAAAGCTAAGCCCTAATATCTCACGACCCTAATATCAAAAAAATAAAGCTCTTAAAATATCATTAATCTTTTGCTCAGGGAGTATATCGATATTTTCAGCAAAACTATTTCTAAAAAATTTTTGACAATTTTTTGCCGAACGTAGGGCTCCCTTTTTCATTTTCATCATATCATCGGTATTAAAAGTCTGATTATATTGAATGACATATCGATGTTTTTGTCTGAAAAATACCAATTATTTTTCTCCAAAATAAAAAAAAAAATATATTCCTACAAGTCCTTGGAAGGTCTTAAATTGATTTTGAGGAATTTTAAAGCTCGTAAAAGAATAAAAAATCTGTTACGCCAATGCTAAAAGAGTTATCAACACTATTTTTATTGTGATTTATTAAATACATATACAATATATTACTATTTTATATTTTCACTTTTGCTTTTTACTTTCGCTGATTCGCTTTCACAGCCACATTGAAAATAGTCAAGCAATTTCAAACACTGGCTATTGCAATTCGTTTTACCCGTGAAAAAAGTTAAAAAATGGGGTCCGTCTAATATTTATTTAAAAACCCGAGTTTTATAGAGTTTTGATCATTTTCAATAAAAACCGACCAAAAAAATGATATTTGATTAATGATATTTTAAGAGCTTTATTTTTTTGATATTAGGGTGGTACATTAGGATGGTAGAAACTGAGATCTGGAGGGTAAGTACTAGAACGGTGCACCTGAGGTCAATGACTTCTATAAAAGCCATATTGGTCTCCTTGAGACAAAAACATTGATATACCAAACTTTAAAATCCGACTGTAAACACCAGAGATATCAAGAAATATGTCAATGCGCGACCCCTACGTTTGGTCAAAAAAAAGCTATTTTCTTTTCGTAATTGTCTTGCAAAAATGCGTCATATTCGCGGGTACACGGTGAACTTTTGTTTTGAGGTATGGTCTACTGTGCAGTGTTTTTGCGAGGACGCCTCCATTTTTTAAGGGTTCACGGCCGGACAAACAGCTCCTATGATTTTTGAATTGTAAAAAGTCAATTAATTTTTCTCGATTATATATAAGATCTGCTATAGAAGTATATAGGATATTTTCGATATGTTAATTTACGGCCAAATGGTGCATTTGCACCAGATTATTGCTAATAAAAAATGTACCCCTTAATGTAAAAAACAGAATATCTTACGTACTTCTATGCCCAATATATTTTTCAAAATATGTTCAAAGTTTCTAGTGAATCGGTTGAAACTTGAAGGAGTTATGTTTCCGGCAAACTTAAAAAACGCCGTCTTGAGATAAACGGGTTTGAAGTTTTGAGTAGTACTTGTAGTAATACCAGGCGGCTTATGCTAGAATTCAAACACCAAGTACTTCGAGATTCTTTGCGGCCATAATCTTTTGAGACGTAATTTTTGAGATCATTAAGGATAATTAAACAAAAAAAACAACAATCTTCGAAAAAGCTAGGGTGACCTAACCCCTTAAGAGTATAGTAAGAAGGTGCTATGGCTACACTCCGTAGTTTTATTTTTTTCGGAATTTAAGAGTTATGAGCTAAGAAAAGAAACACTCATAGAAGATTTAGAAAAAAAAGACAACAACACGCGATTGAAGCATCGAAAAGATAATAGAAGTAAAAAAAGATAATAAAAAAAATAAATACATTTAATAAAACAAAACGTTTAAATTTGCAAATCTTATGAGTTAAAAAGTAGAAATAAAACTAGAAAAAGAAATCAAAAACGTATCTGAATATAATATGAGAATAAGCGATAAGAAGGAAACCTATTAAAGTGGTTAAGAGAATTTCGTTAATAATACAGAGTAATACGAAACCTGAGAGAAAAACCAAAACAATGAAATCAAATTCAAAATCATCAGTAAAAAAACGCTGAAAATATAAAGTAAAAAAAAAAAATATGGGGGCCCTACAAGAAAAAAACAAAGTTTTCCCTATTTTACCCAGGGATTTTAGGTGTTATACCTATTCAGTCAGGGCTGCCTTGGTTCGAAAATGGAATGATGAATTTGCGGGAAAGAAGGAAAAATCAAGTGAAGCATGTGTAGCATGTTCTAAGCATGATGGTAAGCCAAGAAATGTGGCCACAAACCAACTAATCTGTAACATTATTGAAAGAAAGTTTCGAAAAAAAAATTTTTTTTCTACCGAACGTAGGGGTCACGCATTTTTCTTCGTTCTTCATTCATTCTTCATATTTCTTCATTACTTCGGTACTTACCGTCCAATATTAAAGAATGATATGCCTATTTTACCGAACGTAGGGGTCGCGCATTGACATATTTCTTCATAACTTCGGTACTAACCGTCCGATATTAAAGAATGGTACGTTTATGTTTTTGCCTCAGGCAGACTTATTTTTTGTTTATAAGATTCATTGACCTCAGTTGACCCCTTATTGTACTGACCCACAAGACCTAAGTTTCTACCATCTTAAGGTACCATTTTGATTTCAGAAATGGAAAGCCCGTAAATTTCATTAAACTTTTACTAAGGAAATTTTTTGTATTTCCACTTTTTAAATTTTTTGTTAATTTTTTTGCAAAACGGTGGGGAAAATTTACAAATTTTTTGTTATACGGTATTATTTTCATAAAATATGCTCCGAACACATTTTTATCCGAGTCATATTTGCAAGAAAATTAAAAAAAGAAAAAAATTTACTAAAATATGGGTTAGAAAAAAACCTACTCAACCCATATCGCACGCAACCCGACTCATACTCACTTATACGAAGCTGCAATGCGGCGGCTCAAATGAATATGAGTATCCTAAATCACGAGTCGGATCGGGTAAAGTTCGGGTTTTTCGGTTCATTAATACTTATGGTTGTTGTCGTCTTGTTGATACTTATTCTACTTACCCAAACACTCGGGTTCGACACAAATACTCAAATCACTCGGGTAATTCTGCCACCGATATAAAGCAGAGCGCAGAAGAGCGTAGCAGTGAGAATGATTGAGTTTTTTTGTATTTGCTATGTGCTTCTTTTTCTTGAGCACTTAGTTAGAAACAGAAAAACACGTGTTCGTCTTGTGTTGTTTTTTCTTTTTGTTTATGCAGTGCTTTGTGTTGTTTTTTGTTTTTATCTAACGAAACTATTAACAACGAAACACTAACACTAACAACGAAATAAAATATCAACAACAAATTTGCAGCATAAAACTCAAACAAAATATGCGAGCGTTAGCTTTTACTTATTGTCGCTTAGAGACGTTGGCAGAGAAAAAGCAGTACTCAGAGTACACTCAAAATATACCCGAAAATACTCGGATATAGCGCCTTTTCAAGACTCTGACTCGACGCACTCATTAAATACAAGTCTGAGTGGTTCGGGTCACTTCGCGCTCGGGTATAAGTATGTACTTATACCCGAAAATATGCTAATGAGTGGAATGATTATAAGTATTGTACATATTTTATTGAGTACGGATAGGGTAGAGCACAACAAGTAACTCGAGTATGATTCGAGTATCCGATTTCTATCGGATACTCATTGCAGTTCTCTGGTACCTACCCACAGAATCTCAGTTTTTACCATCTTAAGGTACCATTTTAATTTCAGATATGAAAAGCTAGTAAATAAAACATTAAACTTTCACTAGAAAAATTTTCCGATTTTTCCTACAGAATAATTTAAAAAGAAAATATTTTTTAGTGTTTCTTGAACAACGTAGGGTAATTTTTCATTTTTTCGCCATATCTGTGTTTTTTTTTTTATACAGAATGCATCATATACCATCTTATCCGAAGCATGTTTGCAGGACTTTTCAGTAAAAAGTTTTTTTTTTATTGACTGAACGTAGGGGTCGCACATTTAAATTTTTTTATTCGTTTTCTTTGCCTATATCATAGTGTGCACCCCTGCCGTAGACACATGCCAATTAGAATCTGTGGCAGGTATTGTACCTTTATCTCAGCCAATTCTAGTCATAAGGCAATCCTACCTTTCACAAACTCCTTCGCTACCTACTAAAACTAGATAAATTTTCAAATTTAGTTCATTTAAAATAAGAAAAAAATGCAGAAAAGTTAAAGCGTAGGACCATGGCATGGTCGGGATTCGAACCTAGAAATCCTGAGGTGGCAGTCAAGTGTGGTACCTACTGAACTACTGAGGTCACCTGAGAAATATATTAGGACAAAAAGGAAAATAAACATTAAGACTTACAATGCAAAAACAACGGTCTAAAAGTAGTACGATATGTATTATCTTCAGCTTAGACGAAATATCCCCCACACTCGTGCATATGATATATGTAAAAAATATATATGAAGGATTTATTATTTTGATGACGTCAGCTAGTGATTTTTATTCAATAAACAAATTGCAACCTACGTGTAATTGTATGGTTTAAATATCAATGTTGATCGGTAAAATATCAAGTCAAAACATTAATACGGGTTGCTTTTTAAATATCTGACCTTGACAACAGAAAGTCTCAACACTTACCATCTGATGTTTCCATTGGAAACTTGACATTGTCGAACATACCCTTCTTCAAAACATTTTATCATTTGGGTGCGATTTGTGCTGTTTAAAAATGACTTGAAAAACTCGTAAACATTTTCCTGCGATTATTTTTTACAACTATCGACGTGAATTAGCAAGACAATAATACATCGATGGACTTAATTCTTTATATGACGATAAAGCACCATCCTTCAGCACTGTTAAAAAAGAATGGTATAACGAATTCAGTAGTGGCCGATGAATTTCGTGAAGGTCGTCCAAAATCGGTTGCTGTGCCAAAAAACATCGATGTTGTGTGTGAACTGATAAAGCCAGATCATTATGTGACGTACCGTGATATTGAGGCATATTTGGGTATGTCTAAGTATGACAAGCATCAATAGGATATTACATGATAATTTGGCCGGAGAAAAGATTTGTTCACATTGGATCCCAGGCGATCAAAAAAGGCTCATATCGATTGGTGCAAGAAAATGTTAAAAAAATACCGACAAGTTGCATCAAAGGCTGTTTATAACGTCTACACAGTTGACAAATCATGGTGTTTTTGCATATGAGCCCGAAACAAAACAGCAATTGACTGTAAGGATCTTCCAAAACGAGCTAAATCCAACAAAAGTTGAAGTTGTTCGCAGCAAAAGCACATCGAAGCAAATGGTTGTCTGTTTCTTCGGCATTAGCGCTCATGTGGCGACAGTAGTATTAGAGAAACGTAGGGCGATCAATTCTGAATGGTACATGACAAGGCGACCTCTCACACATCTGCTCAAACAAAGACCTTTTTTATTAGCCAAAAAAATCCAATTGATGAGTCATCCGCCGTACAGCCCTGACTTGGCACCCAATGACTTCTTTTATAAAAAAATATAAAATAAATTTACCATTACAGCCCTTTCACATTGGACTTTGGAGAGGACTTTGGAGAGGACTTTGACCGAGCTTCTTATGATCAAATTGTGTTGTGTGTGTTATTAAATGTTTTGTACAGAAATGATCAAGAACTGGACCTACTGGACACGTTCTCAAAACGCTTTTGTTTGCATTATTAAACTCTCTGAGGCTTGCCATTGTCTGCAGAGAGCTGCATTATTTACTCTCTAAAGCTTTCCATTGTCTGCAGAAAGGTGACGAGTGATCAGAAAAATAAATTTCGACTGAAAAAATATTTTGTTACAGTTGGGAATCGAACCTGGGCTCGCATTGGCATCGAGTGATGAACACACTGTTTAATACATTCGGCCAGACCGACTGCTTTTGTAGCCGGAATATTATGTGGTCAACGATTTTCGTCAGCAAAGCAAGCGCTTGTTGTATTCAAAACGTTTCTTTTGGAGTTATCTCATTGGAAGTGGAAAAAGTGTTTCCGAAATTGGTTCAAACGCATGCTAAACTAGACTGATCCTCATGGAGAATATTTTGAAAAGCAATAAAATCAATTTCGATCATAAATATTTGTGTTTCCATTATTAGGCCAAAAATATAATTAGCAGCCCTCATATAAGAAGTGCATTAGGAGAAGTTCCAGCATGGTTTGGAGTAAAAATATGCAGTACATTTAAGTAAAATTTATTGAAAAAAAAATAAAAAATTACAAAACAAGTCTAGCGAAAAAGTTTTTTAAATTAATATGATTCAAGCAAAGTCTTTCAATTACTTGCATTGCCTTAAAACTTGACTTGATGTAATATTCAATTTCATTAAAATCAAATAAACAACAGCTCCGCTAAAACAAAAAAAAAACAGAAAAAAACGCTTACAAACTCAAAAATATGCAAGCGACTGGCTTCACACTCATCACAGAAGTAGCAACATTTATTTCAATTTACTACTCTGACAGCGCCACCTAGGCTGCTGAACTCTTTATTTAATTTTATTTTTTTGTGTGTTTTTCTTTATGCTTGTTGTTCCGTTTGTGTATTTTGTTTTTGTTTTTTTTTTCGTTGCTTCCTGTTCATAATTTTTAATTAAAAAATAAGCAATGCGCGTTCTGTTGCTGGTATTTCACTTTCTCTCCCTCTCTCTCTGCAACTTTGAGTGTGCATTTGCGTTTGCCTTAGGTGTGCGTGTATGTGTATGTGTGTGTGTGTTTTAGCACTGGCTTCGCTCTACTTTTTCCCATTTTATAACTTAAATAATTTTTAATCATTTCAACTGAATGCGTAGTCTTCAGCATAGATAACTTTATGAGTTAGTGTGCAGCAAAAAGCAAAACGCGAATGCTACAGCAATGCGTTGCACGAAGATGAAGTGGTGTGTGTGTATGTGTGTGTGGGATGAGGGAGAGCTTAAATGAGCGCGCCGTTTTTCTCTTGGGGCAGAGCGGAAATTAAATTAAACTATTTGTTTTAAGAAATTTATAAGGCTACTCTACGAAGCGGCAACATAAAATTCAATAATTTGAGTGAACGCCTGAAAGCAGGCAATATTTTTTTGCAGCGAAGTTGTTCAACAAAGAGGCCGCCTTGAATTTGTACGCTAGGAAATTATGGTATTTCATAGCATTCGCAAAGCGGTTTGTTATAATTAAAATTGTGCATACTTTTAGGCATAGCTTTTGCAAAATTATTTCTTTTTTTTTCTTTAAAATAGTTTTGATTGTATTTGCTTTTAATTTTATTTACTAATCAAATTTAACTGGAAAACACACAACCAACCCAGCAGCTTGTTTAACATAACTTTCATTTACTGCCTAAAAGTAGACTACAATAAATTCTCTACTTTATTTTGTGCGCATTTTAACAAAATATAAAAACAAATTATTCAATTAAATTCAGCCTAAGCCAAGCTCAACATGCTTAACACTCTTAACAAAACGCAAACACCTAAAAGTATGCACTTAATTTTATTTCAAAACCATCCTCTGCTCATTCCACTCTACTCAACCTTTCCTCCTCTTTTGGTAACATCAAAAAACTTTTAATTAAATTATTTCAATTTAAATTTTGTCTTCAGCAAACGCCTGCACCACGCCCACCATCAGCCGCCGCTTCGCACTTTGACAGCTTGTTTATGTTACACAAAAGTTCTAACAAACATTTTAGCGCAACTTTCAACAGAGGCTTTGTGTGGTTTTGACTCATTTTGCGTGCTTAATATTTCTTTGACAGTTCGACATGAGAAAAATGAGCAGCTTCTACTTTATTTTTAAAAAAATAAAATTACATCACTTTACAAAACCGCTTCTCGCAATTTTAGAATTTTTTATTTTTTATTTATTTATTTTATATTTTTTTTTTGTTTTTTTTTTTTTTGTTCTACAACTTTTATTGTTTTGCTTTTCCTTTTACAACGATTTCACGTGTTCTGCATTCAATTAAGTCACAAGACTTGAGCTGGGAAAAAAACAAAAACTAAAAAGAAAATAAAAAAACACATTCAGCCAATCATAACAATAACGTATAAAAAAAATAAAAAAAAAGAACACAACAATAATACTTAATAAATATTTATAATATGCAAGCTCACACACCTATAGCCTCAGCTACAAAACTGCTGAATACATTGGCACGCGGGTGTTAAGATTTTATGCAAATCTCAAAAAAATGCTAATTTTTTTTTTTTGCAAATATTTTGAAATTTTAAAATTCGCGACGCATTTATGCCATGTTCTTAAGTCACGCATGTGTGTGCGGACGTGTTAATGCTATTTATACACATATGTTCTAGCGTGGGTGTGAGCACGTGTATCTCTGTCTGTGTGTGTGTGTAAGTACTTGCTACTGTCTAAACAAAAAAAAAAAAAAACATTGCCGTAAATGTTATTCGTTGTTATTTTTAATCAAAGCACGTGTTTTTTCACTAATTATCAGTGCAAAGCATTTTTTCGTTGTTGTGGTTCTGATAATTTTATTGCTCCACTTAGAGTTATGAATTCTTGTTGTGATTATTATGCGTAGCATGTGTGGCTGTGTGTGTGTGTGAGTGAGAGTGCGGCTGTGTTTGAATAGCGGGCTGATTGTACTAAATGCGTTGTTCACACATTATTCTTGCCAAATATTTGATCACAAAAACTACTTTGCATTCGCGCCTAAATTTATGCCAAACATATAAAAACAATTTGGTCTTGTTTTGCTTTCTTTTTTCTTTTTTCTTTTTTTTCTTGTTTTTTGTCAGTAGCTGTTATTGTTGTTATATTGTTAGATTATTCAGATTAGATTTCGATGTGAAATAAAGTGATAAATAATAGAATCCTTAAAGCACGCTCACCTGATCTAGCTCGGCAGATAGTTCAAGTTTTACTGTATAAATTTATTGACTTTTTTCAACTTGTTTATAATAAATTGAAATAAATGTATAAATTCTCAGACACTTTTTTGATTTAGTTGACAATTGTTTCAATGGAATTCAAGGTTTTATCTTAATCGCAGAATCCCTGACATCTTGCTTTGGACAAGATTGTAAGACCCAGAAAGTTTTAAAGTTTCTTTTATCCACTTAAATATTTGAAGCATAATTTTCTCTAGAAATTTTAACTTTGTTGTATAAATGTACACTATCCGAACCCCCGCCCCCTTCACCAGGCAAATAAAAAAGCTTTTTTGAACAATTTGTATAAAATGAAAACATTTATTGCAAGGCTTTTAGATGAGCACCATTCTTGATTTTAACGTAGAATACGTTATACGGAGGTGTTAATCTCGAGCACAAAATTTTGAGAAAATGTTTGTCACTTTCATTATAAGTTTTTAATACTTTATGCATGCATTGAAGAAAATGCAAGTATGTTCGTAACATATTTAATATGTCTTCTTTTGATTTGTATTTAAATAATCATATTGCTACATATAATTTTTTTGATTCTATAAGTAAATTTTAACTCCTTCAAATTTTGTATTAATTTTCATATGCTTTGTATTTTATGTATTATAACATCATGGTAAGAGCAGTACGATTATCTGTGTGTTCATCACAGAACCAGTGTGAAAAAGAGAAGAAGTATAATGACCAAGTAGCGAACGACAACCATGATAAATACAACCATGATTTTTGTTTGTCTTTTCTTTTAATATCAAAGACATGCTCCATATGCGCCCTTTGCAGCATTTTTTTATGCGGCGGCCATTGTAAATCCATAGGAATTTTTGATTTTTGTTGAGATTTTCTATAGTTCAGACACAAACCTTACAATCAAAAAGCCTAGTATGCTGTAGAAACGAAAATTTCTTGGCATATAATTCTACACCCGAAATATTAGTGTAGAGTCAAAAATGTTTGTGTGGAGAAAAAAGCAACTACAGTACGACCTAGCTAATGCAACTAATAGAAATTCGGTCAGTTGGCGTAGTTAATGTTGAAGAAACGCAATTAAACTTCTAAACATAAAGCTTTATGGCTCTGAATCCTAGATATTGTGGTTTTATGTATTAAGATATGCACTTTGTTTCCTTAAATATTGTTTTAAGAGATTTTTCGTACATCAAAAATGTATTTTACAAGAAAAGAAGAACTCAAAGTAAATAATATAAAAGTTTATGGAAGTGTACGCAAATGGAAGTTGCGATAATTGTGCATTTTTTTTTTTTAAGTTGCGTTTACTGAGTCAAAAATGTACATTTTTGAGTATTTCGATTATCGAGTGTTGCGTAAAGCGAGGTCGAACTGTTTTCTTATTGAAATGTCAAAATTCTGGTGCCAATTAAATGCCCGGACATATAATCGACAGCGAAATTTTGACATTTCAACTCTCCAAATGGTTGTTGTACTTGCTAGCATTGAACAAATTTTTCACCTCTACAGCGTACTAAGTAGCGAAAAAAAAATTCCGCTGCCTTTTCGCTGTCAAAAACTTAATGCATTCCATATGGAAAATTTCTTTCCGCTTCTACAGCATACAGGGCTTAAGCAGAAAATGAAAAAATGTTTATGAATAACAATGTTAGCAAGGTTGCATAGAAGCTGCGTAAAGCCTTAAACAGTGCTAAGCAAGCGTTTAAAGGTTGTTTAAGGAAATCTATTGAATAAGGCTGTTAATGACTAACGTATTCTACGTCTGACCTATGCGCCCGTGTTATCTAACACAGGCTTGAGCTTTTCTTCACTTTTTTTTTTAACCATCGCTCGTGAAAACAGTGCAGATTTTTTTCCTACCCGGGAGCAAGCTAAGTAGATTTGGCCATGCGAGAAAACTGGATTTTCCAAATATATACCGCACTTATTGATGATAACGGCGAATGCAAAGCGAACAGAAAATTGAAGATGCTTAAGTTCAAATGGCACATCAGATGGAATCATTTGGATGCAAAGAATCAAAACGTCTTCGCCTATGAATTCGCTCATTCAAAGTTGTTGCTTCTATCAAATTTCTTAATATATTTTGGACCAATGTTTTGGTTAATTAATGTTGCGAAGCATAATAATAGACGCTCCAATTTTTAGCTCCGATACATGTGGTATTCCTGGCAACTCAAGTGTGTTTAAAAATTCTGTGGGATGGTTCGCCACCTCATCCTGATTCATGCTGGTATCCACTAATGAACAATGGACCTGGTATTCCATTTCGCTCGCTTAACCAAGCATGATTTTTGTAGTTTTACGATGTAATGTTTGGGAACACGCTATTAATCAGTTTTTCTTCTGATTGAGGGAAACTGCAAAATTCGGTTGGTTGGTAGTGTTATCATTCCTGTATTCCTGTTGACTGCCATTGTACCATCCCCAATTTTCAGCAATTGCCTCGAAAATTTAGTTGCTGATGGATCGTTTTGCAATCGAACGCGTAAGTTTGGTTTTAGTGTGAGTGTTCTAACATTTTTCAACAGAATTGCAGATTTCAAGCAGGCATCATCGGAATGACTGGTATGCAGAATTTTCCAAATTCTGACAACGCATGCGGTTTCAGTGACAAATTTTTACGTAATGTTCGCCCCAGTACTGAATTCGTAGAAGTAAAAAAATTTAGCTGGCATTCCTATGGTAAGAGAACTACATCCTTTTTAAATTCAAACAACGAATGAAGCGACCCATTTTAAGCTTATGTTCACCCAGCACCGAATTTGTATATATTAAAAAATTTAGCTTACAACCCTATGTAGTAAGAAATTACATTATTTCTAAAATTCTAACAACAGATTCGGATTTAGTGACCCATTTTTACCTAGTACTTTCGTCCACCGAATTCGTAAAAATAAAAAAATTTAGGTCAAAACCCTATTTTTTTTAGACTATAATCTTTGCATCATAATTATCTACATTTAAAAAAAAAATCAACTAAAATGGTTGAAAATTATGGGCAGCAGAGGGAAACAGACACTTGAAAATTTTAAGGGCCGATGTTGAAAGTGAACCACACCTAAACGTCAAGTTTTTTTCTACATTTCATTTGACATTTCTCAATTTCAGACTAATTCAATTTGAACCATGGAAAGATACACAATCGAGCAATGCGTTAAAGTTATTCAGGCTTATTATGAAAATGGGCTTTCAAATCAAAATGCATATCGTGCACTTCGTGATTTTTTCGGTCAATTTAATCGTCCAAATGTGCATACAATTGGAAAAATCATACAAAAATTTGAGCAAACCGGGTCTGTAGGAGATGTGAAAACACCAGTGCATGCTCGTACTGCAGAAAATATTGCTGCTGTTCGCGATAGTGTGGCTGAAGAGCCGTCCACCTCAACTCGTCGTCGTGCCCAAAAATTGCACCTGACATTTTGGTCACTGACATTTTGATTCGAGCACTACTTTTTTTGTGATAAGCTACTCTACGCTAAATCTATGACAGCTGTCAACATTAAATATGGAGGTTTAATTGTGGAGAAATTCCCTTTCGAGCAACGTGGAAAGCAACGCGCTTCACAATATCCGCACACTTCTCGGTCGTCATAACGCATCCTCTCGCAACACGTGGTCAATTTAATCAATAAATGTCAATTGGTCAGTGAGGTCATGTGATTTGACGTCGTTTGACTTCTTCCCTTAGAGTTGCCTCAAAGGAAAGGTCTATGCCAATAAACCCCCAATGATTCCGAAACTGAAACAGGACATCTAAATTATGCCAGAATGTTATGGGAAAATTTCATGAAAAGGGCTCGCGTGTACAAGCAAGGTCACGACGGCCATTTGAGCGATATTTTTTTCCATCAATAACCTCCATGTTTCTACTTTATAATGCAATGAAAACTCATAGATATTTCAAAAAAACCATGCTTTTTATAAAAAATGGAAATATCAGTTACTTTTATGACACTCTTCAGTAACCTCGATAGGTTTCGCAGTAGCGCATCCTATCAACCCAATTCTCTAAGACCTTATTGACTGTTTCATCTGGATTTATCTATTATACGTATGGCTCAAACGATATTTGCCAAAAGCTTCTAGATTGTTTCTTGATTATCCGCACAGTATCGATCTTTAACGGTACGCTACAAATAAAAGTCATACGCGATCAAATCGCAATATATGAGTTCAGAAATATACCTATTTTTTTAAACAACCTCTAGATATGAGAAAATATCTTCAAAAAAAATATATCAAAATTTACGAAGAAAACTTTTTCTTGCACAATTCGAGGAAAATTCAAAATCTTGCCACTGCATTGCATCTAGGGCAAACCACTCAATGCCATCGTAGTCACGTATTCTTAATTTTCATATTTTATGATTTCATATTAAAATTCTTTGCCTTTCTTTGATATTTGAACACCCACATCGTTCATCATATTTTATTATAAATCATATTTACAAGTTAAATATATGTAAATGTTTATATTTTCTCGTTGCAAATCAAAACCACTATTAAATACATTGAAACATTGCCATAATTCATGGGAAAAAATACTGTAAAATAACTGTGCGCTACCATTGCTAAAGGCCCTTCCTATAAGCCCCAGCACAAGTGCATTCAGAATTCCTCCAAACTTGTAGCCGATAAGAAGAAGTTTTTCTGTTTAATATGCTTTTTACAAACTTTAAAAGCATTTGCTGGAACTGCACTTTTGCCACACCAGCACAGTCTGTTTAAATGTTAAATTTAAATAAAATTGATTTCAACTTTAGCCTACTTTTTGGCGTTGGGTACTCAAAGTCGGGGCGAACAGAAAATTCGCTGTGACATTTACGAAGAGCACTGCTATTTTTGGCGCTATAAAGCGTCTAAAAATTGCGCTGCCAACATTTTTAGCTTGGCTCTGTTCAAATTCTTAGTAGTCTACCGCTACTGCTGCCTGCCTCTTACGTCGCAAAGCCTGTTGCCTTGATTTACCATCTACCAACCATAATAATTTATTGCTATGTCCGCCGCTAGGCGTCACCACTGCACAGTCACTGCTGACTTTTATTTCTGTCTATGCTTTGATAATCATTCAGCCAAAAGGTCAAACAGTTGATTGTTTAGCATAGAAAGCGGAAACTTCCTTCCTGAAGTACAGAATGAGCCGCACAGCCGAACGATGAGGGGAGGTTCAGAAAGTTTGTGTTATCTAAGCCGAGTGTGTTTGTACTCGTAATGTTTGCGAATGTGAGTGTGTGTGTGTGTGTGTGTGCGTGTTTATGTATGTGTGCTTACATTAGCCAATATTGTATGCATATATTTACATATGCACTCTTACACGCACGCGAGAATTTACAGCGTGACCCCGATTTTATATATATCTGAAGCGAAGCCAGTGTTGGAAAGCGTTCAGTTTAAATGTTGCAAATATTATTAATGTTGCTTGTGAAGTATGAAATTTTATATATTTTTTATTTGTTTTTTAAATTCATTCACATCTATTATATAAAATGTTGCATAATTTTAGGCTTTAATATCTTAAATCATAAAAGCACGTTTTTGAAGCAAACAAGGCATATGAAAAATATTCTTTTTTTATTGCTAAGTCAATAACAGTGCACAACAAAATTAAAGTTTTCCAAAATAAGACGGTTCCGACAACAGATTCCAGCAGAGGAAACAAAACAAAAATTCTATGCATGCATCGGTGTTTTGAAAGTGTTCGTTTGAGTTTTTTTTAAGGGGTTTAAACTTGACCCCCTTTTGCACTTTCTTATTTTGAATCGGCATAGGAAACCAAGTTACCCTTACATTTAAGGTATAGGATGTGATTGGTAGATTTATGTAAAATACTTCGAGGAATATTTTTGTCGAACATTTTTACCCTCTAACTCTTAAATTTTTGGGTATTTTTTGACCCTTTTGTGAAAAATGAAAAAAATATCCAGAAAACGTAGATATAAGGGTTAAAATGTCCCACCAAAATACTTCTAATAAATTTCTACTATAAGTCTCTAAAAACACCCAAGATCAAAATTGAAATTTAACGCCATAAATTAGTCAAAATTTAAAATGTGTTTAATTGTTAATTCCGTACTTATTTAGAATTGGTGCTAAAATGACCCACATAACCGGATTTTAAGGGTAACCCCCTGCATGAAAAAAATGTTTTACGTAAAATTTCAATATAAGTTACCATACAAAAGGGAATAATTTTTCAGTTGAACAGAAAAAAAAAGATGAATGAGTACTTGAGTATTGTCAGGTTGTTTATTGTCAGGGTTGCAAATGCATACTATTTAACAGCAGTTGGCAGTTTTTAAAGATGGTTAATATTTAATATACATGGTGGGCTAAATACAATTTTAATTTTAAAAAATGCAATGAAATGAAATTAACTTTTTTCCATGTATTATGGCTTTATTAGTAGGAGGAAACATTACCATTAATTATTGAACACATTGTCGTTCAAGTAACTGCCTCGGCTGGCTTCGCAGTAGCGCATTCTGTCACTCCAAATTTCCAACACCTTGTTGATGGTTTCGTACTGTAGCTCACGGAATGCTTGGATGATATTGGCCTTAAGTGCTTGAATCGTTTCCGAATTGTTGGCATAACATCGGTCCTTCACGGTTCCCCACAAAAAAAAAGTCCAAAGGGGTCAAATCGCAGCTCCGAGGCGGCCAATTGATATCGCCAAGACGGCTGATAACACGATTTTGAAATTTGGTGCGCAAAAGATCAATTCTGTCATGGGCTGTGTGGCATGGTGCACCATCCTGCATGAACCAGAGGTCGTCCAAATTCATGTCTTCAATTTCAGCAAAAAAACGTCGGTTAACATGAATCTATAACACCCGCCGTTGATCGAAATGTTGTTCCCAGTCTCATATTCGAAGAAAAATGGTCCAATGATGCCACCACTCCACAATTCGCATCAAACTCTTACTCTATGTGGATGCATCGGCTTCTCGACAGTAACGCACGGGCTGTCCGAGCCCCAGATGGAGCAATTTTGTTTGTTAACCTAGCCGCCGAGATGAATATGCGCCTCGTGAGAAGATGATTTTCAAATAACGCACTGTTTGAGCTACACAGCACTCATTTTGGAAATAATTTTCCAATATTTCCCAACGTTGTTCAAGCGCAAAACGACTCATTTCTTTCCGCGGAGGTATGATACTGACTTCATGTCAAGATTTCGAGCGGGAAACAGCTGTCAGTGTCAAAATAACCTAATATTTAAAAAGAATCCACTAGATGGCCCATCCTGTATCTCTATAAATATAATCCAATAATTACACTGTACAACAAAATTGAAGTTTTTGAAAATCCCAAGGGGTTTCTCAACGGTTTCTAAAGGTTTTGAGTCCGCTGAATTCGAATCTGAAATCAGAATTTTCGGGTCACCCTAGGTTTTCGTGCTTCAATGAAATCAATATTTCTTGCTTAAGGGGGGACCGGAGAGGGTTAATATGTATGACCGACCCCCATTACTTTTTCAAGAGAAACATTTTTTGCCTTGGAACCCATCCCATCCGGCTCCTTCTTATGGGGGCTCCCATACAAATTTTATGATTTTTGTACATTTTTTATATGAAATATATTTTATTTAAAAATTTGTTTTTAAATATCTTTGGCAACCTTGGTAGTCGAATAGGTAGCGTACTTGACTGACACCCCAAAGGTCAAATCCTGGCTGGGCCAAGGTACTTACGCTTTAACCTATTTAAATTTCATTCCTCATTTCCAATCAAGTGAAAACTAAAATGCAAAATTTCATATAAAAAATGTACAAAAATCATTTGTATGGGAGCCCCTATAAGGATAGGCCAGATGGGATGGGTTTTAAAGCAAAAAATGTTTCTTTTGAAAAAGTAATGGGGGTCGGTCATACATATTAATCCTCTCCGGTCCCCCCTTAAGTAGGAAATATTGATTTCATTGTAGCACGAAAACCTAGGGTGACGCTAAAATTCTGACTTCAGATTCAGATTTAGTTTATTTTTTAAATTTAGAATTTTAGTTGTTTATTATAAAAAAATGTTTGCGTACTTTTAGAGTCATGTATTCATAAAGACCTACACTTATGGAAAAAAATTTATCAAAAAATAACAAAGATATTACAAATTCAAAATAAATTCAAAAAATTAATTTAAAACTCATAAATGAATTAGTTCATAAATTAAATAACTTTTAATGAATATATATGATAAATTTTTAAAAATATTTTTTGTATCGGATTTTCAATATATTTTTAAAAACTCTAGTCTTCAAAATAATAGACAAAAGTAAGAAAGGCAAAAGTACAGCAAGGCTTATCATACGACTTCAATACAACATTGAGCATCAGTCAGAGTTAGAGAGAAACACGTGTTGAAAAGCAGTATTTCCCCTACCAGCGATCCAAGCCTAACACAAACAGCAAAAACAATTACAACGAAAAACTAGAGAGAGGCAAAAAAAAAAACTAGATGTACCCAGCGGGCTTTGGAGCGCTCTTTAAGGGCTTTACGAGCGCTTCTTTTGCAATACGAAGCGCTCCATCTACATTCCCATCTACATTGTAATTTTAACATAACATGTCATTGGAAGGGAGCACTACTGCTCCATTGGTGCTTCAAACTACAGTGAAAGAGTAGCACTCAATACTGTGCTCCGTTTGTGCTCCGAACTGCAGTGAAAGTATAGCACTCAATAGCTCCTAAGGCTCTCCAAAGCGTAGTGTAGCAGGATCGCTTGGATTTCTTCGTCTTCTTTTCATGGCTTCACACAAAAGAGTTGAGAAAAGAGGGCTCTTTGAGCGCTCTTGTTGGAAGCACTCCGAATTCGGCCCGTTGGGTACAAGAAAACACAAATACAACGCGAGGTACCAGTAAGGCCCATATTACACGGTGCTCGTTTGCTCGGCTTGCAAATAATTTTGTTGTTGTTTCCAATGCAAAAATGTCAAAAATCAGTGAGATTGTGAGAGGATAAACACTTTGTAGACCGGTGTAGATGGCAGCGACCACCGTGCAACAGTGTTGCTGGGTGGTGAAATTAAAGATATGGGCGTTTAAGTAGCTAAAAAGTACATTTTGTGAAGAAAAGTGCTACTATTGTACTATAATAGTTTGAAGAAAATAGTTGTAGGAAACCCTTGTTGGAATAAAGTGTAGGAGAAAAAGCAAGGAACTGAATGAAATGTCAAAACTAGCTCGGCGAGCATATTTCAGTCGTGTGACCTACCAACGTGCAAATTGAGAAAAGAGAATAAAAGTGTTCATTGCACGCCGAACAAACGAGCACCGTGTAATATGGGCCTAAGCATAACATAGCTTAGCAACGATAGGCACAATTGAAGCAGTAAAATGATCAACAGAAGAAGACAAAGAGGAGAAAAAGACAAAGAGGAATTGTCACGGCTAAAAAAGATTGGAGAAGGATCGGAAGAATAAATTGACAAGGATATCAGGTGAAGGCTGAGGACGAAAGACAAGGTATTTTATTTTGTTGTGGGAAAAGTGATGGTTTATATACTTAAGCGCACCGTCAGGTCGCACGGGTTGTCAAGTATAGGTAAGAAATCGTACCGTCACACATTGGTTAAAGTTCATAGAACGAGCGGCTAAAAATAAAAGAAATTGTCGAAGGACAATGAAACTTGGTACATAGGCATTTTTTGTTTGAATCAAGAAAAAAATGGAAAAATCAAAATGTTCCGCCCACTTTTACGCCCACCTCCCATACAAAGAGAAAATTAAATTTTAACCTACGGCATTGTTTTTTGGCACATATCATTTTTAAACACTTAGAATCATTTGTGTGAAATTTGAAAAATATCCGCCCAATTTTACGCCCACTTCCCATACAACTTGTATTGAAAAAGTGGCATAACTCCCTTGATTTTTACTGCATCAACTCAATTTTCACAAAAAATATATATTATAATTGTAGAATGGGCTCCTAAAATTATATACCTGATCCGCCCACTTTTACGCCCACCTCTCATAGAAAAAAACAAATAGAACAAACATGAATTATCGTACTCCAATTTTTTGATTTGCAGATTTGAGCAGCTGAATTTTTTTTTACTTTTAGCTGAGACTTCAAGCTGTAACTTGACATCTTTTGTTAAACAGGGCTCCACAGGGCTAAAAAGATGCAGTACACTGAAGTTGATGAACATAGAAATTGTGATGTTGTTTATATTTCTTTCTACGAAATTTTTTATATGGCACTTTTTCCAACTTTTTTTAATGCAAATGTCATCTATGACAATTGTCACTTACGAAAATATACAACACAGTCAAATGATAAGATTACTGTGACTGTACCAAAAGATTGAATATACAGTAAATTTGCATGCCATTTTAAACAAGCGAACATATATGAACTTCGAGCATGTCTGTCCAAACAAATAATGAATATATCAGCCTAATATTAAGGAATAATAATATTCAGATATCTGACAACAAGATACCAAAATATTATCCAAATCGGCGAACATGAAAAAAATTAATTTCGGCCACTCTTCAACCAATGTGCGTCAGGCCGTAGTGTTTAAGCTAAAGAGCTGGTAGTGTATATACTTAAGCGCACCGTCAGGTCGCACGGGTGGTCAAGTATAAGTTAGGAAGCGCAACGTCAGGTCACATTGTTTAAGCTTAAGACATAGTAGTGTATATACTTAGGAGCGCCGTCAGGTCGCAAGGGTGGTCAAGTATAGGTTACGTATAGGTTAGGATTGTGGACGTGACTTTGAAAGGTTTATATTAAGCGCATCGTCAGATCGCCACCAACAAGACTTTTGTTTGACTGTCAGAGGGTAAGTGGGTAGTCAGGGAAAAAGAATAGCAGCCTGACTAACAACAGACATCAGCCAAACTCCTGTTGTCAAATACGCACAGCCGATTCTAACCAACAACACATTGCTCGCCACACCAACGCACTTTGTTCATTATTGTAAGCAACATAAAACTAAATATTTTTTTAATAAAGCTATATTTTAAATTTCCAAAATATAAATTTTGTGACGAGTGCTGAATAGCGGCTGAGCATACCTCAGCTATAGAGCCAGAAGACCGGCAGCTTCGTTACAATGTCTTATGCAAAAACTAAATACTTTAAAAAATAAAGCATCTTTCAATGATTAGTTTCTAAAAATAGAAAAAGCCGCATTATTAATAGGAAATCGATGCAGAAAAATATATTTTTCAATGATCAAAACAGTTCCTAAAATATCATTATATCTTTATAAAAAAATTATAAATTTGAGGCATACTTTTAGGATTTCATAAAGAAACAATCATAAAGGTTTACGGAAAATCAGGACAAAAAAGTATATAAAATTTTTTATTACTTATTTATTAAAAACTAAATAATTTCTAAAAATTAATTTAAATAATTTACAGAAATAAAACTAATTTGTGTTAATTCATAAAAAATAATTAAAAAAAAAAAAAAAAATAACTGGCCATTTCAGACTTTGAAAGGACTTTGACCTAGCTTCTTAGGATCATTTATCATTTAAAAAATAATTATTCAATAATTTAAAAAAAAAATTTTCAAAAATGTTGCATACTTTCAGGCTCTACTTTAGTCAATTATATAAGAAAATATTTTAAAAAAATTTGATGCACACAGCTTAAGCGAATTTTCTAAATTTAAATAAATGGAAAATTCACTTTTTATAACATCAAAGAGTATTTTTTGCTCTAAAAATGTACCTTGAAAAATTTGGCTCCTCTTATCTCATTATCAAAATTATACTTTCAAGCTGATTATAAGGAAAAAGAAACCTTTTGGTCATTTAACGAAAAACCTTTGCTAAATATTCTACTTAACGCTTATTAATGTTTTGCCTACATTTGGGCTTAGATAAAATAAATCTCTATTTATATTGACATCACATTAAGCTACATCATTAGCTTGCCTAACCCTGGCGCACAATCAGACGCAATTAATTATGTAGAAGCTATAAAAAATACTTGCAGTATTCTAAGAAGCAACACTTGGGCTGACTAGTAAATGACAATTTATTGTGCTGCCTCAAAGTAGGCAATAAATAATGTTATGTGCTCAAGATAAAATGAGAGGATGGCATAGAATTTTTGAGAAAATTAAAGAAATTAATTGCATACCTTAAGGCCGGTCACAAGTGCTCGGATACAAAATTGAAAATATTTATATAAATTTATTTTTTTCTTTTTAAGTGTTTCAATTAATAAGCAAAACATTTTTAAAGCATAAAATATTTCCCCTACTTTTTGTTGTGGCTTAGAAAATTAGCTCATAAAAGTAGAAAACAAAAAAAAAAAACCAGAGCACCAAACTTATTATGCTGGCTGAAAATAAAACTTTGCTGCTAACTAAGCCAATAAAACTTTGGCAGCAGCAAAATATTTATGCAAATTTGAGTTGGTTTTTTGTACTACTGGTGTGTTGTTTTGTTTCACTTTTTGCTTTGGTATTAGTGTGGCAGCCATAACAAGGATAAAATGCTGACGTCAAAAGGCATTGCAAGCCAAGCTGACTGGCTGTCTACAACTAGCTACTACAACAGCTCCTAATCAAGAAAAGTAAGAACAACAAAAAGCATTTTCTCTACAATCATGATTTTCAGAAAAAATTTAAAGACACGGCAAAAGCAACAACAACAACAACAACAACAACAGCAATAGTAAAATGCAACAACTATTTAAGCGCTTGTGAAACTAGCTGGTAGCAAAAGCTTTTATTTTGGCACCTTGATGGCATTTATTTAGTGCTAAGAAAGTTTGTTGTTATATTTATTTGTTGTTGTTGTTGTTGTTGTTGTTTCTGCTTCTTGTTTGTGAACTCTACTGCTTTAGTTGTATTGGTTTATTTTCGAATGCTTGCAGCTATTTTCAGCGGACGCCAAAAAATAAAATTCTGTTGCATACTTTTAGTCCTACTGTCGCCATACTTTGACACACTTTCTAAAGCCACCTTTTTTGTATTATTTTTGACTGTTTTTTTTTTTTTAGATGAGGCAGCTTTTTGCAACTTAATGCTGTCATTATTCTAGATTTATTTATTTTTTTATCTTGTTTTTTTTTTGCTATGTCTAGCCTTTGTATTTCAGTTGATTTCGTTGTTTGTTTCTTTGGTTGTCTAAAGTCAGCTTGACCTATTCACAATACTTGCCAAAAAAACACAAAACATTCTTCAAAATTTCCTTCCGTCTACTCCTTTACTTTCCAAAACTCTTTCCATTAAGACCTTACTAACCACATCCCCCAACTTCCCACACCCTGCCTTCGACCGACCTCATTTTTTAGCTTTTCTTTTTTTACATTTACATAACAATCGCCACTTATTTCTAACGTCTTGAGTTCTCTTCATTTTAATTCTGTACCTTCGTCAATGGTAACACAACGACATTCATTCATTCATTCATTCATTCATTCATTGTGTCCCCAAACCAGCCTTTTTCGCCCATTTACCATAACCACCATTACCCTCAAAAAACCAGCTTGTTTTTAGGTATTGGCTAGTTGTTGTTTTGCTTTCTTTATTTTTTTTTTTTTTTTGATGACGCAGACGTAATGACGTTGTTAACTTTAGAAAAAATAAAAGGAAAAAATAATAATGTCGATGACAGCAGCAACTCACGGCTGCACATTCTTGGCATTTGCGTGTGTGTTTAAGTGTAAATCTACTTAGGTTTATATATTTGTTTGGAGTGTGTGTGTATGTGTGTGTGTGTGTGTTTGAGCCTTCATGTGAATTGCTTTAATGAAGTACGTTGAAGTATTTTAATGTCTTTTCTTCGCTGTGGAATGCATTCGTAAGAATGTGTTATGCGACGACTGCTTAGTTGCAGTTATTTTGCTGCATGTTGAAAACGAAGAATTTCTATAAAGTGGAAACTAGTCTGGAGTAGGCACAACTTTATTAAAATAAGTATCTATGTTGGAGCAAGTGTGACGGCTTTGAATGAACGTCGTAGACAGACATATCTACGTGCAATATTGTCAAGTGTTAACATACTTTTAGGCACTGTAGCTAAGTTTTTTATATCTTTATGTAATTGAGGACAACTTAAGTTTTTGTAAAACTTAACATAATATTCCTGGCTAAGTTGAAATTTCTTATAGATATCTAATAATTTTTAATAATAATAATTTAAGTCGTAATGTTAAGATCAAGATATATAAAAATAAGCTCAAAACTAGTGCTCAAGGAGAGGTACATGTACTGGTAAAATGTTGAAAAATAATGTCACCGAATAAATTTCGAATAATTTCAATCTTTCTGAAGACGTGTGAGAGACTGCATCTCTCAAGTTCCCAACATGTCTATGTATAATAAGTGTTTCAAAAGTATTTTAGCAACCAAAAAACCTGCTCTTTACTCGTTCTTCCAATGAATATTTGTCGTTTTTTTTTTAGAAATTTCGTGAATTTTCTTAACATTTTGCAAGAAGTTCCAAAATTCATTCTTTTATTATTAAAAATTAATTATTCAAAACTTAGAGCATACTTTTAGGATTTCATAAAAAAAAAAACAATCATAAAGGCCTGCATTTATGGAAAAACGGGAAGTATTTTCCATTTTTTTCATTATTTATTTCTTAAAAACTAAGTAATTTCGAAAAATGAATGCATAACAAATAATAATTTAATAATTAAAAAAGTTATTTTCAAAATGTTGCATACTTTCAGGCTCTACTATGATCAATTATATAAGAAAATATTTAAAAAAAATTTTTTTGATCAGTTCATCATCATAATCATCAGGTTTTATTAACATCATCACCATGGATGTGAACAAGGTTTTACTTTTCAATTTCGGGATCTTTTGGAAAGAATACTTAGATGCCGTGATCTCGAAGCTTATGTAGAAATATTTTGCAAAACTTTTATTATAAATAGTTTTTATTCATAAATTTCATTAATAATACTAAAAATTTTTACCTATTTTTGTTTTAGAAACAAACATGCTTTAAAGTTGAAGGAAAAATCAAACCATTAAATATGAAGACAGAAAATCCGAATGTGTTTAAAGTAGACATCTGCTTTGACGGCTTAATTCTACGATACTTCAACCACGGGACCGAAACCATGTGTCGGTCTGCGCTCCTTTGAGTATTCAAAGCTATTCAAAGCTAACTCTATGTTGTGATGCCATGTCGAACCCTTTGTTTGGATGGAGGCCCATCTAAAAATAAAATGTTCCTCAAACAAGTCCTCAAACATTTCCTCATATGATCCATCAAAGTGAATCTGCAGACTTTCTTACAGATGAACGACTGCAGAAAAAATGCAAATGCAGAACGACTGCAGAATCTTGCGAACTCGATCAACCAAGCAATTTGTTTACTAGATGCAAGCGCATTACTCATGTCGCACTCTTCATTTGCTATCATTATACCCATGGCTCTTAAAACTCGAATGTCTTCATAAAGAGGGCATTCGCACAAAACATGTGACCAATCTCCAAAGACTGTTCCACAATCACATCCTTCAGTCGTGCACAGATTTCTTTTATTTAAACATGATTCCATTCTCCTCAGTTGTTTTTTTTTTTCATTTTTTCGAAGATTCAAATGTGTTTTAATATCATAAAAAAAAACCCCAGATCGATATCTCAATCAGAAAAAAGTAGCACGTAGTTAAGTACGGGTGTGGTAAAGCCTCCTGAACTATACTTTTATCTTTAAAAACGGTTTTCTCGTAACGGGGTTTTTCGAGATAGCGGGATGGATTCCCATCGCACCGATGAAGAATTGGCTCCAATTGTTCATCAGACATGTCTGCATGGATTAATGGGCTAATATTTTTATATTTTATTATGTTCATTATTTGCTATTTATATACTTAGAAAAAAAAAAGTTTAATAATTTTTGGCTTTAGAATTTTGTTTTTTAAAAGTCCGCCATTTTGTTAACATTCAAAATTTATAACAACTGTCCTATTACTCCGAGCGCAATATATCACAGACTAAAATTGCATTTAATTTTTTGATTACAGATGATATTTGCAGACAAAAACTTTCTCGCTATGAAAGCACTTTTTTTTACACATCCACTTTAACCGCGAGGGGGAAGGGTTTAATGTGCACCAATTTTTATGACAAAATTTCATTTTATACCTCGATACATAATAAATCATTGACAAAAAGATTGGCTAGATTCGTCTTCCCAAACAAAAAATTTATGAAAATTGCTATTTTTACAGACCTGTTGAGAAGAATGGTCCCTTAAGAGAACCATGTCCAATTAAAAGAAAGCCCAGACTCAGAGAGAACCCAAAGTCCGGACGACCTTCAACAAACGACATGCCATGTTTAAACTAGTACGTGACTCTGCAAGCAAATAAATTTTTCGTTTACTGCAACTAAAAAAATTCACCAAACACACTTCATTTGAGAGCTGTATTTGTTGCAAACGAATATTCAGTTGTCATCAACTGAAAAATATATCTTATATATACATCGCAAGCTATTTTGGTCATTATTATTTATGATATTAATTATCTTTCTCTCTATGTCCATCCGTCTTCTTATGAATTGAACTCATCGCACATCTGTTGCTATCTCCGTTCACGTATTAAGCAAAGTACCAATTTGTTTATAAAGTAACAATTTGTCCAAAAAGTAACTCTGAACTATAAGCGTTGCGTTTATACAACGAAGGGAAAAAACAAACGAAGTTTTCATTTGGGAGAAACGAATTTTTCAATTGCTGCAATTTAAAAATCACTCGCGTTTATAACAAACGAAATTAACACTGGCGAGCAATCAAAACTGACTCACTTTATTTTTTTCATTTAAATGCTATTTTCTTCCACTAATTTAGATTTGCAGCAAAGATTTCAATGTCAAATTAAACCTTGTAAAATTAATATATTCGTAGTTAATTTTTTTATTATTTGACTAATTGTTATATATCAACTAAAACATTAACATACAATTTTTTTAAATTTTCTACTCTAATTATTTTGCGAAAAAGAGGCAAAGAATCTATGCAGCTTTTATTAAAATTGCATTTATATAAAATTTTAATGTTCGCAAATCGAAGATGGACGCAACAGAAACTGAAGCAGCTCAAATAGTAGCATTATTGCATCAAGGCTTTGGTCAGCGCTATGTTTCCCGCGAATTGCACCATAGTCAATCTACGGTATCTAAAGTCTACCGAAGATACCAGGAGACCGATTCCTTTAGTCGTAGACCAAGATCAAGTGGACAACGCGCTACTTCTGCAAGAGATGACCGATTTATCGTCACATCGAGTTTAAGAAATCGTCACGCCACCGGCGTAAGCCTCCAGAAAGAGCTGTTGCAAGTGCATGGAGTAGCTGTTAGTGAGTGGACTATAAGAAGAAGGCTTAAGAAAGCTTCCCTCATCCCAAGAAGACTGGCAATAGGCCCAGAACTGACTGCAGCGCACCGACAAGCCCGTCTAACATTTGCTCAACATGGATGCTGGATGCTCAACATGAATGCTGATTGGAGTTTAGAACAATGGAGCTCAGTTCTCTTCTCAGATGAGTCCAGAATGTGCGTACATGGCAGCGATAGAAGAGAACGCGTCTATAGGAGGCCAGATGAGCGTTATGCACAATGTTGTATTAGAAGAACACTGGCTCACGAAGGAGGATCTTGTATGATGTGGACTGGAATATCATATAACGAAAAATAGATCTGGTTTTTATACATGGTGGAGGCAGAGGAAGTGGTTCAACGGCTGAACGCTACATCCGGGAAATCCTGCAAGAATATGTTGTGCCTTCCCGAGCAACTTAAGTGGACTCCTTTATTTTCATGCAGGATAATGCTCGCCTCACGTGGCAACATCGGTGCGTTGCTTTATTGCTGAAGCTGCCATTGAGCTAATAGACTGGCCCGCCCAAAGCCCAGACCTGAACCTAATCGAACATATGTGGGACGAGGCCAAAAGAAGAGTACGGGCCAGAAATGTGGCTCCATCGACCGTGGATGGCTTGAAATCAGCGCTTCTAGAGGAATGGCAAATAATCCCACAGGAAACTTTCAGAAAATGAATCCGTTCAATGAAAAACCGGTGCGAAGCTGTTATCAGAGACTGAGGTGGTAATACGGGTCATTAATTCTTGCTTTAGTTTTCTCTTGTTACTGTTAATTGCTCCATATTACTTTGTTGATGTAATTTTTACTTGATTAATTTCTGTATTTTTATTTGTTTTGCTTGATATAAAATTGACCACTGGTCACAGAATTAAAAGAATTGTATCTTCAAACAAAAAATTTCCTGGTCTTTTAAGTGGTGTACTCAGATTTTTTTTTATAGAAAAGGAAAACAAAGAAAACAGCACTTAAATTACAAAATTTAAGTGAGTCAGTTTCATTGCTCGCCAGTGTACAAATATTTGACTTTAGTCACATAACTGAGAGCTAAGTACTCCCTCCAAGCTAGAGCTTCAGATAAAACATGTGTTTTTGACGAGCTCCGTGTAGTTCGTCTTTCAAAACACGAACTTAAACAACACGTGTATTTTATTCACGAACTACACGTGAAGTAGTTGAAGTTCATATTCACGTGAATAGTTTTCAAGTATTAAACTGGAAGATCTACCTATCACCTTATTACTGGCATAAATAGTCAAAGTCATCCATAAAAGCAATGACAGCAATGAGTTACTCTCACATACGGAGAAAAAATGTGCATAATATTTGGAATGATAATATTTGGTGATTTTAGTGTACTGCAGTGATTTTTTGCATATTTTTTTTGTAAATAAAAAAGTTAACAAAATATTTTGTAAGAATCTAGCAATAATAAAAAAAATGTTGCATGGAATTATTACTCCTTGATTATTGTCGCTACGGTAAATTTTATAGAATGACAGTAAAGCTGAGGTTTTCGGTCAAATGATAGAAAAAAAAAATAAATAAATTAATGGCGTAAGAGGCCTCTCTTACGGAACCCCTTATAGTAACCTTTATTTATTTATAAAAAAAAAAATTATATTAAATTAAAATTAAAATAGGGACAAGAAATACGGCAAGAATTCGGTTGGGCATTAGGGCAATGATTCTACAAGTGATAAGAGCAAAGATTAGGACCTGAAAAAGATAAGGAGTAGGAAAAAAATTTGGACAAAGATTAAAGCATAGAATTGGACAAGCATAGAATTCAGACAGGAATTGAGAAGAAGAATTCGACAAGGACTGGGACCAGCGTAAGGACACAAATTGAGACATACCTAACACAATATTTAGGATAAGATTGAGAAAAGTATAAGGGTCAAGAAATAGGACAATGTTCTAATAATTGAAGAGTCAACGCGAATAACGTTGTAAGCGACAAAATAATAGGTTTTCAGGAATTGAAAAAAACGTTTTTAATGGCGGATTTACAGCCATTTGATTTCGATGTCAACGCCCAAAAATTTATGGCATTTGAGATATTATGTGCTCTTATAATAGGCTGGAGCATTTTTAACATTAGTATGCAAAAAAACTATTTTTGATTAATATGTCGCTTACAACGTTATTCGCGTCGACTCTTCAATTATTAGTACATATATAAGAATAAGGATAAGAATGAAGACAAGTTTGGGAACAAATGAAAGGATAGGGACAAGAATAAAGACAAGGATAAGGACAAAGACACACTGTCAAAATCCACGGATGGGTCCACGATACAGCCAACTTCTTTTTAACTTTACCAAGCTTTTTTCAATATATATAAAATTATAAAATAAAACAAGAGAAAAATCTATTTTGATATGGTCGAATTTCGACCACAGGCGATACGAGTATAATTAAATGAGAAAATTAAAAGTTTTTTGACTCCCTAAAACATGTTTCCAACATTTTAGAAAACCTGTTAGTTAATAAATTTTCCTTTGACGAAAATAAAAATGCAAAAGTTATATTCTCAATATTCTAAGAACTTTTAAAAATTCCTCCACCGTATCGCTTAAATTGTTAAAAAGTTAAATTATAAAAAAAAAAGTTATGAGAATTTCCTTTTATCGTTCTTTTAATAGACAACATTTCCTCAAGAACAACTCAAGACAACTTATTAACGGTTTTATTAGATTTTACATAAAAGTAGAGTGAAAGGAAAATTTTTTCAAATTTACTTTATTAGATCAATTAAATGACTTTTGTTCTTGTGCAATGCCTGCTGATTGCTGCTATCAACAACAAGCTTGGCTTGAGTTATAAAATTGGCGTTTGGTGCTTGTTGGCCCGTGACTGACTGCTGTTGGCTGTCGGTAATGATAATATTCAGAGTGAACAACAATCTGACAGCAACAATGGTAATGAAGCTGATGAAGCTGATGGAGAAGATGATGATGATGATGATGATGATGATGATGATGGTGATGATGATGATGTTGATGATGATGATGATGATGAGGATGATGATGATGATGATGATGATGATGGTGATGATGATGATGATGATGATGATGATGATGATGATGATGATGATGATGATGGTTATGATGATGGTGATGAAGATGATGATGATGATGATGTTGATAACGATGATGATGATGATGGCGATGATGTTGCTACTTCTTCTTAAGGAAAAATTATAATTATACCGCCAGCTGCCGGGCAATTTTTAGCGTATTCACAAAATGAACGAAACAGAAGATGTGTCAATAAGCCTTAAAGTATGCCAGTAAAAAAGTTGCCGAGCACAATTACTGTAATAAAACAGTAATAAAGCAGCTTTTGAGCAACAAAGTTCTTTAGAATTTAAATGTTGCATACATTTTAGCAGCAACTCAAGCTTTAAAGCTTAGAAAAATTACATGCAGCTTACAGCCAACAGCGTAGCCCAGTCACGCCTACTTAAATAATGTTTATCTATGTAACATAAATTGAGCTGAACGTATGACAAGAGACAAGCTTTTAGCTAATTCATAGTAAATATTGCGCAGCGCCTAAAAGTTGGCCTTAATATTAATTAACGAAAATTTCGAAAAAAAAACAACACGAAGCATAAACGTTTTAACCGCAACAACAATAACTGTTTTGCGCCCTCGAGCAATACTTTATCATAAATTTTAAATAAAGATATGAACGAAGAAAGATAGTGAGGTAGATAGATAGAGAGAGAAAGAGAGTAAGAAGCCGACCGCAGTGTTTGGTGCCTGGTGTTGGTGTTTTTAGTGTTGGACAATATAAACGCTTCAATGAATAATATTTATTATGCAAACAGACACACTACCCAACACACACTCACACACAGACATTCACACGTGCACACATTTATGGCTAACATTATATGAAGGCATTTATGTATATTTCTATATTTTTAGCCACAAAAGTTGACGTTAAACGACCGCAAAAACAAAATAAACAGTTGCGCCCACTGTGCAGACGAGCCTGTTTGTTTTTGTTCTTGTTAATTTTTTTTTTCGGTGTGTGTGTGTGTGTACTAAGCATAACATTTAATGGGATGCGTATGTCTTCCGGCTGGATTCTGCAGATGTGTGCGTGAGCAAGTTATGCTTAAGTAGTGTATAGTATATAAAATAAAGTGCTGCTTACACACACACACACATTCAGCAAATAATGGTGTTGTATTTTTATTATTATTCTTGTCGGTATTTTTATTATAAATTTTGTGTATGTTCTGAAATTGTTGTTGTTGTTGTTGTTAGTTGTTTTGTTCACGCAAAATATTGCGTTGTCGTCTACAGTCGAGGCCATTAAATTGTAATTTTATTAAGTTTTCTTTTTTGTTTTTGTTTTTCCTCTTGTAGTTTTAGTTATTGCTTTGATGACACACACAGACACACACGAACAGACCCACAAAAGCAACAACATCTTTCTAATGATTTTTCATTTCATTCCATTATTGATGTTGTTGTTGTTGTTGTTGTTGCTTTTCGCTATAGTAAGTTGTAAATACGTATTTACAGCATTTAAATTCGTTAATCCTGTTAAATTATTAATTTACACGTTTAGCTCAACAGCACGTTGCTGTTGTAGCTAAAGTATAGCCTGCTTTTAGGCCTCGTTTAACTTTGGCATTTGAACAGGTGATTACCGCATTGTTGCTGGTGCTGGTGTTGGTGGTTTTAGTGTTGGCCGGAATTGATATTTAATGCATAGCGCGCTAATAAGCGCTTTGACGATAACGCACACATACTCACATACTGTTACAGGGTAGCTTAGCAGTTGTGTGAATTTGGATGTGTGTGTGTTTGTGTGACCTTGTACGTGTGCCGTTTATTGTGTTCATTAGTTTGTATACGTGTCGAACAAGATTTTATTAATATTCCTGATAGTCAGTTAAGGTGGGGTTAAACGAATGTTTCTTATATAATTTGTTTCAGCTTTTTGAAAGTATTTTTATTAACATTCGTGAAATTTTAAATTTTGGTTGTCTACCTTTAGGTGCTTTTTAATCATTTTTCTTGGCTTCAGTTCTTGTTTTTGTCCCGTAGAAATCTTAGAATCCTTTCTTAACCAACTTCCCGTTGTGCTAGAAGTTTAAAATTCAAAATGTTGCTCAGAACTGAATGAAAGCACAATAATAACTCATTTTCTTTTCTGCCTGTTTTTTTTGTTTGGCAAAAATACGAAATTATTTGATACTTTTGATAAAAACTGAAAAAAAATCATTAAAATTTTTTTTTTTTTTGAGGCTCGAACTCACAACCTAACGATTATTACAAGAACGCTAGGCGCACTGAGCCACAAAACTTAGTCACAGTAAATTAAACAAAATTAAATTTTCACCACTGAAGGTGAAAAAAGAAATTATAAAAAGTAGTCTGCTTGATTTATTGCCATTTAGAAATTTTTTTCATGTGAATTCTGTAGCTCAGTGTGTACTGTGTTTGCTTTATAATCGTGAAGCTTGTGAGTTCGAATCTCAAAAACGTCAAATATTTTTCTTATATTTTTTTTTTCTCTACTTTTAATATTTATGCAATTTTTTCGCTTTCCTAAACTACTTTTTTGTAAAATTTTTTTCACCTTCAGTGAAGAAATTTTGAAAATTTGAATTTTTAATGTTGTTTGACAGAATTCAAACAAATTTTTTATAAATTTGTATTGATAAATGAGTTTCTATGAAAAGATGTTCTCATCAACATTACAATTGGACTGATAAATATCTGAATTCTTCAAAATCGATTGTAAAATTGAACACAAAATTTATTTCAACAAAAAGGCAATAAATAATTATTTACATCGTGTCCAATATATTCTCATACAACTTTTCAACCATTAATATAAATGAAATTATGCAAGTAAGCAATGTATTTTTTCGATAAAGCTTCCGTCATATATTGCAACGTATAAATTCAAAGTCAATTTTGTAAGTTATTTCGTGTTTATTAGCTATTAACGATGAAGCAACTACTTGCCGTCATAGTAAATAAATTGTTAAAAGGTGAAAACGCACCTCTTATTTTCAAGAACTTAAAAACTCTCGGAGTCAAACGAGATTTTTTTTATACAGAACTATAAGACAGTACGAACTGACCTTATCCAAAAATGTCAGAAAGAGATCCGTTCGAAATTGGTCAGTTAGAACAAAAGCGCTCATAAAAAGTGTAAAAGAACGAATAAATCGAAATCCTCAACGTTCCATCAGAAAATTGGCAGCCGACTTCAATATATCAAAAGATTTCTTCATAACATTCTGGTGTCAGACCTAGGATGCAAGGCTTACAAGAAACACAAAGTTCATGGAGTTTCGGATGCAACCATAAAAAAAAGACAAGAAAGAGTATCCGATCTGCTTGCTTGGCACGGTGCTGATGCATTTTTTTTTTTTTTCTGATGAGAAACTTTTTGTCCTGCAGCAGTCACATAATGCTCAAAATGATCAAATATGGTCTGCGAAGCAGAAACATGTACCAAGGTTCCAGAGTGCAACATTAGTTATGGTGTGGGGCGCTATTTGCAGGCGTGAAAAACTTCCGTTGGTTTTTAGTTATCTATAAAGGGGTCAAAGTAAACTCTGAATATTACAAAACTAAGGTTTTAGGAAAGGTCTTATATTCGAACCTGAAAGCTTTATACAGAGAATTTATATATGACTTTCTATGGCCGATATAAAATATTTTATTTTTTAAGAATTGTCTACTTAGCATGTTTCCAAAAGTTCTTGGTGAAATCTTTTCAGGATTTTTGTACAGAAACCATCAAAGTTGTTCTATAATAAAGCGTTCAATAAATTCTTGGTAACAAGAGATATATTTCAAATTGAATAACATGTAAATTACTGAAAAAAATGTGGTTTGGTTTTTAGACTTAAAAAAATAAATTAAATAAGAAACTTACATATTTAGACTTAGAAATCATAGCATTTTTTTTGTAAGCCAAATAACTTCTTATATTTTAAACTCCACAAACAGTTTATTGTCATTTTTGGCAGAGAATAACTATCTTCCGGTGTTGACCGATGTGCGCTCGTTTAGATTAACATCATTATTCGATTTATACTAAAACTTAAAAAAAAATAAGTTTTTAAAAATAAAAAACTAAATGCGTTTTGTGTAAAAAAATAGAGTTGCTCAGTATCAAGGCTTAGTGCTTTAGCAATTTTCCTTAGTATAGTTTCAGGCATGATTTGTTAAGCTAAACACTTCGTTCAAACGTGTGACATACTTACAGAACACAAACGAATTTTTAAGTAAGTTATGAACACAAATGAATTTTATATTTTTTTTTTTTTTTTACTACAAAAAACTGTAAAAAAAGATTGAAATCTTTTTGAAAGATTAGCATTTTTTTATACGGTTAAAAAGCTAAAGCATGAACTACGGATATAGCAGGTTTTTCATCATCCCTAAAAGTATACTCAAGTATATTTTAAAAGTTGCTACCATCACTTGTGCAATAATTAGTACTAGTATGGCCTGTGGCCGAAATTCGGCCATCTGTTTCTGTAATTTAATGAAACTCAAGTTGTTTTTCACATAATGAAATGTTATTAATTTGCATGCAAATTCTTAAAGCTTACTTTGACACTATGAGGAAAATTGTGGTAAAGGACAAAAAATGAAGCATATGTATATGCGTCAATAACAAAAATTTGTTCAAGCGTCATCTCGAAATAAACCATCAAGTATTGAACAAAAGAAACAATTATCAATGGATTGGCGTCAAGTGTAATATGAAGCAAGCAGCAGTTTAACTGTTTTTTTAACGCTGAGAGAAATTAAGAGAAAGCAACAACAACCACAACAACAATAATGCTACTCAGCTCTTTTTAAGAGTTTGCGTCACTCGCGCATTCTACTCTTGCTTTTGTAAGCTACAGCAGCGATGTTCAACAGAGCTTTGTCGCTTTGTAGTTTCCCATTGTCCCACTGGTAAAAAAGCGTTTTACATTTGCTCAGTTTTACCTATCTTAATGACAACATATTCGAATAAAAATTATATTGTGCAAATCTACTCGAAAATACTTATCCATCGATATAAATATTATGTGAATATGTTGAAGGTAACAGAGAAAAAAAGGGAACACAAACTTTTTGTTTGCCTATTAATATATAGATTTTATTGCAGAATGCAAACGGTTCATTCAATGTTTTTTTTAAATAAAAGTGAAACGGGCAGCTTTATTTTGAAATTTTTTTTTTCATTGTTTTACAAAATAATTTTAAAAGATTATATCTTTCAGTAACATGAACATCTTATTTTAGCGGTTTAGATGATATATCACCTATAAGTTTGACATTTTAAAAACAAGTGAGTGAACAATTTTTGGTGAGAGGTGGGCGTGGCGGACAAAAATGTTTTTTATTTTATTCAACTCTTTAATTTAAGATTCCTGAGTGGTTTCATCATGGGATTAGTAATAGAAAATGTACTTCTCCTATTTTTGAATTGTTATGTTATATGGGAGGTAGACGTGGTTGTGGGCGAATATCAACAAACTTCTATTTTTATGCTAATAGAGTCAAATTAAACTCTTGTTTCAACTTCTATATGTTAATATTTTTTGCATGGGACTTAATCACTGTGCGGTGCTTCTTCTCATACCGCCAAAATTGTTCAAGACTGGTGTAGAATCAATTTATGTGATTTTATTGCGAAGGATAAATGGGCTCCCAGCTTTCCTGATTTAAATCCTTTAGATTTGTTTTTTTTTTTTTTTGTTTGGTCGTATATGATGTCAAAAATTAACAATTATAACCTCACCGACTTGGAAACAACCCGACTTTTGATACCATTAAAAAAAAATATTGGAAGAAAAGCCTATGGCTGCCGTGCGTGTCGCCTGCAAAGGATTTTGAAAAATGAATGAAGCTATTAAAGGGGCTGAAAGGAGCTGTCATTCCAAAACATTTATTGCGAACATTTCTTATTGATGTAACATTGAATTTAAAATAAAATTAATAAATAAATAGCAAAGGTTACTCGACCGCATTTACTTGAGGGTTTTTTTTTTTTGAATCAAGGATTTCAAGTGGAATACATATTCAGTCAAGCTCGCTACCTACTCGACCACCGAGGCCGCTAAAAGAATAAAAAAGAATTAAAAAGTTGAAAAAAAATTTTCTCCTGTATTTGAACTTTAAGTTCTCCTAAAAGTATGCTATATAGAATAGTAAAAAGCTTTATAAACAATTAACAATTTTAACGCGTTAGTGAAGAAAGGATTTCTTAACCCAGGTCCCTTGACTATACTGTCAACGACAATACTGCCAGAATAGAAGTAATTGCGTGAAGGGCAGATTTGAATTTGTAGACATCTATTATTTTCAGTCAAATGAGTTCTACTTGGGTTTCTGAATGATTCAATTTTAGTTTTTTTTTTTTTGTTTGTTAGCGCAAAATGCTTTCTTAGCCAAGGTGTTCACTTACTCCCTGCTATTCTCTATAGCGTGTGCCCCACGTTCTAAGGAGAACTAAAACCCCGACTATACGAGAAATTATTTAATAATTTTTATTTCGTTTTAAAAACTTGGTTTATTAATTTTTTTTTGCTTTGTATTTAAATAATTTTATTAGTAAGCAGGTTAATTAATTCAACATTTGAAAGGATTAAGAGGCAGCAGAAGATAACTTGTATCACATAGTTGAAGAGTTCAATATGCAGCAACTTGTATCACATAGTCTAAGAGTCCAAGACTTAGCAACATGTTTAGTAGTTAAATTTCCACCAACGAAAATTTTTTTTTAAAATATTTAATTTTTTATTATTTAGCTTTATTCAATTTTTTATCATACTAAATATATTCTTTTATTCAAAAAAATCTTATATTAATATTGCATTGTTTTGTCCATAGCCTCTATATTGCAAACATTTTCTACTAAAATATTTCAGAAATGGATGATATAATGAATAATATCTAAATTTAACTTATCTGATTGACTGTATATTGCACAATGGCGTACATTATATAATCTCCTTTTCCTTGTAGCAACTGTTGTTTATTTATTTTTGAATATCTTTAAATATCCACTCTACGTTTAAAGAATTGTTTAAATTTTCCAACTCGATTGTTGTCTTACATTATAAAGTACATTTGTAAGTAAGCCATAGCTGCGTGAAAATTATGCTGACAGAAGATATCGTTAATAACGCCTAAAATTATACCTACATTTTGCATGTCTAAGTTCAACTACCTTTGAATGAACGTAAACATTTTGTCATTGTTGACAAATGAGACACTGTTATCTGTCTCATATGATGTATCATCAATAAAGATAATGCTGCATAATTTTAGGGTTGATATTTTGAGGAGTTTTTGTAGAATATTAAAGTGATATAAAAATAATTTTACGCAGGCTAATAAAACAGCTAAGAACGTGCATAGTTATGATATTTTCTATTATGATTTTTATTTAATTTATTAATTCAACATATTAAATATTGTTCTAGATTTAGTCTTTATCTAATTTATGCAACATTTTCAGTATTTATTTTTATTTCATATAAATTAATAATTGTTCACTTTCATTCATTCATTTCCATTTACAAATTCAATTTTTATTTTTGTTTAGTTTTGATCAAATTTTTCGAAAACTTATTCAAGTATCTATCAAGCCTTCCAGATATAAAAATTCTAATTGATCAAGAAACCGATATGTGATGATTCACAGGAAAACGGACCTTATCTTTCTAAATCAAATTTTTTCTGGAGAGCTAAAAATAGACAGACGTTTGGGTAAATTTTATCGATTTTCAGGTTAAGCTTGGTAATACGGTCCAGACATGTTCTGAGCATTTTACAATCGTTTTTAAGTCGATTATTAAATCAGAAATAAAAAAAAAGAGGTTTTCCCTTAACTTCAACCTCTTTAAAGAAAGAAAACCTTCTCTTAAGGGGAAGTTGAGATTCCTTTTGATTGTAAAACCTTTATTTATTTATTTATTTATTTCGATTTTAAAATAACAGGGTATAAATCCTTATGTTAAAGATTACAAGAATCTTATATTGAAAGTATAAACCTTGAACATCAATGTCTCACAATTTGAGATTTACATGGTAGAATTTAAAAATTCTACAAGTTAGCAAATTTTTTGGTGATTGAGATATCTTTTTGTTTAAAATAACATGTAATTTTAAGAAATGCAAAAAACAAACCGGGAAACATCACATATGATGAAGTTAATCTATACAAATACGTTTACAATAAATATGGCGTATTTTTTTTCTTATTTCCGGTATTGTATTTCATGCAAAATTGTATTCAAAAAGTCTGAGATATGTTTAAAAATATTGCTTCGCTTTAGCCTTAAGGTCATAAGTGTCAAAAAGTGAAGAAAAAGAAAACAGCTGTGCTGGCCAATATGTTACTCCTTTTGAATAGGGAACCAACAACAGCAACAAAAATAGCAACCAAAACAAAAAATATATTACGAGGGTAATTTGAGAAGTCAGCGACTTTTTGAATTCCCCGCATAGTAGTTTTAAATGCAACACTGGTCCTGTCAACTACCATCTGTTAATAGGTTTCTGTCTAACTTTGAGCAAGCTGCGTCATTTCGTGTGTATTTGACAACCATTGAAAACAGACAACGTCGTGAATTTCGACGAAAATGGAAAAAATTTATTTCGTGTACATATCAAGCATTATGTTATGGGTAAAAAATCCAGCAGCGAAACCAAGGAAATGCTTGACAAATAAGGAGTTTTCCATTAAGGACTTGACAACTTTTTTTTTAAATAAAACGCAAACCATTTGAGATACATATTTCAAAAACTTTATCACCAGCTTGAAGTGCAATCAAAACATTTATGAATGAAAGTCGACTTTGTTCATATGGCTACCGCGGGCACGTATGCAGCGGTTGATTCGTTGGACCCAACTTTCGATGACTCGGCCACACATTTCGGCCGAAACGGTCGCTATTCTTGTACCGAAACGACCGAAACGTCGTATGCTTGTTGGCATAGACCAATGACTTGACGTAACCTCAAAGAAAATAGTCTAGAGGCCTTTAATCGCACGAACGAGGCGGCCAATCAACTGGCCCATTTTTTGAGATAACACCCTCATCAAAATTTTCAATAAATCGTTTGTAACGTGTGGTGTGTGCCTTGTGGCACTCGTCCAAGTCCATATCTTCCAATTTGGGCCAAAAATAATCGGAAATCCTGGCGTGACAACGATGGCCATTTACAGCAGTAACGTTACGATCGTTATCGTTGACGAAAAAATATGGTCCAATGACGCCACCGGTGAAGTGGTGATTCATGAAGCACGTGTGGATTTTCACCCGACCAATAACGCATATTTTTCTTATTGGCGAATCCATTGAGCCAAAAATGAGGTTCGTCACTGAAGATGAATTTGTGATGTAATTCATCATTGAAAATTTTTAAAATTTTCAGACGTTGTTCGTTCGTGTACTTTACCATGATAAAAATATTGAGTTTACTAAATAAATTGACAGTAACAGTTTGATGATTAGTCAAAGGGTGCGTTCAGAAATTTAATTCAAAATTGTCAAGTCCCTATTGGAGAACCCTGTACTATAGAGACTCTGCACCATTCATTTCTATGGTTAAGGGGTAGTTTATTGAATTCCATTGTGGTCGTATGAGCACAAGTAACGCGAAACGTTCAGGTCACCCAAAAGAAGTCCTGCGCCAGAAATCGCCGATAAAATCCATGATACGATATTTAGGACGATCGGAGAATGACAGTGCGTGAGGTGAATGCAGCTGTAGGCATGTCAATTGAGCGGGTACATCACATTTTACAGGAATATTTGAATAAAGAAAAGCTATCCGCGCGATGTTTGGATCGACCATAAGCGCAGCCGTGTAACCACTTCAAAAAAGTGGTGGGCAGTGGCGGATTTAGGATTTGCCAAAGGGGGGGCTGAAAATACACTTTTGTATGCCAAGAGAGGGGCTGAGACGTCTTTTTGGACTTTTTTTCATTTTTTTCCCATACAAAAAATTCTCAAAGGGGGGAGGGGGCTAAAGACCTTTCAGCCCGTATGTAGATCCGCCACTGATGGTGGGCAATGTTCATTTCAGATGGTGGACAATCCGAGTGAGTTTATGCACCGTTTCGTAATCGTAGATGAAACATGGGTACATCCCAGCACATCAGAGACCAAACAACATTCAAGGCAGTGAATTCCTCCGGCTGAACGTGCACCAAAGAAGACCAATGTGATTCTTTTGGCCAACAAGTTAATGGTTAACGTGAAACGTAAAAGGTTAAACGATCATCGGACAATATTATTCTCGGCTGTTGGAAATATTTGACATTGATTTGAAAGAAATATGACCACAATAGGCGAAGAAAACCGCTTTTGCTAAAAAAAACACCTTTTACTCAAAAATTCACTGACTTATCGAATTGCCCTCGTAAAATAACAATAAGAACAACAACTTACGTTAAATATGTGTGTGAAAAAGTCAACAAGAAAGCAAATGAAAAAAGGACACTCGGTTAGCCATTTGAATTCGAAACAAGTCGGGTTCGTATTTAAGGTTCGCTTTGCTTTTTTTGTCTCTAATTTCTTTTTATTTGATTGGACCTCTTGTTAAGCTTTACTTAAAAAATAAAAAAGGTCAAATTTTTAATACCTTCTTCATTGCACTTTCAAAGACCTTTTGGGTCACACAACAACACAAACAACAACGCCTTAGACACAAGAAAGAGGCCTCTTTGTAACAGTGTTTGTGTTTTTTTTTTCTTGCTAATGTCTTTTGCAAGAGTTTCAAAAGCTGCTAAATAAAGGGTTTAATGCCAGGAATGTTGTTGTTCTCCTTTCTTCTTTTTGACAGACATTTTTGCAAATTTTTATATCTTAAGAAAAGAAAATTATAAAAAATTGTTTCCGTTGATGCTTCTAACACAGCAACAATAAAAACACCAACAATAACGAAATCAAGCAATATCCACACATGCATAAAAATTTGTGCTACATCCTGCTCGTTTACTCCTCAAACTAGACGAAATTCAATGCGTCAGCAATACTTGGCCAGCAGCAATCAGTGAGATTTCAACAATATTGACATTAATTTTAACATCATTTCGTTGTCAATAAAAGGAGGGCACCGCCCACCACTCCACCCCCCACTCACAAACTGACCCACTTCAACGTGGCTTGTCACTGCTAACCAATAGCGCTGATTTTTGTCATCATCATTGAGATGATGCAACCAACTGTTTACCTTCTGTCCTTTTCAACACGACAACAACTTCAGCAGCAGTGGGTTGGGAACTTTGTGTGATTTTAAAAGCATGCGCTCTTAATTCATCGTTAAAAAGTCATCAATATTTAAGTATGACTCCAATTTTAACCACGTTTAACGCGTTTTGATATAAAGCTTATTTGGATGAAGTTAGATAAATTGTTGCTTTTGTTAGCAAGATGACAGCATCTCATGACAGCTATTAAGTCGTTGTTGTTGTTGTTGTTGTTCTATTCGTTGATGTAGAAGTTAGATGTTTTCACTTTGTTGCACGCAATATTTTTGGATTTCATCGCATACAACTAACATAACCGACCGACTGGATTAACCTTTGAGTTGAGCTGCATTAAAAAATAATTTTAGCTTCAAAGTCGTTAATATTCAACTAAGTAATAAAAGTTTGTTTAGAGCATCTAATAATAGTTTTTTTAGCTTCTGAACTGGTTATTATGGCAGATTAATTGAATTGAAAGATTTGTTGACGAGAAAATAATCAAGTCGCGTGCTTAGAAAATAAATAATACGATCATGTGATAGATTGTTAAATATGTTTTGATTTTAGAATGATGCAATTTAAACTTAGCTTATTACACTGGGCTATAATTTTGCATTAAAAAAAAATTTTTTAAAGCTTCTAATAGCTGTAATAAAAAAAATATAAATTATTTATTCATTACAATTGGTTCAAACTAATTTTGCATTTTGTTTCCATTCAAATTGACTGAAACAGTTCATTTACATTTTTTTATTATTTATTGAATCAGATAAATACTGAATATTATACATGAATAGATGCAAGTGCAGTATTTTATCATGAGAAAATTACTAAGAATTATTTGTACGACGAATACAAGTGTTTGAGCTATTTTGAGCTTTTACAAACTTACATACAATTTTGTTGCTAATAATCAGGGCTGCTGAGTTCAAGTTGTAGTCAAAGGTTCAGATTCAGAATTGTTAGAAATTTTTGGAAAAATTAGTCTAAGTCGGAGTTATCGGAAATGAACCGTTTTCGATATTTAACAACATATTTTAAATGTAATAAAATATTCGTTTAAAAAAACATACACAGCAGTTTTGAGTGTGTCGCAAGACATGACGTAAAATTTAATAAAAATAATACTTAAACTAATAACACTCAAGCTATATCCTTCGAATAGACTTTTCGTATCTAAATGGAAAATTAGAATATTTTCGTGACCGGTCTCTATGAGGGATAAAATGAGTATTTTAAATTAAAAAAAAATTTTTATTATTGAGGGGTATTCACGATGTCGTGTATATATTTTTGATAAATTTGATATTTGTAGTAAATTTTATTAAATTACCAAAATAAAATACAATAAAATTTTGAAACCTGAATTGGGGAGCTTAACTCCGAAAAGTTCCCTCTTTGCTACGGCCTACATGTCATGAGCTTAAGCAAAGGTTGTTGCATTCGCATACCAATCGTTTATTAACCTCAGTCTGAAAGTATACTTAGAAAATTATTCAAGCACTGAACCTTAAAGCTAAGTAGGTCTTTTTATTATTTTTGTCTACGTATATTTAATTTTTTAAAACTCAAAAGTCAAAGCGCCAATAACCCGCTCAGTTTTCCCCTGAAATTTAAATTCCAATGAAAAAATTTCGTTATGAAATGTACTTGCTAGAAATTGTGAAATATGCGAGGGTTGGTATTTATATTTCTGACCTAATAATAGAAAAAAAATATATTTATGATCGAAATGGGTTTTATGGTTTTTCAAAATATTCTTGATGAAGATCAATAGACTTTTGCATGCGTTTGAACCAATTTTGGTAGGATTTTTTCCACTCCGATTGAGGTAACTCCAAAAAAAAAAACAAAGTTTAAAATGCAACAACCTCTTCTTAGGGTGTTGAAAACCCTTTACCATGTAATTAATTTTTTTATTTCCGGGAAATAAAAAAAGTTATTGGGTACCAAATCAGGGCTGTATGGCGGAGGACACATCAATTCGATTTTTGGCTGTTCAAGAAAGTATTTGTTTGAGCGGATATTTGAGCAGAGAGACCGCATTGAGATTACTTGTGGCAAACATATTGTCGTGTACTTTTCCCAATTAACCGTTCTATGTTGCTCTAACGCCACTATTATTTCACACACAGCATCGGTGTTTTCTGGCTCAGGCTACCGTTTTTGCGCGACCATCACGGAATTTGATCTGGAGCGACCGTTGCCGACTCTTCAATTCATTATATCAGCTTATAACAGTTCTGTAGGATGGTGTAGGATCGTCGTATAAATAATTGAGTTCATCGATGACATTCTTCTCCTTATAATCTACGTCGAAAGTTATAAAAAAAAATCACACAAAAATGTTCACGCTAATTCAGCTAATTACAATTTTTTGTTCAAAATGGAAAATTAACATATTTTCGTGACCGGTCTCTATGGGGAATAAAATGAGTATTTAAATTGTTTAAAAATAAAAAAAACGTTTTTATCATTAAGGGGTATTCACGATGTCGTGTATATATTTTTAATAAATTTGATATTTGTAGTAAATTTTATTAAATTGCAAAAATAAAATACACAGTGTTCAAACTACAACCCTGAAGCAAAAATACAACGATGAAACCCTATTGCATAAAAAAAAATTAAGTTTTTACTCATTTGACCGAGAACTGGACCTACTGGTTTAACGCCGACTCCGAACGGCGATGAACGAAACGTTCTTGTTCTCAAGAAGCTTTACATGGCATTTTGATTACTCTCTGAGGTTTGCCATTGTCTGCAGAGAGGTGGCGGCCGTACAGAAAAGTCATTTTATTTTTTTTTTTTTTTTTTTTTTTTTTTAGACTAAACCAGCGCTCAGGGGATGCCCCCTATAAATGCGAAAGCATTGTGTTGATTCGGAAGACGGGTGATAGCTAGTTGGAGGGTGGAAAGATAGAGTAGTGTCGGTGAAGATTTGTTTTAAATTTAGATAGCTCAAAACTGCCAGGAAACACGCTCGCAGGAAGATTGTTCCACAATTTTGCTGTACGACTAAAGAACGAATTATCCCGGTAATGCGAGGTTCTATTGGGCATCAAGGCAATGGTAAAGGGATGGGCTTGATGAGCTGCCCGAGTGGACCGAGAAAACACACGAGTTGATGGCGTCAAGTCATGTATCTCCCTTGAACACTTCCCATGGTAGTACCTGTACATAAGGCTTAGGCAACTAACATTGCGTCGATGCCCAAGAGAGTTGAAAGAAGATGAAATATTTTCATCCCCTATCAGATATATCGCACGTCGTTGAATTTGGTCCAGAAGTTCCAAATAAGATCTTGAAGCCCCTGCCCAAATGTGCGAATTGTACTCCATTTTCGGCCTTATATATGAGGTGTAGATCAGTTGGAGTGAAGTATTTCTTACACCGTTTTAAAAAACCTAGGCACTTGGCCGTTTCTTTCGACACATCAAAAATATGATCATTCCAACGAAGATCAGATTTGATCGATATGTCCAGAACGTCAAGAGCATCTGACTCTGCAAGATCCACACCATTCATATTGAGGGGAGCTAAGGGGCAATTCATTCGCTTGTGGGTTAACAGGCAACACTGAGTCTTGCTAGCATTAAACTCAACTCCATTAGCAAGCCCCCACTCAGAGATTTTTTCTAAGTCATTAAGCACTGTGTCATTCATATTTTGCCTCTTTCTCTCAATCTCCAAAGAGCTCGGGCGTTTTTTGAAGGAGTATGGATGACAAATGCTGCTGTCATCCGCAAACGAATGAATTGGGTTATGAGTCAAAGACAGAAGGTTGTTGATAAAAACCAAAAACAAAGTTGGCGATAGGACTGAACCCTGCGGTACTCCAGCACCGATGGCGTGTTCACTGGACGAAATTCCATCGATTACGACACGAATCGACCTGTCCTTAAGAAAACACGTGATCCATCGAGCAAAGCTACCACCAACACCATATGCAATTAGTTTTGACACGAGCGCTTTATGCCACACTCGGTCAAACGCCTTAGAAATATCCAGAGCAACAACCCTGCTTTCACCAAAGAAGTGAACACATTGGTTCCATTTCTCCGTGAGGAACGCCATTAGGTCACCAGTAGCGCGAGCTCTTCGGAAGCTATATTGCCGGTCACTGAGCAATTCGTTGCGCTCCAGATAGTTCATAAGGTGGAAGTTTATTACACTCTCCATGACTTTGGAGAGCGTTGAGCATATCGGTATCGCAAGCTTTCTTAATTTAAACAAATACAAATTAACGGCCCTATTCATAAAAAATTATGAACCTCTTGTAAAGCTTTCGTAAGAAAAAAATAGAAAAAAAAATAAAAACATTTAAGGTATTCACAGTTCCCTTATAAAGTTAATACATAGTAACTTTAAAACGATACTTCTATCAAATTGTGAGCACCCCTTCACGTAGTTCATTCTAAAATGGACACAAACGCTTTCTGAAAAGAGAAGCTTTCTTTACTTTATTGATTTTTCAAAAAAATTAAAAATAACAAGTGAAGCTTTCTCTAATGTATTGATTTTTCAATAAATAAAAATAACTTTCAGAAATGCCAGTTTACTATGAAAAACAAACATGTTTGGTGTAACACACCAGATAAAACAAAACTGTGAGCACCCTAATTATTCATAAACGTTCAATAACTTTAAAAATCTCTTTTAAACACTTCATAAGTAAGAGAATTTTAAAAATGGTTGAAACCTTCAATAAACCCTCGATCATGATACAATAACAAGGTAGGCTCATATTGGAGAGCAGGGTGCGCTAGTTGTTAAAATCAGGTAGTAGTTTCGAGTTTTTCTAATTTTTGTTCCCAGTAAACATTTTCTGAATGCGTTAAAAAAAAATTACTCTAAAAAGAAAATTTCTAATGCGTGTTTTATGAGTACGCAATAAAAATACTCCTAAAGAAGACTTTGATATGATTGTAAAATGATTGCTCAGAAATAAGACTCTAAAAAAAGTACTTTTTAAGCGTGTTTTATCAGTATGCAACAAAAATAATCCTAAAGGAGTCTTTGATATGATTGCAAAATGATTGCTCAAAAAAAAGACTCTAAAAAGAGTATTTTTTATGCTTGCTTTATGAGTTCTCATAAAAAGAACTCATTAAGAAGTCCTAAAAAAGGCGGTATTATGATTGTTCATAACAAAGACTCACAAAAGGATTATACTTATATTGTATGACCCCTTTTCCATTGTTGAAGAATTGAAAGCAATACATATCTTTAGTTTGTTGACAAATTGCGAGTCTTTATTACGAGCCTTAAAAGAGTATTAAATATGAGTCTTAAAAGAGTCTTAATTTTGGATCCAAAAAGACTAATTTATATGAGTTCTAAAAGAGTATTTGTTATGAGTCTTTAAAGAGTATTAAATATGAGTCTAAAAAGAGTCTTAATTTTGAGTTCAAAATGAGACATAAAGCAGTCATTATTATGAATCATATTTTGAAGCCCACAACCTACGAAAATGTACTCATAAATGAATATTTTTTCAGCGCACTATGACGATAAAAACTCATTCATATGAGTCTTAAATGAGGCCTTTAAGAGTATAATGTTTGCTGGGTTGTTGCTTTCGCCGTTTGACGTTTGTAGCTTCTTCAGCTTTGTTTTTGCAAAATTTCAGATTTAAGCAGCCATTTTAAATTGAGCCTACCTTGTAATTGTATCATGCCATCTCGATAAAGCATTTTTTAATTTTTTTTTTTTTTTTGTTTTTTTTTTGTTCTTATCTGAGCACAAATTTTATAAAAATATGGTGGAATAAGAGAGGTAGACGCATTTCTGACTGTGCTCTCTTCCTCGTAGCCAAAAATTGTATTTTAATAGTAATTTAAAAATGAAAAAGGAAATAAATAAGAAAAATAATCGCTTTCAAATTTTCTATGGGCTGTCAATTTCGTTTTGACGGTTGCGGCAGTCTGCCTCTCTGAAATGCTTCTACCTTCTTTTCATTGTACCATGAAAAATATATCGAAATATATTAAAAACAAAGAAAATGTCAAAATTGCTTGAAAATGTTTGTTTATAAATGAGAGGATTTTTAAAAATGGCTGAAACGTGCTATAAACTCATATGCTCATAATGCTCATAAAGCATTTTTAAAATTATTTACTCTCATTTCAGCACAAATATTGTCAAAACCATGGTTGAATAAACAAGATTGTCCCGGGGCTGATCGTACTCTCTTCTTACCACCCACAATTGTCAAAATCAATGAAAAGCAACAACAGCAACAGCTTCATCGGCTTAACATGTTATCAATTTTCGCTTTCAGATTTTGTATGAGCTCGATTTAACATTTATGGGAACTCGCTCTCACCCATGCGACAACCTTATTTATTCAACCATGGTCAAAACATTTCAAAATATTTACAAAAAAAGATAATAAAATTACAATTTTTTCAGTGCAGAAGGTAGCTACGAAAAACTTTTGCTGTTTAAATATCAAAATGTTGACAAAATTGTGACAAATAAATAAAAAGTCATTAAATTTATCTAATACACCAACCATTATTGACACTCTTCCCACTTCAAATAGAAATTGTTCCACAACTTCGTCACGAACAAACGCTATCGCCATAACAACAACATAAGTAGCTACTGAAGCATTTTATGCATTCCTTTTCATACAAAAATTAGAGATTTTTCTTTTTAGATTTTGCCATTATGTGACTTTCGTTTCGGTCGTCATATATCTAATATTTTGATATATATTTTATCTTTATACAATAAATATTAAAGGCTGTATGTATACCCCAAAGAGTTGACGAAAACGCTACATGTTCTTGAAAAAATTTGTGAAAACGATCCCATACAAACCGCGCTGTGAGAGGGTATTCTAGATCATAATCTGCAAAGTTTTAAATTTAAACATTAATTTAATGTCGATTTGCTTCTCTTTTCAACATTTAAGTTTATTACTAGATTTAATTACCTTTTGTTTGAATGTCTCTATAGGTTTAAGTAAATACATGAAGATTATGTACGAAATAGAACATTTCTCAAATAGCCGCCTCTGCCCAGCTTGCAGTCTTCAATCCTTTTTTCGAAAATTTTGTTCAATCTTTCTTATTTCAACGATAGTCACTTCAATGCTAATTTCTCTTGCTAGCCTTATATGTATAAGCTTTGTAAACTTTTGAAACCTGAATTGGGGAGCTTAACTCCGAAAAGTTCCCTCTTTGCTACGGCCTACATGTCATGAGCTTGAGCAAAGGTTGTTGCATTCGCTATAGAATACCAATCGTTTATTAACCTCTGCCTGAAAGTATACTTAGAAAATTATTCAAGCACTGAACCTTAAAGCTAAGTAGGTCTTTTTATTATTTTTGTCTACGTGTATTAAATTTTTTAAAACTCAAAGGTCAAAGTGCCAATAACCCGCTCAGTTTTCCCCTGAAATTTAAATTCCAATGAAAAAATTTCGTTATGAAATGTACTGTAACCCGCTCAGTTTTCCCCTGAAATTTGAATTCCAATCGAAAAATTTCATTCTGAAATGTACTTGGTAGAAATTATGAAATATGCGATCCATGAAGATCAATAGACTTTTGCATGCGTTTGAACCAATTTTGGTAGGATTTTTTCCACTCCGATAGAGGTAACTCCAAAAAAAAAAAGTTTAAAATGCAACAACCTCTTCTTCGGGTGTTGAAACGCCTTAACCATGTAATTTATTTTTTTATTTCCGGGAAATAAAAAAAGTCATTGGGTACCAAATCAGGGCTGTATGGCGGAGGACTCATCAATTCGATTTTTGGCTGTTCAAGAAAGTATTTGTTTGAGCAGATGTGTGAGAGATCACATAAAGAATACTGTTGCTCTAACGTCACTATTATTTCACACACAGCATCGGTGTTTTCTGGCTCAGGCTACCGTTTTTGCACGACCATCACGGAATTTGATCTGGAGCGACCGTTGCCGACTCTTCAATTCATTATATCAGTTTATAACAGTGCTGTAGGATGGTGTAGGATCGTCTTATAAATAATTGAGTTCATCGATGACATTCTTCTCTTTATAATCTACATCGAAAGTTATAAAAAAAAAATTACACAAAAATGTTCACGCTAATTCAGCTAATTACAATTTTTTGTTCGAGGTGGATTTTACAAGTTAATCTAAACAACACAAATCGAGCTCAAATGGGAAAATATTCAGATGAAGGGTATGTTTAACTATGTCAAGTTTCCAATGGAAACATCAGATATAATTTGTTTTTGTCAAACTTCGTCTTTTCTTCTTCTTGTCTGAATTGATTAAGCTTCTCTTGCGTTTTCTCCATATTCCAGCAAGACCTACTGCAACTTTCCCGCCCACACTATAGCAATGATTAAAGTACTCTTACCTTGAGCAATTTTGCGACAACAACACCTACGGCAAGTCCTGCTCTCACCCACAGCACAGATTGCAATTTTCTTCTCCCTACTTTACGCACTTTTCCGATTAAAAAAAAGATTAAATCCATTAAAATTTGTTTAAATAACTTCCCGCTTTTTTTGTGAAGAATTCTTTGCCTTGAATTTTTTACCTATCATTTTATGCTTGTTTTTTTATTTTATGTTTGTTTTTCTCTTTGTATACTTTTCGTTTCTTTTCCTTTTTTTTTTGCATCAAAAGTTCTTTGCAGCAATGCAAGTGTTGCTGTTGCTGTGAACATTATCAGCAATAACCTGGAAAATAAAAAACAACAAAAAAAAATCTCTCGCTACGATATTAGTTTTCATGTTTTTTCTATGCAAAACATAATATTTTCCTTTGATGGAAAACGTTTTGCTTTTCATAGCGTATATTTTCGCAGGAAAAATAGAATTTTCCTCTGTTGCATTTTCTTGGCAACAGCACAGCAACAAATTCTCTTATCCTGATTTTGACTTAATTGCTTGCTTGCTAGCTAGCTCACTAGCTCGAGTTTACTTGCGTTTGCAGAAAAATCTTGAAATTGTAATTTTATTAAATTTTATCTTAGATTTTTCCATTTTTCTATATTTGATGATGGTATGATGATGAAAATTTCTTTAAGATGATATACTTTAATTTTGCACGTATTCTTTAAGATTAGTTTCAACAAAAACTATTGAATTATAATGAAAAAAAAAAAATTCGAAATGGAGCGTGCATGTACTTATACGAGTATTTTTAGAATAAAAATATTGTTTTAGATAACTTTTTCACATGCATCGCAGGTCAAACCAATACTTACTGTGCAAAGTACCTTAAATGGTGCAAGAACTCATAATGCCCCATATGAATAAAATAAGAACTTAGACGAGAATGTAATGCTGTTTTACAAAAATTGTCAACATGTCATACGGCATCTGATCCATAACCATGGCATCTCAGAAATATGCCGTAGTTACTCTGTTTCATACAAAAAGTCCAAGATTGTTGGACTTGTAAGTTTAATTATTTGACCCTTATAACACTAAAAAAAGTTTTTTTGTTTTGTTATGGAAAGTTGTGCGGTAAAGTGGTCTATCATTAATATTAGAGTTTCCTTTTGATTTCAAAATACTTACTATTTTTATTGGATTTATTCTATTCAAAACCTTGTGCTTTACAGTTGAATCAAACATTTGTGAAATACGGTTGAAAGCAATAAAAATCCACATATGTATTATTACAGTGATACTCAAACATTAAAACTAGTTTCTATCATCACCCATCGTACAATGTCGCGTTCACGTCACGTACTGAGTAAAATTATTATAAAATCTTTTAATTTGAATTTGAAGTTTGAATTTTCTTTAAATCAATAAATACACTTGTTGCAGAGACTCCTAAACTTAAAATTTTTCTAAATCAATATTTTCTGGAACATTTTAAATAACCTCGTTAATACTTAAATGTTGCAGTGGTCGACGATATTTAAGAAACACTATTATTTTTTTCATGCATAATAATCTTTTTTGGTACAAATTTTTTCGACATGTTACTTAAACAAGTTACTTCGAAAAGTGCTCTTAAAATAATAACATAAATGGAAAAATGTTGATTTTTTATTCGAAAGTCTGCTTATTCAATTCCCTACGTTTTTTAAAATCAAATAATAAACTTTGATAGTAACAGTGCTTCTCAAACTGTCAGATCAAATTTTGGAATTTTAATTGATTTATTACTTAATCAGCATATGATTTCAATTTTATTTAAGAAATCACATTATTACCTAAAATTGTTTCAGTGAAATAACAAATAAACTTATTGCACCGACTACCAAACTTTAAATTTTTCTAAATCAACATCTTCTAAAACATTTTAAATGATCTCGTTAATACTTAAATCCATTGGTCCATTGATCAACAATATTGAAGTAAAAATTATTATTTTTCTCATGGATAATAATTCTTTTTGATACAAATTTTTTCGATGTGTTACAGTGCTTTTAAAATAATAACATAAAAGGGAAAATTTTTGATCTTATTAGAAATTAAAATTCCTGACATCTTTGAAAATCAAATAATAAACTTTCATTGTAACAGTGCTCATCAAACTGTCCGAGAAAATGTTTGAACTTTGATTTTTTTTTTGTGGCGTCCGTGTACTTGGTTAAAGTGCGTGGCCTCTATGTCAACGAACCTGGAGACCCAGGTTCGAATCCCAGCAGCGACAGAAAATTATTTGAATCAAAATTATTTTTCTGTACGGCCTCCACCTCTCTGCAGACAATGGCAAACCTCAGAGAGTAATCAAAATGCCATGTAAAGCTTCTTGAGAACAAGAACATTTCGTTCATCGCCGTTCGGAGTCGGCGTTAAGCCTGTAGGTCCGGTTCTCAGTCAATTGTGTACAAACTTAATAACACGCACAACACAATTGATCCTAAGAAGCTAGGTCAAATTCCTTTCAAGGGCTGAAATGACCAATTATTTTGTTTTTTTTTATTGATTTTTATTTCAAAGTGTTGAGGAATTATTATTTAAAACTGCTTGTGAATAATTACTTAATAAGGCCCATTTCAGTGAATCTAAAACTGTAATATTATATTTTTTCTAAAGACTTGCTTTTTTGAGAGCTCTCTCAAAAGGATATCTTCAACAATTTTATTTACAACAATAGCTTCTAAACTAGGAATGAACACTTCTCTTGTTTTTTTTATTTAAAAAAAAAGCCACATATCATGTTTTATGTTATGTAAGTACTCCTCAAACTTTATGAAAATGTAGTTATGAGTCAAAATGATTTTTCACTTGAAAATCTGCATTCTATGAAAACTTTACTTACTTCATTCGAATAAAATTTTAATATATATATATAAAGATTATTTCAGTGACTATCAAACTGCTAAATTTTCTTATAAAGAACTAATTTTTTTAATGAACATTTCTCTTGTTTTTTATTTTTCTTTTTTTAAATTTAAAAAATTGTTTTTTAAAAAAAGCCAAATAACTTCTTTTATGTTATGTTAGTACTTCTCAAACTTTATGAAAATCTAGTTCTGAGTTAGCGAAAACTCTTTGAATTGGATAAAATTTGAATAATTGAATAAATTACTTTAAAACATACACTCTGTAAATAATTAACTTACTTGATTCGAATAAAATTTGAATTTAAATAAAAACTATTTCAGTGACTTTCAAACTACTACATTTCTTATAACGATCCAATTCTTGGGAGTTAAATGAACAGGAAAACTTTGAAAACAGTGCTTCTCACACTGTAGGAGAAAATATTTTTTTAACATTCTAAAGTCTACCTTTTTTCGGGGCTTTCTTCGTTATAACAGTGCTTCTTAAACTAAAAGGAAATATATTTTCTGTTTTTAAGGTAAGACCGACATTCTTCTAAGGACTGTCTTTTAATAGAGTTTAATCAACGAAATATCTTCATAAAACACATAGCAGACATCGTTGCAGCAGTGCTTCTCAAACTATAAGGGAAAATGTTTTCTGATATCTGACATAAGACTGAAATTTTTCTAAAAACGGGCCATTTTTGAGAGGTTAATGAGCGGAAAATCACACATCTAACATCTCTGTACTAGTGCTTCTCAAACTACAAGATCATACAACAACTACAAGTCTTGGCACTTCCAAAAAAGTGGCTGGGCACTGAACCATCTGGCAAATTCCATCTGGCAAAAAACACCAATCATTTTATAATAAGTTGAGATTTTATTTATTAAGATGACCTCAAGAGGCAAAACAAGTTATAATGACGCCACTTAGGCTAAAAAACCGTAATGAATGACACTTCCATTCATTCATAATTTTCTTCATCTTCATCCAAATCGGTGTCGCAATGTTTGCATGTGAAATACGAACACCTTCCCGTATTGTCGCACTTGAAGTAAATAGACCGGCGACATGTGTTGCATTAGATGGAGTTTTTAGGTGTCAGTTTCTTAGGCAAAAACATCTAACAAATGGTGCAAAAACATCTAACAAATGGTGCATATTTCGACATAACCAAATATTAGCTCATAAAATAGAATCAGTGGATGCCGTGGCGCAGTGGGTAGAGTGCGTGACCCATACGCCAGAGAACCCTGGTTCCATTTCCATCTGATACAGAAAATTTTTTCAATTGACTTAATTTTTCTGTTCGGCCGTCACTTCTCTACAGACAATGGCAAACCTCAGAGAGTAAATAATTCCATGTAGAGCTTCTGGAGAACATGCACATTAGCCGTTCGGAGTCGGCATAAAACTAGTAGGTCTAGTTCTTGATCAATTGTGTACAAACATTTAATAACACGCACAACACAAAATAATCATAAGAAGTTCGGTCAAAGTCCTTTCAAGGCCTGAAAGGGCCAGTTAATTATTATTTTATTAACCAACGGAATATCAGAAAAGACCTCAGCAAACATCGTTTTAACAGGGCTTCTTAAACTATAAGGGAATATCTTTTTGTTTGCTAAATTGATTAATTCTTCATTCGGCCTATACTTTGGAATCGCTGAGTTATTTAAAAATATTTAATAAATACAAATGTTTTTCCTTCCCCGTGAACCAAAAATAAAATTTTTTTTTTATTCAGGAAAGAAAAATACGTATCTGGCAATCAAAAATTTGTACTTTTTAATCACTTGAGGGTATAAAATGACTCAAATATGAATCGAAAATTTAAAAGGATAATTTTTTACAAAAAAACAACTAAAAAAATATAAATTTTTTCATAAAAAAACGCAATTATGATCCACTTTCAAAATAATAAGAAAAATGAATCTTCAAATAATTTTTGTGGGCATCACTGGCCCGTGTGCCATATATACAATGACTTTTTATGGTCACAGTTCCCTTTCAACTTTTGTAGAATATCTCTTTTGCAACTTTTTAACTTTAAGATGAATCCGTAAAGTATGTCGTTTAATAATAAAGTCTGCTGAATAAGGCCACATATAAAGCGTAAACTTAATGAACTCTCTGAACTCAGCATATATTAAGCTCACAGCAGAGAGTGAGTCAGTGAATGAGTTAGAAAGCTCAACTATATGTCTATATCACAAATAGTTACACTTCATTCAATTTACATTGATTGGATTCAGAATAACTTTTTTATAAAAACGTAATTGTTGCAATAAACTTTCTCGAATGCTCTTCAATAAAAGTATCTGCTTTGAATTCAATCATAAAATATAACTTGAGTGAGCTTAGAAAACTTTTTTGCTACAAACAACAATGACAAACAACAGTATAACTGAAGACAAATTTCTCAAGTTATTGCTTGGAATAAACTTTTACACAAAAACAGACAAAAATAGAAACGAAAAGAAAAACAAAATTCCAAATATAAACAACAAAACCAATAAAACTAAATAAAAATAAAACAACACAGATTAGTAGAGGGCAACATCTTCAAAATCCATGTGTGTTTTGTGTATGTGTGTTTGTGTGTTTTGCTGTAACAGCAAATACCGATAATATAGCTATCAATTGAACAGCATGAGGGTCTTAAGCACCAGATGCCAAGCAAAAAAATCAGGCCTTGTAACCTTAGCAAATAAATGCCTAAGATTTAAATCAAAAGTAAGACCGTAACAACCAAATCATCGTTAAAGCAACGGAAGTTGCTGAAGAGCTCGAAGAAGCTACACTTATCAGCTCAAGCTATGTTGTTTCCGGTATAACACAAATTCATAGAAATTCATAGTAAGCACAACGAAAATATAAAAAAAAAAAAACAACAAAAAATAATGAAAAAAACCAACAAAAAAATCAAACAGATCACAGGCAAAGGCAGCACAGCTCTGTTGATTTCGTTTCTCTGCTTAATGTTTGCATGCTTTCACGCATATGTATTTGTATATGTATAGATTTCAATTTCCGCTTCCGCTACTTTTGAATTTATCCTCTAGCGACGCTTCAAAGCAACAATTTTTGAAAAATCATGCAAAAGTAATGGAAAGGCGTGACTAAACCTGACTGAGAGTTATTCATTAATGAAATATTTTAGTGAAAAGCGAAAAACAGCAACAACAACAACAACAACAACGAAAGTATCTATACTTAAGCCTGCTGCACAAACACATACAATTAAACGCGCAAACACAATCCTCTACAAATATCCGAATGCCAGCAACAACAAACAATAATAGCGAGCTAACAATCTAATGCTTTGCTGACGTCATATCAAATATACTTTACTTCGAGATTTATTAAAGTCAAAGTTGTTAGAGGTTGAAAGAGATTGGTGGAGGTTGCTGGAGGTTGCTGGAGGTTGATAGTAATAGCAACACGCTGACAAAGGAAAACATTTAAGAATCTTTTCTTATAACAGCGTCATGTGAACCCAGGTCGCTGGCTTAAGAATCCATTCACGATACAAGGCAACATAATACTCACGATGGCAGCAACAACAACAAAAAAAAAAAACACCAACAACAACAACAACAACAACAAAAGCACAAAAATATAAAAATATAAAATTAACTTGAACTCATTGAGTAGCAACAAAATGTATAGATATGTATATTAAAAAGGGCACAATGTCGGCAATGCAACCCAGTGAACCGCAAGGCGAGAGTTTTTTCAGGCGAGCAAGAAGGTTTTCAGTCAAAATTTTACTTAGTTTAGGAGTTAAAGGAATTTAATTACGGGCCCATAGTATAAAATGTGACCTTGAAAAAATCGGTTTTTGAGCTAACTTAGAAAAATCCCTTGGACGATATGTTCTATAGATCAATGGCTATCAGAACCCATCGCAGTTTTTTCAGTTATTTTTGAAGTCGCACAGTGTAATCATAAATTAAACTTGGAAAAAAAAATATTTTTTAATGTAATTTTTTTTCAATGAATTTGGAGATGAGTCGGTTAATAAATAATAATAAATAATTTTTTTATCTTTTGTTGATAAGAAGATCGCAATGAAAGTTCAAATGGACTGAATGAAGGCACACTGGTTCACTCACCAGCTGAGACAGTGTTTTTTGGGATATGTGTTTTTTGAGACATGTGCTTTTCGAGGCATGTGTTTTTTGAGACATGTGTCTCTAGCTGAGGGATAGTGTATTTAATACTATTTAACCTTTTAATAATTATAGAGATATTCCTAAAAAAATCACGTCGAAAAGAACAATGTTCATTAATCTATCATTTAAAAACTCTTTAGAACAAAAAATGTTCATTTATGAAGAATTTTAAATTAGAAATATATTTATTTTAATTATTTTGCGAAATCGTGAACAAACAAGAAAATTTTTTGGGTGTAAGAGACATTTTGGCAAATGATTTGCGAGTGCCAAAAACAAAATTTTCTAAACTTTGAAAATTTCATTAATTATGTCAAGAAAGTGAACTACGGTTCACTGGGTTGCTCATGTGTGTATTTAGCGCTTATACAAAATGTCATCCACTCTGACAAAATATGTGAGTGCGTGTATACATATATATATACTAGCAAACACACACACACACATACACACATTCAAACACACTCGTACAAACATACATACACGTTAGACTCATGACAACCGCGCCACATTAAAAGCACTGCACTGACCCGACGAAAGTTTTCAGGGCACGTCCTAATAACAAATTTATATCAGGGGTGGTGGTGAAGGCTGCTGACTGAGTTGGGGTAAATATAATGAATTGATATTTATTTTAAAAATTTAAAGGCAAAATATATTTATCCTTGCTATATTGGATATGTTTGTTTATAAATATATTTATATAAATATATTTATATAAATACACATAAACACTAAAAATATATACATGTGTATGTATATATATATATATATAAACATAACGGGACAACAAATACATTCACCTATTATTGCAGGAGCACTTAAGTTAAAATGATTTCCCTTAACGATAAGCACTTCGGCAACGACCATCATCATTCAGAGTCTGCGCCCCTTTATTTTTACTTGTTTTATTGTCTGTCCATCAGAGAATGCGCTTGGATATGTGTGTGTGTTCAAGTTAATATAATGTTTGAGTATTATTGATAAGCGATAAAAACGAAATAATGTAAAAATGTATTTCCACTTAAGGACATCTTGTTCAGGTAATATCAGAAAATTAAAATTGCTCTGACAATGAGTAGCATAAAAATATAAATTGAAAGGTGAGTGATGTTTGTGTAACCTCTACATACGAGAGAAGTAAAATTAATTAACAGTAAAGACAAGAAAAAAGAAGATAAATACAAAAATAAAAATGAATGATCAGTATATGTATGATGTACTCATGATCAAACTATAGTCTATAGTCTTTTAGACTAAAGAAGCTTAAGCTTCCTAATCTTGTGCACTGAAAAAAAAAATAGTGTATACATTTTCATAGACGTAATTCAAAAATATTCAAAAGCGTTTTTTATAACTCTTTAAAAAAAATTTAAATAGTTTAATTTAACTCATAGTTTAATTTAAGCTTCCTTATCTTGTACACTCAAAAAACAAAATGGTGTTTCAATTTTCATAGACGCATTTCAAAGACATTCATAAGCCTTTTTTTATAACTCTTAAGAAAATTTTCGTAATAATTCATACATATATCTACACTTCATGAACCCTCCATAAACTGCTAAGACCCACTTTTCATAGAATGCATTAAAGCCTTCATAAACAAATTAATCTTGTTATATTCAAAGAATTTCTTTGAAATGTTACAAAGACAAAACTGATTCTGTTTTTAATAAAACCAAAAAAAAACCTTTTTTTTCTGACACCATTTAAGACAAGCTGTTTCCAAATAACGTTTCCGCTCTACTTTTCAGATTTGAACCAAGAATTTTAGGTGTAATACCTATTCAGTCAAGTCTGCCTTGGTTCGAAATGGGGTGATACTTTAATAAGAAGGAAGGATCATTCAAATGAAACATGTCTATATATATATAGATAGTTGTAAGCTTGGTGGCAAGCCTTAAAAACATGTGTATTTACATCTATCGCAAAATGTATGTCTTTACCTCGGCAAATTCAAGTTATATGGCAAACCTCACACCAACTTCTCTACCACCACCTACGACTTCAATTCGTAAATATTGATGAGTTTTCAATTTCAGTTGGTGGCCATGGCGCAGTGGTTAGAATCGTGACCCATACGCCAAAGAAACTTGGTTCGATCTCCATCTGACACAGAAAGTTTTTTCAATTTAATTAATTTTTCTGTTTTGAACAATAAATGATGAAAGTAATGTAGAAAGGATTAAGCGTAAGACCATGGCCTAGCCGGGATTCGAACCCCGACCATGTGGGGTGACAGTCAAGCACTCTAACTACTCGACTACCGAGGCCGACGGATGATATCAAATACATAGGGTGTGAGTTTCAAAGTTTTAATTATTCAAAATTTCCCTCAGATGTTCCGCCGAAGTTGACAGTCTTTAAATTTATAACTCTTTAAATCTACTGAATTTTTTTATTTTAATAATAAAAATTATACACAATTTTATCTCATTTTAATTTTAATTTTTTGACATGAAATTTATTTTTTACAATTTAATTATAATATTTTTTTTTACTGAACTTCCATGGGACTGGGTCTATCTGACATGGGCAATGAATGCATAACTGCGTTGTGCTTTTGAGTTGAAGCACTTAATTGCGCTACTGCGCTGAGACACTTGTATAAATTAAAACAACGGAATAGCGTAGTGATACATGTCGATTTTCGGTCATTCTTAATTTTTTGTTCTCAAATTCTGAATGAATTCCAATTTTGAAAGTACTCTATTTCAAAAATGGAAACTAAATTTAATGTTTTTGCAAACCAGATACTTGTATCCATAGGCATCCGCAGAAATTTTTCTAGGGGGGCAAAGGTATGCATTAGTGTGCACTTATATGAAAATGATGATATGAAAATGTAACATATAACATACACATATGAAATACAAATATATATAAAATTTTCCAGTCCATGGGGGGCAAGTTCCCCTCCTTCGCCCCCGCCCCCCTGTTGACGCCCTTGTGAGTATCTATTTGATTGTCGGGTCATCCTTGAACGGTAATTGGCTTAGTGAAAATGATGTTACTGTATTATTATTTTTTATTTAATTGAATTTGCGAGTCAAATGATTTAAATTTGATATGATTTATTTTAGCTATTTCTGGTGCGTTATGTACTTCAGTTCACATAGTTCAATGCGCTACCCAACTCAACGCAAACGAAAAATTTTGCACTCATACAACGCTATCAAACTTATAAACTAACTACGCGCATTAACCTCTTATTGATATTGAAATCAAAGTATTTCCAACAACGCCATGGCGCAGTTGAGTTATCGCAATTGAGTTAGCACATTTTGATAATGCAGTTAATCTTGATTTGAAGCATTTTGATTTCGTATTTTTTTTTACACATATTAAGACTGGATTATTTCTCCTAGAATAATGCTTCGATAAAATTCTCTTAGAGCTTATTTGTTCCGACACAGTGTTTATAATGTGATAATATTCTTACAAAAGCTTCTGCTTTAAACACATGTGTACACATAAAAATAAACTCACACACACACACATGCACACATTCATTTACACAATGTAGTTAACGCATTTACTACCATCATCCATAACATGTTTTCTCTTTTGTTGCTGCAACAATTTAAAACATTGTTGCAAATTGCTGTTGAATTAGTGCTTTTTCATTACTCTCAAAAACTGTAGAAACTGTAAAAACTGTAGAAACTGAACAAAATTTAACGAACTACGAGTACACTAAAAGTTTACTAAAAACAAACAAATGAACGCAATTTCAGAAAATACTCAAGCAACAACTGCATTCAGGGTAAAAACGACACTATAAAGGAGGTTTGCATTGGATGGGGTCTTAGCTGGGACAACTACCCGATTGTTGAAGTTTATTTTTGGAGAGCCCTGACAATCTGTGTAGCACTTAAATTTGACGAAAAGCTTGGCAATGCTTAAAAGTTGGCAAATGGCAACAATTGGCAAACAAAAAAGACATAAAAAGAACAATGATGTTTTTAACGAGAAATTTTGAAGACAACTTAAGTTACTCGAACAATAAAAGTTGAAAGTTGAAACTCTTTGAGACGTTTAATCAATGAAATTTAAAAACGATTTCATTCTCTTAACAAGAGTATCCTTACAGCAGTTTTCTTGAGCGTTGATTCGCTTTGTTTTCTGAACTTTTAACTAAAAAATACATTAATACTTAATTTTTATTGCATTGTTGCTATTGTTGGAGCTGTTGTCGACATGCGTAGCGTTTATTTAAAGTAAGTATCTGGTTTATAATTTTTATTTATTTTATTTGTAAAGAAGTTTTTTACCAAATTTTGTGAAGGGTTTTAAAAAATTGAGAGACAATTTCCGACAAAGTACCTTAATTAAATAATTATTGTTTAGTCAGACAAAGTAATAATTTGTTACAAACTAAGTAAAGTGACTTTTTTCGAACACACTTCTTAATATAACCTCATTTAGTCCAAACATTTTTTTTTTCAAAGTATTAAAAATATTAGTAGTAAAAATATTAAATATGGCCTTCGTTTATTGTTTCTGAATAAACTATTTATATAATTTCAAAGGTTTTCTGAATTAAATGCTAAAATATAAGTTTCCTAAAAACCCAAAAGTTGCTAGAAGTAAGAGTTTGAAGTTTCAAAAAGTTTTTCGATTCTCTGATAACAAACATCTAGAAGCACATTACTGTTGAGCTTCTTGGTCCTAACTAACAGAGAGAACCTTAGTGATATCCTCCTCTATATAACTATATAACAAGAAATTCAGTTGTTACAACTATTCAGTCAAGCCTGCCTTGGTTCGAAATGAAGAGAAATATATGTGGAAAAGAAAGGAAAAATAAGTAACTTTATTTTATGAGATGCTTATATCGTTAAATCGAAGATCTTTCTGAAGCTAATCGTAAGCCTTATCATATGAAAACCACGCCCACCTTGCACACAAAGTGACTTACTCATAACGGTACAATCTCTTAAGAATCCACGAAAATTTATCTACTAACATAAAAATTTGCTCATAAGCTGTGATTCTTATAATACTCTGAGTTTGTGTATTTGGCGAAATCGAATGGAATCCACGCCTACCTCCTATATCAGTGACGTTATTAAAATAATAAAAACTCGACAAATTCCACAAAAATAAATCTAAACATTTCAATTTTTTAACAAAAAAATTTTTGGTTAATATATATTCTGAGTTAAAAAATTGGTTAAATCAAACTTCCTATTTTCAATTCATCCACTTCCCATACAAAGTGACGTCATCAAAATAACAAACTTTCATAAATTTCATAAAAAATCATCTAATGAATTAAAATTGCGAATATAAGCTTCAATTTTTAACAGATACTCTGAGTTTTTAATTTAACAAGATCGAATAATCACTTTGCCCACCTTCCATACAACGTGACGTCATCAATATATGAAAACTTTGATAGATTCCACAAAAATTCATCTAATTAATTAAAATTTTGAACATGAGCTTCGATTTTTAATAGGTACTCTGAGTTTATAATTTAAAAAGATGAAGAATGAAAATTTCGCACACTTTCGATACAAAGTGACGTCATCAGTATAGCAAAATTTTCATAGATTCTACAAGAATTCATCTACTCAACTAAAATTATGAACATAACCTTCAATTTTTAACATATAATGTTAGTTTTTTATTGAACAAGATCGAACGAAAACTTAACCCACCACCCATACAACGTGACGTCATCAAAATAGCAAACGTTTTATAAATTCCACAAAAAATCATCTGATGAATTAAAAACTTTCATAAGTTCCACAAATGTATATATTGAATATATATTTTACACAAAAGTTTTGATATTTCAAAAGGACGATGAGTTGGATAAATTGAATACAAACCACGCCTATCCCTCATACAAAATGACGTCATCACAATAATAAAACCTCATAACTTCGTTTATACATATGTAAACACGGCTGTGGGCGTATTTTAACCCGAAGATAGTTGCTTGCTCATTTTTTTATGATTTTTTAAATAATTTCTCCATTATAACTCAGGTTAATTTTTCTCCACTCTTATGGGCCAATTTCAATGTTTACAAGTCATTATTTTTCACGTTGAAAAGTTAGAAATTGTTCATTATATCAATACTTGGTAAATTTTAAATCCTTAACCTTCAGCGGTCCCTTATTTCGAGAAACGAATATGTTCCTTGTGTGTAAATTTTACACACTTTTTCAAGAACCATATTTTCATCGATGAATGAAATGAATGCGATCTTGTCGTTTAAAATTATTTATTATTCATTATTTTATCTATTTTTTAAGAAAAAAAGATTTTTTAAAATACTAATCAAAATTCTATCTCGATTTGATGAACTTATATTCAAAAAATATCAGCTTGAATTTGAAAAGTGTGTGTAAAATTTACACAAGGGACCGATTAAGGTTAAAATTATTTTATTAGCAAATTTTATTTTTTAAATTCAGATTTTATTTAAGAAATCAAAAGTTATGAGAACGAAGTTATTCTCCCAAAAAGCTCATTCTATTGTGAATTCGTATTATCTGATAAACTTACAATAATTGTGTATCAGTGCTTTTTTTCAACTACATAAGAAAAAAATTCTGTGGGTGGTTTACCTTTATAACTCGTGATTTAAAATGTAAAATGTAAAGCATAAAGTATAAAGTATAAAGTATAAAGTATAAAGTATAAAGTATAAAGTATAAAGTATAAAGTATAAAGTATAAAGTATAAAGTATAAAGTATAAAGTATAAAGTATAAAGTATAAAGTATAAAGTATAAAGTATAAAGTATAAAGTATAAAGTATAAAGTATAAAGTATAAAGTATAAAGTATAAAGTATAAAGTATAAAGTATAAAGTATAAAGTATAAAGTATAAAGTATAAAGTATAAAGTATAAAGTATAAAGTATAAAGTATAAAGTATAAAGTATAAAGTATAAAGTATAAAGTATAAAGTATAAAGTATAAAGTATAAAGTATAAAGTATAAAGTATAAAGTATAAAGTATAAAGTATAAAGTATAAAGTATAAAGTATAAAGTATAAAGTATAAAGTATAAAGTATAAAGTATAAAGTATAAAGTATAAAGTATAAAGTATAAAGTATAAAGTATAAAGTATAAAGTATAAAGTATAAAGTATAAAGTATAAAGTATAAAGTATAAAGTATAAAGTATAAAGTATAAAGTATAAAGTATAAAGTATAAAGTATAAAGTATAAAGTATAAAGTATAAAGTATAAAGTATAAAGTATAAAGTATAAAGTATAAAGTATAAAGTATAAAGTATAAAGTATAAAGTATAAAGTATAAAGTATAATGTATAAAGTATAAAGTATAAAGTATAAAGTATAAAGTATAAAGTATAAAGTATAAAGTATAAAGTATAAAGTATAAAGTACAAAGTATAAAGTATAAAGTTACTTTAAATTCATCTTATTAGCTAGATTATAATTCTTTTTGAAAAATTAGCTCTATCAATTATTTCTTATAACATTTTTCACATTCGAACTTAATACTTACCAAATTTGTATCTGACGAATTCAAACTTTCAAGAAAGTTAATCTGGAATTCCCACTTTCTTGAGGTCATCTTTCTTGAAGCTGTATATTAAATATCTCAGTTGATTTTTCTTGAGTTGAGAAAAAAGACAATTTAAATTCTCTGGGCAACACTCCGCACTATTTTTAGCAAATTTTTAAATGTATCTAAGGTATGTAGCTAACCAAAATGTTGAATAGCTGCTGCTGAAAATTTCTAACAAAATTATAGTTTTGCTTTTAACTTGATTAACTTTTTTTTAATATTCATAATTCTTCTCAGAATTGGTTTAATTTTTTTTTTCTTATGGCTTCGTAATACTATGAATATCTATCTGGTCATACCTTCTAACCTTTTACTAAACAATTTACCTGCGTTTGTCCGTGTGTCTATTGTACTGTGCAATGCTGAGATTAAGTAATTTTCTCATTAAAATTCCAACGAAGCAATGTTTGCATCTGCAATTCGAAAATTTCAAAGCCTGACTATGCAAAAGCTCAGGCATCAGAAGCAACAGTTTTCCTACTCTTACTTGGATTTGTAAGGTTGTTGTTTTCACTGAAATTCCTGTAATAGTTTTAATATTGTCTGCTCTTGTTCTGGTTGTTGTTTTTGTTGTGAATCTAACTTAATTAAATATATTCATGCTACAAATAAAGAAGTACTCAGAATATCTAAAGAGCAAACAAATAAATTGTTTTATTAAAAACAGAAAAAAAAAAAACAAAAAACAGCATACAAACGGATAAACAACAATAACTGTAACGCTGTCTATGTATTATTCATATCAATTAAGAGGAATTAATTTTAAAATGGTTTGTTTATCCAAGTAGATTCCAATGAATTCCACTTGCAAACTTGGATTGGGCTTTAAATTATTGCGTGGCAAATAAAGTGATTTTTTTATTCTTATCCAAGCACACGGAAATGCTTGTCATTATCCACAAAAGCGCGGGTTTGAGGAAACATTTTTAGAAAAATTCAACAGCTTATTTATGCATAAAAACTATTGCAGCTCGAATTTAAGATTTTTAAAATAGCCAAGATTGTTCAAAATATTAAAAAAATCTCTAGAATTACATTGAAATTTATTAAATTTATTGCCAGCAGTATTTTTTATAATTTTTTTGTTATAAAATTGACAAGACAGCTTAAATATACGAAAAAGTCGCGCGCGACTTTAAAATCGCCTGCATTTAAATATATTATATTTATGGCCAGCAGTATTTTTTATAATTTTTTTGTTATAAAGGTGACAAAATAGCTTAAATATGCAAGAAAATCGCGCGCGACTTTAAAATCACCTGCGAAGAATCGCGCGTATTTGTTTGGTTTATTCACATGTACCTAATTTAAAACTAAAAACTACAAAATTTTAAGATCCTCTATGCAAAAATAAACAAATTTTTTGTATAGATGAGCTCAAGTCGCGTGCGACTTTAAAGTCGCCTTCGAAGAACCGCTTGTTTTTCGTTATATTCACACTAACTTAACAACTTAAAACTTGAAAATTTAAAATTTTATGATAAACTGAACAAAATGTGTGATTGTGTAAAATCGCGCGCGACTTGCCAATCGCCTTCAGAGGATCGCGTGTGTTTTTTTTTTCATTTTATACATAATAATTTAATTACCCAAACAATTTAATAACTTTCAATTTAATAGCAAAGTATTAAACGATAATCAAATGTAACAAAATCAAAAAAAAAGTGTCAAAATTTACAACAACACATTCACCTTTACAGTGAAAATTGCAGAAGTATTTTTATTTTTTTCCTAAAATCGCTCCCACCAAACGCGCGGCAATGCCACAACAAGAGTTGCTGCTATGATTGCAACGCTTTTTATTATCTTCGCATTTTTACGTTCGTTTCCCTGGAGTCGGAAGCGAGCACTTGCTGCAGCGCGACAGCAACAGCAACGACAACAAACAAATAACGACGCTGACAAAATTTCTGACGCCACTGCTAGCAGTAGCAATAGCGACGCTGCTGCCATTGATGCTAATACATCTGCTGCAAACCCACCGAGCACAAGCGCTGGACGTGGCCGCAAGTCATCGGCTAAATATCACGAGGTGACCTTCAGTCACAAGCTCTCGGACGACGAAGCAGGCCGCCGTACAACCGAGAAGCACTCGGCAAAGCTAGTTCGTCAATCACGCTCCATCGCTAGCAGCCCCTCGCACGCTACCTCGCCAGACAGCAATAGCATTAGCATCAGTTCTGCCTCGCACTATCGCTCACTGGAGTCTGCCCCACAGCTGCACAGTCTGTCCACTTCCGAGTTCGTAACGGCAACGGCAGTGGACACTCCGCGTCGCAAATCCTCCGCCGACATTGATCTTGCCGTTGCACTCAACGGCCATAAGCTTAAATTGCACGATCCCGTTACCACCTCAGACGACGAATTGGATCCTTCGGGAAATCTTGATGATTCCTATGATCGTGACACTGATGAGTTTTATAGCAACATTCAGGAAGCCATTGTCACAGCCGGTACACGCAGCAAACGTTCATCTTTATTCTCACGTTCAGATTCTTCGGCGACGACTACTTCGTCTAGCGGTGCCACGTTTACGGGCGCTGCTGGTGCTACAGGCGGCAAACGTCGCTCTACCTCGTCAATTATTGGCTCTTCGTCGATTTGTTCGGATGTCATACTTCCAGGAGATCGACGCAGCTCAACGGCAACCGAGTATAGTTCACGCTCCGGTGGCCAACAGCGTAGGTCTAGTGGACGCCTGAGACGTAATATTTCACGCATGACCATCGCGGGAGCGAGAAGGCGTACCACTGGCAGGTATATTGTTTTGGACACTTAAAAGCATAAAATTTTACCTTAAACTATGCATCTTATTTTTAGTTTTTAGGAATAAAACGTGATTTAAATCTTACACAGTTTCTTCAGAGAAAGACATGGCTTGATAATTTAACCTTTTCATCAGTTTATATGTATGTTATACTCAGATACTCGTAATTAAAAAAAAAAAAATCAAAAAGCTCAACAAGATAGTTATTTTATAGCTCTCACAAAACATTTGCTGGGTCTTATACACATAAAGTTGGATTTTAACCTAAAAAATATTTACTTTCAACATTTACTGACTATATCCATCCTTGCGAATTTTTGAGCGGGTCCCCTTAAATATTATAATCTAATGAAACCATAAGGTTAGATCTACAATATTAGACAATGTGATCCATTTGCATGGTTCAATTTTTTAATTATACTGAAAAATATTTACACCTAAAGGGGACCAACTTTCATATGAACCAATTGGATTCATCGTAAGGCTATGATTTAGCCGCTCTAGGATGAACTACAAATCCTCGAATATTGGCTAAAGACTAGAAAACTAATTTTGATATAAATGCGCCGAAAAAAAAACCTCTAAAAAATTAACAAAAAACCTATGTTAATTTACCCAAGGGCTTCGGCAGTTTGTAGATGAGGCCAACAAATTTTTGCTTGTTCTTTCCCATTTCATGTGAATGATAAATAGTCAATATTTTAATAGATTCAGATATATTGCGCGTATAATCTTTTTCTCATCAAGATTAAATTCAATTTGGAAGTTTAAAATTTTCATGAATTAAGGAGTGCTTTTCAAAGAATTATAAAGAATATATGAATTATAAATAAAATTCATTCAAGGAATTGTCCATCTTGGTATTCGACTAACATCTTTGCAATTAGACGCCATGGAAGTCATGCTTACTATTGCTCGACATCAGTTGTTGACATCTCACAACCCTTTTCTGTTTATTATTAAACGACGCAAATATAGTGTTCAAGCAAACAAGCTTCCATCTATCGATATAGGAAACCAAAAAAAAAAAGATTAGATTACATAAGGCTCTGTATACTTTGCACAAAAACTTGTGTAATATTTAAATTTTTTGGTTTTATACTATAACAAGTAATTTTGTATAAGTATGCATAGGTATGCATTTATGATATAAAAACTTTTATCATCATACATAAGTTCTCAACTTGGTACATTTCTTGTTTACAGAAGCCAACTTGTATAATGTTACTATGTTTTCTTTTTAATCTCGGTGTAGATATATTTTATTTAAATTTATTTTCCATCCTTTCAAAATACAAATAAATATGATTTCGACCTTCGTAGATATCAGTTTGAACTGAATGAAAGCTATGCCTACCTCCAATACAAAGTGACGTCATCAAAGTTGGAAAACTTGAAAATTTCATAAAAACTCAACTAAAAATTGAATTGATTAGAATATCACATAAGCTTCATTTTTTTTAAAGCACTCCGAGTTTGAAATTTGGCAAAATCAAATTAAAACTACGCCTACTTTTAATACAAAGTGACGTCATCAAGAAAATTGAACTTTCATAAACCACACAAAAATAAAGGTATATGTATATTTGATAATTTGCACATAAGCTTCGATTATTAAAATGCACTTTGGTGTAATAAATTTATTTTTACTTCCTAAAAAATGCTAAAGATAAGGCTGTCATTGAATGGCCAGCTTTTGTTAAATTAAAACTCAAGGTTTTATTTCAAGTTCCATTGTGAATCTTTATTTCTAAAATCTTCAATATTTATAATGAAAATACCAGTACTAATTCTGTTTAGAAATTCTTTAACTCCTCCCCATTATTCTATTCCCATATTGTTCCATAGTTTAATTATGTTCTTTATTAAATTGTTCAATTTAATCTTTAGTAAATTGCTACCACTACACTGGGTTTGAAATTTTCCAAAATTGGATGAAAACTACGCTACTCCTTTGTATCTACAATGCAAAGTGACGTCATCGCAATATTGAAACCTTTATAAATTCCAAAAAAAAATAAAAAATTGGCTTGATTGCTTGCAGTTGGTTTGTTTGAAATTTGAATATATATGTATATTAATACATTTCAATATATCCTGAAAACTACTCCTATACCCTTACCAAGTGACGTTATCAAAATTATAAGACCTTTAACTTCATGTATACTTAAACAGTCTGGCTTGGTTCGATAAAACTTAATGATAGATGAGTGTGATAGGTACAGTAATCAAGAGAAACTTGTAGAGCATATTTCTACTCTAGACAAAAATGTCGGTATATCGTTATTTAAGATCGGTTTGCAAATGTTGAAGATACTTATGACGAAAAATTTAAAAGAAGAAACGCTATATTCGGCGAAAAAATTTAAAACTCAGTTATTTCTACTAGGATAATCGATATATTTGCTTCGAAAGAATATAATAATTTTTTCCGAAATTTGAATTTATGATCTTAGAATGGTAGAAATTGGAATATGGTGGGTAATTACTAGAACGTAGTGCTTGACCCCAATGATCTTCAGAGCAAAAAAGTTGGACTCATTGAAATAAATACATTGATATATATATATATATATACTAGATGGGTTTTGGGTGCGTTACATTTTCTTTACACATTCCAGAACCTCCCTGTAAGGTCAGATTCTGAATCCTGGATATAATAATATAAATTGCCTTGCTTGGCCAATAAAGAAATAAATAAATAAATAAATAAAATAATATAAGCACGTGACGCGAAAAAAAAAATCCAGAAAATTCGCAAACTGGATTAGCGAGACTAAAAAACGTGAATTTGAAGAAGTATAAGATGGATGTTTCAAATCGAGTTTCCTTTTTAAATTTAAGTCCTACAAAAACTTTTGACCACAACATATCCTGATGTAAAATCGTCCGCTTAACCCCTCGATTTGAAACATCAATTTATACTTCTTCAAATTCACGCTTATATTACATCCAGGATTTAGAATCTGACCTTGCAGGGAGATTCTGAAATACTTTTGAAAAAAAACCCATCTAATATATACGTTCCGTTAAAAAAAAAAAATATCGAAATTGTCTTTTCAGGTGTGCGGGAATTTTTTTTTTTTTTCCTTTAAGGTGATACGGTCTAATGATTTTCACTATCAAGTTAAAAAAATTGCTACGCATGCGCTATGGTCCAAGAACCAGATTTTTGTTGCATTAAAACAAACAAAGCACATGGAGTGCCCAAACTTCGCACTATTGGTACTGTATTAATCAAATACGTATCAGGTGGGCGTTATAGATTCACTGCCACGCCCATTTTTAAAAACTCTGTAAAATCAGCTGTATTAGAGCTTCAAATATTTGGTGTGTGTGAATGTTACATGAAAACAAAGATGTGCACAAAAAATGGGCATCATCTACGGACACGCCCACACCCACCTCCGATACAAACCGCAAGAGTGGAAGGAAGCCTATATTTATATTGATTTCTTTATTAGTTATCAATATACAATTAGAAACAGAAAGATATGGAATCGATATTAAGTTATAAACTGAAAATGGGCGTGGCCCGCTCACAGATTTTGGATCTTTTCGATTTTTTGATATTATAAATATTTTTTTTATTTTTATTTATTATATTTATATAAATATATATGTGTATTTTGTTCTGTTCTGTTGCAGAGTTCTGATGCATTTATACCAATTTCTTTTTATTTTTCTTTTCTTCTTATTGCAATTTCATTTTCTGTTGCACAAATTGGAATTTTTTTTTTGATTTTATTAATATTTTCTTCTCTTATATGTTGTTTATTAAGTTTTTTAAGAAACCAATTCAATAGGTTAGCAACGTTTCCTGAGTTCTCCAACCAAATTTGCAAAATTCCAGAGTTTTTTATTTTTAGTGGTTCAGAAATCGATATATTAAGCTGCGGCAAATTGTGGCAGAAAAATCAAACAGCATAATAAAGTGTATAATTCAATCATGCCCACGTAGTGGCCCGTATGGCCCGCCTGGCCCTTTATACAAATTTTTTCTATCTTAATTTTGTCTTTGCGATAAGCCAAAATCAAAGAACACCTGGAGAAAACAACAACACATACCGCACTCGTTCAGTGTTCAGCACATTTTCCAGCGAACTTTACAAAAACAAATGCATGCAAAGCCAAAACAAAAAACGCACACTCGATCATGATACATTTACAAGGTAGGCTCATATTGGATAGCAGGGTGCGCTAGTTGTCAAAATCAGCTGATAGCTTTTAGTTTTTCTTTGTTGTTGTTGTTGCTTTTGTCGTTTGACGTTTGTGGCTTCTACAGCTTTGTTGTTGTAAAATTTCACAATTAAGCAGCCATTTTAAAATGAGCCTACCTTGTAATTGTATCATGCACTCGATGATGTCGATGCTGAAGCTGATTGTCCCGTTACTTGTGTGTCGAGTAATTTTTCATGCAAGCATTGTTATTGTAATAGAAACTAAGACTGGCAGTGTACTTCATGAAATGTAATTGTTTTTTTTTTTGTTTGATTTTTTGTCATAAGTTATGATGAGCAACATTTTGTGTTTGTTTTGTTTTTTAAGCATTGGTCCGCGCTTAAAATTTCTTGAGCCCCACTGGTATAATTCAACGTTTCACCACATAGTATATAACACTTTCAAAATACGTGACAATATCATTACCCACTGAACCGTATGCGAATGTTTTGCGTATGGTGAGAGTTTTGCGAACGTTTTGGAGTAGAATTTTTTTGATTTTTTATTTTGTCACAAGTTTTCCCAATATTAAATTCGGGAAAACTTTTCCCATTAATAAAAACTGTACTTTTGCGAAATTCATAAAAACTTAATTATAGTCGAAAAAGAATCTATTTTCATCATTTTAGTAGATAAATATTCCTCGAAAATGAACCATTTTTGTTCATAAATGAATTCAGAAATTAATCATAAACGTTTCTTTTTTGCATTCTTAAATGAGTTAACAATTTCTCATAAACGAACCATTTTTATAACTTTTCTATATATAATTTTTTAATTCATTCCAAAGAAAAAAAAAAGTTTATTTCCTGTCGAAAATTAACTTTTCTATGGTTAATTTTTTAACTCATTTCCGAACAAAATAAGGTTAATTTTTTAAAAGTATTTTAGTCCGACGAATGATACAAAAAAGGTTCATTTATGAGAGCCAAAAATGAATGTTTTTACTCGAAAAGGTTTGTAAATGAATTCGAAAACGATAGTTTTGGTTCATTGAGTACTTTTCGTAACTAAATAAAATAAAAAAATACTAAACTAAAAATACTAAATAAAATAAAAACTAAATAAAAAATACATGCATATTTTAATAGTCTTTTCTTAAAAACTACGACTAATAAAAAACTATTTTATTATACTTTATGACAAATTTACCTTGATGTTGATTTTCCATACTGAAATTTTGTTGTTTATTTGTAAATCTTCAAAATATTTAAAATTATTTTGCACTTTTATTATATGCACATGACGTCAAAAAAGATATGTTCATACATTGACTACTTCTAGAGCGTCATAATCGGAAAGTGCTGCCACATTTTAAAACTTCTATACACTTTTATAATGTTTAGACAATCTCTGTAAAGCTTAAATATATTTTATACCAAGCTTTAACAATTACTTTTTGTATTTACTGCCACTAAAATGTGTCAGCCAGACCATAATGGCATGGAACGAAATCTTAGTGTGTGCCCACCATATTTATATAAATATCCCTAAAGAGTTCAATGACAGTAACTGAGACAACAGAAATCTCAATAGAACTTCAATACTTCAAGGCACATGACCTCTTAATAATAATAAATTATTCATTATGAAACTTTTGGGCCTACTTCATGTAAGTAAGCCTATTTCATTTATTATTATAGCATCTTATTGTAGTTGAATTGCGAACAAGAAGATTAGCTGAGAAGCAAATAAAGACAATAATAGAGACCACTTAATTGGATGTAATTTCGGGCAAAGCCGTTGTGAACAATTAAGTTTAATTAAGAAAGCTTTTCACTTAATCGATTTGTCAAACTTCATGAATTAAACAAAATACTACTCTCTAACTTTGCTAAAATTAAAACGAATAGAAGTCAAAGTTAATTCAGTTCTAATTTAAAATAGGCTCAGCTAGAAAATTCTTAAAACCTTTTCATTTTTTTGTTTTTTATAGATATTGGTTAAATTTCCTTTTTCAGCAACAAATTTTTAATTGTTCATATTCGATTGATTTTCGAAATTAATTAAAAGTGCCCTTGAGCAACAAAACTGCGTATCTAGATATTTTATTCATATTATCATATTCTCAGTTGTTCAAATCGCCTTGCGGCTCAGTTTCCTTAATTTAACAGTCAATATAAAATATCAAATGAGAAACCACAGCAACATTTTTCAATATTATTATGTTTAACAAGTCGGTAAAAAATGTCAAAGACACACAATTTGCGGTATGTTGACTTATTTTTTGAATATTTGAAAACCCCTGCTAACACAATAAATAAAATAAATTGAAAATTATAGACCTATGTTAGATATAATCTAAGGAGTATTTTACTTTCATTGCTTTGCTTTCTTTTTTCTTTTTTTTTTTTTGCCATAACTTGCTATCAAAGCAAGACGACACATAAAACCATTATTATTTTTAATAAATTAAAGCAATTTGGAAGAAATATTCATGGTATGTGAAGAAGGCAGCAAATAAATGAGGCTGTAAAGAAGATCGACGAAAATAAAATAAAAAAGAAAACAGCAAGATATATAAAAGATAAAGTTGAAAGGAAATTCCAGACACACGCACTTACATCCCACACACACACACACATACTCTCACTCCTACTCACACTTCTTCACTCATGTTCGTTGTAGTGGTTTGTCAAAATCAAGTCTGGTATTTTGTCATTTATTATATTTCAATATAAACATGGCATCTCTTATGGCAACCATTAGTGAACTTCATGTGCTTCCTTCCCCTTCCCCTTCCCCTACCCCTTCCCCTTCACTCTTCCCTGTTTTTCTTCACTTCTGGCTTTTTCCAATTCCTTTTTTCTTGTGTCGTGTGCATTTTTTACGGTCTTGTGGCTTTTGCGGTTGTATGCACTTCAATGGCGCTATTGAAGAATTTTTTCAAAGTCTACATTAAGGCGTAGCAATATGCGTAAATATGAAATTAATTCAATTCTATTTGTATTTGCTTACTTGAGCATGACTGTATTTGTGTTGTGTTTGTTAAAGTGAATTGATGTTTGTGTGTTTGTGTGTTTGTGTGTGTGTGTTTATGCTACGCTCATACATAAACACGCCCCAAGCAAATCTAATCAATTACTATAGCAGACAAATTGTAAGATTTTTTGAGGTTTTCATAAATTTTACTTACATTGGCATTTGACTTATTGTGATTTTAGTTAAGTAGAATTCCAAGCGTCTGCTAGAATTATATAACTACAATATGCAAGGTGTATTCAAGGAATAAGGGGAATATTTCTTTTTTCACAAAAAAATGTTATTAAGTCATCTTAAGGGTGTCAAAAGTCCCTGACATTTTGATTCGAACATTCTTGTTTTTTTTTTTTTTTTTTGTGACAAGCGTAGAGTACTAAATCTATGACAGCTGTTAAGAGCAAGCATGGAGGTTTAGTTATGAAGAAATGCACGGTCGAGCAATGCGTTCAAATTATGACACTTCACTACAAAAATTGTGAAAAATTTGCGGAAACGGTTCACAAAACCCGTACACTTCTCAGTCAGCATACCGCACCGTCTCCAACACTTTGTCTCCAACACTCGCTCTTTTGTCTTTTGCCAATGAAAAGGGATCGCGTGTGCAAGCAAAGTCAAGGCGGTCATTTGAGCGATATTATAGTCCATCAATAACATCCATTTCTCTGCTTTATAATGCAATAAAAACTCACAGAAATTTCGATAATACAATCCAGTTCATTAAAATATTAGAATGTCAGTAACTGTTGGGACACTCTTTGCCATAATTTTGTACCTTTCAAAATATAACACGATGAAAATACTTTCTTCGTATTTTTTGGCATTCACTGCACCCTCTATCATTAAAATTTCATCCACTTTGTATTAGGAAATATATCCCCATACCATGACAGAGTGAAAGCCTGACGGTGGGAGGCAATTTTCCTGAAAGCGTTCATCTACTCTACGGTGCACTGTTCGAAAATCATCCGGTACTATGAGGTTGAATTAAGATTCATCTGAGAATATGACTCTTGACCAGTCAGATTCAGTCCAATTTTTTTTTTTTTTTTTTTTGTTTTTAGCCCAGTCAAGTCGTTTTTCTTCATTTTTTTGATAAAGAGTGATTTTTTTGCATGTTTTCTGGCCGATATACCCATATCCTTCAGCCGAAATTGGGCTGTTCGTGTAGATATATTAATTTGATGTGATTGTTGTACCTCTGCTCTAATATCACCTGCATTTTTGAATCGATCTGAAAGACATGTTTTTAATATAATCCGGCCTTCCCTTGGATTGGTGCACTTCTTCCGTCCAGAGCCTTTTTTCTCTCCAATTGACCAATTTCCCAATATTTTTTCAAAAAGCGGCGCACTGAGCTTGTATTAAACTGTACTTTAGTTACTTTCCTACGAATAGGAACATTTTTATTTGCTAGACCAATAATTACAAAATAACGCCCTTCTGAATTTGTGACAACTGTGCTCCTCTAATGATGACGTTAATCGTAGCACTTTCCAAAATTCAACAAAAAACTATTTTCACACAAAATTTCGAAAAAGTATTAAAGAACAACCGAGGAAATATTTATTTCTTTAAGCTCAAGAAAACTACTTAAGTTCTTTTTATTTTTTGGAACATAAAAAAGTCACATGGGGCCAGGTCTGGTGAATATAGATACTGGCGCAAAATAACAGTGTTGTTTGTTTTTTTTTCCCATAAACAAGCAATAAAGTGTGAGCAAGTGCATCATATCGTGATGCATAAAGCCATAATTGTTTCTAAAAAAAACAAATCGTGCCAATCGGGCCAACCCAGCCCGCGAAATTTAAAAATTCCCGTTACTTTTGGAACATACCTCGTACAGTGAGAATCAAAAATTTTAATTCTTTTTTCGAAATTGTAGATCGAAATTGTTGACTTCTATTTTCGCATTGAAAGACATTTTTTGCGAATGGTAAGTGTAACCTTACTTTTAACATAGCCCCTTAGGAAGAAGTCTAACGGTGTTACATCGCAAAATCTTGGTGCACAATTGGTGTCTCCAAAACGCTAAACTACGCGTCCAATGGACTTCGTGCGCAATAAATCGATTGTTTCGAGACTTGTATAGCACGTAGCCCCATCTTGTTGGAAGTACGTTCAGGTCGTTTGTGTTTGTAAACTCTATCTCGGACTACAAGCATTTTTTATCATGACTCTGTAGCGCACTTCATTGACTGTAAAAGCTCTTCCGTCGTCATTTTCGAAAAAGTATGTCCCCATGACGCCTCTCCGGTCCACAGTCCGCACCAATTGACAAAAAAGGAATAACCTTTAGAGCAGAGAATAGTAAAGGGTTTTCCAATAAGAGGTGTTATTTTGGTATTCAAGCGATGTTGATTATCAGCCGGCTTAAGTTCTTGTGTTAACTGAACTTTACAAGCCTTAAGACCCAAGTCTTTATGCAAAATACGGTGGATTGACGTATGTGGAATGCCCAATTCCAAAGAACGACGAGGAATGGACAAACCTGGGTTTTCTTCAACACTTTGGGCTACAGCATAAATATTCTCAGTTGTTCTTGAGCGACGTGCACGGGTTTTATTCTTCACATCACTAACTTGTCCCAACAGCTCAAATTTTTTCAACAATTTCTGTATTGCGGTCCGACAAGGTGCTTCACGACGACCAAAAAATGCTTTAGTTTTGCGAACTGTGACTGCAGGATTTTCACCATTTTTGTTGTAAATTTTTTGTAGTGTATCGTTCCATTTTTAGTAATGGCGTAGTTTCTACTTGTCAAATTTCAAAGAATAAAAGCTTTAAAAATGAGCGATTCACAATAGCGGGCGATTCACAATAACACCTCTTATTTGAAAACCCTATATTTTGAGGTAATGCAAAATCGGTAGTATAGCCTCCAACTAAATTTTCCACTTAGATTGTCTAGCAATGAAAAAACAGTGGTTTGTCAGTGAAAATACTTGTATTGCTTTTCAAAGTATTCTCCAAGATGATCAATGCACTTTTGCATTAATTTGTACCAATTTTCGGTTTTTGAAGACCTCAACAGCCTGTACTTAAGTTATCGGACTGTAAGGAGTCGGGACTGTAAGGAGGATCACCCATCAATTATACGTTAAGAGTGCTCAAAAACTCTTGATTTAGCTAATTTGTTGAACCTCGCATTGTCATGCTGGATCATGATCTTCGGTAATTGATTTTCCTCAATTCTCCCAAGACTTCCGGCAAACAAATAGTTGTGTTCCGTTCAGCTTTAATAGTTCTCCGTTGCTCAAGTGATACAATTGCGGTATGATGCTCACGACACTCAAGTACAATCGAATGTATGCTAGTCCCACTAATGCCCAAGGATGACTCCATCTCCATGCTTTTCAGTTCACGCACAGCATCGATGTTTTCTGCCACAACAGCCATTCTTGGATGAACTTTACGAAATTCGTATTGGAGATAACAATGACCACGCTCAAACTCATTGAACCAGCTTTTTACAGTCGCTAGGTGTGGTGCTTCATCACCAAAAATCGAACTAAGTTGAACGATGCATTGTTTTCTTGTCAATCCACGTTGAAAATCGTAAAACATCATCACCCGAAAATGTTCACGTGTTAATTAAATTTTTTTGTTTTTGGAAATTGTATCAAACCACTTTCAGCAACACAATAAGCGCACATACACCAAAACATTGTAAGAAAATGTCATTTTCGATGTCAAAATTTATCTGGCAAAGCTTTGTGTTACCGAGGCGCAAGACTTAAAAGGCAGTCGTGGTATATTTATTTTACCTTTGATTTCTTCAATGATGCAGTAAAGCATCCCACACCATCACTGAATTAAATACTTGGAATGGTTAACTTCTGACATATGGTTTACTTTAACTTCCCAAGTAGTTTAGACTTTATTTAGGACACTTTGGATATTCATCGCACAATTCTCCGATTCAAAGGATTCAAAGACTGCTACAGTCGTCTGGGTGGAGGTTTCATACCGATATATTAACCTCAGGGACACTCTTCCATTTGAGAATTCGATTTCAGTTAAGTTCAAAAAAGGCTCTGACTTGCTCAGCCTGACCAGTTGTCTAACAAGAGTAAATGCTATCTTTGTTGTCATTTTTCACGGTAAATTTCCGTAGTTACAATTTTATTGTGAGACTTTATTAAATGGCTTTTTATTATAAAACTTTATTATCTACTGAAATAAATTTGTTCAAAACATATTCCAAAGCGTAATGCTTGTCGTCTATGGATTCTGTGATCGAGTCATGAACGCAATATATTCACATCCCACGCCACTGCGAGTGGCAGCGAAGAACATTCATTAAACACAGCCAGCCATACAGTTGATAAAGATGACTTGCTCATCAGTCAATAACAAAAAAATAAAAAAAAATTAAATATTTGTTACAAGGACTCATCATCATCAGGGTACTTATTTATAAGATTTAACAAAAAATTCTTTCAAGATCTACGACATTTTTGTGAAAATTTGGCAAATATGCTTATTTAATTTTGATTTACTGGCTAAAAACTTGAATACGTTGCCAAATGCAATTAAATTAGCTTAAATAAACAGAGTACAGTGGCACGAAAGCACCAAAAACTATAGCTAAAAATAATGAAACATTTGTGTATTTATTTATTTTGGGTCGAAAGTGTACCATCGCCAATTGTTGTGTTTGTTACGCTCGATTTGCGTCAAGTGCGCGTCACTGCGTCCTTCATTCATTTTGATGATTTTGATTGAGCCAGTGTTGCTAGTGTTGCCAGCTTTGCCAGTTTGTAAATAAGCTTATATTGTTGGTCTAAATTTGTTGTTTATTTCATGTTGTTGTACTTGCTTTTCCTTTATTTTGTTTTATTTTGTGTTTTTTCTACTTTCACGCTGTTAATTAATTATTATTGCTAATAATTTTGTGGTTGGCGGTTCTTATTTTGTGGTTGTTTGTATTGTATGAGTGTGTGTGTGAGCAAATCACACTTACAATTAGATTGCTTGTTGTTGATAATGTCGTTGTTGTTGTTGTTCTTGCTGCAGCAGACGTAATTGAATTGCTGTTGCTGCTTCTGGCAACACACAAATACGCACACACAAGCACACTCACATAAACTCAAACATAATTACGTAAATGCCAAGTTCCATAAATATTCACTCGGTATAGCTAACAAACATTTTCATTTAAGTTCGCTTCACAAAAATTTACATGCATTTTGAAATTAAATATTTTTCTTTTTTTTTTGCTGTATTAGTTGCAAATATTTTTCAATTGATGTCATTCTCATCTGAGCGTGTATAATTAGAGGATTTGCCAAGTGAGAGCTATTAAATTGTGCTCCTTTGAATAAAATTAAATGTTCTAATTTTACTTTTAAGTAAAAATTTATGCACTACGTGGAATTTCTGGTGGATTTAATGAGTTGATGACTTATTGTTGGAAGGCCTTTAAGGAAAGGCTTTTTTTTATTAAATATTGATTCATTTGGTAATTGAGACGGACTACTTAAGTTTAAAAACTCTTTTGTTGTATTCACAATTCAATGATAGTGTCGATATGATACTGATATGAATAAGACCATAATGGGTTGTCCATTTTCAACTAAGAAAGTAAAGTCTAGCAAAAACACATAAAAAATTCAGATTTCGATAAAATTTTTATTTCGTTATAATATTTCGACTTTGGCATTCTATGTGGAATACAATATCAACTAAAGGGCTGTACAAATGCATATGCTTCTTTGCTTGCACCAAGTTCTTTAAGTAAAGCACATCACTTGTAGAATAATTCAGCAAAGAGATAGCGTAAGCGCGTTACTTGTTGCTCAGAGAACAAGTAATATTTCAACTCTCTCTCTCCCTCGGATCAAATGCATACGCAACTTGCTTTCGTCGATTATAAAAGTTATCGGCCTTTATCACGGCAAATGAAAAAATAACTATATAGTTCTAGCTTGTACTCCAAATACTTGCGTATGTTGAAATCAGAAGGCAATATCTGTTTCCTTAACCAGTTACAACTATCAGTATTATCAGCTTAAATAGAGGGTCGGAAAGGGTTATTATGTAAGACCAACCCCCATTACTTTTGCAATAGGAACATTTTTCCCTTTGGGACCTGTCCACTTCGACCCCTCGTTAGGGGTGCTCCCGTACAAATTTGATGATTTTTGTATTTTTATAATCTACACTTACACTTGAACAGGGTCTAAAAGGAAAAAAATGTTCCTTTTGCAAAAGTAATGGAGGTTGGTCATACACGGGTATGGGCAGAGAGCGCTCCGGGAGCGTTGAGCGTAAGAATTGAGAGCAAAAGCTTATGTAGCAACACAAAAGGCAGCAACAAATCAAAGACAAAAGAGAAGCACAGAAACAGTACCCAACGGGCCGGCATGTCAGCAGCTTCCTGCAGGAGCAAAACGTCAGCACTTATTTTTGTTGTTGTGCAAGCGAACAGTACACTGAGAGCGCTCAGTAACGGTCACAAAAAAAAAAAACGAACAACGGAAAAAACGAATAAAGGAAAAAACCGCGTGGTATGCAAATAATCAGTTGTTTGATGCAAGTGCGCCTGTTAACAAGTTTTGAAAATATGTGTTTTTTTGCGTGAAATTTCTTAAGTAAATAATTTATTTTTACTTTATCTCTAGTTATCTTTAATTTATCTTTAATTAATAATTTATTTACTTAATCAATCAAAACCATTAAACCATTAAAAATTGATGTATTCATTATTTCAGAAAAAATGCAGATCTTTCTTTGATTTGTTCAAAACAAAAACGAACTGCTGACCCAAAGATTTCTAATGAAGGCCTTTTGAAGCAGTATCGATGGTTGCGAATCTAACCCTTATTTTCGATAAAATTAAAAATCTCTCTTTCTCTCTGCAGCTCTCTTTTTGAGGTAGACAAATCAAAAAGAATGCAACGAACTGCTGACCCAAACCATTCCAAGAGAGGCCTTTTAAAGCAATCCAAAGTCAGCTAAATTGGAGTGCTTTTTTCCAATGACATGTAATGTTAAAATAACAATGGTGTGTCATATGTAGGGTCAGCGCTTTCAGCTGACTTGCAAGCATTCCAAAAGGCCTTTTGGAGTGCTTTTTTCCCGCTGGGTACCTACAGAAGCTTTAAATGTAGTGGTGCCCATACCCGGTCATACATATTAACGCTCTCCGGACCTCCCTTGCAACCATACATGCAATGAAAATTTATCTTCTAGAATACTCAAGTACTTATAGTAGGTCTGTATCCGTACAAACTTCAAGAAAAGTTCGAGTAAAGTTCAATATGTGAGAGTAATTAAATTATCTGTCAAAATGAGAGAATTTGCAAAAAAGTACGGAAACGACTTCTCGCGAGTTTCAAGCACAAAAACAGCTGATTGCCTATAAAAGTAAGCAGCGCCAAATTTATTTACACCAATTTGACATTTTCTTGTTCTTCTTGATGCTTGTTCTTATCGTGCTCGAAGAAATTGTTCAAGCTAAGTTCAAGCTAGTTTCGAGGCTCGAGAGAGTGGCATTTTGCTTGTTCTTCTTCTCTCTCGAGCTCGAAAAATGTGTAAAGAAACGCCTTCAAGCAACTTCATGTAACTTGAAGTGCGTACGGAAACAGACCTAATACTTGCTTACTTGTACTCCTCTTGCAAGTTCTTTTTATTTACATAGTGAATGAGTGAGAGTCAATAACTCATTTGTTTTGCCTTCAACTAGTTCTTTATTTACGCATACTAGCAAGTATTTGTGCTCACGCCAACGCTATCCGCAAATGAGAGTGAAAGAGCGAAAGTAATTACGCACCACACAAATGTTTTACAAGGCGATTCAAATGCGTTTGTGCAGCCCTTTAATATCAACCCACTGTATTCCGAGGTAATTTTTGCAGGATTCAAACCTTTTGAGGTCATTTTCGGTGATTTTTGTGCACAACTCGGACATTTGCTCGACTATGACTTGATGAATGTTGATTTTTAATTGCTCAAGACTATATTCACGTTTCGATTTTGCACAGCCCCTTAAAAAAAAAGTCCAGAGGTGTTAAATCGCACGATCGTGGAGACCAATTGACACCGCCAAATCGAAAAATAAGTTGTCCTGGAAATTTCTGTTGCTACAAGTTCCTAATTGGTGTTGTTGTTTGGCTTGTGGACCCATCGTATTGAAGGCACATATCGTCCATATCCATGTCTTCAATTTCAGACCAAAACAAATCGGTTAACATACAGCGCTCAAATTGCTCAAAATTGCCCCCTGGGAAATGGAAACATTCCCGAATATAAGTAGGAAACATTCCCTTTCGTTAGATCAGTGGGGCCCAAGAAATTTTAACCGCGGGCCAATACTTAAAAAACAAAAAACAAACACAAAAACTTGCTGATCGTTGCGTTTGGCAAAAAATCAAACAAAAAGAAAACAATTACAATGCAATAAAATCACATGTCATGAAGTACACTGTAAGAAAATGTGGTTTATTTTTTTTTTTATTTTTAAATATATTCAATGTTTGATGTATTACAATTATGACAACACAATGAACTCAATTTTATTTGCCAGTGCACTGCGACAAGACTTAATTTCTGTTGCAATAACAATGCTTGCATGAAAAATTACTCGACATACTAGTAACGGGATAATAAGCTTCAGCATCGACATCATCGAGTGTGCGTTTTTTTATTTTGGCTTTGCATGCATTTGTTTTTGTAAAGTTCGCTGGAAAATGTGCTGAACACTGAACGAGTGCGGTTTGAGTTGTTGTTTTTTTGATTTTGGCTCATCGCAAAGACAAAATTAAGATAGAAAAAAATTTGGGCCATACGGTCAACTACGTGGGCATGTTTGCGTTAGACACTCCATTTCTCTATATATATACTATGTCAACGGAGGGAAACATTCCTCTCCGCTATCTTAAAAATTACTGTGTAAACATATCTCTCCATTGTCTTAAAAACTAATGTGGCAACAACAACAAATAAATAAAAAACTAATGTGGAAACAACAACAACTTAAAACGTTAAGCCTGGCCGGGACTCGAACCCGGGACCTCTGAAGTTACATCGAGAACTCTACCTACTCGACTACTGAGGCTGCCTTTATTATTCGGGATTTTATTATTCGAAATAAATTTAAACTACCCCAAAACAAGCAAAAGTTTCCAAATGCATTCCTTAAGAAGCGTTTTGGAAGCAATATCAATTTAAAACTCTCCATAAGCTTCCAAAAGATTCTTGAGGAATGTTTCCCCATCACTTTTAATGCTATTGTTTCCACATACATTCTCAAATAAGTGGTTTGGGAACAATATCAATATAAAACTTCCCATATGTTTTCAAAAGATACGATGAGGAATGTTTCCAAATCACTTTCATATGGAAGCCTTCCAGTTTTTCGCAGAGGATGACTGTAACGGTTGCTCCTTGGTGGTTTTTCAGAAAAATGCGGACCAATGACACCACCAAAGCATAATGCACACCAGAGAGTTACTTTTTGCAGATACAATAGCTTCTCCACAATTGCTTGGGATTTTTAAGGCCCCAAATACGGTAATTTTGCGTATTCGCGCATCCACCTAGCATGAAATAGGCCTCATCGCAGAAGAAAATTTTCTTCGAAAAATCAGAATTTTTTTTTTAGAAGTTCGTGGAAAGGGTCCAGACAAACTAAAATAGACTAAAGGAAGGATATAATGTTAACTCAGTTACATATTCCCATGTACTACAAGTTTCTCTTGATTATTGTACCTATTCCACTCGTCCATCATGAAGTTTTCAAACCAAGCCAGACTGTTTAGTTAAGAAGGTCTTATCATTTTGATGACGTCACTTGGTATGGGTAAAGGCGTACTTTTCATTATGTATTGAAATGAATTGAAATATGTGTGCATTCAAATTTCCTACCAACTTGGAGTTTGTTAAACATATTAAAGCTTATGTGTAAAATATCAAGTCAATATTTTCATTTTTGTGGAATTTATGAATATCATGATATTGCGATGACGTCACTTTGTTCATTTCTTTGTTCAATTCAACCTCAGAGTGTATTTTAATAATCGAAGCTTACGTAGGCTACTTTTAAGCGCCTTGGCAACACTAAGCATTGTCAGATGAATTTTGACAGTTCCATTCGAAAATTTGACATTTTCTAGCATTAACGTACTCACAAGGTTTTGGTGTATGTGCGCTAATTATGTTGCTTACAGTGGTTTGAAAATTGTACTTCAGCAAAAAAATAAATGGAATTAAAACGTGAACATTTTTGGGTGATGATTTTTTACGATTTTTAACGTGGATTGACAATAGAAGAATGCATCGATCAACTTAGTTCGGCTTTTGGTGATGAAGCATCACACCCAGCGGTTGTAAAACGATGGTTCCATAAGTTCGAACATGATCATCGTTCTCTCCCAGGCAAATTTTGTGGAGACCATCCAAGAACGGTTGTTGTGGCAGAAAACATCGATGCTGAGCGTGATTTGTTGGAAGCAGACTGGTATGTGACATACATTGAGATGGAGTCATTCTTTTGGATCAGTGGGACTAGCATTTAACATGACCATTTAGGCGTCCAGAAGATCTGTACCCGTTGGATAACAAATAACTTGACGATTGCTCAAAATAAGGCTCGCGTCGATTGCTGCAAGGAAATGCAAGAAATATACAGCGGGGGTGATTCGAAATACGTCTACGAAACATCACAACAGGTGACGAATCATGGATCTACGCTTATGAGTAGCAATCCACTGTTTGGGTCTTTCAAAGGGAGCAATACCCGACAACATTTTTCACTGGACGAAGCACATTCAAACAAATGGTTAACAGTTTTTTTCAAAAAAACTGGTCAAGTCTCAACTGTACCACTTGAGCAAAGATGAACAATTAATGCTGAATGTTACAGAACCATTTGTTTGCCGGAAGTCATCGGAAAATTCAGGAAAACCAGCCACCGAAGAAAAGTCATTACCCATCACGACAATGCGAGTTCCCACACATCAGCTTAAGCAAAAGAGTTTTTGAGCATTCAACACATGGAACTGATGGATCATCCGCCTTACAGTCTCGACTTGTTCCCTCACATTAAGAAAAAAATGCGCGATGAGCTATTTTCTACGCCCAAATAGGCCATTGAAGCCTTTAAGAACTCGACGGTCAATATATATTTCTAAAGCGAAGATACAGAGATAAAAATGGTTAACCCTTTAACTAACATGTTTTTTGGGCCGACCTCGTATTAAAATAAAATAAAAAAAAAATAAAAAAATTTTTTGGGTTAAATACGGAAGCATGTTGGTCAGATTCTTTCAAAATAGTAGGGCTTAATGGAATCTGATGAAAAACCAAAACACATTTTTTCCTACACACCACAGCACATTTACACAGATAAACACAGGCTTACACACATGTCAGCTCTACAAATCCATTTTCAGTTCATTTCAAAGCTTCTTAAAGGCTTTAAAACTCGAAATTTATTTCAATAAAATATTAGCCTAGCCAAACTGCTCAATCGGCAGGTTCAACAATTCAACAAATTGTTCCACGGTAGACACATGTGCGTTAGACAACCATGGCAACAGTAGCTAAAGTTATCGCTGTCAAACAAACAATCGTTGACATGCTTGGTAGAGGCAAAAAAAAAAACTTGGCAATGTCACAAGAAACGTAAAACTTCAAAACAACAGTTTTAAATTTATTTTTCTATAGCAATCAAGCGGCGAATTTTATTTGAATCAAAATTATTTCCAATACGAAAAACATGTCAAAGGACGAAGAAACACGCAACATCAATTCGCGGCGACGCAACATTTTATTTCTGATACACAAGTATCTGCAAGACAATGGTTTCTATTCCTCGGCCGATGCTCTGAAGACAGAGGCACGTCTGCTGACTACAGACTTTGAGGTATGCGACAACATTGATCTGGACTCCATGTATCTAGAGTTTGGCAGCTATTATCAGCTGAAGTTTGGCAAATTTCCGCGTATATTACGCAAGATAAAACCAATCGTTAATGTAGAGGTGACGGCGAAACGAGCAGCAACACAACAACAGCAACTAAAGAAGAAAAAGGAATACCTACCAGTGCCCACAGGTGAAGCGCAAATTGCAGCAGCAGCAGTAGCAGCAGCCGCCGATAACTTCAGTGATTTGCAAGTAACCGTTACAAAATTGTCCACAGAGCCTAGTAGTGCTAGTGGTGGCAACGGTGGCGCCGGTGGTGACGCTGATGGCGAAGAAGTTCCTAAAGACGCACTACAGCGTCTGCAGGCCGTGCAGCATTTCACAACCAACATTGATCCGGACATTGAAAGTCCAACTGATGAGCTGCTCAACAATCACGATTGGCAGCACCTGGTTGATATGGTGCGCTCTACCATAATGCGCGAGAATCTCTGCTGTCGTTGGAGTGATATCTATGGCAACGCTAATGCCATTGAGACCATCAAAGAGGCGGTCGTAACACCGCTCAAGTTTCCCAAAATCTTTGCAGCTAATGATTTGCAGCCCTGGCGCTCAGTGCTGCTGCATGGACCACCTGGCAGCGGTAAGACTTTGCTGGCCAAAACGCTCTATGCAGAAACGCGTGAGATGCACGTGACCTTCTTCAACATCACCTCCAGCATTATCATCTCGAAATGGCGCGGTGATTCGGAAAAAATAATGCGTGTCATCTTCAGACTAGCGCGCAAACATGCGCCCTCCATCATATTCCTCGACGAAATTGAGGGTTTAACGTCGCGTCGTGATCGTCCCACCGATCATGAGTCATCGAAGCGTCTAAAGAATGAGCTGCTGCAGCTGCTTGATGGCATAGAAAATCAGGTTAGTGCTGGCGGTGCCGCCGCCGCCACACCCAATCCGGGCATCTTTATACTGGCCAGTACGAATCTGCCCTGGGACATAGATGAGGCTTTTCTGCGTCGCTTTGAGAAAAAGCTGCTGGTGCAGCTGCCCAATAGGCTTGAACGCATGCAGCTGATTAAAAAGCTTTTGCCACAGACGCTACGTTGCTCTGACCAACAGCTGGAGCACTTTGCTAAAATCTCGGACGGTTTTACAGGCGATGAGATACGCTTGGCCTGCAAGGAGCTCTCGATGCAGCAGGTGCGACGCATCACAAGACCAGCGGAGAAGCATGAGGAGATCCCATTGGCGGCAGCCTTCGAACGTATACGTCCGCTGAGTGAAAAGCTCATGAATAAACACATCGAGTGGAATCGTCAGAATGGTTCATAAATTTAAACAAAATAAAATTGTAAAAAATTTTGCTTCTATAAAATTGCAGAATATGTAATAAAATTTTCAAATCTAAAGCTTACAGCGTGTTTATTTACAGATATGTGAAAGCTTTATTTTTTTTTTTTATTATGGACAAATAAAAAAAACAATTATATAAACTGAGAAAAATATTTTGATATCAATTCGCTTTTGTTGTTTAAATAAACTCGTTGTTTTCCATTTGATGCCAAAATACCTGCTGGGTAGTTTAAGTGAGAATTTTCTCTTTCTCTGGACAAAACTTTTAAAAACGATCTCCCTTTTTGTTGTATTTTCTTTGCAGTGATGCTTTAGTAATTTGCTTTCTTCTATAACGCTTAAAGCTCAGATTTGCACTTACTCATTTTGCAAAATTTAAGTTTTTGATAAAAGCTTTTTATTTTTGTACTTGTTTTCGTGCTGTTGTTGTTGTTGTTTTGTTTTGTTTTTTTTTTTTTTTTTGTTTTTTGCTGTTGTTGAATATTATCTTCTTGGTGCTAAAACGTCAAGGAAAAAGTTTGTTTTCAACTCAACAAAATTTTTTCATTAGAGTAGCGATTTTTATGCATCGCTTGTTGGAAACTTTTTCCATGGCATCAACTAGAGAAAATATTTAGAAAAATACAAAAATAACAAAAAAAAAAAAAAAAATTAACGACAACTAAACTTTTTGACTGACAACAAGAGCTTTTGAAGAGCTAACATGGTTTGGATTTGATTAACTTTTATAAACAAGCTTAACTTGTTTTGAGTGTAAGCGTCGGCTAATAGAGAATCCCGCTGGTAAAAAGTTATCATAGATGCAATTGTAATGCATGACTGTAAGTGAGATGTGTGACACGAGTCGATGCTCAATGCGGTTGTCAGTACGTATCCATAGTAAATTATTAAATTTTAATTCATTTGTTCGTGTACGCTGAGAGAACGAAAAACATATGTAATATTACCCAAGCCAGCTTTGTTAAAAAATTTTTTATGTGAAGGTTACAAAACTTGTATAATTCACCACAAAACTACTTATAATAACTTAATTTGTACCTGACGAGAGAAAACAGAGCTTAGATAGTTAATTGTTTTTGCACTTAGGATACAAAAGTCGCTTTTAAATCACCTAAGTACTTAGTTAAATTTATTTATATGAAAATTTTCAATGAAATTTATAATTTTATTTTGAGAATAAATAACTTAGTTCTATTTATTAGTTCTTCTAGTTAATTTGACAAGAAACTAAGTTGAAAATTAAAAGAAAAATATTTTGTCTAAAATCTTATTCACGATTTTAAGTTTATTTTACGTCGAATCGACGTAGATTGCCTCTCTAGGGTTAAATATGTGATGAAATGAAGTGATTTAAGTCTTAATTTTAAATTTTTAAACAAAAATAACAAGTAAATTAAATTTACAGCAAATATACAATGAAACCGTTTAATATCTGGGCAAGCCCAAGTTACAACTTTATGAGTGAATAACTCTTGAACTATAACGATTTGAAAAACCTAATGCACCATATTATTAGTACGATATTAAGCTATAAGAGGACCATAGAGCTGAAATTTTTTGCATTTATTGTTTTAGAGAATATTTATCAATAACTTGAAACACATAACAAGAACATCGCAATTTAATTTCAGCACAAAACAATTTCAATATTATTAAACTTTAAAAAATGTGATATTTCTTATTAAAGATTAGCTCGAAAAAGGAAACCTACTACGATTTCTGATTACTGTGTAAGGTACATGTCATCAATGTTAAAGCATCAATGTTAAAGCATCAATGTTTAAGCATCAATGTTAAAGCAACCTATACAGAGGTTGAAGTGCTTGTAGCTACATTTTATTTAAGTTAAAGTTGATTATTTCATACCTTCATTTACCACTGGGTAGGCTACAGCAAAACAGATAGAGAGAGAGAGAGAGGGAGAGAGAGAGAGATAGAAACAGTTACAGAGATAGTTACAGAGTAATTTTTTTTTTTATTTTTAAGGATGTTATAGCATGTTCAAACCGAGCATTTTATTATGTTAAATCAATTTAATGAATTTAAATAAAAAAACGAGTTCTCGAATTAAGTTCTAATGAAGTATGTGTACAATTGTTGTTGGAAATTTAACGTGTTAAATGGTTTAACACGTTTCGAAACTCGTTAAATCTCTGGTTTGTATTCTTGCTAACGTCAGAAAAGCTTTTTTGCTTTTTAAACGCAGCCAAATCTGAAAAGAGCTTTTTAATTTGAAGTTTTTAATGTAAACAAATTAATTCTTTGAGAAATTTTTGAATTTATTTGATTTTTTTATTTTTTTTTTTTTATTTGTTTTAGATTTTTAAAAAAACAATTTTTCATTTCTTTCAAAATATAAACAAATAAACTGAAATTTTGAAGCTAATTGAGGCAGTGTGAACGATCATGTTAAAAAAAGCTTTTCTCGAATAAAGCGTTAAATTAAGTCGGTTTGAACAGGCTATAACACTTGATCCCCTTTCAAATCGTTTTCAAATTCCATGAATTAGTTCCCGAAAACAAAACAATAAAGCTTCTTTAGTTCATCTTCTAAGCTTCGTCGATAAATCTACGTATTACGTAAATCGTTTCATTGCAAATAGCATAGGATAGTCCTTACAAAAGTCATTAAATATCATAGTAATACAAAAGAATTTATATTCAGTGATGCTATTTTGCATCGTAAAAATATGTCATCAACCCGAACAAATGATCAGTATGACCTTTTACTCACACACTCGCCACTTGCTGTGACACCTACACTGCCCGCTTTATACATTCAAAATGCAAATTTTGCAGAATTTATGATAGAATTTCTGTCAAAGTTGCGCCGCGTACCAACGAAATTGTTTGCAATACACTTCATATGGTTCACAGTTCGTGTCAACAGCTATTGCAACAACAACAACAACAAAAACAACAGTAAAAGCGCCAACAAAAACAAGAAATAATATAAATAATTCATCCCCCACCGCCATCATCATCATCATCATCATCATCATCATCATCATCATCATCATCATGATTATCATCAGCCGCGTCTACAACAGCATCAGCCCAACAGATGATTTTTAATGTGTACGAATCGGTCATAAAATATAATAAATGCCGCATGTCGTCAGCGCAAAATGAACATTTTTTGCCACTCACACATGCTGCGCACTCTCCCACTCATACTTACATTGCTCTACACATAAACATAAATATAAATATATAGTTTTATTGGTAGCTTGCAAATCACTGCCGTCACACTTATTTACTGGCTACAACATCCGCTGTTGTTGTTGTTGACTTGTGCCTATTTCTGGTTGCACAGCAGCGACATTTCTAATAACGCGACATTTTTTATAACTTCGTTATATTACTAGCGAAACGCGTTGTGTAAACATGATTTTCCGAAAATAAATTCGTTTTAAAAATTAATTTTAAAATGAAACTGTTAAACATATTTCAATCCATATCTTTCATTCATCATTCAATCTGCAAAACAAATATCTATAGATATTTTAACTATAAAAAAATTTAAAGCGAAAAGAAAGGGTTAAAAGAAAGTTTTTGCCACAAAAGGGTTTTTCGGTACTTTAAAGCACGGTAGAGAAAGGTCCGCTCATGTTCGCACACGAGCCCATGCATAGCTCATTTTGGTACATGCTCATGTACCTTTTAATGCGTCACCTTTTATGCCAAAAACATCCGAAAGAAATTGACCGGTACGTTTGTATTTATATTTTTATCAAGAAATTGATTGATACGTTAAATTGACCTTATCAGCAAGTTCCCTTATATTCGGCGATCTTTCAGAATCATTTTCTTCACTTTTTCTACGTAGTCATCAGTTACTGGTCAAGTACAAGAGCTTTCACGGCAGTGGTTGTGAAACGTCCTCCTTTGAAACGACTATACACTTGTATCTTCTTGTCTTACCTTTAGTGCTATTGCCACTCGAAATTTCGAATGTTTTCGTTTTTCACATCGCAGGTGTTCAAAAAAAGTTGAAAAAATATTTTTTCAAAATGCATCAGCGTTGCATGGAATTGTTATTTACTGAGAGTGGGTGGGATAAAAATTATGGTGCGACAGTAAATGTACATTTTTTATGTAATCGGGAATTTTTTTTATGGAATCATTACTCGTTGAGTATAGGAGCTACGGCGAAGAATATTATACGCCAGTAAAGCCTGATTCTTAGCCTATTTCATGACAGAAATAGACGTCGTAAGTCCGCGAAGACTTCCGCTCCAAAATCGAAAATGCAACAAACATGCAACGGCGTTACATGAAATTTTCACTCCAAGAGTAAACTACGTACTCTTAAACGTATACTAGGATAACATATACGATCAATGTTATACTCCAGGAGTATATTATATCTCATCGTAAATATTATACAACACAAATGCAGGATTTGTACTTAGCCTTACGACAAAAATGAGAAAAAATGAGAAAAAATTAACTATGACCACGTCAGTTCTCGAAGGTAAAGCTTATGCAGCAAAAAAGAAAGAATGGTTAATGAAATTATTACTCAATCAGTGTAGGTTGGCGGCCTCGGTAGTCAAGTAGGTAGCGTGCTCGACTGCTACCCCAGAGGTCCCGGGTTCGATTCCCGGCCAGGCCATGGTCCTACACTTTAAACCTTTCTGAATTTTCTATCCTCATTTCTAATCAACTGAAACTGAAAATTCATAAATATTTACGACTTGAAGTTGTAGTTGATGGTAGAAAAGTTTGTGGATGAGTTTGCCTAATAACTTTAATTGACTGAGGTAAAGGCATAACACTTGCCTCTTTACAAATTCACATGTTTCTTTGGCTTTCCACCACATTTAGAACATCCTACAAATGTTTCACTTGTTTGCCCTTTCCTTCCTACTAATCCATCACACCATTTTCGAACCAAGGCAGACTAGACTGAATAAATATTCCACCTGAAATCCGTAGTTCGAGCTAAACAAAAAAAAAAAAAAATACAAAAAAAAATGGCGTTATCAGGTCCCTCAAGGAATCGCTTATGAAACGTAACGGATTTATTTCATGACTCCAATGTAAATGTTAATGTAAAAAGCAAAAACAAAAATAAACCCAAAGACAAAACCAAAATCAAAAGCAATATCAAAAAAAAAAAGGAAAAGGAAAAGCAAGAACAAAAGCTAAAGCAAAGCAAAGGTAAAAGCAAAGAAAAACGAAAGCAAACATCAAAAACAAAAGCATAATTAAAACCAAAATCAAAAGTAAAGGTAGAAACAAAATGCAAAAGAAAAAGCAAGAGCAAAAGCGAAGTTAAAGTAAAAGCAAAGCAAAAACAAAAACAAAAAAGTAAAAGTAAAAGTAAAAGTAAAAGTAAAAGTAAAAGTAAAAGTAAAAGTAAAAGTAAAAGTAAAAGTAAAAGTAAAAGTAAAAGTAAAAGTAAAAGTAAAAGTAAAAGTAAAAGTAAAAGTAAAAGTAAAAGTAAAAGTAAAAGTAAAAGTAAAAGTAAAAGTAAAAGTAAAAGTAAAAGTAAAAGTAAAAGTAAAAGTAAAAGTAAAAGTAAAAGTAAAAGTAAAAGTAAAAGTAAAAGTAAAAGTAAAAGTAAAAGTAAAAGTAAAAGTAAAAGTAAAAGTAAAAGTAAAAGTAAAAGTAAAAGTAAAAGTAAAAGTAAAAGTAAAAGTAAAAGTAAAAGTAAAAGTAAAAGTAAAAGTAAAAGTAAAAGTAAAAGTAAAAGTAAAAGTAAAAGTAAAAGTAAAAGTAAAAGTAAAAGTAAAAGTAAAAGTAAAAGTAAAAGTAAAAGTAAAAGTAAAAGTAAAAGTAAAAGTAAAAGTAAAAGTAAAAGTAAAAGTAAAAGTAAAAGTAAAAGTAAAAGTAAAAGTAAAAGTAAAAGTAAAAGTAAAAGTAAAAGTAAAAGTAAAAGTAAAAGTAAAAGTAAAAGTAAAAGTAAAAGTAAAAGTAAAAGTAAAAGTAAAAGTAAAAGTAAAAGTAAAAGTAAAAGTAAAAGTAAAAGTAAAAGTAAAAGTAAAAGTAAAAGTAAAAGCAAAAGCAAAAGTAGAAAAAAACAAATTCAAAAGCAAAATTAAAACAAATACTTGACGTTGTCACGTAAATACCTCCGGCTGTGTAGATATAGAACCAACTACTTTTTCTCAAACAAAATTTAATGCAAATTCTTTGATTCATCTATTTTCAAAGTAAAAAATTTTCCAACCAGAAAACCAGGAAAATTCTGAACTCCTGTAACCCTACCGACTTTCCCCACCCACGAAGAAAACATTAAAATCGCTCCAAGTATCAACATACGTGAAACAAGATGAAAAAAATTTTGAAAATCGCACTTATAGAGCCTGCGATCTTAAAAACTTCTCGCCATTTTGAATCACACCTAGTTTAAAATCTTTTTCCTCTTGACTGGCACATAAAAGTAGCTAAGTAGTAAATTTACACACGACGTAAGTGTCTATTTCTTAATGACGATGTGGTAGCTGTGAGGCCTCCGACGCTTCAATACAATTCTCTATTACATTTCTTTAAACATGGCCGCTAAAACACTGATGACATCTACCTTACCCAGTAAGCGGGGATTAGAGGAGGTTTGATGCTTTCAATGAAGAAAATGCTCGTTTTTAAATAAAAAAATTCCCCTTTTGTTCACATCTCCTCTTGAGTATTTCTCTTTAATAACTGGCCCATAGGGCATACATACATGTGGTTATGGTCTCATGCCTGTAACCAACCGACAGTATTTCTTCAACATTAATTTATATTCATTGAAAATAATTAAACTGAATTTGTTTAAAAGCTCATTTTTTATATTTAGGGAAATGAGCTTTTTTCTTTTAAATTATATACCAACTTCACAAGCGAATCGCAGCATAGAGATAAAATCAAAGAATTTAAACATAAACTTGAAGATGTTAAGAGCTTTTGGCAATAAAGGCTTGGTTACTGCTACTTTAAGGTTACTTTTTGTTGATATTTTGCATTGTAATAAAAGCTAATTGTCAAACAAATAAATTCTTGGCAGCGTCATTTACATAAATTTTAGAAAGGGTAGGGGTTGGGGAACAATAAATGTAACGGTTACGGTAGTATTTGAAAACTTATTTGAAGCATACGCTACGGGGCATCATTCTGTCAACAAGTCAGCAGCTGCAACTTTTATATTTTATTTATTTGTTTGCGTTTGTTCTTGTTTTTGTTTTTTTTTTTTTTTTTTTGCTTATGCCAAATAAAACAACTTTATTAATTATTGTCATTAGTATTTGCCCCAAATAAACAAATAAAATAAAAGTGATTGTTTGCAAGTTGGAGGAAACAAATGCACCGCAGGACATGTTTTCATTTTATGTTGGTTTATTTATTTATATCGTTTATGTGAGCGGCAAAAAAGCAAATGGAATTTTTTTTATTTTAGCAACATTTTTACAAGCATGAGCTTTTAAAGCTCATACCTTTTGTGAGTGTGAAATATATATTGATCGATTTCTATAGCGTTTAAAGGAAATTAAATCGAAATTTCTTATTATATTTGTTAAAAAAATATTTTCAGCTATTTAAAAATAAAAATGTAATCTCCAGAAATTAAAAAAAAAAATTTATGCTATAAAGCTTTTTCTCTTGCTAATTTTTCCAATTAAAATATGCTAAATTGTCTACTCTCAATTAATATAAAAGATCCTTGGCTTGGGGTGCATTTTTAATGACACATAAAAAATGGTTTTCATGTTTAAGCAGTAGCAGCCTGCACTGGGCCAGGGTGTTGTTAGGTGTAAAAAGTTTAAAAAGTTAAGCGCGTGATTTAATTATGTCAACTGATACCCGAACAAGAAAGCTTTAAAATGGAAACTTTTTTGCTTTTCATGGGAACACCAGCTACTCGCAACGCGTTTTCCCAACGCCGCTCAAAGCACTTGTCAACCCATATACTTCCGCATCCGGTTGCTATGCTGCCAAAGTAGTAAAATATTGTGAACGCTTGGCAAAAACAAAATTTTCCAAAAAAAAAAAAAAAATCAAAGTGTGCAGGAGGGAAAGCAGCAGAAGAAAAACAAGAAAAAATAAAAAGCACTTCATTTCAAACAACGAAACAAAGGAAATCATGATGCTGCTTGTGGAAAGTTTAAAAAGTTGTATGTTGTTGTTGTTTTATTTTTTTTTTTTTTTTTGTTTTCTCCTAAACAATCTTTTTATATCTTCTTGCTCCTTCTACACCACTTGAATGGTTTTGTTTCTTATTTTTACTGGCTTACATATTGTTTTTATATTTTTTTTTTTTCTCCCAATGCTTTTCGCGTTTTATTTACAACCAAGCAAAGTCTTTGCTCAAATCCTTGTCTTTTGAGCAGCTTAAAGTTATGACAGTTCGTTGTTGTTTTTTTTTTTTCTTCAACTTGATTGTGCAATTTTACTGAAAAAGTTGCTTGGGCTTCGTTCTACTTTTACCTGTCATTTGCGCACACCTGTGCTTCAAGTGTCTCGTCTGATTAAAACACCATCTATCAATAGAAATTTTTACTTGAGACCTTCTTAGTTTAAGCATATTTTTCATTAAAATTAATTTTTTTTTGCTTATTTATTTCTTTGCAGCTTCGATGTAGAAAATGGCCAAGGCGCACGATCACCGCTTGAAGGCGGCTCCCCAAGCGCTGGCTTGGTTCTACAAAATCTACCACAACGTCGCGAATCGTTCTTATATCGATCGGATTCAGATTTTGAGATGTCACCAAAGTCTATGTCCAGAAACTCGAGCATAGCAAGTGAAAGGTAAGCAACAAAACTAAGAGCTTTCAATCTGAAAAGCTCTGCAAGCTCTATGCTACTAAGAACTCAACATAAGATTTTAGAAAATGCTGTAATTTATCTGTTTAAGTTCAAACAAAATGAATTATCAAATAATTCCAAAAGTTTTTAATAACGTAAAGTTTTTTTAAAAATAAATTTCTGCAGTTTTCTTATTTTAAATACAGTTTGAAATATTTTCTCTTTAAAAAGGTCTTTTATAACTTTAAAGCACTTTAAGGAAAATTTCTAAAAGCTATTAAAATACAGACTTTCAAAGTTTTTAAACTAATAGCATGTTCAAACTGAGCATTTAATTATGTTAAATCAATTTAATGAAGTTAAATCGAAAAACGAGTTCTCAAATGAAGTTCTAATGAAGTTATATGTGTACAATTGTTGTTGGAAATTTAACGTGTTAAATGCTTTAACACGTTTCAGAACTCGTTAAATCACTGGTTTGTGTTCTTGCTAACGTCAGGAAAGCTTTTTTTTGCTGGTTTTAATGTAAACAAATAAATTCTTTGACAAATTTTTTTAATTTTTTTGAAATTTTTTTTATTTTTTTTTTTTATTATATTTTTAAACAAATTTTTTATTTCTTTCAAAATATAAACAAATAAACTGACATTTGGAAACTAGTTAAGGCAGTATGAACGATCATGTTAAAAAAAGCTTTTTTTCGAGTAACGCGTTAAATGAGTCGGTTTGAACATGCTATTAAAGAAATGTTTTAGTAAATGTTTAACTTTTGTCTTAAAATTTTTGAAAGATTAAAAGATTTTTAAAGATTAAAAAATTTTACAGTAAAATCTCCTATTTCGAAAATAAGAATATTTTTTGGTCAAAATCTATGAAGTTTTAAAAATTGAAAAAATTTCGAAAATAAGAATATTTTTTAGTCAAAATCTATGAAGTTTTAAAAATTTTAAAAATTAGTACTTTCACAATTTAAGAAAATATAAATTTTTAATCGATTTAAAAATGTTGGTGGAAATGCTTTTGAAAATTTTTATAAAAAACTTGAAAAGTTTTTGAAATCATTGGAAAAGTCTTTAAAGCTTTTACTGTTTTTGAGTGAATTGAAATGAATTTTTTTTATTGAAAGCTTTTAAAATTAGAATTTATGACTTAAGGCTTTTCCACTTTATACAATTGCAATTTTTGAGTGAATTAAAATTAAATTTTATTATTGAAAGCTTTTAAGATTTGTGAGTAAAAGCTATAAAATTGTTCTTTTTTTGAAGCTTGTAAAGTTTTAAAATAATTGAGTAGTAGCTTTTACAGCCTTTCAATTTCTAGCTAAAAGCTTGTACAGCTTTTTAAACTCTCATATTTCAAAAGCTTGTTAAGCTCTAATATCTTAAAAAGTTTTTTTAAAACTTGCAATTGTAAAAGCTTTTTGTAAAACTTTTTAAGCTTTCAAATATGTTTAAGGAAACTTTTAAAGCTTAGATAGAAATTTAAAGCTTTGTAACAAAAATCTTTCAAGGAAAAACTGTAAAAGACTCGTGTTTTTTAGTGGAAGTTCTAAAGCCTTAGAGGTTAGAAGAAAAAAGCTTTGAAATTTTTCAGCTTTTTTAGAAAAAGAATAGTAACTCTTTAGATTATACATAAAAACCTTTTAAAGATTTAAAAGTCTGGCTGTAAAGGTTTTAAAAATGTCAAACATAAAATAAAAAAAAATTAAAGTAATTTTTTTCTAATTTTTAAAGCTAAAAGCTTTTATAATCGAAAAGTTAAAGCCTTGTAGAATACGTTTTAATAATTTTAAGTAAGTCTCTTAAATCAAGAAAAATTTAATTTTTAAAAAATAACATCATAAACAAACAGAAAATTCTGTTAGCTTTAGGCAAGAAATTAAAAAAAATTATTCAAATTAAGGAAAAACCAAACTTTTAAAATTTTCGTGCTAAAGCTTTTAACATTTTTCTAAACAATCTGTTTATCTGTATACAATCTTTTGAAGCTTTTATATTTTTGAGTAGTGGCTTTTACACCTTTTTAAATTCTTAAGTAAGATCTGTTAAAATTGAAATTGAAATTTAAATCTTGAAATTTTAATTTTGAAAAGATTTCGCGTAAACGCACTTAAAGCTTTTAAAATTTTTGAGTAAGCACTTTGCAAGCTTTTTATGCAAATTTAAAGCTTCAAAATATTTTCAGATAGAAAGTGAAAGCTTTTATTTTTTGTATAAATGCTTTTAAAGTAAAAACTTTGAATTTAAAGCTTTTCGGCTCTTGAAGAAAATTATAGTGGAGCTTTAAAATTTAAATTTTGCAGATTTTTATTAAGTAACATTTCCTACGTTACTTGATTTTTTAAAATATATATCTCTTAATAGGTTTGGAAGCTTTGAAGATTACCTTTGATTATCTTAAAGCTTTATCTCATAAAACTTTAACTGAAAATAAAATCCTTAGCAATTATGAAGTTCCTTTAGCAAAAAATTTTAATAATTTGGGAAAATTTTTATGTTGTATAAGTAAATGCTTATATGTAAAAAATAACACGTAAACTACTAGAGATATTGAAGAGAAAATAATGTTTAAGACAGCTTGAATGCAAACAAAAGTTTAAACTTATCAATTAAGGGGTCGCATCTACCCGAAGGCATTGAAAAATTTTAACATAGTAAAATACAGTTTAAAAAAAAATTCTTTCGAAGAAACAAGTTTTTTTTTAATTACATTTAAGTAGTTGTTATCTAAGCTTTTAACTTCAAATATATTTTAACAATCTTGAAAATAAAAGTTTATGCTTTAAATTGTTAAGCCTCTAAATTACAGCAGTTTCTAAAATTATTTTTACAAATATTACTTTTTTCACAATTTATTCAATGTACTTTCTATGCAAACTTTTAAACTTTCAATGTTTTTATTGAATATTTTCATACTCATGCAACTCGTTTCAATTTTTGTTTTTTATTAACTGAAAGCTTTTAATTTTAATTACTCTTCAACTTGTTTTCCCTAGTTTTATTGAATGCTTCTTCGTCTTCGAATTACAAAAAAAAAAAAAATCAGAAATTTTTTTATGTTCATTTTGATTGATTTTCTTCTTTTTAATGTTTACTCGTATTACTGTTCTCTCTAACTTTCGTTTACTGTGCAGGATCTTATAGGATCTCCTCCCTCTGCTTGTCTTTTATTGTCTATTTGACACTAGTTTGTTGTATGACGTTTTTAAATCCCTCTCCCCCCTAATAGTTTATTCGTGTTTGTTGTAGTGTGTTCTCTATTTACTGTTATGTCAGAAGCTGCGAAGTGAGTGGACAGTTAAGAAACTTTTTATCAAACAAAGTAAGCTTTAATCAATAAGCGTGCTTAAAATGATTAAATACCAAAATAACATGTTGAAAGCGGAATAAGCTTTAATCTAAGCTTCATTTAATCGCTATTTATAGCTCAGACAGCTTTCTTTGGAAAGTGATGCTTTCTTATTTTAGTATTTAAGGAATTTATTTTGTTTTGGAGAGAGACAGGATGCTTCTGCACTGAGCACTTAGTGAAGCGGCAGAGTTGAAATTTAAAGCTTTTATTAAGAAGCTCAAGGACTGAAATTTGTTGACTTATATCTGGCTCATCAGTATGTTTTCCGTTCCTACAAATAACCTTGAAATGACGTTTATGATTAGCTCTCAATTCTTCTTCTCGTTTTTTGTTTATTGATTTTATGTATCTTGTTTCACGTTCAAACCTATTCAAGTGAATTGTATGCCTGTAGCATAAATAAAGCTTGAATATTATATTTTTTTTTTCCACTTGAGTATCATATTCAAAATTTAGTTACTAGCTGATTAACTTTTAACTTCTGACAAGCTTACGCTGTCAAATATATGGATATCCTTTAAAAACCTTAAAATGGCATACTTGACAGCGCCAACAGCTGTCAGAGTAGTTATAAAGGCAACAAATTTATGTTCCGAACAACAACAAAAACAGTATAACAACTGTAACAACAACAGCAACAATAAAAATAACAACAACAAAATTGCCTTAGTCCTGCCAGTTAATATAAAAAGAGAAAACATCAATTCTCTATCACAAAAGAAATGCCAAAAGAAAGAGAAGCAACAACAAAAACCACAAAAAAAAACTTTATCTTCAAAAACGTCGCGAACAGAAGATAGAATAGAAACTTTTTCACCACATCAGGAAATGAAACCAAGAAACTTTTTCTTAAGGCGCTATGCATATATTTTATGTTAAAATACTTTGGTTTGTTCGGGGAAGAAAGGTGAAGGGCAAACGCCCATGTTCATTGATTATAGTCTTTCGAATATTTGGTTTTGCTGTTCGTGTGTTGGTGTGTGTGTGTGTGTGCTTGTTTCCTTCCAAAGTCGTCAAATTCTATTGAAATTGCAAAAAATTACAACACATTCAATTGATGCAAAGTTCTTGAATTTTGCGAAATTCCTTTTTTAAGAATCAAAGAAGATTGGGTCAATTATGCGTAAGAGCGCATGTATCGACTAATGGATTATTTCGGCAAAAGCACACTTAATCGATGCTGCTAACATAAGAATGATTCATGATGATAGAGTAGATTCAAAGAAATTTCCTGAACAACTAGTAGTAACTACATTATTATTATTATTTAGATCATGATTATACTCTCAACCAACATATACTATATATGTGGAGAAATTTAAGTAAAATTGTCAAATTTTTCCCTCCCTCAGATGGCTTAATTTTTTAGATGGCATCATTTAAATCACTTTAAGTGATAGGAGGGCAACATTATTGACAAAGAAAGGAATTATATTCGGCATGGCTGAAGCCGGTCGTATATAGGTATATTAGCAAGATGACGTCACTTTCGCCGGTCGTATTTAGCAAGATGACGTCACTTTAAATAGGAGGTACAAGAAGCTGAAGTTTCCATTCGAGTTTGCCAAATTTAAAACTTCGAATCCATTTCCAAATCAAAACTTTTGTATAAAATTCAATTCAAGAAATTTTGTAGAATTTATGAAGAATTTACTTTTCTGATGACGTCACTTTGTATAGGTGGTAGTTTAAATTTTAATTTGACTTTTCATTCTAAGAGTGCATATTAAAAATCGAAGCTAATGTGCCAAATTTTAATTCATTAGATGCATTTGTGTGGAGTTTTTAAGAGATTTAATCGTTTTGATATAGGCTAATCGCATGAGTAGTAGGCGTGGTTTTCACACTATACTGTCAAAATTTAAATTAGGATCGCTTATTTCGAGTTATATGAATAATTTTTGTGAAATTTTTAGAAATTTTACCATTTTGATTTAGCTATTCTGTACAGGAGACAGGCGTAGTTGTTGACCAAATTATCTCAGTTTGCATTTCGATAGTTTCAAAATTGTTACTGTAATCGTGACGATAGACAGACTAGAAAAGAATGACTTTATCGACTCAGGTGGTGATGCTGATCAAAAATATTTATATAACCACTTTTCTATAGTCACAAAAAGAATGACTAGAATCCCTATGCTCTTAATAGAATCCTTATGCAGTATGCGCTGGGTTTTAAAAAAAAAAATATTTTAGGACCATCTTCAACTATTTACCGCCAATGTTAAATACGTTCACATTAAATTCCAAAATTTTTTTTTTTAAATATACACGTACCTTTCCTCTATCACCGTAAAAAGGTATCAAATACGCAGCTCAATAGAATTTATTGAACATAAAAACAAAAACAAAAAACTTAAAACCAACCAAAAAAAAAAGGTCCAAACTCATAACAAGAAATAAAAATGTCTGAAGAACACTTCAAATTCATCAAAATTTTATGAACGTTTATATTTCACTTTTAGTGCAAATTTATGCATGTAAACAGTATAACAAGAGCAAAAACAACAACAACAAACAAAACTGAACCAAAATAAACAACGCCATGGCTAACCACACAATTAAATTGGTTTCTCGTTTTAAAATTCTAAATATACAAGAAGCACAAAATAAAAAATAAAAAAAAAAATAAAAAATTAAAAAAAAAATAAAAACTGAAAACAAAACAAAAAAAAAGAAAGTCCATAAAATAAAAATAAGCAAGCGAAGCACAATTAAGTAAAGTCATATTTTTAACAATAACAATAACAACAAAATTAAGACTTTCGAAAGCTTTAAAGTTTATTTTCATCTCTAACCTTGGTTTGAGTAAGTTTTTGAGAGCGACTCTCTAATGAGCCATTTGGAGCATTGATGTTGATGTTCATTTTTACCACCACTTAAATCATTGATAGCTTTTTATTTGCCCAGCAATACTTAGAAGGAATAGCTTAGGTTGAATTTAACAGACATGAGCTTTCTGTTTAACTGCAAATATTTACTTAATACACAGAAGTTGAAGTTCCTCAACAGGTTCAGGAAAAGTAATGTGCTTTTAGGGTATTACTTTTTTTAAATTTAGCAGCAAATGTCTTTTGAAGCAATGCTTTGATATATTTTCCAAATCTATTTCCAAATCGGGGGATCTATTATATCAAAAACATTCATTAGACTTGAAGTCTAAGTTTTGATGAAATTTAGCACTTTTTCTAGCTTGCTATACTGCCCAATCAAAATGAAGAAGGACAGTATTGCCTCCATCAAAAATATGGAAAAGCAAGCCAGAAAAAGTGCTAAATTTCATCAAAGCCTGCATGTGAAGACAAAGACACACATTGAATGTGCTCTGGAGTTATTTATTCTCCTCGTAGAGTATGCAGAAATTTGATTCAGATTGACCTATCTCTTTTGAGAGATATCTAAGAATACTGGTGCCTGTTTAGTTACTTGTTACAAGTTGTAGGTCAGATTAAGTTAAATTGAGTAATTTCCTGGATCTAGCTCTAGTGTTTCTTTATCTTTAAAACAAGGATTTCAGGTGTCAGGAGAGATTAGTGAAAAAGAATGAATGAGCAAACCAGTGAAACATATGTAGATTATTCTAATCGATATTGAAAGCCGCAGACCATATAAATTTCAATCTGAGGCAAGCAAGTATTATGCCTTTGCCTCAGTCAATTCAGAGTACTAAGGGATCCTTTGCCCAAACTTCTCTAAAACTTTGAAATCGAAATATTGATAAATTTTGAATTTCAGTTGATTAGAACTTAGGAAAGAAATGAAGAAAGGTTAAAGGTTAATAGGCCACACCATGGTCTGGCCGGGATTCGAACCCAGAAATTCTGGGGTGGCAATCAAGTGCGCTTTAACCCGACAACCTAAGCCCAGATCCTTTACTCGAACTACAGAATAGTTCAGTCTGGGTCTTCCTATTTTGACAAAGCAATTTGATCATTCATTACCTTCAAATCCTTTTTATCCTGATACCCACCATCGCTTTACTGTCTGAGAGTATATAGATATGTTGCCACACAGCTTCCTACGGAAACTTTTCGAGACTTATACCGCAACAGCAAATGCTTCCGCTTAAAATTAGTATTCCGCTTAAGAAAGTATTTGAAGTACAATTTGCCTCTCGAAACATTTGTTTGCGTCTTGAATTACTAATGAGTGATGTTTATTTTTTCATGTAAAATGAAATGCAAATAGATTTACTTTAGACCAGTGGTGATCAACGTACGTTCAAACAACAACAAAGAGAGCTTTCCGAGTGCACAGCTTTACACTGAAACAATAAGTTGTTAAAAGCTCTCACAACATTTGGTGCAAGGAAATGTTGTCGAGTGTTAGATTTTCAATATGATAATTTTTTTTATATTAATGTTTGTTTTTCGCTATTTTAATATAGAAAGTATAACAAAAAGGTAAAAGCGAAGAATATAATTTCCTGAAACATTAACGTTCATTCATTAATAAAACAGCGAGCGACTTCCATACCACACGAATGATCAAAACATACTGACTTGAAATTTAAAGCACAGCAGAAAAAGCAAACTTTTACGCAGTGTACAATCACAGCGAGCCGATTGCTTCTTCGTGTGCAAAAGCTCAACAACACACGATTCCTGCGGGCTATGGGAAACCATGTAGTAAGCACTACTGCTTTAGACAATCAATTGTAAATGCCCCATAAAACGACACAAACATTTTCGTTTCTGCAAATTGCATCATATTACTTTATAGGACGAATAAATAAGTTCTAATTAACCATAATTGAATATTATTATTAAATTAAAAAAACCAATCGAAATACCTAATCCCATGAACAATTTGCTCCCCTCCGGAATGCTAGAACATCTACATGTTAAAAAAATCAACCCTGTATTAGCAAGTAAATTCAAGCACGTCGTTTGCCTGTATTTCCCGTTTTAGAGCGAGCTTTAATCGTTTAGGATATGAACAATGATATTTAGGATATGAACGACCTCATGCTCGAATTCGAGATTACAGCATGACAACGCTTTTTGTTGTTTTGACAAGCGCGACAGATGTAACGTAGTTTTGTGAGCTCTCAAGGAGAAAAGGCTTTGAAAGCTTTTAAGAATTTAAAAATAAAGCTTTTAACTTTTTAAATTAAAGCTTTTAATTTTACATATTTGTATTTAAAAGCTTTAAAAGCTTTTTTTGGTAAAAGCTTCCAAATATTTTTGTAAAAGTTTTTAATTATAAGTTTTAAAGCTGTTTTAACTTAAAGCTCTGAAAGCTCTGGAACTAAAACTTTTGAAATTTTAAGCTCTTGATAGTAAAAAAGAGCTTTTAATAAAAGCTCTTAAGTTCTTGAGGAAACAATTTTTAAATTCTTTTCTTCGATACTGCCTTAAACAACTACAAACTATTTGGTATTAGTAGGTATCGCGCTTAACAGCCACCCCAGAGGTTCCGGGCTCGAATCTCGGCCATACCATAGTCATAAACTTTATTCCTCTCGATTTCTTCCGCATTTGTAATCAATTGAATTTAGCAATGTCCCTTCTTTCCCACTAAACGATCACTTCGTTTCGGAACAAAGTAGACTTCACTGAATAGGTAGTTGAGACCTGAAATCCTTGGTTCAAAGGTTGGGGGACTCGAACCACGGACATAAAAGTTTACAAAATTGGCATTGAATGGTTACCCTTGAATTTATTTGTTATATAAAATTTTATTTTCCTCTAGCAAAGTTGCTACTGAAAACTTTAAGCTTGCACTCTCATGAGATAAGCTTAAATGCAAAGCACGTCGTTAACGCAGAAACACTACGTGTTGTAGAAAGATTATTCTAGATCCATAAAACTTGCAGACAGAAAAACCAAAAAAAAAAAAAAATTCCGCTCTAATTTAAGAAATTTTCTAACAAAATTTTAATTAAGTTTCCTTTACATTTTCGAACGGATTTATGAACGAGAGTGTAAGGCAACTTCAAAAGCTTTTAGGCCTAGGTTTTCACGCAACTCGCATCCTTAAACGAAAAACGCCAAGAAAGCCAAGAAGTAGAAAATTATTTAAATATCCTATAATGAAAATTTTGGCTGTTGTCTTATTTTTTGTTGTTTTTTTTTTTTTTCTTGAACTTCTATGTGTTGGTGGTACACAACTGGCTGTTGTTCTTGTTGCTTATATCTAACTAAGTAAACACTTTGAATTTTGAACGTTTTCAATTCAATTTAAAGATGAAGCAGAGAAAGCAATCGCAGGAAATGGCAAAGTAGCCATGTTGGCGGCCATTTGCAAATTTTAACAACAGTACGAAAACTTGATTGAAGAAGGAGGGGGAGAGTCATCAATTTATTAAAATTGAGGAAAAATAAAGAGCATTTTTTTTTTCTTATACTCTTGAGGCGAAGAAATGAAGAAAGGCGCTGCTGAAATTCTGGGATACTAGAAATTTTTTGTGCTTTGAAGTGTTTTATTTTTAGCTTAGTTAATTTGTGCTGAAATGCCTTGTAGCATTCAACATAAAAAGTTTTGTAATGAAGCTTTTTCTTGCCTCCACTGATTTGAAGAGAGCTTTAATGTTTTAAAAATGTTGGTTGCCAAATGGTTTATTGCACGAAATGCTCAACTGTTAAATAGTGACAATATTGTAAAAGCTCATTGCTAAGCTTATGGCCTCAGTGTTAATCTGTTTGTGTACAAGTTTGTATTTTTTTTTTTTTTTGTTTTTACTTTAGCTAGCATATATAGCTTATAATATTTGAACTGAAAGAGAAGAAATGACCAAGTTTCATGGTATCCTACAATTTGATTGATGTATGTATTTCTGTCCGTGTATCTATGTGTAAGTGTGTGTGTAGATGTGTGCAAAAATACAACATAAATGCCAATGGCTCGAAAAATTGTGTCATCGTTGAAGTGTTTATGGCTTTGAGGCTGCATTATTATTGTTAGGCGTTGATTTTGTTGTAGCTGTTTTTGGTTTAGTTGGTCTTGTTCTTATTCGTGTCCTCGTTACACTTATTTGTATAGTTTTTAGCTGTTCGCAGCTGTACTAAAATAGATCCTTTGAACTCACATGAAAATCACATTAGCAGTAAAATAAATAAACACACACACTCACACAGAAGCTATTAAACCACCTTTTCCTAGAGTTATGTCTTAGTTTTCTTTTGCTGAGTACATTCATCTATTTTCTTAGATTTTTGAGCTTCTACTGAATCAGTGGAAGATAAATAAATATCTTCATAACAATTATCTGGGATTTTCTTTTGGAAAAATAAAATCCTCTTTTTTTTACGATAGCAATTTTAGAGAAGCTTTTTGTTCAAGGCCAATTGCCATGAAAGCTTTCAAGTTCTATTATAATAAAAGGTAATATTCAATACGCCATATGTACAAGATCCTGAGAGAAAATAAGTAGAAGTCTGCAGATTATGAGCTTTCGCTCATACTTTTATGGCCACTGTTATGGCCAAAAATAAAGTCAGATTTAAGGTTCTAAAACTACGTTTATAACAAAAGTATAGTTTTTGCTAATGATGACCAGAGGCAGACAGACGGACAGTCAGATGGCAGACAGACATAACTAAATCGATTCAGATGACTGATTAAGAATATTTACATTTTTCTATATATGCCACGTCTCCTTATGTGCGTTTCAAACTAACTAATGGGTTAATTGAGATACTAAGACGGGTAGTAGGCATTAGAGCGAAAAAAATTATAATATCTTAAGCGATGATATTATAATTTTAATATATATCATAATTCTTTAAGCTTCCTTAACAGAAGCTTTAAGCATAAAAACTCTTTTGTTAGCATTTGTTCGGCTTTCATTGATTAATTCTGAAATTTAACTTACGAATCTTAAACACTTAGAACATCCTTTAACCAAAAAATTTTTTAAAGTTTTCAGTTCAATTTATATTTCAAAGCTTTACGTAGTTTTTGAAGCTTTTGAAAGTTTTTTCAGCAAAAATCAAAAATTTTCGGAGATTTTAGAACAATCAAAAGCTTTGAAAGCTTTTAGAGCTTTTAAAAGCTTTTTAAGCTTTTGTGTTAAATCAAGCTTTGAAGTGTATTTTATGAATTTAAATGATATTTTACAGCAAAAATTTCATAAAAATACATTTTAATGAAGCTTGAAAGCTTAAATTTTTAAACGACGACCTGTTTAGCAGTAAGAATTGAGCATAAAATTTAATAAAAATACAATCCTTAAATTAAATTAATAACTGCCGTTTACGCCAATACTACCTTCCCCCCTTTCCCCACTCACTTTCAGCAAGCTTTACAAATGCATCAAAACAAATATTTTTTAACCTGCTACTTACACCTTTTGTAATTCCTTGATGAACAATTTGAAATTTTTAAGCTTTCATATAATAAAAATATTTTATTAATCCCTGGTTTTCAATGCTTTTGCTATATTTGTGGTTGTTGTTGTTGTTGTTGTTGTGTTTGTTGTTGTTGTTGGTGTTATTTTTACCGTTGTAGTTGCTATGGTTGCTATTGTTGCAGTGGTTGTAACCGTTGTGGTTGCTGTTGTTGCTGTTGTCGTAGTTGTTGCTGTTGTTGTTGTTGTTGCTTAAGCTTGTACTAAAAAGCTGGTATTGTTTTTTAACGATGCAGCGAAAAATAAAATCGCCATTGTTTGAAATGCTTGGCGCCATTCACAAAAATAAATATATAAAGTTGCACAGTTAGCGGATATGAAGAGCAGTCGGAGTAAATAAGCGAACAAACAAGCAATCATGTGTTCGCTTCCGGATCATTTGATGAGGTTCTTGTCCTCGTTGTTGTTATTGCTTTTGGTGTAACAACACAGAGAGCTACGATTCTGCCCAGATTTCTGCATTTAATTTGCCCGGTGAAAGTGGTTTTTTGGGTCTAGTTTGCAAAGTTGTATATTTCGTTATTTTTTTTTATTGGTTTTTTTTTTATTTAATTTTATAGAGTAAGCACCACTTTTTATTTTGCTCAGTTTTTCTTTTATGTTTATTTTTAAATTTATCTTTAATTGCGTTTTCTTTTAACGTTTACAACGCGTATCTCATTGCAAAAATCAAACATTATTCGTTTTGTACTTAGAAAACTTTTTAGCAAAAGCTTTAAGCTTTATTAAAAAAGCAAAACTTTTGTGAGATTCTATTTGAAGTCATATTTATAAACAACATTTTTAAACCCTTTCAGGTTTAAAGACCAGGAGGCATCAATCCTGATTGACCGATCGTACGTATTGACAATTCAATTCAAGCTTTAAAAACTTGTAAAAAAGCAAAAACAAAAACAAACAAGAAATTTACAATCATGTTAAATCTGGTTAATTTTCTGTAATTAGCTTAAAATATCTATTTTTATTTGCAAAAATGTGTCTATTTATAGTAATTAATTTTTTTTAGTCAAGTTCCTTTTTTGTTTTTGTTTTGGTTTTAATTTTTGGTTTTGTTTGGTTTGTTCTGTTTGTTTATGTTACGTTAATCAAAAAAGCTTTGGCAAACTTTTGTTTGGAATTTATTAAAAATAAATATCTGAGCATATAAACACACCTGTTTGCAAAAAAGCTCTATAGCACTCTGTAGTATTTTTTTTTTTTATATATCTATATTGATTATGCAACTTTGTTAGTTAGACAGTTTTTATGCGCCACAGCTGAGTTTTGTTGTGAAAAAGTATTCGCTCTCTGTGATTCGTTTGGTTCATATGATTAAAGTTAATTTTTTTTAATGTAAGAACAATGCGCACTTTGTTTTGTTTTAAGCTTTGCCATTGAAGAAGTAAAAGCTTACTGTTAATTGTACATTTTTATTGAATACATATAAAAGCTTTTTAGTTCAAATAGACTTTCTGTTACTGCATGTTGTTATTACATAGAAATAAATTATATAAATGGTGCATGTACCTACTTCATAATTCATTCAAAATTTAAGATCATCATAAGAACATCCAAGCAAATATTCTTTATATTAAAAAAAAAAAAAAAATTCCTTCTTGTTGATACACTCCATATATTTAATAAACTTTGAACTTGTCTATTTTTTATACGAAAAAATGGTAAGACTTTAAAAAAACACACTGAGCTAAGATCCCTGATAAAGTTCATACATTGAATTCATATTTTTAAAAAATTTTTACATTCCAAATCCTTATCTATCCCATGATAACTTCAATTGATTGATAGTCATAACGTTCTTTATAATAGTTCTGATAGTCATAACGTTCAAAAGCTTAAAAGTATTCTTTTGTAATTTTAAATTTTCATAAAAAACTTTTGAAAACAGAAAACAGCCAGAGTACGGAATCGTTCGCGAGTCTTTGTGAGCGTACGATTTGAAAAGATTTACAAGTTATCGTACTCGCGCCACTTATTTAATATTTTATTATGCTCTCGTCTACGAGCACGTACCGTTTGGTGAGACTTTGAGAAATGAGATCTCATATCGTGTACGAACACAAAAGTACGCGCTCATGCATGAGAGTGCAGATGAGACTTTTGATGCTCATAAGACAGTTCGTGAGCCTCACACGACAAGAAAAAAACTTTGGCAGTGCAGAGAAAAATTAAGCTCTCAGCTAGGAAATTGCAACTTCTATAATTTGTGTGGAATTCTTGCTTAAAAATCCATGATTTTATGCCGAATATGTTCTACTTGAATAATATATGGAATAAGTTGAGCTATGGTACCTTTTTGTGATTCTTTTAACTTTTTCCAAATAAACTTATTATTCAATGACCAAGAGGTTCCACTGCTATAATATGTGGAACAAAAAAGGTTATTGGAAATTGTTTTCCCTTTTGTGAACTCCGAAACAGTTTTACTGGAGTATTCTGTAGAACTATTTGGGTTTTTTTTAACTTCTTGAAGTTTTTCTTTCCTTGTATAAAATCCTACGATATTTATACAAGAAGTTTCCACTGACATAATTTATACTTTAATAGGTTTTGTGGGCACATTAGACAAAAACCTCTAATATTACTATATTTTTTTTTTGTAAGTTTTATCCAAGGATTTCTGATGTATTATCTATTCAGGCAAGTCTAGCTTGAATCGAAATGGGATAATAGATTAGTTGGAAAAAAGTGACAACCAAGCAAAACCTGTGTAGAATATTCTAAGCGGATGTGGAAACCCGTAGATACACATAAATTAAAATCTGAGATAAGTGTAATTCTAGTTACAAAGTAATCCAACCCATATAGTATAGTAGTATGACTCTACCACCAACTACAACTTGTTAGTCGTAAATATTGATGAATTTTCAATTTCAGTGAGAAAATGAAAATTAGAAATGAAGAAAGAAATTCAGTAACGGTAGAGCATAGAACTATGGCCTGGTCAGGATTCGAACCCGGAACCTCTGGGTAGGCAGTCAAGCACACTAACTACTTGACTACCGAAGCCGCCGGCAAACTTCTTGTGAATCCTTGAACGAAAACCTATGCTTTTAAGGGTAAAATATTCCACTGACATAATTTATGAAACAAAATGTTTGCTTGGACCCTTTTTTGACTTTTGTGGACTCTTTGAATAAACAGCTATGATTATCAGTTAAATCGGTTTGGATAAATTGGTTCGACTCGGATATTCTATGAAAATAGTTGCATTATTGGAGTAGTTTTTTTTTCAAAAAATCTATGAATAAATAAAATAAAATAGGTTACATTGGGACTATCTATAGAACTAGTTGGGTTGTTGGTACTCTTTTGGAATCCTTTGTGGAATCTTTGAACAAAATTCTATCAATATCGGTCAAATAGGTTTCAATGGGTATTTTTGGGATCTAGTAGGAACTAGCTAGGTTATTGGAAATCTTTTGGGTTTTGTGGGCACCTTGCACAAAAAACTAACATCATCATACAATTAATTAAAGTCATATAAACTATATTAAAAGAAACATATTTCAAAAGAAATCAATAAAAGACAACCATTTTAGACAAATTGTCCATCAAAGTGTCGCAAAAAATTTCGATAACCCAATTATTTCCATAAAAATAATATATTATTTTCAAAGGAAGTTATCAAATTTAAAAAAATTCCAATAATGCAAGTAGTTTAATAGATAACTTCAGTGGAACGTATTCAATCGATATTCATAGATTTTTGTATAAAAATCCACAAAACCCAAAAAGGCCATAATGCAACTAGTACCAAATATAACCCCAGTGGAACTTATTTAAGTGCTAATCATAAATTTTTTGTCCAAGTAGTCCGCAAAATCCAAAAAACATGTCAACATTCAATTAGTTCCATAAATATTTCGAGAGGAACCTATTTATGTTAAAATCACAGACTTTTGCTCAAGATGTCTACTAAAACAAGTTCCAAAAATATAACTACTTCCAAATATAACCCCAGTAGAACCTATCTGACTGATAATCATAAATTTTTATCCGAAGAGTCCGCAAATCCCAAAAAAAAAGCCAGTAATCAACAAGTTCCATAGATATTTCCAGAGGAACCTATTTATCTTAAAATCATTTTGATAAAATCACAATGATGTAACTAGTTCTAAATATATCGCCAATGGAACCTATTTGACTGATAATCATAACTTTTTGTTCAAGGAGTTCGTAAAACCCAAAAAAATCTAATAATGCAACTAGTGCCATAGATAGTTCCAGAGGAACCTATTTATCTTAAAATCATGTTATCATTTTTGTTAAAAAATATTACAATGACATAACTAGTTCTAAATTTAGCGGCAATGGAACCAATTTTACTGATAATCATAAATTTTTGTCCAAAGAGTTTGTAAAACCCAAAAAAATCTTAAAGACAACTAGTTCCATAGATAATTCCAGTGGAACTAATTTATCTTAAAATTATAGATTTTTGTCCAAGGAGTCCACTAAATCAAAAAAGTTACAATGATATAACTAGTTCCAAATATAGCCACAATGGAACCTATTTGACTGATAATCATACATTTTTGTCCAAAAAGTACATAAAAAATTCCTTAAATCAATTAGATAACATAGATAATTCCAGTGTAATCCTTAAAATAAAAGATTTTTATCCACTTAACCAAAAAAGTTTCAATAATAGAACTTGTTTTGCGGATAATCCATAGGCAACATATCGGCCTTTAAAATATTGGTTGTTGTCCAAGAAATCCACAAAGTTCAAAGAAATTCCAATTAACCAAATAAATAGCCGATATTTCTCCTAGTAGTAAAAAATCCATTAAAATTGCCATGTTTCATCTGCCTTATATAACCTCAGTGAAACACATTGAAAGAACACAGTGAAAAAAGTTTCAATGATATAACTAGTTCCAAATATAGTCACAATGGAACCTATTTGACTGATAATCATACATTTTTGACCAAAAAGTACATAAAAAATTCCTTAAATCAATTAGATAACATAGATAATTCCAGTGTAATCCTTAAAATAAAAGATTTTTATCCACTTAACCAAAAAAGTTTCAATAATAGAACTTGTTTTGCGGATAATCCATGGGCAACATATCGGCCTTTAAAATATTGGTTGTTGTCCAAGAAATCCACAAAGCTCAAAGAAATTTCAATTAACCAAATAAATAGACAATATTCCTCCTAGAAGTAAAAAAACCCATTAAAATTTCTATGTTTCATCTGCCTTATATAACCTCAGTGAAACATATTTATCACAAAAATACCGGTTTTTGTCAAACATGTCTATAGAACCCATACAAATTCCTGTAACTCTTCAATGAGCTCTATAATGCTCTCTTTTAATTCTTGTCATTCGCTGCCATGTGCAGCTCACGTACTGTCTCATGAGTCTCAATTGGCTCATTTGCGCAAATGCTCGTGGGCATGATACAATTATACAGGTAGGTTTGACAACAGGCTATTTTCTCACGAGATCGTTCATGGATTGTCAAACTCGTCTGTTTTTTGTTTTTTTTTTTTTTTTGTTTGCTTTGTCTTGTATGATTTTTGACAATTCATGTTCGCTGGAAAACTGTCACACCTACCTGATTAATTATACCATGGCTCGTGGGCACGCACGCTACAAATAGTTTTGAGCGTTCTCTTCAACTGAGCGAGTAGGATTTGTATTAAAATTTGGCTCTCGTACGTCTGTGAGATGTTTCAAAACATACACGAACGTGCAAGAATAATAGAAACCAGATTACGCGTTCCGCAAATGAGAGAGAGAGAGCAGACGTCACAAGCGATATTGTCAGACTTTGGAATTATTTTACTCCCACACCCACGCCTAAATATTTTTTTTCTTATTTTTATAATATGTATATGAACCTCCTTAACCCATTGGTACAATAAAATTTTATCAGTCTCGAATAGTTTAGGAGATAAAACTCTTGAAACTTTAAAAAATTCACATTTTTCGTATACAAAAATATTCATATTTTTATACAGAAAAGTAGATATTTTTACTTTACTTTTTCGAAAGAATTTATTTTCAATTTCGTCAATTTGCCTAAGAGATCGCACATTTGCATACGTTTTTATCAAGCAAAAGTACATGTGACGTCATGCACTCAGTTGAGAAAGAGAGTATTAGATAACGTAACTACGGAATGCGTAATCTAGTTTCTATCATTCTTACGAACGTGCATGAAAAAAAGCTATTTGAGGACTTGAGTGCGTTCAAGAGTGCACCTTTTCACACTCTGAACACAACCAAAACATTTTTTTTTTTTATCTAATTGTACCTTCTTTGTCGTTCCATGAAAATAAGCTGCTTGTTGTTGACATTTGACTCATCTTTGAACATTTAACAGTTATGCCACATTGGGAAAAACCACTCACTGAGAGAAATGTCAAAAACAAATATGACAAAAATTTTCTAATATAAATTCACTAATAATCTATTTATACTCGTATGAAAAAAAAAAAAAACAAAAACAACAACTAAATTTTCATCACGAGACAAGAACTTGCATAAAATTAAACATATTGTAAACAACAACACATTATAATTAAAACTCTGTGCCACTGTGTGCAAAACAACAACAACAAAAACAAATTAAATTTCACAACAAGAACAAAAATCATAACAACAATAATAACAATAATAATAGTAATAATAAACCACACTACAATGCATAGAATGTCACCCATAAATTTGGATGTTTGTCATATAGAGTTAAATGTGTTTGTGTGGCTGTGTGTGCCTGTGTGTGTGTATGTACAACAATTCAATGTACATTTTCCATTTCCTGTCACTGACAACAAAATTTTTCACAACAATCATCAAATCATGCATTTGCACAGTTATGACAAGTGAGACCCTTGATTGCGGTTTATGACTAACATTGTCTTTCACAGCAAAATTAATTAAAACCAAAAACAAAATAAAATTTAAAAATCAACAAACAAAAACGAAAAAAACATATGAATGACATGCATATAAATATAAATTTAAAAGTATCCATACATCACGCGTTTAACGAGAATTCTTTAAATTTTGAACATAACCTTAGCAACGAAATGCTTTTGTTATATTTAATAATTTCATAATTCATGAAATTTTTGTTGTGAATCAGCAAAGAAAAATGTAAAAAAATGTTCCAAATTTAAGGTGAAAAGCAAAAAAAAAATTGAAATAAAGAAAATTTGTTATAACGAATGTTATTATTTGATATTTTAAATCTGCTAATGAACCAATAAAAGCACCCTCTACACTTTAAGCGAAACCATTAGATAACTCATGTCGATCTGATCTTGAGGCAATTTACTGTCAGCAGTTAGAAATATTTAGAGATTTGTTATCAAAACGCGCAGCCAAAAAGTATGCAATGATTTTTTCAGATTGATCTAGAATAGATGATTTGAAATAATTTTCATTTTATTCATTTTAGCTCACATACAGTTGACTGTGTGATGGGAAGTCATCGGTATTTAACGTGGCAACATATCTGTATGCTTGTCCTTATTCTCATTCTTATCCTTTCCCTTGTCCCTTATCCTCATCATTCTCCTCATTATTATACTTTTCCTATACCTTTTCCATATTCTTATTTTATACCATGTCTTAATCTTGACCTAAGCCTTGTCCGAGACGTTTTTGTTTTTCTTTTTTTATTAATCTACTTTTTTCCACTAGAAGTGGGACAAACCTTCTAGTTTAAACGGAAAGTGGGACAAACCCACTTCTAGTCGTTGCTATAATTCTTACTTATTTACTTACATACTTATCTGGCGCTTACAAGCGTTGATCGGTTTTGGTCTCGTTTTAGAATTTGCGCCGGCCATTTCTGTTTTTAAACAGCAAGCGTCGCACAGTGGTGCGAAAGCGCATGTTAGACGGAAAAAAATCGAAATCGATTTTTTGCATTATGAATATTTAGAACTCTTTAAAAATATCCACTGATCTCAGGGATTTTTTTTTATTTTTGTTTTTGTACTTACCTCCGGTTTCTACAAAAAATACAAAAACTCTTTAAAGTTGACCCAAAAAGTGATATCTTTGAATGTTTATTTATGAGTTTTGTTGTTATGCTTGATTATTTTTTTGAAATATATCCCAATTGACACACTTTATGACAAAGACATGATCTTTTCAAATAAAATAAATTCAATAACGTATCTTTTAAAATGTTCCGTTGAAAAACAGAAATTTTGGTAAAATATTTTGAAAAATGAGCTTCCGCATATTTGCAAAATTTTTTTAACGTAGAATACGTCATTCTCGGAGGTTAGTAGGGCGGTTGATAGCGTTTTTAGGTCACACTTTGAGCCTTTGGTGTGCCTAAAGTACTGATCGTACAATGTTAATGTAAGCACTTGTTGGTCTGCTTGATCCTCTCTGGGAGAAAAATTCATGTTTCAACTCTCTAACTTATATAAATTTTACACAATTGCATGAAATAAAAAGCCAACATTTGATGTTTTTGTTTGCTGTGTGCATGGTTCTTGTTTAAGATTGCTACCTATTTATCGACGGTTTCCGGTTTTTTCGACTGTGAAGACAGCGCCATCTAGCGTAGCGAAGACATAAATCTTATTATTTAAGAAAATATATGTAGCATTCTTTTAGGGGCATGCTTTTTTAACAGAATCGAGCACTACCAATTTCCATTTAGAAAAAGCGTCAGCGGAGGTGCGGCTGCTGCATGGATTTATAATTGTTATTTAATTATGAGAGGGGAGGGTTTCATTTTGGCGGGGGCGGGGCGGGTCTGCGGCATGGTTTTATAATTGTTATTTTAAATGCAAGCCAATAGTTGTAAGCCATTGAATGCGAAATCTACCACATAAAACCACCCAACAAAACAAGTTGAAAAAATTGTACCAACTTTTTCTGTGTTTTAGTATCAATAAGAAGAGTATAACTCGATTGTTTCTAATTTAAGTATTATAAATATAATTCTACGTCTTGTGTTACGACATAATCAAAACTGCTGTATATCTTTTTTTTATTTATCCATTATTAAGTCTACTTTGAGCTCTAAGAGTGCCAAGGTGTGCAATCTTCCGGTTGCCTTTTTAGCCTGTTTGATGGTCATAAAAATGCTATTTATTTATATTGAAAAATATTAAGATTAAAAATGCTTTTTATTTTTATTTCAAAACCAGGTTTCAACTGTTTCTTATAATTGTGATATTAAGGAATTGACATCGAGATAATTAGAGGTCTGTGAGATCTAATAAGGGTGTTAATTTTCCCCGTTATTCTAGTTCTTAATATTTTTGTGGAATTTCAAGAGATTTTACCGTTTTCTAAAAATCAATTTGTATGGGAGGTAGGCTTGGTTTTCATCCGATTTCGTTGAAATTTCATACTCAGAGTAGTTACATGTTAAATATCAAAGCTTATATGCAAAATTTGAAGTCATATAATAATTTTTGTGCAATTATAAGAGATTTTATCGTTTTGATAAAGTCTCTTTGTATAAGAGGTAGGCGTGGTTTTCATGCGATTTGGCTCATTTTTTAACTTGATCTTTACGTTTTAGATACAATTTTAAAGACGAAATTTCGTGATGATAGCTTTGAAATTATGGGTGTAAACGTGTTATCGCTACTTTTCTCATTTCTTAGTTATGGGCCTAAATATATTTCACATATAGTATATGGGAGTGCCCTCTTGTCCAATCCCACCGAAATTTTGCAAGAATTTTAAGATGACATATTATTAATCCACCGATAGTTATATTAGCTTTGCTGTGAACATACATTAAATTACAGCGCAAAATGTGTTTAAGGTATATGGCAGCTGCCACGCCCACTTGTCCAATCGCTTCAAAATTTGTTATATTTTTTTAAAATCACGTATTAAACGTCTACGTTTAATTTTGTTATCGTAATTTGTCTCATTTCTTAGATATAGCGCAAAATGCATTTAAGTTGTATCACAGCTGCCACGCCCACTTGTCCAATTGCTCCAAAATTTTTTATGATTTTTTTAAAATCATATACTACACGTCTACGTTTGATTTTGTTATCATAGTTTGACTCATTTCTAAGATATAGTGCAAAATGTATTTAAATTGTATTGCAGCTGCCACGCCCACTTGCCCAAAATTTCCGAAATATTTTTTTTTGTACTTTCCTAAACCTTAGACATCGAAAACTATCAAAAAAACCCACAAAAGAATTTGTTCCGTGAAACTTGTATGAATCACATCACTGCGTCGTCAGGTTCTCGAACAATTCGCACTCCATCTTCAAAACAGGCACAACTCAAAACGTTCAAATTTTTACTTTTTAATTTTAAACTATTCGTAGTGATAACCTCCATCAACTATCAAAATTTTACACTCATCTTTTTACTCTTTAATTAAAAAAAAAATCGGTTTGTTACCTTGTTTTGGATTCCTTTGAAAAACAAACTGGTATTTTGCTTCTCCTGAAATTTTCAAATTTTGAGTAGTGTCTGTTTTGAAGATGGAGTGCGAATTGATCTTTTGCGTTCACCACCACCGGGCACCGAATCGCATATTTTGTTCGCTGTTCATACAGCTCGTGGTTCAATCAAAATTCAGTACTCGCCATTGACGCCAAATTGGACCGAAGATGTTACGAAAGATCTTTCTCTCAACGTCCAGATTTGTACTGCATATACTAGGACGGACCATGACACAATTATACAAGGTAGGATTGACAGTTTTTTCGTCTTGCACCAAGTGTCAAAAATAGTATAATTTAGAGAACGAAAAAAGCATAAAAGAAAATAGAAAATAAGATATACATGCAAATGACAATTGATGCAAGGCACTCGTGAGAAATTAGCCAGTTGTCACTCCTACCTTGTTTAATTGTAGCATAGGACGGACATAATTAGTGACTTATAGAGCGTGAGTTTTGTTCGTCGAGAGAATGATGTGCTTCTCAATTGCCTACTCAGCCCAAAGTAACACCTGTTGGCAAGAGTTATCCTTCGTTTTATCTCAATGCTGAAGTTTATCATCTCTATTGACGGTATTGTTGTCAGCGTCGCAATTCAGAAGCCTAGAGAAGTGTTCTCTGCACATCATCAGTTTAATTCTGATATCTAACACTAGATTTCCATTTTCATCCTTGCAGGAATAAAGCCAATAAAACCAATAATTTTTAATCGTTTCAAAAATATTTGTCCTAAATTCTTTTCCTAACCCTTTTCTCAATCCTTTCTCGAATCCTTGTCCAAATTCTCTTTTTAATTTCTATTCAAATCCTAGTCTTATTCCTTCTCCTTATCGTTATTCTATTTAGTTATACTTAATTTTGTTTTTATAATTATTTTTTATTTTAATACTTTTTTTAGTTTTATATTTTAATATCTAAATATTTTTTATATATATATGAATTCTAAATGAATTCTTATATTTATTTTTACTTTTAATTTATTTCTATTCTTACTTAAGTTTTATATTTATTGTTATTTCTAATATTATTTTTTTAATTTTATTCTTAAATTTAATTATAATTTTCTTTTTAATTTTAGTTTTATTTTTATTTTTAATTTTGTTTTTACTTTTTTTATTTTTATGTATATATTATTATTATTATATATATTATTTTAATTTTTATTTTTATTTTTATTTCTATTTATATTTATGTTTTTAATCTTTCTATTGTTTTTTTAATTTATGTTTAATTTAATTTTAATTTTTTTTTAATTTTAGTTTTATTTTTATTTTTAAATTTGTTTTGATTTTTTTTTTATTTTTTTGTACATATTTTTATTTTCATATTTATTATTTTAATTTTTATTTTTATTTTTATTTTTATTTATGTTTTTATTTTTGTTTTCATTTTAATTTCTATTTTTATTTTTATTTTTATCTTTAATTTATGGTGTAAATATATTTACTTTAAGTTAAGATTTTTTTTTCCTTTTAAAGTGTAGTGTAGGTATCACGTATGGAGTCCTTAATAGGTCACAGTGAAGTCCCAAAAATTCACTAATTATTGCAAGCTACTCAAAGCTTTATTTCTTTCATTAAAGGTTAGTTATTTTCTTTTTCCCCCATTTTTCTCTTGAATTCCGCCCGTTCAATGACTTTCCACTCAAATGTAGCTTTAAACTAATTCGAGTGGGTAAAATATGTCAGCTCGCACTCTTTTTTTTTATTTCCCTTTTTTATTCGATTTTTTTTTTTGTTTTTTTTTCACCAAAAAAAAAATGAATCATTAATAAATATGAAACTTTCTGCATAGAATAAGTAGGGTGTTGCTATGACGACAATCAAAAGTGCGTCACAGTTGAATAGCTATGTTTAAATTAGCAGTAAAATTTTAATGAGTTAGCCGCAACCTTTAAGCAAAAACAGAAAAAAAAAACATTCCAACCAAAATCAAAAGTTCAACTGTCAACAGCAACAATTTTTGGTGGTTCAACTTTGTATTAATTAATGCAAAAACTTTGCAAAAAGCAATTTACAGCTTTGCTGCATTTGCAAAGGACAAAAGTGTGCGTGCTAGCGCCATCATTCACTGAGGTTGAGGTTTGAAGAAAAAAAAAAATTTCAACATCTTGCTTGGCAGGATAATCAATAATAAAGCTAAATTAAAGTTGTTTGAAAAAAAAATGAAAAAGCTTGAGTTGGAAAAGTGTTGTAAGTTATGCATTTTTTTTAATTAATGGGTATTTTTTGACATTTCTCACAAAAGAGACAAAAAAGGCCTTAACATTGATAAGTTAGAGGGTTCAAATGTTCAAAAAAACAAAATCCTCACCGTAGTATTTCACATAAATCTACTGAACACATCATATACGTTAAATGTAAGGATCACATGATTTCCTATGCCTATTCAAAACAAGAAATTTCAAAAGGCGGACAACTTTAACCCCGCCAAAAATAAAACTCAGACGTAAACCTTCAAAACTCCGATACAAGTATATCTTTTGTCCCCTCTGCCACAATACCTTGTTATTTCGGAAAAAGTTTGATTTTGTTGTACAGAGTTATTAGGACAAATATTAGAACAAGGATGAGGACGAGGACAAATTTAAAAACAAATGATACGCTGTTATGTCAAAGCCGACGGGTGTGTCCATGACACATCCAACACCTTTTTTTTTAACAAATTGAAACTGGTGGAACTAACTTCATACATATCAATATTATTGTATAGGTAGTCATCATTATTGTTTAACTTTCAATAAAAAAACTATTGATCAGTTGTATAGTTGGAGTTATTAGGCAAAAATTAAAAATAAAAGTTATTAGACAAAAGTTCTTTCGAACATTGGATAAAAATGTTGTCAAATTATAAGCAAATTTAATCATTTAGAAGTTCTCAAAATTAATTTTTTTTTTATTTATTATTTTAATGGACTATTTCCAATATTAGCTGCGAGCTGAAATCTTCTCTTCTCGTGCTGAGTCTGCCCACGTGATATCGCATTCATAAGAATTTTTATATAATTATATCCAATCATAATTAATTTTTTTTTTTTATATAAAATACAAGAAAATTCAAGAAATTCATAGAAAAATATGAAAAAAAAAATACAAAAAGCGTAGATTTTCAAAGAAAACAAAAAAAAGCTTTGAAAGAGCAAAGTTTAAAAATGAGAAAAAAAGTGATTCAAGCGGTTATTTAAAAATATTATGGTAGGTAAGTGAAGCAAATAAATATAGAGGGAAAAAAACAAAAAAGAAAACATTTGAAAAAAAAGAGGCAGACAAAAATAAAAACAAATAAATAAGCATAAAGCTCTAGCGACGGCTAGAAGCTTGCCTATTGAAGAAAGCAGAGGCAACAAACAAAATAATTTCGCAGCAAGAACTAATGCCTACAACAACATTAAAATAAATTAATATTTTTTTACAAAAAAACAGCGCGATTGTGTCGAGTGTGGGAAAAATTATTGAAAGCGAGCCCGCTCAGTGAACGAACGCTCAGCAGCGCTCGCACAGTTGGAAAAGCGCGAAGGAAAAATCTTTGCATCGCATCAGGAAAATGAACACATTTTCAGTGCTGCTAAAAGTAAAGAAAAACGCGACTGCAAATATTCGATTATTTGCAACAATTAAAAATAATTCTTCATAAAAGTGTTAAATTTTGAAATAAAGTGAAAAATAACGACATTTAAGAAGCTCTAATGATCGATGAAAAAGAAAAAAAAAGTGGGATTTGTGAAAAGCTAACTAATTTGTTATAAAAAAAAATTTGACTTATACAGCAATCATTGTTTGAAGTGCCAAAAGCTGCTTAAAGCTTCAAGTAAAAGTGCTGAAAAAACCATACTTAGCTTTGTAAAAAGAACTTTAAGAAAAGCTTTTTAAAATAAAAAATTTAGTTTCAAGTTTCAAGTTAAGATATTGTAAAAGCTTCCATAAATACGTTTAGAATAGAACGCGCCACAAAATATTGCAACAAAAACAATTTGGTGAAGAACATAAAATGCAAAATGCAGCTTTAGTTTTGAAATTTAAATTTATATTTAAAAAAAAGCGAGCCAATATAAATTTAAAAACACAATTTATCACAGAAAATAAAAAAAAATATTTAAAAGCTTCCAAAAAAGTTACAAAAAGCATAAAGTTTGAATTAAACTTCATTGTAAAAGTTTAAAGAAATAAGTTTGAAAAAGAAACTAAAAACACAATGTAGCTTTAAGTTTAAGAAGAAAATAATAAGAAAAGCTTTCAAAAATAAGTTTCGAAAAAACGCGCCGTAATAATCGAAACAAACGCAAGTTATTCAAAGAACATTCAAAGAACAAAGAAGAAATTCAAAGAATATTCAAAAGCTTCTTAATGAAAAGTTGCGCACACAAATCCTTGATAACGCAGAATGTTGTTTAATGTTTAATGTTTAATGTGAGCTTTAATGAAAAAGCTTCCAACAAATAACTTTCAGAAGAACGCGTTTGAGTTTAAAGTTGGATTTAAAAGTTATATAAAAGCTTTTACATATAAGTTTCGAAAAAAACGCGCTAAAATATATTGAAAAGACACAATTTATTGTAGAAAATAAAACAAAAAACTAAAAGCTTTTCAAAAATAAAGCAACGCAAGTAAGATCTTGAAAAATATAGAATGTAACTTAAGTTTTAAAGTTTAAATAATGTAAAATATTTAAAAAAAAATAACTTTAAAAAAACGCGCCTCAAAATATTGCAACACAAACTTATTATTGAAGAAATCATAAGTTACAAAATAAAGCTTAAAGTTTGAATTGAAAATAATATAAAGCTTTCAAACATTGAATACTAAAAACAAAAGTGCGGAGAAATATATGGAAACAAATACAATTTATTGAAGCAAATAAAAAATATCTGAAAGCATTTCAATAAATAGTTAAAAAAAAACAAAAACTAAGAAAAGCTTTTTAGCCCAAAAAAAAAAGCTTTATATATATATAATGAAATGCTTAAACTTATAATAAAGAAGCTTCTTAGACGAGCACAGTGACCGTCGTGACATTTTTTAGCAACGTCAAAATTTTAAGACTTCTAATTTTGAAATCGAAAAACATACCGAAATGCTGACGCGAATGTAAAAATAGCAAATTATTGGGCACTGTTTTATAACAAGATGAAAGAAAAATAAGCAAAATTTTTCTTATTTAATGCAGAATCTATGAAAATGTGTCGTCGTCAAATGGAACTCTTCACAATGTCTACAAAATTAATGCTTCATGAATTTTTGCTTTAAAAATTCACCGATATTATTTATGACAAACAAATGTTAAAAGCTTAAAAAATGTAAAATTTTTGGCCAGCTTTGCCAAAAATATGAAAAAAATGTGATTTATCTGTCACATTTCACATGTGCCTTTGTCACATCTATGAATAAAAAGCTTTTAAGCTTATAATTAAGCAGTTACGGCAAATCATTTAATAATAACATAAAACATAATTTAAAAAAACATTAAAACAAAACAAAACAAAAAACAAACAAGAAAAAAAAAATAAAAAGCTAATTTTACGAACGTATACTTAAGCAACCCCCTGTGATCTTTAAAAGTAAAAACAAAAAATTCTAAACAAACACTTTGAAAGTGTTAATTAATAAAGCCAAAAATATTTTAAGAAAATAAGCTTTAATTTTTTAAAGAATAACTAATTTAAGTAGTACACATAAACCAACACACACGCATACATGATGAATCACAAATCTGAAGGTTCACATTCGCTGCCGCGTCTACACTCATTCTTCAATATGATACCGTCCATATTCGAGGACGACTTGGCTGTGGCCATAACGGCAGACCGAAATAATATGTTCGCAATTAAGTCAAGAAGGTATTTACTACAAATGTAAACACAAAACACATCTCCTCATAAATATATGCTTTATGGACACACATGCAAATATGCCAACAAACAAACAAACAAACAGTCATAGTTCTTAATTAATATAAATTTATGTGTGTACTTCCAAAGACAACTCTTAAGCTTTTTTTCGGTCTGTGTCCGAAATCATGATGGCATGAGCTGACATTGAACCAGTTTATTTAATTTTATTGTTGTTGTTTTTGTTTTTAAATAATTGTTTCCCGCTTTTCTTTATATGCCTCGGCAGCAAAACAGATGTTTTACTACATATGTGGGTTACTCCACTCTAAATGGATGCTTTGGATTGTTTATTTGTGTTTGGATTTTTTTTTTTTTTTTGTTTAAGCTGTACAAAGTCGATCGATTTATCGAGAGTCGATTGAGTTAATAACAAATTTTAAACAAAAAATTTGAAACAAACTCTCTCAAATGCGAGAAAATTTCTATTCAAGTGATAAGTGGGCTGCGACTTATATTTCGGGATCTGGCAATACTAATATCATTCCAGTCAAACTATTTCCATTGGAAAATTTAACATTTTTTAGCTCATACGAGCTCACAATTTTTTATTGTACGTGCGCTTTTTGTGTTATTTTCAGTGCTTCTAAAATTGTATTTCACAAAAAAAAAAATTGGAATTAATGCGTGAACATTTTTGTGCGTTTATTTTGTGCAACTTTCAACGTGAATTATCTCCACAAGAGTGCATCGATGAACTCAATTCAAGTTTTGGCGATTAAGCACCATCAATAACCTCTATTTGTCGGTGGTACACAGAATTCAAGCGGCGTCATACTTCTCACACTTTCGAGTTTCGTGTAGGGCGTCCAAAATCTGTTGTTGTGCCTCAAAACATTGATGCTGTAAGCGAGATGATAATGCTTGATAAGTTCATGCGATATACCGTGAGATTAAGGCATCCATGGGGAATTTTTCCACAAGCATACAAACCATTTTACATCAACACATACTTGGTTGTGAAAAAATTTGTTCACGTTGGATTCCACATATATATACATAAATAGGCGTAGACAGAACAGTTAAGAACCATTTTCTCCCGTGTTTTTCAACCGATTTTGGTAATTTTTTTAAATCAATAAAAGTAGGGAGGAGGAGTGCACCGAATATGGTGGGCGTGGCACATCCCATACAACTCGAATTTGCGACATCAAATAGCTTTAGAGCTATAGGTCATACAGCCTCGGAAATCAGTATTCGACCTCAAATCACACATACCATTGGTTACATTTAATGGGCTTTGAAAGAGGGGCGTGGCACTTTTCAGCAGCCCAAATTGTCGGTATAACTTTCGAACTATAAGTCAAAAATCAATGAAACTCGGTAGGAACTTCCTATTTAGTCGTGTTCTTCGGCTGGAAAAATTGAAAGAGTATTAGACAATGGGGCGTGGCACCATCGATACAATTCAAAGTTTTTATATCGAATAGGGTTGGGCATTGGAGAAAGAGTGGTGCTCCGCATATATAAGTCAAATTTTTTATATCGAATAGCTTTGAAAGTAAAAGTCACAGAACATGGAAACTCAGAATGAAATTACTATTTTGTGACTTCCTACTGTTTTCAATAAAAATACAAAAAAAAAAAAAAAATCAATTTTTAAATGGTCGAATTTCAACCAAAGGCGTGAGGTATTAGTTTTTTAAATTACTCAAAAAAAATGCTCGTGTCGGTTGGTACAATCGCGGTGCTTCAAAAGACGTATTTAGAATCTTGACTGGTTTTGATCATTGTTCTATACGTCTGAGCCTGAAAGTTGACAGCAGTCGGTCGATACCGGAAGATGCCAAAAAGGACATTAAACTTTTTGTGGAGTTTGAAATATATAAAGTTATTTGGCTCAAAAGAAATACAATGAATTCAAAGTCTAACTATGCAAGTTTCTTATTTCTTATTATTTCTTTAAGACTAAAAAACCAAACCACATTTTTTTCAGTAGTTCACATGTTATTGAATTTGAAATATACCACTTGTTACCAAGAATTTATTGCACGCTTTATTATATAACAACTTTGATGGTTTCTGTACATAAATCCTGTAAAGATTTCACCAAGACCTTTTGGAACCATGCTTTGGAAACGGTCATAGGAAGTTATAAATTTTTTTATTTTTTTCCACTTTTAAACCATTGTGGGGCGCGCTCTCCAAGGCAGTGCACTAAGCCATAATTTTGTCATTTTTTGAGATCTCGACTTGCAACTTCAACCACATATTCTTGAGACTTCAAGCTCTAAGAAAATGCAAAAAAAATTTCAAAAAAAATTCTGGGTATATAATCCCCCTTAATCGTAATGGAGAATATTGCGAAAAATAATAAAGCTATTCCCGAAATATATGCAGCAAAATATATAATCGTTTTAAATGGTGAACAGTGTAGTCGTCGGGAAAATGGGGAATATGCGAAAATTGGGAGTATATTATATAACATACATTCCGAGTATATTTTAACCATTAGCTCAATCATATCATACACAATATACCACACTAATCATAAGACACGCATTATTCTATAAATATCACACCCCAGTTATCATATCATACCATACCCTATATACATATGTATCATACCCATCATTATATATTTATCATACTATAACCATTATATGTGTAGGATAAGATGCCTCAAAGAATAGTTATCATTGCCACCGACTTAAAATTAACCTTGATCTGTTTTATGACGATTCCCAAAAAATTTTAACTGTCAAGAAACCGCCAGTGAACTTAACCATTTTTAAATAACCTCCAAAAATCATGTTTTTCGTAAAAATTTCGACGTGGTTGTTAAAAAAAACAAACGGTCAGAAATAATAGTACTGAAAAATTTTGAAGTGACTTGAAATTTTTAAGTTTACTAGTAAATGGTAAGTTAATTGATTTACTCTGTCAATGAATAAATACAATCAGTCAAAACATTTTCAACGATATCTTCAAAACGGGGATAGCAATCGTCACAAAGTAGATCAAAGTTCATGTTTAGTTGGTGGCATCGACACTTATTTTCTATGGAGGTCGAGACACCTGAGTGTAGGGTCATCATATCATACCAACCCCCTTCATTTTATTGAGCTTATCATTGCTTTTTATATTATTTATTTATTGGCCAAACAAGGCAATTTCTAATTCTGACAGGTGTTAGTGTTACATTTTGTATTTTCCTTTTTTATTTCATTTTCTTTCTCTCCCCTTTCCTTGTTTTTATGTTTTTTTTGTAAATACAATTTGAAGTGGGCATATTCCGCCCACCGGATTGACGTTGTTTTCCAAAACTATGTCAAAAAGAGAAGACGAGAAGGAAAGTAAATAGAAAGAAAGTTCAAAGCTTGGGTTAGTTAGGAAGAGAAAGAGGCTTAAATAGAGATCGCTTAAATGAGGATTTGAACAAGGAAGATAAATAGTGGTCGGATATATTGTTAAATTCTCTAGCAACGACTTACTTACTTACTTACTTATCTGGCGCTTACAACCGTAAGTCGGTTTTGGCCTCGTATAAGAAATTGCGCCAGCCATTTCTGTTCTGCGCTTGCTGGCGCCAGTTGGAAACACCAAGCGTGGTCAGGTTATCCAACACCTGATCCTTCCAACGAAGATGTGGGCGTCCTCTTCTGCGTTGACCACCACCGGGCACCGAATCGAATATTTTTTTCGCTGGAGCGTCGTTTTCCATTCGCTCAACATGACCTAGCCAGCGGAGCCGCTCGATTTTAATGCGCTTAACTATGTCGATGTCTGCGTACAGCTCATACAGCTCGTGGTTCCATCGAATTCGGTACTCGCCATTGACGCAGATTGGACCGAAGATTTTACGAAGGATCTTTCTCTCGAAGGCTCCCAGAGTCTTTTCATCAGAACTGCTCAACGTCCAGGTTTGTGCTGCATATAATAGGACGGGCATGATTAGTGACTTATAGAGCGTGAGTTTTGTTCGTCGAGAGAGGGCTCTGCTTCTCAATTGCCTACTTAGCCCAAAGTAACACCTGTTGGCAAGAGTTATCCTTCGTTTTATCTCAATACTAACATCGTTGAAAGAGTTAATGCTGGATCCCAGGTAGACGAAGTCCTTAACAACCTCGAAGGAGATGTTGTCAACAGTGACGTGGTTTCCAAGACGCTGGGACTGTTTATTTGTTGACACTAGGTATTTCGTCTTATCTGCGTTCACTGCAAGACCCATTCGACTCGACTCTTTCGCTAATCTGGAGAATGCTGCACTGACTTCGCGCGTATTATGGCCAATGATATCGATATCATCAGCATACGCCAGCAGCATAATACTTTTGTAGAATATCGTGCCGCTGCGTCTCAAATCAGCAGCTCGGATGATCTTCTCCATCATCAGGTTGAAAAAGTCGCACGATAAGGAATCACCTTGTCTGAAACCTCGTTTGGTATCGAATGGAGGAGTGAGATCCTTCCCGATATTAACTGTGCTGCTGGTGTTGCTCAGTGTCATTCTGCAAAGACGGATGAGCTAATAGGTTCATTACTTGGATATGCAGTATGATGCTGATATTCAGTTAACAGCCGAGTATGCCTTGTACGTCTTATCGGGTCATTGAGGGTAGTCTTGTTAGAGATGTATTCACAGTTTGTTTCACCTTTCAGAACATTGAAAGTAAAGCATGAATCAAATACCTTTCTTCTACTTGATAGCGGCATCAAATTTATTAGGCTAAGCCTGTGTTCATACGGTGGAAGGCTACAATAATCGCGGGGTTTCTCTTCAGTTTCTCTCAGATCGAATAGTAAGAATTGCTTTTGAATGAATTTATTCTATCACAATATGATTCAAAAGCTGGATTCCAAGTAATGCAGCCATATTCGATTGGGCGCACTAGTACACAGTATAGCGGTGTAGTCACTCATACATTCTTGAATTCATATGCTCGTCTTAATAAAACTTAGCTGTTTGCTGGCCCTGGACACAATCTCATTATATAGGTAGTGTACATTTAAGTACAGCTTGTTGTCCAAGACCACTCCAAGATCAACTGTATAATATTGACCCTATTAAGTTCGATATTGTTGAGGCGGTAGTTGTGATTTATAACTTGGTTTCTACGGGAAAAAGTTATCACGTTGCACTTACATATATACGTTAAGGTAAAGTTTGTTTTGGGTACACCAGGTCTCAAGAGATAAGAGGATTAATTGTAAGAAATTGACATCAATTGGCGATTTGATTACGTGGTACATTTTTAGGTCGTCCACATACATAAGATGTGGAATATCCTTCAACACTATAGACAAGCTGGTTATGAAGATATTAAAGAGAAGAGGGCCAACCTTGCTACCTTGCAGTACTCCAGAGGAGACTTCGATTTTCTTCGAAACAATTCCTTGGAATTTAACATATTGGGATCAAGTTGGGAGATAAGTTGATAGCCAACTAAGTAAAGATCCAGAGAAATCAAATTTTTCTACTTAATGTATTAATATGCCGTGATCAACACGATCGAAGGTTTTACTGAAATCAGTATAAATAGCATCTGTTAGGTATTATCTATCTCCTTTCCTATCTCCTATTATCTATTTCTATTCTCCATCTTGCTCAACGCGTCAGAAACCATGATCATGAGGTTAGTGGTGGTATACCGTTCTTTTCAAAACCCGTACTGCTGCTCTTTTAGTTGCGGGTTGATAAGGCGTGTTAGCCTTTGGCAAATAATTTTTTCAAACAGGCTGACAAAATAGCTTTGCCTCCGTAATTTTTAACAGAACTTTTTGTACTGTTTTTGTAAATTGATATTAGGTGGGAAGTTTTCCAATAAGATGGAAACACTCCAAGAGAGAGCGATTTGTTAAATATTATATATAAGGGCAAAAGTAGTTGGTCCAAGCATCACACCAGTAACTTAAGGGAATTAGGTCTGGTCTAAGTCCCTTGGTTGCATCTAAACATTTTATTGCACTTGATATGTCTTCTTTCGTCAAGCTGAAGTTTTCAACCATGTGTTGTGAATTCGGAGTGGGGGAAAAACATTAGACTGAATAGTTAGTGGACCTTCTTAAAATGATCTACAAAGAGGGTAGATATTTCATGAGGGTAGAAAGAGATAAAATTTTATATTTATACATAGATAAAGGTTAACCGACAGATTTTCGCTTCAAATTGACAAAGTCAAAAATGATTTGGGGACAATTTTGTTCTCCAATTAAGTTTGTGTAAGACTTGTAAGCTAGTTCTGATTTGGAAGATAACTCTTTCAATACCTCATCATACCTAAGCCTCATTTCATCGCTTACATTTGCGGGGCTTTTTTCTAGTTTCTAGTTTAAAACTTTTATCTAAAAACTTCATATCACATAGTGATTTAAGTCCACTCCCGTTGCATTTCCCAATATTATACTCGAGTCATACGAACTTTCACTTTCACATTCATGTTTAATTATTTTTCGCCTGAATTGTCAAAATATAAAGAATTATCAAAATATTTCAAAAAATCATAGCAATTCTGAGAGATATTTCTCAAAATTGTGTTCAAAATTATTGAGGTAAAGTTTTCATTTTCTTAAGAAAAAATGTAAAGCAATTTTTCGAAATACTTCATGAGTAAACGTACATTTAATTCTCAATAATATGCAAATGGTTTTTAAGATTGTTGATAAAGCTCACTCAAAGTATTCGTAAAACTATTCTGATTAATTGAAAATGGTCACACTTATCTCGATATTTTTAAAATTATAAAAACGTGCGTGGTTTCAATTAGATTTTAATGATTTTATCCATATGATTCGAATAAAGCTCAATGATTTCGAATGGATTTTTTTAACAAAATAGTTGTTTAGAAATTTCAGGTATTTGAATAAATAAATATTCAAAAATAAATTTTCAGTAGTTTTCTTAGAAGAGGCGAAACGATATTTGTTACAAAAGCTTGACGAGTTCTAGGATAAGTTTATTTCATACAATAAAATTCCTTAAAGTTGAATTCCTAGAAGTCTAAGAAATGTTGCGTTGACTTGTGAACATTAATATTTTCAAATTTTAAACAGAATTCAATGATTTCATTAAATTACCAAAAATTTAAAAATATTCTTAAAAACCAAACCAAAGAATTAAAAACACAAGAGAATTGAGTAGTATAATCAGCAAATTCTGAAAATTAGAAATTTCTGAAAAATTTCTCTTAAAGAAAGTAGAGAATAGATACAACAAAAATGTGTTGTTTTTTTTTCAAAATATGTTTTTCTTTGTTTCCTAAGAATTATTCTTAATTAATTGTTAAAACTGTCTACAAAATATTGAAGAAATTTTAAAGTATAACTACAAAAACCAACAAAACGGAAAGGAGAGTAGTTTTGGCTCTTTCAAACATTATCTAGTAAAATGACTACGTGCGATTGCTCAGGGTTTATATCCAACACAAATTCAACATTCAGCATTTGCTACACTTTGTCTGATATTGTGACGTATGAGTAACATTTAATTCAATGTCAAGCTTTTGAGGCAGGCACATTTAACTGAGAAGACCTTCACACATTGTGAAAAATGCTCCATATAGTGTTGTTGAAATTTTGAATCTTGAACAATGAAAACAAAAACAAATAAACCCTGCTTATTTGCGTACAAATAATGGGTGGCGTTATTTTTTTTTTTTTTTCTTTTCATGTGCGCCACATACTTCATTCATGTTTTACAATAACATCGAATAGAATTTTAAATAGATTTTTGGGCAACAACTATTTGGATGGTCTCGCACTTACTTACAAACTTAGCTTCTACTCTGTATAGCAGAAAAAATTTGTGCACAAGTTTCTAAAATTTATGTAATTTTTTTTTTAATGACGTCATAGAGCAAACAACACGCAAAGCATGTGACATACTTTCATCTTGCTATGCTTTTGTTGTTGTTGTTGTTTTTTTTACTTAAAAGTTTCTATCCACATGATGGCCCACATTAAAGAATATTTATATGTTTGAAATACATATATGTATGTGTGTAAAATTTTCTATATTAATTATGTAGGTTTAGCAACCCACACCAACTAAAACTCTTGCTATACAAGAAATAAATGGCAAAAGGCTCGTCATTTTTATTATTTTTTTTTCTTTTTTTTTATTTTTTTTTACTTGTCTTCATACAAAGTTTAATACATAAATATTTATTAACATTCATAGCTTTCAACTGTGAGCGCTGCATGCTCAAAAGCTCAAGCATGTGCCTTCAACTTAATTGCGTGCCAGCAATTTGAATAGTACTCGAACAGAGTCAAGTCGGCTCAGCGTGCAGCACTCTCAGCTGCAAGTGCCAACAAACGCATTAAGAAAAAAAAAAAAAAAAAGTTAATTAATGTAATAACCATAATTTTCCCCCCTCTGAAGTACAAGGTTGTGTTTATACACATATATATATATATTTAAAATCACTTTATAAAAAACACAAATACAAATAAAACAACAACATGCGCACTCAGTTTACACTAATTAATTGAAAAGTCTCGTTTAATTATATAAAGTATCAAGCCAGCGATGATTTTAATTGCATTGGGAAAAAATATATTTAAAATTCCAACATTTTTAAGCCGCTTAAATACGATACTCAACAATATGTTGAATTATGCCCATTGCATATTTAATAATTGAATTTATTTCAATGCATTTCATTTCATTTATTTGTGCATTTCAATATTATCTTTACATTTATTTAATAACTGCAGCTTATTCTTGGCACAGACTGAATCGAAAGAAAATTTTTCGTCTTTGAAAACTTTCGGCCTTTACGTTTTTACTTTCCAAAGAACGAACTTTAATTTATCTCTATAAAAATTTGCCTGAGTCGTAGACACACCTATAGGTATTGACGTGATAGTGTATCTACAGGGTGGGCCAAATACAATTTTTTTTTTAAATGCAATAAAATGAACAAAATTAAAGTTTTTCCATGTATTATGACTTTATTAGTAAGAGCAAACATTCCCATTAATTATGGAACAAAACGTCGTTCAAGTGGTTGGTCTCGGCTGGCTTCGCAGTAGCGCATACTGTCACTCCAATTTTCCAAGACCTTGTTGATGGTTTCGCGCTGTAGCTCACAGATTGCTTGGATAATATTGGCCTTAAGTACTTGAATCGTTTCCGGATTGTTGGCATAACACCGGTCCTTCACGGTTCTCCACAAAAAAAAGTTCAAAGAGGTCAAACCACAGCTCCGAAGCGGCCAATTGACATCGCCAAGACGCACAGTGGGGCGAAAGTTATGAAAACATGGCTGAAATTATTTTCAATGCAAATATTAAAATACAAAGGGAACTAAAGACAAATAATGTGTTTTTTAACGTTTATTATACATATTAAAACAAAAAATTTCGTGTATTTAACTTTCCGATTCATTGTCACATGAAAATGAACATGATAGAAAATGGATTCCTTTACGTAAGTTTACGTCTGGGGATTCTAATAAGCTTAAAGAATCTTCTGTTAGTGCTTTACGATTACTTTTTTTCGGTCTCTGCAAGCTGGCAATAACGGGATCTGATGATATTAGCAAAAAATTTAAGATATCTGTGTTTGTGTTTACTCTGGAAAAGATTCTGTGATGAGTTTTATCTATAATTTTTAAAATCTTTATTGCGTGCTTCTTGCGCTTTTTTACTAAACTGGCCAATTGGAAGCAGAATTTTCTCAATTACTTGATGTCTGTGTATTAATATTGTTTGAAATTTGGAGGGCATAGGAGGGAGGGAGGGCATGGAGGGACCATCAAAAAATCGCCTGGCAGTATTCCCATCATTACTACTGCCGAAACCATGCTGTGGCTTATCTACATTTAACCCGATTCTGTCTTTAAAGCTTTGCTGAATTTTTCTTTTGGTTTCTTCTATTATTGTTTTATTTACACCTCGAGCTTGCCATTGTTTTATAGGAAGTTTGTATCCTAAATACAGTACACATTCAAAAAATGATAAAAAAACCAACTACATATTCACAGATCCTTCGGATCATATAGACATGCGTCCCAAGTTTCATGAAATTGTCTCATCTTCTTCCTTTAGTCCTGAGTTCAAGGACAACATACAGATCGACACACAGACATGGCTAGACAGGCTAAGTAGGTAACTCTGATTACGAATATATATACTTTACTATACCGGCAACGCCTTCTCTGGATTTACAAACGTTTGCACTAAGTAAATAAATTGTTCAGATATGGGGCAGTCTCCTTATTAAAAATGAATAACTCAAAATGGCGCAAAATTGCACAAATTTCTTTTGTTGTTGCTATAAGTTAAAAATATGTAGAATATTAAAACCGTTAAACAAGTACCCGGACTATCCCGGAAAGCTACTATTTGCTTAACGATTTATATTTTTTTAAATTAAATTGTAACATCTTTCAGGAACATATAAATAATGATATAACTTTTTTACTATTTTAATTATAAAAATAAATAATATGATAAAAGTGTATTAATGTGATGGTAAAGATGTCTTGATAAATTCAAGCTAGTGGCGTTAACCAAAATGTAAAAAATTCAACTTGAAAACACTTTTAAAATCACTTATATTATTGCCACCTCGAGCATTTCATAGAATATATAAGTTCCAATCCAAATTGCAACTCAGTGCGTGGTCACAGCGCTCGCATTCCAACGCTACTATGTAGTCACCTTCATGCTATGTATATAACAATTGTTCAGTATTGCCTACTGTCATTTTTTAATTTTGGTATTTTCGCCACATTTTATTAGAATGGGCCCCAATGTGAGACGGCTGATAACACGATTTGGGAATTTGGTGCGCAAAATATCGATTGTGGCATGGTGCGCCATTCTCCATGAACCTCCATGTGGTTGTAAAAATTCATGTCTCCAATTTCAGTAAAAAAAAAGTTGGTTAACATGGCTCTGTAACGTCCACCGTTGACCGAAACGTTATTCCTAGCCTCATTTTCGAAGAAAAATGGTGCAATGATGCCACTACTCTACAATCCTCACCAAACTGTCACTCTCTGTGAATGCATCGGATTCTCGACAATAGCGTAGGGGTTCTCCGAGCCCCAGATACGGCAAATTTGTTTGTTAACTTAGCCGCCGAAATGAAAATGCGCCTCGTCAGAAAAGATGATTTTTTTGCCCAAAATCGTTGTCCAATTCGAACTGCTCTATGGCCCAAACTGCGAAGCGATAACGAAGCAGATGGTAGTGTGCCTTCAATTGTTGTGTCAATTGGACCTTGTAAGCGAATAGTCCGAAATCTTTGAGCAGAATTCTCCTCAGGCTAGTGCGTGAAATGTTGAGCTCTTCAGATTGGTGGCGATTTGATGTTCGTTAATTGAGTCTCCCACTTTCGGCTTAAGCACACGGAAATAAGTTTCCAATATTTTACAAAGTTGTTCAAGCATAAAGCGACTCATTTCTTTCCGCGAAGGTATAACTAATACTGGCTTTATGTCAAGATTTCGAGCGGGAAATAGCTGTCAGTGAAATAAAATAACCTATGATTTTAAAAGGAACCACTAGATGGCCCACTCTGTATAGACTTGCCAGTGTATAGCCTGTTCACATCCACATTCTTATATTATTCCTAATAGCTGTCCTGCTTCTTGATAAAACTCTTAATTTAATGCATACCCGAATTCTTGACCTTATTCTAGTTCGATTCCCTTTCCTTATCCTTGTCCCACTTCTTTTCCCAATCTTTGTCCCAAATCTTGTCATAAGTGTGTCCAAATCTTTGTTCTTTTCCCTGTCCTTATGCTTTTCCCAATCTTGTCCTAAACATTGTTAAAGGTGTGTGTGTAAATCCCTGCCCTTATCCTTGTCCAAATCCTTGTTATAGTCCTTTTCCCAATTCTTGTCTCAATTCTTATCCTCCTAGTTCTTGTTTAATTCCATGCTCTTATCTTTTACCAAATCTTTGTCTTACTCCTTGTCTTATTCTTTACCAAAATCCTTTTCCAAATCCTTGCCATCATCCCTTTTCTAATCCTTGTCCTTATTTATATCGACAAATATAATGTGAATTATTTATATTTAGGTTAATATTTTATGATGAACACTTACATCCAATTTTTTTATTTTTAATTTTATTTTTGCTTTTGCTATTGCATTTGGTGTATTAAGATTACTTTAAGGGGCCCTCTGAAAGTCCTAATGTGGCCATTATTTTTTTTTTATTATTTTTGTCATATGCCCGAAAATATCAGCTTTACTGTCGTTCCAGAAAATTTACCGTGGCGTCAATAATCGCTGAATTAAAATTCCATGCAACGTTTTTTCAATGATGTTGCATTTTAACTGCTTTTAACTGCAGTTGCCTCCGTGATGTCGTGGGCCCAAACATTTTTTTTTTTATTTTCGTAATTAGGTCAAAGAACCACTGTTTGGCATCGTAAAATAGAATTTTTCATTTCTCTTATTTTTACTCTGCAACAATTTTGCATTTTGGTTGCATAAGCTCCTACCTCCGATTTCGTTGTTTATTTTTTTAAAATTTTTTTGTAGGAACAAGTTCTTTGGACCCAAGTCCTAAACCTTCATTTCTGTTTTACAGCATTTAACGTACCGCATATACTCATCGAGCTATAATTCCATGCAACGCCGTTGCATAATTGATGTATTTCTGATCGTAAACTGGCTCTTTCTCCGCATTCTCATGACGTCATGAATTTTTTGTTACGAGGGTTAAGGGAGTGTTTTTTTTTGCCGTGGCACATATATATATATAATTCCATGTATGCGTTATAAATTCCATGTAACCAATTTGATTTTCCGTTACTTAGGCAGCTCCCTACTCCTATAATGACGTCTTACATTTTTTTTAAAAATGTGAAAAAAGTCACCTTTACTGTCGTGTCCCTACTTTAGTCATAACATCTATACTTATAAAGTAAAAATTTCATGCAACAGCGAGTCATAATATCCATTAGTTCTCAAAAAACAACAAGATATAATAACCGCACAATTTGTCGACTCATTCAAATATATATTCGAATTGCTTTACAAAACGTTGTCTGTGGGACAAAAAGTGAACTTATGGGAGGGTTTCAGCTATAATGTATTCCTCGTAGAAAACTCCTATACGAGGGATGCTAAATATTTATATTTCTGCTATAACACTTACCATCTGACGTTTCCATTGGAAACTTGATATTGTTGAACATACCCATCTTTAGAAAAAAATTTGCCATTTGAGCGCGATTTATGATTGTTTAAAGTAACTTGAAAAATTCGTCTCGAGCAAAAATTGGAATTGACTCGTGAACATTTTTGTGCGATTATTTTTGATAACTCTCGACGTGGATTATCCAGAAAAAATTTTCCTGTAGATTAAACAACTGTAGATTATCGATGAAATTAATTCTCTAAACGGCGATCCTACAGCACTGTAAAAAACTAGTATAACGTCTAAAATGTGGGCCAACGTTTGCTCCAAAAGGAATTTCGTGAAGATCGTCCGAAATCGGTTGCTGTACCAGAAAACATCGATGCTGTGTGTGAACTGATAACGCAAAATCGGCATGTGACATACCATGAGATTTAGACTTCTTTGGGCATTAGTTTGGCAAGCATCAATATGATATTGCATGATACTTTGGTCGTTAAAAAAATTTGTTCGCGTTGGATCTCACAATCTGGCAAACTATCAAAAAATTCTCGTGTCGCTTGGTAAAGAAAATGTTAAAATAAAAAATACGATCAAGGTGCTTAATAGGCTATGCATAATATTTACACAGGTGACGAATTATATATTTATGCATATAAGCCCGAAACAAAACAGGAATCCACTGTATTAGTCTTAATTCAACAAAATTTGAACGCGTAAGAATCTCATCGAAAGAAATGGTTGGCTGTTTCTTCTGCATTATCGGTCATGTGGAGGCAATGGCGTGAGAATAATGTAGGAATGTAGGACGGTCAATTTTGAATGGTATATGACCACTTGTTTGCCACAAGTCATGAGAGAAATTCGGGAGTCCAGGGAAAGACGACATGTTCGACAGCACGACAATGCGAGCTGTCACACATCTAATCAAACAAAGTGCTTATTGATTAGCCAAAAAATCGATTTGATGGGTCCTTCGCCGTACAGCACTGATTTGGCTCACAACGACTTTTTGTTATTCCCAGAAATAAAAAGAAAAAATTACGTGGCCAACGATTTTCGATACTCAAACAAACGGTTCAAAACGTTTCTTCAGGAGTAACATCAATCGGAGTGAAAAAAGTGCTTTCAAAATTGGTTCAAACGCATGCAAAAGTCTTAGGAGAGAATTTTGAAAAAAATTACGAACAATTTCGATCATAAATATTTGTTTTTTCATAATTAGGCCAGAAATATAAATAGCAATCCTCTAATATCAAATATAAACTTTTGAAGGCTGTTAAAAATTACCTTCTGTGGTAAAAAGAAAACGTGATGGAACTTTTATCAGATCTATTTTGTAATGAACAATCAGAAGAGGTACAAGATATTTTAGTATTTTTGCCTCAGAACAAATTACTTTTTTGGTTTTCCAAAAAAAAAAAAAAAACCGCCAAATTACCGAGCAAATTATAAATTTTTTTTTTTATTTTGATATTTGAACTTATTTTTTATTTGACAGAAATTTTCTTTATTTATGACCATATATGCATTCCTCTATTTCAATTAAATATAAAATTAATATTGTCTTAAGAATGAAATCATCTTAAGCAGAGCTTCTGTAAGCATCGAAACCTAAGCAACTACAATGAAAATTGTCTTGGAAACTGTATAACTCTTGAATACCTTTGCGAGCAAAAAATGTGTCTTTGTTACCTTCATTCATGCTTACCTATCAAAAAAGCTTAGAATTAAAGACTCAATTTCACAACTTGCTGCTCTAGTTTCAAGTCTTATGTCTGTTTGAAAAGCAGAACAAAACAGAGTGAAAACTGAAGACTACGTGACGTTTTTCGGATAGGATTTGCCAAATGTCCTCAACAATGTTGTCAAGTGACCGGATGATGCTAACGTCACTGGCAACAACTTGATTCGTTTCATGCCATGCGTTGTGAACATAAAGATGTTCATGCTAGTTTGTTTTTGTTTTTATATTTTTTTTTTCAGTTGCCAGTACTTATTTTTAGAAATTCAAAATTTAACGCAATCAATATTTTGATAAAATTTCTTTAACTTGTGACTTTTATTTTGTCTGATAAACAAAAGTATCATAAAAAAAAACTTTAATTTGATAAAAGATTATCAAAAACATTAATTTGTCACTTAAGAGGTTTTGCTTACAACTTATAGTTTTTTATTTTTGGCGTGACTTTGGCGAGGTTTCCAAAAAAGTTGAAAGGCATTCTTTCAAAATGAGTTGACGTTGCTTGGAATTATTGCTCGCTGAGTAGAAGTGCCACGGAAAATTTTATTCAGCGACAGCAAAAAACAGTTCTTTGACATTGTAGCAACATTATGTTTCAGCGACATTATTTTTGTAATTTTGTATTTTTGTGCGTAGCTAAAGATTTCGTTTGATATGACGTATTGCAACATTTTTTGGACCATAACATGTTATGGTTATATAGCAAGAAAGCTTAAGCTCTACACAAACATAAAAAATTACAAACATAATGTCGCTGGAACAAAATAAGAAAAAAATGTTATCGTTTGTGGAAAAACGATAACTTTGGCTTTGGAGCAGTGTTAATCAGCTTTGCCCCACAAATACATTCTCATTTTGCTTTAACACAAGCGAGCTTTTAAGCTTTCACTGAAAGAAAATTGCGTGTTATTTTGCAAAAAAAACTTAAGCAAGTTGACTTGCTATTACACAAAGTTTATATTTCAAGTTTATTTATGGAATTCAATAGCTAAGAAAAGAGAAATTGATAAAAGTGAGAAAAAGTATATAAAAAAGATACGGGCATAGAAAAAATAAATAAAGAGAATGTATACGACTAGGTAAAGACAAGTATAAATTTAATGAGATAAATGCAGTCTTCTGATTTCTTTTAATTACTTATTTGAATTAAAAATGACGGTTGAATAAATAAAAGAAAATTATTACAAAGACAAACATGTGTTAAAATAAAGTAAAGTATTGAAAAATTAAATTACTTAATTAAAAAATTATGTGTTAATTGGTGAAAATTAAGTTTTACATAAATTAAAGAAAATTAAATTTTATTCAGTGTAAGAAGACGATCTGATTAAACTGAGTGCATAAGCAGACGAGCAGCATAGATATTGGGTCTAATGCATAAAAATGAGATGTTTCTCAGAGATCATTCGTGTGAGATCAATCTCAAGAAGTGAGCCATAAGAACATTCTCAGTCTCAGTCGCAAAATTTTATGCATAAAAAGGAGATCAAGCTCATGACAAACAACTCAATATAAGTGAGATCGATCTTAAGGCTTCAATTGAGCTTTAGTTTATTTAAAGCAAGCTAAAGCAATTAATCGTTAACATTGCTGCTTAAAATATCAAAAAAATGTCCGAAAGCGAATCTGGAAGTGAACAAAACTGTAGTTTATCAAATAATTAAAATGATAAGATAGCATACTTTCTAATTGATGAGTTAAAAGAAACTCAAATTTTACTACGCAACACCAATTCTATTTTAAAATTCAGGATTAGCCAAAAATCTTAAATATACACTAATTTTTTCAGAATTAGTAAGAGCTCCACCACGCGATTCCAATTGTCCCAAGGAAATGCTCTGCTAACCAATCGATGTTTTCTTTATTGAAACAAAACATAAATTTACTGCTAGATTTTTCAAGATGTCTACGCGGCTTATAAATTTTTTTAGGACTACAATCGCAAAAGTATTCTGCCATCTCAGTTGCTTGAAATAAACTGTGAGATCACTTGATAGGAGACTCAACATTTACCGAGAAAGTTCTCAGACATGTCAGCTTCATCTCATGATTATGCATACCATTTTGAGAACTTTCTCACAAAGAGCTTTCGTTTTAAGAAGTTTTTCAGGCCTTGAGATCCATCTCAATGAGCGAGATCTTTCTAACGAGTAAATAACTTTTTATGCTTACGACAACGAGTAAATGCTCAAAATATCGAGTAAAAAGTAATTTCTCACTTTTATGCATGAGACCCATTGACTACTCGACGGAGAATTTCAAACTGAAGCTTTCGTCGTGCTGTATGTGTGATATATTCGTGATTTTGCTTTTTCATGTTGAAAACTCCGCCAAAAATATCAGATGCATATTTTTTTTTAAAAAAAATAAAAAAAAATAAAATGCTTCGATTATTTTTCCAAAAAAATATATTCCATGTTTGTTTCGGTTTTCAAAACACATTATTTAAAATGATTTAAGACGTAAGTAGTTCCAAACCGACCTTTAAACGATTTCCGCAATATCAGGAATAGATTTCTACATGAGACCATTCGTCATTTTTTTGCAACTCGAATAACATTCGTCGACAGCCACAATTGCACACAAAAATAAATACATGCATACCACTCGAGTTCGTAAACAACGATTGATGCCAAGCATAGGTTGTCAAGATTGCGAATCGATACAAAAGCAGCATTCAGACAATGCAGACATTCGCATGCTTCGCTTAAGACTCGAGTGTCTGCTGCTGCATGAATTTTTCATAAAATAATAAAATTTGTAGGGGAGCCCCCGTAATGAGTGGTCGGAGAGGATAAGTGCCCAAGGGAATAATATTCCTTTTGAAAAAGTAATCGAGCTCGGTCATACATATTAACCCTCTCCGGCCCTCCCTTAAAGTTTTCCCCTGGTCAGGTGCAGGAAATAAATACACAAAAACCATTAAATTTGTATGGGAGCCCCCTAAGGATTGGTCGGAGGGAATAGGTTAAAAAGAAAAAATATTACTTTTGCAAAAGTGATGGGGGTTGTTGATACATATTAACCCTGTCTGGCCCTCCCTTAAAGCCCCCTGTTCAGGTGTAGGGAATAAATATACAAAAACAATTAAATTTGTATGGGAGCCCCCCTAAGGAGTAGTCGAGGGGGATAGATCCCCAGAGGTAAAATGTTTCTTTTATAAAAGTAATGGAGAGTTAATATGTCATACATTTGAACTCTCTTCGACCCTCTCTTAAGGCCCTCCTGTTCAGGTGTAGGGAATAAATATACAAAAAGCATTAAATTTTTATTTGAGCCTCCCAAGGACTGGTCGGAAAGAATAGGTTACTAAGAGAAAAAGCTTACTTTTGCAAAACTAGTGCGGGTTGGTAATACATATTAACCCTCTCCGGCCCTCCCTTAAAGTTTTCCCCTGGTCAGGTGCAGGAAATAAATACACAAAAACCATTAAATTTGTATGGGAGCCCTCCTAAGGAGTAATCGGAGGGGATAGATACCCAAAGGAAAAATGTTTTTTTTATAAAAGTCATGGGGTTCGGTCATACATATTAACCCTTTCGGGTCCTTCCCCGTAGTACGAAAACCTAACGTGACCCGAAAGAACTGAATTCATATTCGGTTACACTAACTTTGATTAAACGAAGTTATCAAACCATACTGGGTTTTTTTTTAATAATTGTTGAACAGTGTATTTAACATTATTTCCTTAGTGCGAATGGGCATAAAACAGTGGTGGTCACTACAAGGCTTCCCATAGTCCGCGGGCAACGTGTGTTGTTGAACTTTTCCACACGAAGTAGCAATCGGCTAGCTGCGTTTCTACATTGAGTAAAAAATGGTTTTTCTGTAGTGCTTTAAATATCAAGGCAGTATGCTTTGAGCGTTCATGTGGTATGGAAGTTGCTCGCTGTTTTAAAGAAAAACGTTTATACATTCTATTCTTCCCTTTAAAGTTTTATTTTTATGTTTTCTATGTTAAAATAGCGAAAATAAACACAAAACTACTAAAAGAAATGATTACATTGAAAATCCAACACTCGACAAGATTTCCTTGCGATCCAACACAAAATGTTGTGTGAGCTTTTAACAACTTCTTGTTTCAGTGTAAAGCTGTGCACTCGGAAAGTTCTCTTTGTTGTTGTTTGAACCGCGCGTTAATCATCACTGGCATAAAAGCATGGATTTTCATTGCTTTTGGCGAATATTGCTCATGTTTTGCTTCGTTGGGTATTCTTGATTCGTAGGCATTCGTAATCGCTAGCACCCGTACTCTATGCCATTCGTTCAACAGCGATTGGTGCATGTATTCGCCATTCAAAACGCCATTTGATTGCACTCAAGCTGTTCTCTGATCAAGAAGTAAAATTTGTTTGCATCTTGAGGTATTTTTTATCCATTACAAATGGAATTTTCAGGAAATAGACGCACACCGAAAAAAGATGAACCCTTATATATAATTGAACTGGTCTAATGTACATATTTGTTTTTTATCAAAAATTCGTATGAGTAGCAAGAAACTGTCAACATTTGTAAGCTTTCCAAGCTTTTGTAGTAAATGTCCGATTTATATTTAAATTAATTTTTTAAAGTATGAACTTTTGAGCTTTTTGAAATAAATTGTTTTGTCTTGGTTATGTTTGTTAATTTTAAATAAATTGTTTCGCCTTGGTTATGTTTGTTAATTTGTAGATGTATGAAAAAAAGTTATGCAAAACTTTTAAAGCTTTTTTTTTTTTTGCTTAACACAAAAGTACAGTGATTTTTTAAATGTTCTAAATAACTTATTTAACAAAAATTTCTCTACTTTTCTCCCCACAGTCATGGCGAGGATTTGATAGTCACACCATTTGCCCAAATTCTGGCCAGTCTTCGTTCAGTGCGCAATAATTTATTAAGTCTGACAAATGTACCGGCATCAAACAAGTAAGTAAAGCTTTTAAAGCATAGCCATCAAGACCAAATTTATTATTATTATTTTCATAAAATTCTTACCACCAAAACTACTATGAAATTTTTTGTGGAATTTTTCAATTTTTTTAAAAATGCACATTATAGTATTGAATGGAGAAATTGTATTTCTCAACCCGATCCAAATGTGAAAAACATATTCAAACTAACTTTCTATAAAGCAAAAATTGCATATGATCGTTCGGATAAATTGTAAAGTTCAAATAAAACTTTTTTAATCTTAAAGTTTCCGAAAAGCGTAAAACCTAAACATAGCCGGAACTATATGCACATTTATAAAAATATCGTGAGATATCAATCATATGCAATTTTAGGCTCAAACAATACGAATTTTCTTCAATTTCCATACTATTTACAATCACACCCTATTAACACCCCCCCCCCCCCCCCCCCCCCCCACACTTCCTTAATGTGTATTTTTGTCCTTGAAGCCATAAAATCTTATAGCTGTTCATAAGTTTATAATTGGTTGATTTTTTTATATCATGTTGTTTTTTTTCTCCTATTTCTCTTTTTTCTCTTCCCCCGCCCGCTCCGAAACGCCATGCCAATGTGTATGTGTGTGTGATAAATTTTCGATATTAACATCTACTACGCTGTGTTCTGCATCTCTAAATGTAAACCGTAACCATCTAAATCAAATGATGAATTTAAAAACAAAAACAAAAAAAATACAAAACAAACAAATTAACAAAAACAACAATTTTGCACAATTATGTTCTTGCTTTTATATTTTCGCCTAATTATTTAATAACTTTTTTAATGAAACAACAAACTCTGTAATGCTTGTTTTTTGTTGTTACTGTTCAAAAAACTTTTGCATCTTCTACACACTATTGCAACTCACTCTTGCTCCTACCTTTATACGTGCCTACTTTTGTGTTAATTCTTAAAATTTTTTAATTTTTAATTTTTATCTTAATGCTTATTAATTATTTTATTACTTGTTGTTTCCTTTTTTTTTAAATCTTTATCACTAAATTTGTCTGTCATTGCATACATTTTTCGCCATTACTGTCATTGTTGTTTTATAATTTGTTATGCTTTTAATGCTGTTATTTTGTTGCGACTTTTTTTTCTTTTCGTTTTTGCTAACATTGCTATGTTTGCCATTGTCATTTTTGTTGTTGTCATTGTTGTTGTTGTTGTTGTCATTGTTGTTGTTGTTGTTATTGTCGTCGTCATCATTTTCATCATTTATGTTTGGGGCAAAATTATTAACCATAAAAGATCCAGGCGACCAACACAATCGTCAGCGGCTGGACGCGCTCAGGCAGCCGGCATTCAATTGGCACAGGGTGATGAGCAATACACACGCCTTGCAACCGATACCATCGAAGAGCTAGATTGGTGCTTAGATCAACTGGAGACTATTCAAACGCACCGCAGTGTTTCGGATATGGCATCGCTGAAGGTGAGCTTTTGATTTAATTACAAGCAATTCTGTAGGAATGAAAGCTTTTTTTAAAACCACAGTTTAGGACCAAATAATTTGGATTTCATGCATTTATTTGTTGGCAAATCCAACAATTATTTGTAGGTGAATGACCCAAATATTTTTTAATTTCAATAAAAGCTTTTTGTCGCCAAAGCTTATTTACCTTTTTAACGTGGCTTGTGTATAATATTAAGCTAATTTTAGTATTCAAAGCTTTTAGATATGTTTAAACTATATAGCTTTAAAACTTTTCAAATTGAAAGTTTTTGGGCCTCAGAGCTTTTTTAAGCTTTTAAATACTCTAGATCATTTAGGGTAATAAAACTTTAATAAAGCTTTTTTTAAATAACTTGTATGTATAAAAGCTTTAATAGGCTTATTTTGAGCTTTAAAGCTAATTTAAATTTTCAGAACTTTAAAAATATTTGAAGCTTTAGGTTTTTAGAGTTCAGAACTTTTTTTGCTTTAAAGCATTTTAGCTTAGAAACTTTTTGAGCTTTAAAGCTTTTTTTATCGAAAAAGCTTTTAAAGTAAGACGGAAAGTTATAGCCTGTTCAAACCGACTTCATTTAACGTGTTATTCGAAAAAAGCTTTTTTTTTAACATCATCGTTCATACTGCCTTATAGCATGTTCAAACCGAGCAGTTAATTATGTTAAATCGAGTTAATGAAGTTAAATCGAAAAACAAGTTCTGAAATGAAGTTTTGATGAAGTTAAATGCGTACAATTGTTGTTGGAAATTTAACGTGTTAAATGATTTAACACGTTTCGAAACTCGTTAAATCACTGGTTTGTGTTCTTGCTAACGCCAGAAAAGCTTTTTTTGCTTTTTAAACGCAGCCAAATCTGACAAGAGCTTTTTATTTTGATGTTTTGAATGTAAACAAATAAATTCTTTGACAAATTTTTCTTAATTCTTTGACGAATTTTTGAATGTATGTGATTTTTTTTTATTTTTTTTATATTTTTCAAAAAACAATTTTTTATTTCTTTCAAAATATAAACAAACAAACTGACATTTTGAAACAAGTTAAGGCAGTTTGAACGATGATGTTAAAAAAAGCTTTTTTTTCGAATAACGTGTTAAATGAAGTCGGTTTGAACATGCTATTAACTTGTTTCAAAATGTCAGTTTATTTGTTTATATTTTGAAAGAAATAAAAAATTGTTTATTCAAAAATATAAAAAAAAATAAAAAAAGTAACAAAAAATTCAAATAAATTCAAAAATTTGTCAAGGAATTAAGAAAAATTTGTCAAAGAATTTATTTGTTTACATTCAAAACATCAAAATAAAAAGCTCCTATCAGATTTGGCTGGGTTTAAAAAGCAAAAAAAAGCTTTTCTGACTTTAGCAAGAACACAAACCAGTTATTTAACGAGTTTCGAAACGTGTTAAATCATTTAACACGTTAAATTTCCAACAACAATTGTACGCATTTAACTTCATCAAAACTTCATTTCAGAACTTGTTTTTCGATTTAACTTCATTAAAGCGATTTAACATAATTAACTGCTCGGTTTGAACATGCTATTATTTCGAAATGCATGTTTTGATTTCAAAACCTCTTTATTTAAAAAAAAAAATTTTATTGTAACAGATAAGAAATCTGTAAAACATTGTTGCCGTAGAGGTTTATGTGTTATTAAGTAAGTAAAAATTCTATAACTTAAAAATTTTTTGTTGTTAGAGTTTGATGCATAAAATGCTTTTCTCTCCTGCTCATTATGTCTCTCTCAAGCCATACATTTTTGTTAGCTGTTTGAAACAGCAAACACGCCAAACATTTCAAAATCGTCGAATTTCTGTGCTCGTTTTTTTTCAAGAATTTTCTGTCAAGAAATAATTTTTAATGCAATTGAATAGCAAACAAAGCATAGCCACTAAACAAACATTTGATCAGAAGAGATTAACAACAAAAAATCTCACCAAACATGTTTGCCTAGTTTAACCACGGCATAAGCGATCAAAATGTTTAATAAAGCTTTACGTTGAATTTGAAGCTTTTAGATGCAAGCTTCTGTATCGGTTTTTTCCCGGTTTTTGCTCGGCTTGTATTAATTTTATGTGAACGACCTTACTTCAAAATCTTAAATTAAAACCGCAAATAAAATCCAGTTATTTAATAATGCGTTGTTAAAGTGAAAGCTTTAAAATGTAAGCGCTTAATGTTAACGGAATTCTAGAAGATTTATGTAGTAACTAATACCAAGCCACGATGACAAATTTAAGTGTATTTAGAAATAAATTTGAAGATTGAGGGCTAAAGAAAGCTTTCAAAAGTTTACAAATACCTAAACTCCTAATGTTGAGTGAATCTGAAGGCCTTGAACTTGATTAAGTAAGCATGGCCTAGCACTCAGTTTTATAATCGTTTGAACATGTCTACAAGTTTTCATTTAAAAGCTCAAAAAAAAATTCTTAAGAAAGCTTGATTTTGGGAAAAAATAAAATAAAATGTTTGCGAATTGGTTGTCCTCGTTAGTCGAGTACGTCGAGTATTTCGAATATGTCGAGTAGTCAAGCTGTACTCGACTGCCACCTCAAGAATCCCGGATTTGAATCCTGGTAAGGCTATGGCCATAAGCTTTAAGCTTTTTACAATTCTTTTATTATGTCAAATCAACTTAAATTGAAAATTTATCAAAAAATGTATCAAAAAATTACTGAACAAATATTTAACTCTCAAGTTAATACAAAAAGTTAACTCTAAAAATTTGGAAAAATGTATTAAATAACTAAATAAATAAAAAATCATTGTGCTTTGTCTCATAATTAAATGAGACAAAGAGCAACTTTTTAATTTAAGAACAGACAATGATTGAATTTAATTTTAATTTTTAAATTAAATTAATTACCTCTAAGTAAAAATTTAAAAGCTTTCAGTCTCAAGAATTCTAAAAATTATTTCATTTTTTTTCATAGACTAATATTTTTCTACATATATTTCCAGTTCAAACGCATGCTTAACAAAGAGCTTTCGCACTTCAGTGAATCCAGCAAATCGGGAAATCAAATTTCTGAATATATTTGTTCAACATTTTTGGGTGAGTAAGCAAAACAAAAAAAAAATAACAACAAACAAAAAAGAACCAAAACTGTTAATTACATTTACATAATACCACTTAAGGTATCCTATCATTATTTCAGCATAACAATAGAATTTGATACAATATCAATTAATTAGCCAACGATACATGCGAAAAGCGCCCTTCCATAAAAAAAAAATTCAGGAAAATGTAATGCATCTGATTAATTTTAAAAGATTTTTTTTTTTTGTATAATTTCCCAGAAAACAGACAAACCAATGAAATAACTCTTTCATAAGAAAAGAATTTCTCCCCCCTATGATACTTTTATGCACGGCATAGGTTGCATATAGAATCCATAGAATCCCCCATAGAATTTTCACGTAAACTTTTCTATATCTTTACATAAACAGAATTAAGCATACGTGCTAGCAAGTTCGTGCAAATAAACAATAGCGTTGCATGTCTAAGAGCTTTTCCTCTGACAAGCACAGCTTTAAGATGCTGTCAAAATTTCCGAACTGAGTGCTGAGCTAAAGGGAAGTAAAAAAGCATTGAATTAAATGCTCGTTTAAGATTTCTCCGAATAATACTCAAATAAAAAAGGGGAAGATTTCAACCGAATTTAAACCTCTGCGCGCAGTGGGAGATCAAAATGTATGAAATGAAAGCTTTACAAAGTTGGATAAAAAACCCAACTGGCAACTACAACAAGTACTGTCATAAAATAGAACACATTTTTGAGAAGATTTTCTAGTTAAGGTTAAAAGTTGCAAAGCTCTTTAAGAGCAAACAGTTACACACCCCTTAACGGTAACTAAGTAGGTACTTTAAAAAGTATTCGAAAAGGCAACACAAAAAAAGTTGGAGCTTTAAATTGAATTGGAATTTTATGTTCGATGACTGAGCACAACAATTGGGGGAGCGATGTGGGTGGGTGGCAGTTAGTTGGTCGATAAGAATTCAAGTTGGTGCAAGGAAAAACGTGGAAGCTAAAAAGTAAATTCAAGCGAAAAACCAATGAATGCCAGCTTAAATTGTTATGAGCCAAGTGGAAAGAAAATGAAAGAAAATTGCAGATAATTTTTTGTTATAGTTTTAAAGGAGTTTTGAAAATATTGGTTAAGCAGACGAGCACATTATTACAAAATTTAAATTCATTTCAATTTTTATTTTTCAGCGTGTACAGTACTTTTGTGATCTTAAAAAAGCTTTGTCAAGAAAACTCTTAAGAATTTTATAAAGTCAAGCATTAAAGCTAATTTAATCTAAGCTTTCAAGCCGTATTTTTTGTGGGTAATATAACTTATCAGGAATTTTGTTTTAATACTCTGTGTTTTTCTTAAGAGTAAACATAACATTTATTTATTTTTATTTATATTGTTTATATATTGTATATTATGAAAAGCCTACTACAGTTCGCAGTCATCGATTTTTTATACACTCTCTTTTTTTTCTCAAAAATATTGACGAACTTTTTTGGCCCATTGGAAGGTTACACTATTTCCAAGAGACAGATATTTTTTTAAATTGTCTAAAGCAAAGGATCAAAATTCTCTCATATTTTTCAAGCTAATAGGCCATAGAAAAATACTTATTTGAGCCTTAAAACTTCTTGGAAATAAGGGAACTTTTTTTTTTTGAGCTTTTAGTAATTATAAAGCAACTGGCAATAAGACTTGTTTGAGCTTTCAAGCTTTTAAACTTTCTGAAATAAAAGCTTTCGTAGTTTTTAAGTTTTCGTTGGTTTCATAGCTTTTAAGGATTTTTTTATTTAAAGCTTTTTGAGCTGTAAACGGTTTTCAATTTTAAGCTTTATGAGCTTCTAAACTTTCAGGTATATTGATTTTTTAAATTTAAAGCTTCATAAGAAAGATTTGTGTAAATGACTTTCTGTTTTCAATTAGAAGCTTAATAAATTTAATTATATTTTTCTTCTTCAAAATAAGGTTTCTTAATTATTTAACTTGCTTGATTTATAAAGCTTCCTGAGATTTTTTGAACTCTTACGAATTTACAAAAAAAAAAAAAAAAATAAAAATAATACACATATTAAAAATATAGTGCTTTTATATATTTTGACCGTTTAAACTATTTTCAGATAATTTCTTTTTGAGCTTACAAGCTATGTTAAATCATTTTAAAAATATTGAACTCTCAACTTTTCTGTTTATAATGTTTATTACCGCATTAAAAGCTTTTAAGCTTTTATGAGCTTAAAAGCTTTCGGGAAGAAATTGTTGAAAAAAAACTTGAGTAATTCTTAAGCTTCGCACATTTTTAAGTCTTTTAAAGTTTTGCAGGTGTTTTCAGCTTAAAAGCTCTAAATTTGCAAAGCTTTTCATTAAATTATCTTAAAATCTATTTCAAAACTATTTTCATAAAGGGTTTTAAAAACTTCAACCTATCAAATTTTTTGGAACTTTAAGAGTTTTTAAGCTTTTTTGATCTTAAAAGCATAAGGAAAAAATTTTTCAACATAGCATACACATTTTGTAGCTAGCTACGCACTTTTAAGGCTTTTCGAATTTTCAACTGTTTTGAACTTTAAAGCTCTAAATATTTGTAGCTCTCGTTGTTAATATTATTATAATAAATTATGCTTTAAGCTCTTCTAAAGGGTGATTTTTTTGAGGTTATGATTTTCATGCATTAGTATTTGACAGATCACGTGGGATTTCAGACATGGTGTCAAAGAGAAAGATGCGCAGTATGCTTTGACATTTCATCATGAATAGACTTACGATCTGCCACAACGTCGAATTTTCAGTGAATGGGCCCTAGAAAAGTTGGCAGAAAATCCGCTTTTTTATCGACAAATTTTGTTCAGCGATGAGGCTCATTTCTGGTTGAATGGCTACGTAAATAAGCAAAATTGCCGCATTTGGAGTGAAGAGCAACCAGAAGCCGTTCAAGAACTGGCCATGCATCCCGAAAAATGCACTGTTTGGTGTGGTTTGTACGCTGGTGGAATCATTGGACCGTATTTTTTCAAAGATGCTGTTGGACGCAACGTTACGGTGAATGGTGATCGCTATCGTTCGATGCTAACAAACATTTTGTTGCCAAAAATGGAAGAACTGAACTTGGTTGACATGTGGTTTCAACAAGATGGCGCTACATGCCACACATCTCGCGATTCTATGGCCATTTTGAGGGAAAACTTCGGAGAACAATTAATCTCAAGAAATGGACCGGTAAGTTGGCCACCAAGATCATGCGATTTGACGCCTTTAGACTATTTTTTGTGGGGCTACGTCAAGTCTAAAGTCTACAGAAATAAGCCAGCAACTATTCCAGCTTTGGAAGACAACATTTCCGAAGAAATTCGGGCTATTCCGGCCGAAATGCTCGAAAAAGTTGCCCAAAATTGGACTTTCCGAATGGACCACCTAAGACGCAGCCGCGGTCAACATTTAAATGAAATTATCTTCAAAAAGTAAATGTCATGGACCAATCTAACGTTTCAAATAAAGAACCGATGAGATTTTGCAAATTTTATGCGTTTTTTTTAAAAAAAAAGTTATCAGGCACTTAAAAAATCACTCTTTATCTGCAAAACCTTATAATGCTTTTAGAGTCTTAAGCGTTATTAGCTTAAAAGCTTTCGGGCAAAATTTTAGAACAATTGTAGAAATCTTCTACAATTTTTTAGCTTTAACTGTTTTCAGTTTAAAAGCTTTAAATTTTTTAACTCTCATATACCGTAGCGAAAATTATTTTAATAATATTGGGCTTTCAACTTTTCAAGCTCTGAAACTTTTTAACGCTCTTAAAGAGTTTTTAAGCTTTTCTTAGCTTAAAAGTTATCGGACAATATTTTTAAACAAAAGCGTACACAACTTTTTGCGTCAACTGTTTGAGCTTAAAGCTCTAAATATATCTATGGCAGTCAGTGTTGCCAGATGGTCCGATATATCGGATTTGTTACGATTTTTAGCATTGAATACGATGATCCGATATTTGGCCAAAATTCCTCAAAATGTTACGATTTTAGGAAAAATAGATCCGACGTCCGATTTCACATATATGTATTTCTTTATATATGAAATAAAAAAATGTTCAAATAAAAAACATGGTGCCAACTTTGAAGCATTATTTTTAATTAAAAATCATTGGTAGCACTTCTTGTCACGAATGTCAAGATAAAGAATTACATTCACTGCATTGCTTTCAAAACTTTTCTTTGTGTTTGAATTATTTACTGTTATATTTGTGCTAAACTGTGTCGTGGATGAAAATAAATCTCTTATTTAGATATGGATAAATTTCTGATTAAAAAGGTAAAAAAACTAGTTAATTATTGTTGCACAATAAATGCACGAGCTTTATAATAATTTCTACTATTCTGTTAAGGTATTAGTAGTTTGTGCCTCAAATTCTGCAGCGCAAATTCTCTAATTTTGTATGTATGTAATGGGTGTTTTTTTTAGGGGTTTGTTTTTCGAATAGAGATAAAACTGGCATTTTGTGGTCAAATCTGGCAACTCTAATGTCATTTATGTTCAGTTTGGTTTGCCATTTCATCATGAAAATTGGACCTGTAGAATTGGCTTTATTCGAGCCAGCCGCGGCGGCCACATGCCCGAAATCATATTTAAACATTAATGGTATAAAATTATTCTTCCAATAAAGCCAAATTGATGGACATTAAAACGATTTTCTTGTGTTTTATTTCAATTCGAAGTTCTATACCTCTAAAAAAAACACCCTTTAATATTACATTGCTTAAGAAATGGATTATGTAGAATATGTAATTTATTTAAATAAATAAACCTTAAATGTTGATCGTACATCTATATTGTATTTTATTTGTCTTTCCTCCGACAAACGCGACGAAAATCCGACGGGCTGAAAGCAAAAGTTACGATGCGAAAATTTTTTTCATGGCAACACTGATGGCAGTGATCATCAAAGCCTATGCCCGCGGGCATTTGAGCCTTTGTGCTTAAAAGCTTTCTGTATACATATTAACTCACGAGCGAGCACTGAACTGCGTCAGTATCTATTGAAATTTCATGCAGAACAGACCTGCGGCACATGCATGCTTGTTAGATTGTTTTTTTGCTGAGCATACACAACTTATGCTACACTCATAAAAATATCAGTTTTTGCTTTTTCTATGGAAAATGTCTCTACTTGAATGGGAGTTGCAATACTTTTTTGCAGAAAATATTTTTTCTGAACCTCAATGTATGATTAAATTAAATCAAAAACGAAAAAAACCTAAAGATATAAAAAAAGCAAAAAAAAAAAGACAGTTTCGTATAGTAAGTACTGACACTTCTAAATAAAAATTGAATTTTAAAAATTTAAATTAAATTATAAAATTATCTTTTACTATTTTAAAGTTTTCTCTTTTTTTGTAACAGTGCATAAAATAGTGAATGTTAATATATTTCTTCGATATGAATTATGTTATTATGAACAGTAGTAAGCATACGTAAATCGCAAAATTTTTTATAAACATTTCCCCCTCACGGCTCTCCCATAGATTTGTAATACACCAGATGAAAATTTTTTCCGGCGCCACTGAATAATCAAACAAGCGAACCATCGTCTTGCATGAAGGCTGGACTGAGACTCAAGTAGTATTTTTTTTTTCAGTGCAAAGCTTTCAATGAGCTTTTATACATAAACAAAGTATGCTTGTATAAAGTTTGATGACCACTGATCTATGGTCATGGAATAATAGCATTGCTCAAAATATCGTAAATACGGGATTTTTTATTTTCCTTACCTCGTCTGTTTCCTGGAAGTTATTGGAACAATCGAACATGAAGCTTGTAGATACATGAATGTCCTTTCATTTTATACAAATACCAGATCGCTTTTTTACCAGGAAACAGAGGAGGTGAGGAACATAAAACATCCCATATTTACGATATTTTTAGTTATGCTGTTATTCCTTGTGACCACAGATTTTTAGCTTTTCAGTCTGTGAAAGCTGTTAATGCTTTAAAAACTTGAACTTTTTATAACTTAAAAGCTTTTGAACGCAATTTTTTAACAAAATTTGCACAATTTTTTAGCTTCAGCTATTTTGAGCTTAAAGGCCTAAATATTTGTAACACCCTCAAGCTAATTAAAAAATGTTTTAACTACGAATATATTCTGCTTTAAGCTTTTCTTTTTTAAGCTTAATAAAAAATTATCAATGACAAAATCTTGCATAATTTTGAAGCTAAGCACTTTTAAGGCAATCGGAATTTTTGACTTGTTTTGAGCTTAAAAGAACTTTGAGCCGAAGTTGGCTTAATGAGCTTTTAATAAAAGCTCTTTTGCATTTTTTGTGTGTGCACACCATTGGGTCGACGTAAATATAAGCTGTATTACGTTTAAAAATATAACAAATTTAAGTATGACTCGGACTAGGCACAATGTTTTTTTTTTTTGTTTTTGTGCAGCTTTCGGATTAAAAGTTTCATCAAGCTTTGGATTATACTTGGAGTTTTTAGACTTAAGTTTTTTTATTTGATTGTTTTAAACACTCCCAAAACTGGCTCTCTGAGATTTTTAAAAAGTTTTGTTCGTTTTTTTTTTCCTTTTACCAGCATTATTTATAATTCAGGACAACAAACTCCTCAATATTAAATCAAGTAAATATTTCGATTTTTAAGACAGTAAATCTTGTGTACATCATCAATAAAAAATCCTTAAAGTGCATAAATCAAAAAAAGTTTAGATAGAATAAAACTTATACAGATTAATGGAAAACTTTGTACCGAACAACTTTTGTTCCAACAAACATTTAAGCTGCTAAGCTTTGCTCTACAAAAAGTCTTGTAGTTTTAAGAAACTTTGATGAACTAGCGGAGATTCAAAAAGCTTACAACATAAATTAATTTTACACGGCTTTAGTTCAAGTCGCGCCTACTAATCCTGTTCAAACTGTGACAGTGTGTTTATTTTTTTTTTCTTTGCTAAGCTCCACCCTAATGTAAATATTTGAATATGTCCACTTTGATGTATACGTATGCTAAATATGCCCAGCGGCAGACTTAATATTAACATCAACAATAAAATGTGTATGTGTGTGTTAACATGTGCATGTCTACCGCGTGTGTGTGCGTATGTGTGTGTTTTTGTAATGCTCACTGTGTGTAACGCACGAATTTCCCTGTCACAACCGTAAGTTGGACCATTCAGAGTTACCACAACACCTTATTATATTATTGCTTTGTCAGAAGCACACATACGCCTACACAAACACTGTGAATTGCATAAATATGGCAACATTTTGATGACAACAAAGCCAAACAGCAGTTGATATTAAAATTATTTTCACAAAATAGGTTGATTTACATTCCAAAAAAAAAAAAAAAATCTTAATTTAGGGTGGGTGGGAAATGTGGGAGAAGGTATAGAACTCAAAAAGAGGTGTTTTTATTACATTTCGAAATGTTTTATCAAAGCAAGTTGATATTAAAAAAAAAAGAACTTGTCTCGTTTACTTGGTATAAACGGTTTTTACACGGTTTAAAAATGTTTAATGTTTAAGGAAATTTACCTACTTTACTAAAGGTAATATTTACACTTTTCAAACAACTTTAAAAGGAAACATAAAAATTAACAGTTTTCTTATATTAGTAAAAAACTAGTAAGAAATGATCTTCGACTGGGCCGAAGTTAAAATACCCCCACGGCCGAACCAAAGTTTTTTTTTTAAAGTCTTAAGCAATCAATAAAATGCTTATCTGTAAAAACGTTTTCGTTATATTTTTAACAGAAAATATTCGCTTTTGTTTTTTGATAAAGTCGCTTTGTATGGGAGGTGGGCGTGGTTTTGACTCAATTTGGTTCAATTTCATACACATAGTAAACGTTATATATCAAAGTTCATATGCAAAATTTCAAGTCCATACATTAATTTTTGTGGATTTTAGAGAAATTTTACCTTTTTGATAAAGTCACTTTGTATGGGAGGTAGGCGTGGTTTTCATCCGATTTGGTTGAATTTCATACTTAGAGTGTATTTTGAATATCAAAACTCATATGCAAAATTGCAAGTTCATATATTCATTTTTGTGGAATTCTAAGAGATTTTACCGTTTTGATAAAGTCACTTTGTATGGGAGGTAGGCGTGGTTTTCATCCGATTTGGCTCATTTACGAACTTAACCTTCATTTTTTAGATAAAAGCTTAAATATTGAATTTCGTTATGATAGCTTTAAAATTACGGCTGTAATCGTGATCACAGGCAGACGGACAGACGGACAGACAGACGGACATGGCTAAATCAACTCGGGTGGTGATGCTGATCAAGAATATATATACTTTTCTATACCTACCACGCCTCTTTATGGGCGTTACAAACGGAGTGACAAAATTAATATACCCCCATTTACGTTTTTTAAACGTGGGGGTATAAAAATTCTTATTTTCATTCAAATATGAAGATTTTTAATAAATTACTGGTATTGAAAATAAATTTAATAAAATTACATTAAATTTTTATTTATTTTTCCACTCAGACAAGCAACAGGAATTCGATTTGCCCTCGCTGCGAGTTGAAGAGAATACCGATCAGGTCGTGGTGCCATATCCGCGATGTCGTTCACCACGTGGTCCACCTATGTCACAAATATCAGGCGTTAAGCGGCCGCTTTCGCACACGAACTCCTTCACCGGTGAACGTTTGCCAACATTCGGCGTGGAAACCCAGCATGAGAATGCGCTCGGTACACAGCTGGGCGAACTGGATATGTGGGGCATTGATATCTTCAAAATAGGCGATCTGAGCAATAGTCGTCCGCTTACCTGCGTGGCGTATACAATATTTCAGGTGAGTGTGTTTAGAAACTTTTAAGATTAAATTTTTAATGTGACTTCATAATTTATATTGAAACAAAATTTGAGCTTCAGACCAAGTATGTTGACAACAAGACAACATTAAGACAACATTAAGGCAACAACCAAGAACAATAAAAATGGCTCTGTATAGAGCAAATGACACAGCAGACTAGACAGACTGGCCGCTACACCAAATCGTCAGTAGTCCTGCATGACTTTTTCACTGTGATCCACTCAAGCTACTTATGTCCTACTTACACTGCCAATATGCGGGCAAAGTTACCCGGAAGTTTATTTTGACAGAGAGAACACTCTTACATTAGTAACTAAGTTCTTATCTACTTATGATGCACCCTGTGTCAAGGTTAGCCTTGACACCGATTAACATGCTCTGACAGCAGTAAACTACTGTGATTGAATTTTCGAAGATGCACATGAGTTAAGGCAATGCCTAAAAGTATGACACGATCAAGGTTAACCTTGACACAGAGTGCATCATAAGTAGATAAGAACTGAGTTACTAATGTAAAAGCGTTCTATCTGTCAGAATAAACTTCCGGGTAACTTTCTCCGCATATTGGCAGTGTAAGTATAACTAAGTAGCTTTAGTGGCTCACAGTCATACAAAAAGTCATACAAGACTACTGATGAGTTGGTGTAGCAGCCAACGGAACAGTCTGTCTAGTCTGCTGTGTGATTTGCTGTTTACAGAGCCGGTGTTGTTGGTCTTGGTTGTTGCCTTCATTGTCTTAATGTTGTATTATTGTCAACATACTTGGCCTTAAGCTCAAATTTGTTTTCAATATTTAAGATTTATATTTTCATATGAATAAATTCAAAGATCACTATTTTTGGTAACATTCCTGAACTGAACCACAATTTTCGAAATAAATTTACTCAATTTGCATTGTTTTGGCCTTTACATACATTCTACATTATAAAATATGAAAACCATACTTTACAGAAGTTATAATAGAATTGTCCGATCTGACCACAAATTGTAACTTGACCGCAAAGTTAAATCCTTTTATTATAAAAGTTCCCCATACAAGGATTGCCTTTTAAGTCTTGCGCCTAGCAATGAATAATCTTTGGCTGATCAGTGAAAATGCTTTTTTTGTTTTTGAAAGTATTCTCCAAGATGATCAATACACCTTTGGATTCATTTGAACCAATTTTCGAATCAATTTTGCCTTTCTGAAGTTGGTATCTCCAAAACTAGGTTTTGAATGCCTGAACGGCCTGTTCGGGCGTAGAAACACTCTTAATACGTATTTTTCTTTTCTTAATATGAGGCAACAAAAAGGAGTCACCGGCTGCTAAGTTGGGACTGTAAGGCTGTAAGATGACCCATCAATTCCACGCTTTGAGTACTCAAAACGTACTCAAAAACTCTTTTGTTTGAGCTGATGTGTGGAAGCTCGAAAACTTTTTTCGATGGTTGGTTTTCTCCAATTCTCCGAAGCCTTCCAGCAAAAAATGGTTGTGTAACATTCACCATTAACAGTTCTCCGTTGCTCAAGTGGTATAGTTGCGACATCGTAGTTGATGCAGACTTTTTTTCATACTTTACGGGGGGTAGATATAATTTTTTTTGTTTTTGTCCGATTATGGGATACCTTCAATGTTCATGCGACATCTCTAGTTAAACACGATTTTCAACTATTTCTTCGTTTGTACCTACAGCTGGATAAGGCAGTACAGTCACCACGTTATACCGCCATTTCGTTGTCGCGCTCTCATCTTCTACAATAGCATTGACAACTGCCCTTAGGCCAAGGAAATGGTTTCGACCTCGGAACTCAAACAGTTTATATTAGACCCAAGAATGATACAAACAAGATTACGCGTTCCGCAAATGAGAGAGAGAGCATGACGTCATCCAGCGCTATTGTCAGAATTTGGAATTATTTTACTTTGGGGCCCAGGCACAAATATTTTTTTCTTCTTCTTATTTTTATAATATTTATATGAACCTCCTTTATCTATTGGTGTTATAAAATTTTGTCGGTGCCGAATAGTTTAGGAGATAAAAATCAATAAAGTTTAAAAATTTTCTATTTTTTCGTTTACGAAAATATCCATCTTTTTATACAGAAGAGTAGTTATTTTTACTTTACTTTTCCGCAATTTATTTTCAGTTTCGTCAATTTGCCTAAGCGATCGCACATTTGCATTCGTTTTTCTTAAGCAGAAGCGCTGCGTGACGTCATGCACTAAATTGAGAAATAGAGCATTAAATAACGGGACTGCGGAACGCGTAATCTTGTTGCTATCATTCTTGTATGAGACCTACATTAATATAATAGAAAATCTAACGTATATAACGTTATAACTTAACACATTGGAAACTACAACATTACGACAGGTCGTTAAAGGAGAAATTTAGTCGTAGCATCGGCTACTTGATTATTTTCAACGCGGCAATAACATGAGGTAACATGCCACTAAATGAAAACAAATCCTGAGAAATTATGTCAATTTCATGTTTACCGGCTCATCAAATAAGAATTTTAACCGAAGACAGCAACATTGTTGCAATGAAGCCATGTCAACATTCTTCTCCATAAGAAACAATGCATGTGAACAAAATTTGAGAAATGTAGTTATGTTGCTGTCTTCGCCAATATGTTCAAGCTCTCAACTTGAGTCTCTCATAACTTATAAAAAGTATTTTTGTGTAACTTACAAGTTATATTTAGTTCAGCCTGTAACACATTGATGACGACAGCAACATAACGATATCTGTCGATATCGATAACATTTCTTATGAAAAAGCAATTCTTCGTCGTTATGTCGCAACGACATGGCGTTTGCCGTCGTTTAATATCTATTTCTAATTTAAAGGTGGTAAGCATGAAATTTCTGGGGTTTGTTAACATTTTGGTGGCATTTTATTTCGAAACTGTCGCATTCAATATGAACAATAACTACATTCTTCGGCCAACAACGTGTCGTCATGTAGTTGTCACTTGCAATGTGTTCGAGCTTCTACGTATCCTTCAATTAAATTAAATATTCACAACAATTTTACCAATTTGTTTTTTTTTTCGATTCCATCTTTAATTTTTATCTTTTTTTGCAAAAATTGTAGCCTTTAAAATTGTAAAATTTTGTTCTTTATCTTTACAGAGTAGAGAATTACTGACCAGTCTTATGATACCACCGAAAACTTTTCTAAATTTTATGACTACTCTGGAGGACCATTACGTTAAAGACAATCCGTTTCACAATTCACTGCATGCGGCGGATGTTGCACAGAGCACGAATGTTTTACTGAACACACCCGCACTGGAGGGCGTATTCACGCCGCTTGAAGTGGGTGGAGCCTTGTTTGCCGCTTGCATACACGATGTTGATCATCCTGGTTTAACAAATCAATTTTTAGTTAATTCAAGTGAGTAGCATTATACTTAAATGTTTTTCTCTTCTCATATTATTTCTCTTCAACTCAAAAAATTATTCTCTTTGAAGTATGAAATTTACCAATTTTCTTTCATTATTAACTAAAATGAATAGTTAAATAAATATTTCTGTTTCTTTTTAATTTTATTCTCTTCTTTAACATTTTTACATTTACATTTTTGTCTTTGCCGTCTCACCCATTAGGTTCCGAATTAGCCTTAATGTATAATGACGAATCTGTTTTGGAAAATCATCATTTAGCTGTTGCCTTTAAATTATTGCAAAATACAGGATGTGATATATTCTGTAATATGCAAAAGTAAGTTTTTTTTTGTCATACTAAAGTGACATTCTAAAATAAAATACTCTTTCTCTCTTTTACCACTCTTTTTGCTCTTTAGAAAACAACGCCAAACATTAAGGAAAATGGTTATTGATATTGTTCTCTCAACCGACATGTCGAAACACATGAGCCTGCTGGCCGACCTTAAAACTATGGTTGAGACCAAAAAGGTTGCCGGCTCGGGCGTTTTACTTTTAGATAATTACACCGATCGCATACAGGTGAGTTATGAAATATTTTACTTTAGCAAAGCGCTCTTCATGATGTTTTGTATTTGTTTAGGTTCTTGAAAATCTTGTCCATTGCGCTGATTTAAGTAATCCCACAAAACCTTTGCCACTCTACAAACGTTGGGTCAGTCTGCTGATGGAGGAGTTCTTTTTGCAAGGTGATAAGGAACGTGAATCGGGCATGGATATCAGTCCGATGTGTGATCGACATAATGCCACAATCGAGAAATCGCAGGTCGGATTTATTGATTATATTGTCCATCCATTGTGGGAGACATGGGCTGATTTGGTGCATCCCGATGCGCAAGATATACTTGATACGCTTGAAGAGAATAGAGACTATTATCAGAGCATGATACCGCCATCGCCGCCGCCATCGCTAGAAGATCAACATTCGGATGAGAAAATACGATTTCAGGTAGGTAGTGACTTGACACTTCACAACTTGTTTTAAGTTTGAGAGAGTTATTGAGAGTATGACTGCAAAAAGCTTTACTTCAAAAACAAAGCTTAAAATTTAAAGGCTTACAAAATTTAAGCTTGATGTGAAAACGATTATACGAACCTGGAGATCCCTGATTCAAATCTCACCAGATAGAAATTCTTTCAAAATAAATTAATTTTCTTAATTAAAATTCTGATCGGCCGTCACTTCACCGACAATTTTGATTTATTCTATGGAATTGTTTCTGTGTAAAAAATATTTTTTTTAAAAAAAAACTTCAATGAATTTAGTTTTAATAAAGAAAAAAGTTATGAAAGCTAAATTTAAGAGCCTGAGTGTTTTTTTTTAATACATTAAAATAATTTCAAAAATTTTTCATTAAATTGGTCAAGAAGCTTAAGTTATTTAGTTTTCTGTATTTACTTTCATTACTTTTTTATGGCAGCTTTTTCAAAAGCTCTTAAAAACTTCGACTGCAAATATTGAAAAGCTGTTATATTTTTATGATAAAATCCTTTTTTTTATGATAAAAGCTTTGGAAAGTTGTAAAGAATTTTTTCCATTTTGTGAAACTTTTTCTACAAGCTCTAAATAAACCTCTTGGTTTTCTTAAAAGGAATTTGTTTAGTTATAATTGCGTTCTAACTTATTTTAAAAGCTGATTTTATAAATTCTAGCTTTTTAACAAAAAACAATGCGGAAGCAAATTTCAAAAAAAAATCATCAAAAATTTTAAAAAAATTTTTAAAATTGTTCAAGAAACTTCAAATCGGTTCACCAATCGGTTTTCTATATTCACTCTCATTACTGTTTTGGTGGAAGTTTTTTTTAAAAGCTCTTAAAAATATTGAAAACAAATATTTAAAGCTTTCTTTCTTAGAACAAAATGCCGTTAGCAATATTTCTACTAAAAGCTTAAAAAGGTTGTTTAAAATTGTTCTCTTTTAGGGAGACTTTTTCTACAAGCTCTAAATAAACGCTTTTTCATAAGCAATTTTTTTTTTTAAAGTAAATTTATTTTATTTTAAATTTATCTAAAATCTAAATAGACCATCAAGCATTTTTTTAAAGTATATTTGATAAATTTTAATAACGAGAGCTTTTGGTCGAAGCTTTTTTCTTAAAGCTCTAATGCTTAAAGCTTTTTAATAATACTTTTAAATGCAATATGAAGTTATATTCAAGTAAGCTTATCATTAAAAACTATTCTAAAAGCTTTAAAAACTAACGAAATACTTGCACAAAAGTAATTTTTTTATATAAAGTAAATGCATCTTTTGAATATTGAATACTTTTCGTGAGCTCTTAAAAAATTGGAAAACTTCTTTATCTATGTAAAAAATTTTTTTGCTTAAAACTGTTTGAAGCTATATGTTCAAAAACTCGCTTTAAAAGAATTGATATTATTGAATTTTTTTTTTCACAAGCTCTAAAAAACTTGCCAAACTTCTTTAAAAATAAAAAAATAAATAAATAACTGGCCAATTTCAGCCCTTGAAAGGACTTTGACCTAGCTTCTTATGATCAATTGTGTTGTGCGTGTTATTAAGTTTGTACACAATTGACCGAGAACCAGACCTACAGGTTTAACGCCGACTCCGAACGGCGATGAACGGAATGTTCTTGTTCTCAAGAAACTTTACATGGCATTTTGATTAGTCTCTGAGGTGTGCCATTATCTGCAGAGAGGTGGCGGCCGTAGAAAAAAATTATTTTAATTCCAATAATTTTCTGTTGCTGCTGGGCTTTGAACCCGGGTCTCCAGGTTCGTTGACATAGAGGCCACGCACTTTAACCAACTACGCCACGGACGCCACAAACCTCTTACCATCCTTTTTTCTTTACCATAAAAAAAGCTTCTTTATAAATAGAACTTTTCAAGGCTCTGTGTTCAGAAACTTGCTTTAAAAACATTGATAACTTTTTTTAAAAGTTTATAAAAAGCAGTTATATTTAAATATTCATAAAGCTGTTATATAAACTTGCATCTGGTATTTTTTTTTAATTTTATCAAAGGATTAAAAATGTTCATATGTTCAAATGTTCAAGCTTAAAGTTGAGACCATCATAGAGCTCACAAATTTGATATCTTTAATAAATAGCTCTTAAATAAAATTTAATTTTAAACTTTTTCTAAAAGCTTTAAGGCAGCTCTGCAAACTTTTTTAAAGCAAATGGTTTTTACACTTTTAATAAAAGCTTTTTGCCTGAAAGCTTTTTTTGAAAATTCTAAACATCTTCAGAAATTTTATAATTTTAAGAATCGTTTCAATTTTTTATTAGAAAATGTTTTTAAAATAAAGCTTTTGCTCTCAATTTTCTTCATTATGGCCGTGTGCTATTCGGAAACTTTTCACTCGTGGTAGGAGAGAATTTACTGAGTTGAATACAATTTCTGTCTGTTGAAATAAAATTGTAATTTTTGCTGTGCCAAAAGGACGATGAAATTTTGACAACTAGAAATGTTGACGTTTTAGATTTTGGAAGTGCATTAGCACAAGAATTTAATTTAATTTGCGAAATTGTTGATATATATTGAAAATTAGGTATTCTGGTTGCTATGCTGTCGGAAACACAAAATATTTAACTTCTTTACGACTCACAAACTCACAAGTGTTTTTTTTTTTCATTTTCGCTTGTGTCAAAAATTCTCTTTCCGATTGTCAAAAATTATACTAGCCCCTGGGGCTACATGAATTTTTGACAATCATATTCACCTCACAAGTGCCAAATATTCTCTTTCAGACTGTCAAAATTTCATCATCCGAGTGAAAAGTTTCCGAATAGCACACGGCCTATATAAATAATGAAAAATGCGCAAATTGGAAAACTCCAAAAATATTGCAAAATTGTATTGAAAAGTCTGTTTATAAAAGTTACTCTTCACATCTTTTTAAAGGAAAGCTTGTTAGCAAAGGACTTGTGTTCAAACTTTTTTCTTTAAATTATGTCTTCGTTTTTAAATAAACCGTTTACTAAAAAACAAATAAAAAGTTTTGAAAATCTCGAAATTTATGCAGCAAATTATACTTAGAAACTTCTATATTTACTATTATTATTATTATTATTGTTATTATTATTATTATTATTATTATTATTATTATTATCATTATTATTATTATTATTATTATTATTATTATTATTATTATTATTATTATTATTATTATTATTGTTATTATTATTATTATTATTATTATTATTATTATTATTATTATTATTATTATTATTATTATTATTATTATTATTATTTAAATTATTTAAAGCTCTATAAATCAATAAAATTCATTTCAACCTAGGTAACACTGGAGGAATCCGATCAGGAGAACTTAGCCGAACAGGAGAATCTAGCCGAACTACAAGAGGACGAATATGAAGGTGATAATCGCACCGATGACGCCGACTCAACGCAAGGTGATAATAAACCGTCGGGGAGTCAAAATCAAACGCAACGCGCTGGAATGTGACGGAGAGTCGTGGGACTCTGCAGAAAACTAACCGAGAAGGCGCAAAATTTTTTACTAATACGTTAGTGAGCAACAACAAAAACAACAACATCATGTAAGATAAGCTATTTCTACAACTACTGCTGCAAAAAATAAAAAATTAAAAAACAAAAATCATCATCAACAACAACAACAGAAACAACTACAATAGAACAACTAAATAAACAAAAACAAACATAAAAATACAGAAAGAAAATCAAAGATAAAAACAATAAAACACAAAATCAACAAAAAAAAATAATTAAAAAGCTACAAAAAAAATATCAAAAAAAAAAAAAAAAAAACAAAAAAATTAGAAATTTAGGTTATTAATGAAAAAAACCAGCAAAACTGCAGCTACAACTGAATATAACTGTTAATTGTCTTAAAACTAATACATAATACACAAGGACGCTCACACACAAACACCGACACAGACAAACTAAAACGAAGTTGTAAGCATTTGCTTCCTACAAAAACAACACAGATTTTATGAAATGACAAAAATTTTCTAAACATTTTAACTAAATTATTTGATTTTAATGTATTTATTCAATTTTTGTTTTTTATTCGAAACAAAGTATAGTAAATGAAAAACTTTTTAGCTGATTTTCTTTAGCTTTAAGCTTTTATATAAAGTACTTTTACTGAATTACAAGCACAAAGTGAAACAAACAAAGCTTAAATTTAACTTTTAACTTTAATTTAACTTTTTTAACGATTTGACAACATTTTTGAAAATGAAAAAAAAATGCTTTTAACCACAAGTACGAAAAAAATTTCAAGTTATTGGAAAATATTTAGCGGACTCAAATTAAATTTTAAATCAAAAAACAAATTTTATATAAAATGTTTTTATAAATCTTTCTACTGATTACTTTATATTAAGTTCAAAACAATAAGTTCATGCATGCTTAGAGGTTTTTTTTAAACTTTTTTATAAATATGTACATTTTTTTCATATATTTAAAAAAAAAATTAACTCAAAATTGTTAACTCTTGATTTGTAAACGATTTTCAGAAACTTTTTAAGAAAATCAAACAACACACACATACTTTCTCAAAAAAACAACATGAATTGATTAGAGAAAAATATTTATTATTTAAAGAAAAATAAAAAAGAACAATAAAAAATTATTCTACACATTAAACTTAATAAATTACAACAAAATATAGTTTATTTCTTTATAAAATTTCAAATTTCTTTAAAAAAAAAAAACAAGAAACACAGACAAACTTACAACAAATACACTGAACATTTAGAAATATTTGAATTTTATTACATTAATAGTTAAGAGAAAAACTAAAGTTGTTGTGAGGCGCCCAAGGGCGCCAATTCAAAAAACCCAAAACATTTTACCTTAAAAAATAAAAAACCAACCCTAAAAATATGCAACAGTAGAGCCACAAAAACGAGACGGCAATAGTATGTTGTAGCAAGAAAAAATATTTGTGAATTTTTAGCCTATTAAATCTAAATATTTACTATTATACACAAAATACAATAAATAACACAAAGAAACTTTTCTCGCATGCGATAGGAACAAAAAAAAAAGTAGCATGCAATAAATTTGTCAATGTTGCTCTTGTACGTGCAAAAGCACCCAGAAAACGAGAAAAAGCAAAATGCAGTTAAATTTTAGCGTAGCTAGTCAACAATAAAATTTAATAATAATAAAAAAATATTAAAAAAAATATTTAAACTAAAAAACTATAATTATTAGGATGATAAAATTTTAAGCAATAACAACAGGAAAACAAAAAATTAATGGATGTTATAGCGTAGATATGTGGATTATATATTTAGAAAAAAAATAATAATTTATTATTGCTGACGCCAAAAACAGCGTTATAAACGGGCAACGCTGATGTCAGATTTTTAAGACTAAAAATAACAAAATTATCTTCACATTAAGACACTTGGAAATTCAGCATTTTTTAGCAAATTATTTGCTTATAAAACGAAAACTTGCTTTTTAGCGAGTAAAGTTCAGTTCTTACAGCAAAAATAAGCCAAAGCTTATGGCAGTTTTTTTTTTCTTAAGCCGCATTTATAGTACGAGCTGAAGCTGAAGCTGCGGGATTGTGCTTGAAGATGGAAGCAGGTTTATTGAGCTGGTAGTGACTGTACAGCGCGCTTGTTGCTTGCAGATGTAACCAGCTTTATTGAGATGCAAAAATACAATATAATGCAAAAAAACAAAAATATCAAAACAGCAACAAAAGCGTTCAAAGGAACTTGAAAACATGTTCCTTTGAACATGAAATGAACGGTTGAAAGTTCAGAATTAAAAATGTCACAGAAATAAAAAAAGAACAACGAAAACAATGAATACAAAGGAGGTAGAAGAAAAAGTTCCGAAAACCATCTAAAAACTCCACCACTACAAAACATAGACAACAAATCTAAACTGTAAGTTGGTTCAAGCTCAAAATAAGCCTGCACTTTAAGCTTTTTCCCATACAATTATGCATGTAGCGTTTTTTAGCAGCGGTTGCCATCTTCAGCGTCAGCACGCACTATAAACGCGGCCTTTAATAACCAATTAAACCAAAAATTTCAGAAATTTTGTGCTAACTTTTGTTGTCTAGCGACATCTTTTAAGAGCTTTTCTTAGCTTTTCACCGCCAACTGACCGAAAGCGCAGTGTTGCCCATGCAAAACTTGTTGTACTCGAATTTAAACAATAAAACTAAAAGAATAAAAAATAAATCTTACTAAACAAAAACTAAAACTTTAAAGAATAAGTAAATTTAAATAAAATCAAAAATATATGGTAGCTAAATGTTAACTGATAAAAAAGCACACACCTTTTAGCTTTTAAGTAAATTGTGAGAAATCTATAAGACGTTTAAAAAAATAATGTTACCAACAAAAAAAAAACAAAAAAAAATTTAAAAAAAAATGAAATTTAAAAAAAAACAAAATAATACTTAAAAAAACACGCAAATCAAGTTGTCAGTGTGCTAAAAATTTAAAGAGAAAAAATATTGCAAGTTTTTGAAAAACTACACCAAAAACTAAGAATGTATATCATTAAAAAAAAATTAACATGTCTCTCCTCACCCTCTACTAAGCTTCCGTTATTATCAGAAGTCTTCGCAAAAAACATTTAACTTTATAAATATTAACTTTTTCTTAAGCAAAAAAAGCCACAAAACATAGCAATAAGTTAACAACATATGAGAGAAAAAACAACAACAATAAGACAATTTTACTTTTAAACTTTAAAATCAATAAATGTATTTTTTTATTTATTTCAAAGAGCAAAATTGTCGAGAAACAATATTTAAACAAGAATGCAAAAGCTTTTTTTTAAATAACCACGGGGTTGTAAATTTTTTTTTGTTTGTTTGAGCCAATTATAAAACAAAAAGATATAGACAATTTCTTTCAATAATTTCTGAATATAATTCATTCTAGAAAAAAGCTCTACAACTTTCAAAATTCTTATTGCAAAAAAGAAGACTTGAAAAGCTCTCAAACACTACTTCACGGGCAAACCTGAAAAGCTTAAGTATCAACAAAGATTTGCTATGCACTGACTTTTGCATAGGGCGGGAACCCTGTATGTTTAAGCATTAAAATAATATTACTTTATCCACAGACATTTAATTATATTTAAAATTTTTGCCAAAAAAAAAAAAACAATTCATTGTTCTTGATGCTATTTAAATGCACTTTTAAACTTAAGAAATTAAAACTTTGTTATACTAACAATTTTTTTTTTAATCCAACAAATATCATGAAGAGTGAAGAAAACTCTAAGAAAACCTTTTAAATTCTTTATCTTAAAAGGATAATTATTCACAAAACTTCCTTCTTAAAAATTATGAGCTTGATGAATAAATTGTAATTGTGCTGGTTAGCTAGTAAGCAATTGCCTACTTTTTATTCATTACGCTCAATATTGATACCAAAACCGTCAGATGAAAATGAGTCTCTCCCGAATTTGCCGCACAAAGCAGCATTTTATATTAAGGGAAGGTTCTAGTAGAAACGTAACGTAATTTTTTTTTTTTGAGCGGACGTAAATCTTTTTTGAAAAAATCTTTTGTGGCATTTATTAACGTATATTTCAAGAAATTATACACTTTTTCGATGAAAACTAATTCAAAATAGCGGCTGAAGGTTTCGCTGATCAAAGCCATGCGCGGTGATAGCCGATGTACGCTGTACACTCTATAGCCCTGCCAAGTGATCTGAAACGAAAAAAACCAAAAAAATTGTCAACCTAGATGAAATTTGGGGCGCCTTGTAGATTTCCGATTTTAATAAAACCCTTTTAAAAAAAAATGGCCGCCTTTGGAAAAAACCCTGTTTTTCCTCCTTTTTCTTTTGCTTTAAGACTAAAAAAAATAATGATAATATTTTTTTTGAAAAACACGATTCCTGGAGGCCCCCTAAATTGATTAAGCTTAAATTTGAGCAAGTCGTTGAAGTGGAATCGTGTACAGCGAAAAAAAAATGTGTTTCGAGAAATAAAATTTATACCTGTTTTTCGGTCGACGCACTCTCTCGTCTAATACGCTATGACTCATGAAATTAATTAGATAGGGAAATATCCTTTTGACTGCATATTTTCAAGATCCTAAAGATGAAAATAAAGCAAAAAACAAAAATTTTTTTGTCGATTTCTACTAGAACCTCCCCTTAAGCCTATGTGAAATCGGCTATTGTGTCTATCAGCTGTTTCCTTCTGACATTTGCATCATCGATGCAATGTTTCTTTCCATATGAAAGGTGCAATATTGATTACCATATGGTGCAATATTGATTTTTACAAATAAAGTACATTAGGTACTTAAATTAGTAAGTAGTCAGATGTGAGTCAGGCTCATTGGCAAGTTCCACTGAACTGAAAATGAAAAAATTTTTAAAAGAAGAACGAAACCATGCTATTTTTTGGTCTCTTATAACAGAGACTAATCTCTGTTCAATACAGATGCAAGGTCTATAAAATATATCGTCTCCGGTCTCTGTACTAGTTTGATGCGAGTAATCGAACAAATAAATATATACACGTTTCTGGTCTGCAAAACAAGTTTTAAATTTGAAGTTGGATTCAAAGCCTGAATAGAATCAAAAATCGTTACGACCGACGCTGCCCTCTGGTCGTCAATAGCAAAGAACACGTCTAGAATGACAGACCGAACAGAATCAAAGCGATTGGCGAGAAGAGAGGATCGCTCAGAACACGTCCAGAATGAAAGCGATTAGCGATTGGCGAACTATTCAGACTGAACTGCCAAAATGCTTTATTTTGTGCATGTGCATACTGAACGTACCCCATCATTAGAAAAAATACGGCAATACTTATCATGTTTGACACCACTCAAAGAGAAAAAATAGAGTAGATTCTAATCTGACCAATGTTTGGCTTTGGACGTGTTCATACATTTTCATGCATTCTATGAGCCCGAACAGAATCAAAGCGGTTGTCGATTGGTGATTCTCTCTTCTCGCCAACCGCTCAGAACACGTCCAGAATGAAAGCGATTGGGGATTGGTGAACTATTCAGACTGAATTGTCAAAATGTTTTTTTTGTGTATGCATAATTGACATGAAGAAAACAGAAACGCAGGCAACAAATGTCAGAAGATAATAAAACTTAAGAAAATAGCACTGAACGTACCCCATCATTAGGAAAAATACGGCAACACTTATCATGTTTGACACCACTCAAAGATAGAATCGTCAGGTCGCCAGAAAAAACAGAATAGATTCTAACCTGGCGAATGTTTGACTTCGCACGTGTTCATACATTTTCATGCATTCTATTGCTTGAAAATATCGCCAGTATAGCGATTGTGACTTACGATTCAGAGTTGCTTTTATTAGGCATTTATTTATTTCATACGGTATTTTTAATTACGTAACTACAATAAAACAGACAAAAAGGAAACGTCAAGACATAATAGGTCTGTTTCCATACTCTATTGTAGTAACTTGCAATGTACTAGAATGTGTTTCCGCACTTTTTCTAGCTCAAAATAGAGAAGAAGAACAAGCATAAAAGCGCTCTCTCGAGCTCGAAAGTAGCTCGAAGTGTCTTGGAAAAATTTCTTCGAGCATTATAAGAACAAGCATCAAGAAGAACAAGCATCAAGAAGAACAAGAAAATGTCAAATTTATATTTTTTGCTTATTTATGCTGTGCGGCGGAAAAGAAATTTACAAATAGTGAAATACAAATTGCAAACAAATATAAATAGATTAATAAAAAATTAATTTGAAAGTTGCTAATTGATAATTGGCGTAAATAAATTTGGTGCTGTTTACGTTTTACCGGCAATCAGCTGTTTTTGTGCTGGAAACTAGCTAGAAGTCGTTTCCGTACTTTTGATACTATTCTCAAATTTAATTTTACGCTCCCAGCTTGAACTTTACTCGACTTTTACTCGACATTGTGTACGGAACACACCTAATAAAAACTAATAAAATGGCTTTGAACATACCTAATTGTTAGCAAAAATATGTCAATGCAAATAGCACTCAGAGAGATTTTGTTGCACAGCGCAACCGACAGCCGCTTTGGTTCTGTTCAGGCTCTAAATGTTCAATATATCGTTGCGGCTGACGACCTGTGATTTCATTCTGGAAGTGTTCATACATTTTCATGCAACAATTTTTGATTCTGTTCGGGCTTTAAGTCTGCTATTTATCGAAGGTGGCTAACGACTGGCGATTTCATTCTGAATGTGTTCATGCATTTTCATGTATTCTATTGCTTTGCGATGTCGTCAATGAAAAGTCAGTGAAAGTTGAGTGTTTCAATCGCGTTCAATGTGTTCACTTCTTGTACTATTTCAATATTTTATCGTTTGATCGATCGTTGATAAATCATACGTGAATGCCAATACACGTTTGACATTTCCTTGTGCTTTCTTGCATCTAACACTCTTTTGCTCCCTGATTTCTGTTAAAAAAAAACTAAAATTAATTCAATCGCTCTGCAATGAGAAATCATTCGAACTTGCTTTCAGTGTTCTTTGACAGTTTCGATTTGAAAGTATAAACAAAACATTTTGATCGGCGATCATCGTGTGTTTGCAGTCTTAGAGACGAAACTGAATGAAAGCGGTGAACGATCGACGATCCTCTCATATCGCTATTTGCTAAAAACACATCAAAAATGCAGCGGTTGTCGAAGTTTCTTAATTCTTTCTAGATTCTTGTCTAAAAAATGAGTTTCTTAACTGAAATAATTTTTCAAAATTTAAATTTCAATAAATATATTTAAATATTATAAATTTTTCACTAGTTTTTAAGAATTGTTGCTTCAACAACAAACATAAACAGAGCTACGCAAAGATGCTTTAAATTTAAGTTTATTTTTAAGTTAAACAACTTAATAATTTTGTACTTTACTCTTGCACTAGAGTAAAACTATTGTTTCAATCTCAACTTGTGCCAGAGAAAATTTTTGAAAAATATTCACACAAAAGTATACAAAACCACGAACAATATTAAAATGATGTGAAATGTAAAATAAATTGCACTGAATCATAAAAGAAATGAGAGCAAGACAAAGCTAAGAACAAAGAATTAAACAAAAACCTCGTTAAGAGATACTTAAGTTGAACACGTGCTTTTATATTTGTTTGGCAGCCATTTTGAATAAATTAAGGGTTGTTTCTGATATTCATGAACATTTTGAACTGTCACATTAGTATTTTACTTGTGAAAAACACAAAATAACAGCAACAACAAATATCATTGTATATAATATACCTATGTAGACTAAAATGTAATTTAAAAAAAAAAAATATCGAACATTAAATGTGAAATCCAAAGAAACAAAATGTTGGCCAAATTCATGAGAGAAAACTTAATAACATATAAATGCATTATAATAATAAAAACTTTACAAAAACAACAATAATAATAATGATAATATTTATTATAAAAAAGAAAGAACTTATTAACTAGACGTAAAATTAAATCATTTGCATACAATTAATAAATATTATAATGATTAGATTAGTTTTAATTATGACAAAAAAAAAACAATTAAACCTGCAAAAACACAAAAAGGTTGACATGCTGGCAACAACAACAACAGCAACAAAAACTTTCGAATTAAATATATTGTTGTTGGGCTGTTGAAAATTTATTGTAATGTATTCTAATATTTGTTAACTTAACTAAACTTAACTTTACGTAATAAAAAAAGAAAAAAAAAACAAAAATACAAAAAACAAAAAAAAACTAAAAAAACACTAGAACTTAACTTTAAGCAATTTATTGAAATAACTAAAGATTTACACAAAAATACAATGCAAAGTTTACAGCATCAAAAACAACAACAACAACAACAACAACAAATATTTAAATAAATTATTTGCAAAGCAGCAAAAAAATTCAAAATAAAACAAAACATCAAGAAACACATACACTTGACCCTACTAGGGAAGAAGCTTTTATGTAAAAGTCTTAAAAGCTGCTGTTAAACAAGGGAAAACAATTTGTTTCTGTTGCATTACATAAAAAATTATTTCAAATCTAAAATACAACAACAACATCGTCATAACATTTTGAAAAAAACCGAATCATTTCTTGTGTTAACAACATTTACAAATGATCAAAAAGTTTTCCCTGACTCTCACACATACACACACACACACACAAAACAAACCCAATCTAGGTGCATGCAAAAAGCTCGCCACAAAACTTTCTGATTTTATTGATATTTATACATGTTACATAAAAACAATAACAAGAATTAACTTTGTTGACTAAATCACAACTAGAACAACAAAAACAACAAAAACTACAGCCTGTATGTTTATATGACATGAAGAAAACATTTAGTAAAAACATGCCATCAAAATTATTATAAAACAACCATACCTACACAAATACATGCACACACTTGTATATGTGTTTGTATATATATATATATATCTATATATATATATATATACACATATATATATACTCGTATATATATGTGTGTGCATATAAATAAATAAATAACTGCTATGTGTAAAAAAAAAACAAAAACAAATTGAAAAAGCAACTGAAAAAACCAAAAGAAACATTATTGTAAATTGTGACGCTGGCGTTACATTCATTATTATTACTATTATTATTATTATTATTATTATTAATATTATTAATATGATGATTATTATAACTAATATTAATATTAAAATTATTAAAAGATTTAGTTTTCGTTTTTACTTTGATCAAATAAACGTACGTACATAAAAATTAGAAGAAAACCAAAACAAAAAAATACAAAAAAAATACAAAAAAAAAACAAAAAAAAAATCAAAATAAAAAAAATACCATTAAAAAATTTACAAACAACAACAAGCATTAGAAGTGGGGTGAAAAAATCAACAAATAAAGTGTGCTAAAATTTAATGAGGCTAAAACAATATCTACACCAAAAAAGTTGAAAATAGGTTGTGCAAGAAAAAAAAATAACAAAAAATTATCAAAAAAAAACTCACAAAACAAAAGAAATGCCCATTGAATTTGTGCAAAGCACTTCTTGTAAGGTAGTCAAGAACAGCTTCAACTATACCAACAACAACAATAAAAGAGTGTGAATTTTTGCAAGCCTATAAACATGAAAAAAACCCTTAAACCTAAAAAACAAACACCACTTAAAGCACACACACTCATACATACTTTTCTGTTTGTTTTCACACACAAACACACTTCAGTGCTTTAGTTTTATGAAATGATGGTAGAAAAAAAAAATATATAAAAAACGAAAAAAAAAAAATCCATGAGGAAGAAAAATCATACACAGAAATTTGAAATAAATCTATATGAGAAAAATTAAAAAAAAATGGTGTTTTTTTATTTTTTCTAAATTATTGCTATTTTATTTAAAAGCAGTAGGGGAGAGGGCTGGGTTGTGAACCATTACTTTTTTTCTTTCCCTAATTGACAGATCGCTAATCTTCCAACTGCTAAATTTGTCTTTTAACATGACTAAATTTTTGCAGACCCAGCAAACATACCCATCGAATGTATTTCTCAAATATCAAACGTTTGATATCGATTTGAGATTGATTTGAGAATGATAGCATTCTCAACAAAAAGGGGACTTCATTCTCAAATTGAGAAATAAGTTTATTCTCAAATTGATATCAAACCTTGAACTCAAACCTATTTCAAATGTGATTTTCAAACTGTTCAGAAAAACATGTATTCTCAAATCAACCTTAAATCGAACTCAAATATTGAATCAAACAATAATTATCGATTTGAAAATGATTTGAGAAAAAACAAATTCTCAAAACTTTCATTGATGTTTGCTGGGGATGTATTCATAGTTGCTTACTAATATTCCCATACAAATTCTCATAACTGAACAGAATATTGCGATATAGCAGTGGATTGGGTTCCAGCTCATTTTCAGCCCATTGAAAAGGCGTTGTTCCGCCGTGAGTATATTAATGACGATTTATAACGTCCCAAACCTAACCAACGTCAAAACAACCGAGAAATGTCAAATCGGCTGCCGCAAAAAACTATTTTAAATGTTGCCAATTTAAATTTATCCGCCTCTAAAAAAGCACTCTTTACTTATTTGAAGACAATTGTTTTTAAGGAGAAACCTTAAGTCACGTGTCGGAGCTGGTTAACAGTTATTTATTTTACCTTGTTTTACCATGAGAAACAAGAATTACTGGCGTTTGCTTATTTTAATATATAATTATACATAGAGGCCGTGTGCTATTCGGAAACTTTTCACTCCGTTGATGAAATTTTGACATTCTAAATGAGAATATTTGGCACATGTGAGGTGAATATATTTGTCAAAAATTCATGTAGCCTCAGGGGCTAGTATAAATTTTGACAATCGGAAAAATAGCAAACGAAACACTTGTGAGTTTGCGAGTCGTAAAGAAGTTCAATTTTATGTGCTTCCAACAGTATAGCAACCAGAAGTAAAAATATTTGCGTAAAATACTGTTAATTTTTCGTATACATTAACAATTTTGCAAATTAGAATAAATTCTTGTGCTAATACACTACCGAAATCTAAAACGTAGAAATTTTGACGTTTTAGATTTCGGTTGTCAAAATGTCATCGTCCTTTTGACAAAGCAAAAATTACAATTTTATTTCAACAGACAGAAATTATATACAACTCAGCAAATTCCTTCCTACCACGAGTGAGAAGTTTCCGAATAGCACACGGCCATGATGTAATTAACAAAGTGGTAGTGATTTTTTCACCACACTCAATTTTGCTTAATCTGTCAAAAAATTGTGACATAAAGAGAGGACCTGTTGGTCCTCTCAAAGTGGTAGTGATTTTTTCACCACACTCAATTTTGCTTAATCTGTCAAAAAATTGTGACATAAAGAGAGGACCTGTTGGTAAGTATTAAACCATTATTTGTTTTGTTTGCTTGCTTGTGGTAGTTCTAGCTAATAAGTAATAAATTACAATTACAAGTTCGGATTTTCATCAAAATAATTGAAAAAACAGTGGAAAAACTAAATCCGAATATGAAAAAAAACTTTAATTGCCTGCAAGTATGGATGAGCTGACCATATAGTTCCAGAATAGCAGTTGTAGCAATAAGTTGAGCCAATTAAAATCTTCGACGAAATCTACGAAAGATATATCACAATCCGTACGAGGTGGTACATAATGCTTCAAGAATCCAGCTTTTTATCTTGAGCTGCCGGAAAAGTAGTTTATTCAATTTGAGGTTAAGTTTGATTTTTGTTGGTTTTTATAGGCTAATAGCTTTGCTTAAGGTATAACGCGAGCCAGCGCAGTCCACGTAGGGGATTGGAACAACGATGTGTTTTACTAGTCGATGTCTACAAGATGAGCCAGCTTCGTGCAATTTATTTGGCACAATGAAATTTTAAAAAATTTAAAAATTTTATAATTAAATCTATTTTTGCATAACGCACAGCGTCTCAGCAATTTTTTATTCTTATCCATGTTTTTTACACGTTTATTAACAAATTAAACTTTCACAATAAGCACAAATACCAAAAAAATTGTTTTGCTATGGTTTTGCTTAAAATATGCAATCAGCTGTTTTTGAGAGATCGAGAGTTCATTTTTATGAGAGAGGTTAAAAATTCACTACCACCCTGTTAATTACACCATGCACACGGCCAGATATAACTAATTTACACGAGAATGTAAACAATAGCCTAGTTCTATAATTTAGTCGTCTACCAACACTAGACCGTGGTGCATACATGATATGAAGGCACACCATTAAGTTTATGCAACGCTGACAACGAGAAATAGTCCGAACACAATGCACACGACGAACAGCAAATGCCAATTGTCACTTTTCATTTACAAGTATTGCTTATGGAACGAATTTTGATGACTTGTCGCTCAACATTGTCGCCCGACGTTGCCGTCGGCTTCAATTTATTTCTAATTTGACAGGCAGCAAAAGTAAGTTAATGCCATTGTTTAATGGTCGCATTCAGCAAACTAAACTGTTGTGAAATTTATGGTAGCGATACCTAAGTGAGAGATGTTTTGTTTGAACTGTATTCAAAGCTGTACGATCTGCATTCATATTCAAAATTTTAAGTACAACTAAATAACGACCTGTGGCGTCCGTGGCGTAGTTGGTTAAAGTGCGTGGCCGCTATGTCGACGAACCTGGAGACACAGGTTCGAACCCCAGCAGCGGCAGAAAATATTTGAATTAAAATAATTTTTCTGTACGGCCGCCACCTCTCTGCAGACAATGGCAAACCTCAGAGAGTAATCAAAATGCCATGTAAAGCTTCTTGAGAACGAGAACATTCCGTTCATAGCCGTTCGGAGTCGGCGTTAAACATGTAGGTCCGGTTCTCGGTCAATTGTGTAAAAAACTTAATAACACGCACAACACAATTGATCATAAGAAGCTAGGTCAAAGTCCTTTCAAGGGCTGAAATGGCCAGTTATTTATTTTTTATTTTTTAAATAACGACCTAAGAATCCATAAATGAATGCAAAATTGATTTATAATAAAAATTCTTAATTCATATTTAATTTCAAACACTTGATTAATTATTCATTTCAATTAATCATTTTTGTTGTTAAGAATAATGAATAATTTTTTTATTCATATGAATGCTATACACTAAGAATGCAATTCACAAAGAATTTCAGAATTTTCAATTATTCTTTTTTTATTCATTATTCATATTTTATTCACTACTCATTCCATTTTCATCATTCATTTTTTATTCGTTATTCAGTTTTCATTCATTATTAATTTTTTATTTATTATTCATTTCTCATTCATTATTCATTTCTTATTTATAACTAATTTCTTATTTATTGTTGATTTTTTATTCATTAATTGATATAAATGAATCGAATAATTAATCAATTTTTTTAAAATTGAATGTAAGAGCTCTGACTGTGTTGTTATTCTAAACGACAACTCGTCGTTCGCAAATTATTGTGTTCTATGTATATGACAAAAATGTTTTTTTGGTAAATCAAGTTTAAAGTATAGTAAAAAACTGAACCGAAAAATCTGCCGCGATTTTCTTACCAATGAAAGTTCAAAGGTTTGTGGTTTTTCTGTCAAAAAAAATGTTTATCCTTGGAAGCGTTTTTTAGAGTAAGATGCGTTTAAAAAAAAATAATTTGTTCTATATGCACTTATTTACGAAACTATTCTTGTTTTATAGCATATAGAACAAAATGTAATATGTATTGGAGAAATGAAAAGCAATGTGATTTCACTCAATAAATACTTTATTTCATATATTATAATATTAACTTAATTTTAAAATTAATCTTATACACATGTTCTTATGAATCCACTTTAATCAATACCTGTTAATTTCTTAAAAGGTAAGTTTCGACTAGGGCTATGACTTTTATTCGAAGTTTTTGAAATTTGAAGTATTCGAAGCTTCGAAGTTCGAAGCTTCGTTTCAAAACTCCGAAGAGGAAAAAAAATTCGGATTTACGAAGCTTCGAAGCTTGACTATTCGTTCAACATAATAGGCAGTAAAAAAATTCGAAGCTTCGAAGTTTTTACTCAAAAATATTTCATAAATTTTTTGTGCGTGTGATACACTTCGATATAAGAAAAAAACATGAGATTCTGGGTGTGGAGCTATTATGCTAAAAGTTCTGATGCTCAATCAGCGATTTGCAATGTATGCGAGCGAGTATTGCAGTCGCATGGATCTACGAGTTCACTTCGTGCGCACCTAAAGATGCATTCAATTTTTCCAGAAGAACTACAAAGAAAACGCCAGCATGAAGAAAGGTAAGTTCACGGTGGGATGCTGTAAGGCCAAAGGTTCTAAGGCCATATTGCCTTTATAATATTATTGTAATGATGAAAAATCAAAAACAATGTTTCATTTGTAGAAAGTCATTTTTGGCTTTATAACCGTACCGCTAATTATTTTTTTAGTTTTTCAGGTGAAAGCCAAAATTTGGCATTATTACTTTTGGCCTTATAGTATCTCTCCTATGTTAATATGTAGAATAGTGAAGAAATAATGATTATTGGGCAATGGGCGTAGCACGGAACATACATTTCAAATTTTTGATGGCAAATAGCTTTGGAACTAAATGTCGTGAGTGTATTATTGAGTGATGTCCTTCTACTAGAAAACTGGGACGGCAATTTAAGAGGCTCCGCTCATACAAGCTACATTTTTAAGATGGAATAGCTTTGGAAGTAGAAGGAAACTGAATCTCAGAATGGAGCTTTTATTTGGTGATCTTGCCTGTAGTAAAGCGTTTTATAGAAACCGTATCTTAGTACAGGGTTAAGTACATTTCAGAGAGCTTACGTTTATAAAACGCGTTCAATGTCGCATTAAAAATTGACTGAAACAAGTAGTAGAATTTTTTTCTGCATCTATGAATTACCCATTCAGAAAGCAATCAAAAATTGTTTGTCAAATTAAAATAAATAAATATGTAGTAACACAATATGTATTTCAAACTGGGTAGCATTCGAATACTCGAAGAATTGAGTTCTTCGAAGTTTTTCCTATTCGAATAGTAACATTTGAAGCTTCGCCTTAAAAACTTCGAAGTTCCGAAGTTTGCTTCGAATATTCGAATACTTCGAAGCTTCGAAAAACCCGAACATGAACAGCCCTAGTTTCGACTACAAAATCAAGTAAAGAATTAACCAAATTATTTGACTTCGATTCCACGAAGTTCATGCTTGATTTACGGAGATTTTTTAATTGAAGCAAGTTTGTTAAAAAAACGAAGACAAAAAGTTGTACCTATATTTTAAATTGTATTAAACAAATTATTATGGGTATTCACGGGTTGATGCGAAACACAGTTGCGACGATGCGAAAATGCAAGATTGCGAATTTTTGCTTCATTCCAACAACAAACACATTAAAAGCAATTTTGGGACTCTTCTTGAATTACGCACTGCTCAAACCTATTGCGAAAGCGCACAAACAGTGATGCGAAACAGATGATTCATGTTATGGGTGTTTTCACGCATAGTTGCCATCTGGGTAAAACTTAAAAAAGGCTAAGTTTGTACGTTGATTTAAATAAGTTTTTTTATTTTGAAATAAGGTGGCAATATATTTCTTTCCGCTATCGTAAAGTTACAATATTGATGTTCAAGCGTTAGGGCGAAAAATATGTTGCATTTTCGCATTCATGCAATTGGCATCAACCCGTGAATACACCTATTGTAGTATGCCACTGCATCAAGTGATATAAAATTGTATAAACTTTTCACATCATTTACTTTCTCCAATTATATCTTCTTATCTATTGCTTATCCATTCTTATTCTTAGTATTAAGCTTTTTTTAAACGTTGTTGTAAAATTTAACTTCTAACCTTATGTTATTTATGATGGGTATTTTCTTTTCGTTTTTGTTTCATTTTATTTACCAACTTCAATCTAAAGCGGGATTTTTTCTTTTTTGTTTCATTTCATTTGCCAAGTGCAATGTGAAGCTAAGAAAAAAACCAGAAAAAAAACAAAAAAAAAAGCAAAATACAAAGACCTCCAAATAATAACTTTAATAACTTTATTTAGACTTGCATATAGAACAAAATAAAAAAATATTTTTTTTACTTAGTATTTTTGCTTCGTTTTTGTTCTATATGCACGATTTTTTGCATATAGAACACAAAAGGTTACGAAGCTTGTCACAACAGTGTTGTATAGCACAAAGTCGATATCTCATATTTCGAAAACTATAAAAGATAAAAGCAAACTGATGACACAGATCGATAGATCTCGAAAAATTTGCCTATATTCCAGTCTTATCTCAATTTTTTCAATTTTGTGATATAGAACACAATAATTTACGAACGACGAACTGTTAAGTCGGCTGAATGCTGCCATTGTTTTTTGTGTACTATTGTTTGGCTGTTGAAGTTTGCTGCTGTCACGTTTATTATAATCAAGTCTCTCAACATATCTCTACAGCGACAAAGTGGAGACATGCTGCTCATCGCTAAACTCGAGCATTGTGTTCGGGCTATAAGTCTTATAGCCCGAACACAATACGCGCGACGACCGGCAAGCGCCAATTGTCACTTTTTTTTACATGTATTTCTTATGGGACATATTTTGGAGACTTGTAGCTCAACATTGTCGCGCGACATTGCCGTCGGCTTAAATTCAATTTTAATTTGACAGGCAGCAAAAGCAAGTTTCCGCCATTGTTTACATTGGTTATTACTGGTCACATGCAGCAAACTAAACTGTTGTGAAATTTATGGTAGCGATGGTAGTGAGGGATGTTTTGTTTGAACTTTATTCAGAGTTGTTAAGTCTGCATTCATATTCAGAATAAGTACATCTGAATATCGACATAAAAATCCATAAATTAATGCAAAATTGATTTATAAATAAAACTTTAATTCACATTTAATTTTAAAAGCTTGATTAATTATTCATTTCAATAAATAATTTTTGTTGTCAATTTTTAAATTTTTTATTCATATGAAAACTATACACAAAGAATGCAATTCACAAAGAATTTTAGAATTTGCAATTGTTTCTTAATATAATTATATTTTAATCTTTATTAATTTTTTTTATTCATTGTTCATTTGTTATTCATTATTCATTTGTTATTCATTACTAATTTCTTAGTTATTATTGATTTTTTATTCATTAATTGATATAAATTTAACGAATAATTAATAAATTTTTTAAATTTGAATGTGAAATAACATTTTTGTTTATAAATGAATTTTGCATTCATTGAATAGATTCTTATTTCGTTATTCACTCATTCAACTTTTTGAAAATAAAATGAAATTGAATGGATTTCTTTTTCAGCTCTTTTCTTTTGTGTTGTTATTCTAAACGTCAACTGTTGAGTCGGCTGAAAACAGCCATTGTTTTTTGTGTACTATACATGCTGCTGAAGTTTGCTGGTGTCGCGTGTATTATAATCAAGTCGCTCAACATTTCTCTACAACGACAGATTGGAGACGTGTTGCTCGCCGTTCGTCGCGCGTATTGTGTTCGGGCTATTATCCTCGGGTTGTGTTGTTTAAACCGAGGCTGCTGCTTATGGGTTGTAGCCACGCGTCCTCTGGATTAATTGCCAGACGACACGTGTTTCGTTTTCCAACACAGCAACAACTAGGTATCTCTATTATGAACTTTATTTAATCTGAAGTGAGATAAAAGAGGCAAGTCAATGATTGATACCGGCATTTTAACCCTAGATCTCATAAGCGCTCTACCGCATATAATTCTAAATAAATAATCCTATGACATGTGTTAAATACTACTACAGTAGAACAACTAACAAGAGGAGCCACAAATCCTGTTGGCTTGTCTTGATACGTACCCAAAAAATTGTATCATCCAGACAAAGATGCATTGACAAATTATAGTAAAATTTTTAACAAAGTTAGAGACTACTTATCAAAGTATCACCTTAGACAGAAAAAAATATTATCACAGAACCGTTCATCCCATCAATAGAGGGATTTTTCCCTCTAGGTTTTTCGAAAACCTCTATACCTAATTCTATAAAAAAGCCAAAAGTTCTTACCGTTAAAAAAAAATATTGCTAGTGGTTTTCAAACACTTTAGAATCATTCCTCTGCCCATTGAAAAGAAGATAAAAGCATCAAAATCTTGCCTTTGGAACAAGATGCTGGAATAAAAGCTGAATTTTTAACATTTTCAAGATCATTGTTATTTATATTACATTTTTCTAATTAATTAGATTGAATATATATATTAGTTTTTCTAAATTTTATTCAGAAACTATCATACTTTGAAAGATCATAAAAAAAAAGTTAATTCTAATAATCTTTACATCAATCTCTAGTTCCATTCTGTGAATCTAGTAAATATTTAAGTATAAAGTTTTAATTTATTGAGTTTATTTTTTTTTTAACTTATGTCTAGCTTATTTTAAAAAACTATTAACATAAAAATATAAAAAAGTATTTACAGTTAGTTTCCGTCCTAATAATAAGCTTACAGTTGAGATATTTACAGAAAATCCTTAGTAACAAATTTTTTTTTTTTTGTTTTTGTTCAAGTCTGATAGTTAAATGATAACTTTCAAGTTGTAGATATAAAATGGCGATCACATTAACATATAAATATAAAAATATGCTCTATAAGGAATAAAAAATTTTTTGCTCAAATCAGGTTGATGAAAATTCAATCGCCAGACTAGATAACAACTGGATATGATGAAAAATTTCACTATTAAATTTAAAAGCTTTTCGATAAGAACAGTTTTATTTGCAACAAAAAGCTCTTGAAGCCGGCTGTACTTTTATTATAGACGCAAGTTCTCTTCAATTTGTATGCGTTCTTTTTCATCCATATTAAACACGCTTAAGAGATCACAGCCGAAATTTTGTAAGATGAAAGAGAGAGCTTTAAATGAGAGAAAGAGAGCTGTCTTATGTTCTACTTTCCGACCATGACACCAGCAGCAGCTACAACATGTCTGTTCAAAAATTGATCACTCCCCAAACTTGTTTTTCATTCCGGACCAATGTGTTGGCTTTTAATTCCTTACATCTGACTTAGCTTGCTCATTTTTCGTCGTTCTTAATCTCTGTTCTGACGTTAAATGCAATTCCCTCGCTTTAGGTGGGCGATAGGTGGGCAATTCTATAAAAACAGGTTCGTAACTGGGATCTTCGGGCTGTAGAGCACGTGATTCTGCGAGCTGCACATTAGTATAGTAGGTGACATCATTATTAGAGCGACGCTCAGCCAGTTTCTGCTGGCTCTGCGCACGTAGCAATTGGAAGATATTTCGCTGATCCTGCATTTCAACACCTGCAAGTTGGGCATAAGGCTTTGTTGGTGTAACCTTTTCTGTTGGTTGTGGCAGATTTGCTCGTGCTTGTTGCGACTCATTCAGAAACGCTGCCTGCTCAAATCGCGGTATATAACGCGGTTTGCGCGGCTCTTCTTTTTGCTCCTCGTTAGGTCCTGCATTAAAACCAAAGAATTTTGGAGCTTGTATCGAGATAAGTGGAAGCAAAGTTTCGCGAGCATATCGTTCAGCACGTTGGAGTAGATCGCCGAGTCGAAATGGAAATAGTTGCACTGTTATGTGCATTGGTTCATTAGGATTCTCAGAGTTGGACTTTGACTTTTCAATAGAGACAACTTGACGCAGCAGCTCTGGCAGCTTAATCGCTTTACTGGCGGTAGGTGGTGTTTCCGTAAGAATCATCTCTTTGGCCTTCTTTTGACGTGGTGTTGTTGCTTTGAGTACGGGCTCAACTATTTCCGTAGTGCTGCCAAACTCCTGCAAGTTGCGACCACGGTTAACAGCCAATCGACGATCAGATAGCACTGGTTCGAAAATCTCGACCGGTTCCACAGCTAGACTTCGGCTCGTTTCGCCCGCCTCTTTTTCCAAAGAATTTCCTTCGAGTATTGGTTGCCAAGGCAAGTCATCAGTCGTCACATTTAGTGGATAAGTTGTATTTTTTGACAGCTTGAAACTGACGCCTAGGTTGAATATGTCCTTGCGTTGCTTGGCGCTCTCCACGCCATCAGCGTCAGCATCGGGGAAGTCAATGGTCTCCTGACCACTGGAATCGGGTATATCCGTGGAAGGGGCAGTTGTTAAAATTCCGTACTCATCTTGGTTGTCAAGCTCGCAGTCGCCAGACAGCAGCTTCATACGTATCGGATTTCCGGATGTGAGCTTTGTTGAGGGCTTGCATAGAGAATGACTGCGACCAAAGCTATCGGTGAGCACCACCTTGTCAATGTCCCAATGCTGCAAGCCCTTTGACAACCAGCCACTGTATGACTTGTAATTCAAGCTCAATGTTGTCGGAAAACCAAGCGCCGGATGTGGTACAATTATTTTAGAAACAATGTCACCAGCGAAGAACTCTGAGTCATCCTTTCTAGAATTTTAAAAGAAACCTTTTTACTTAACAAAAACTACACATAAAAGTTTCATTAAAACCTACTCGGATATTTTGAAAGTTTCGTTTAAGCCACCCTCTCCTTCCAGAGTAGCTTCCAGGCGGCCGATAGTTCGCAAAGGTAAATCATTAAATGAGTTGAAGATTTGCAGCTGAAACTGATGGGCACAAAAAGGTTCCTCTTCACGTGTTAGCAAGTATAGCTGACCCCGACCCGTTGAGCGATCGGCATAGTAGCCCATATTTCCACAACGTGGTACACCCTCTGCCAAATCCTGATCATCCTGCGCGCAGGGAAAACACTTACCTTTCAAATAGTCATCATAGTTCGCACAGGGAAAAGCTGGAAACATGCAGCGTGGTGCCACAGAATCGATGAAAAACTTATAGGCACGTCTGTGATTGCAGAGCGACCGACCTTCTTCCTCCTCGGCCGTTTGGGCAGCTATTGTGATAAAACAATATAAGTGAACTCATTAATTAACTCCTTCACAAAACTTACACCAGATAAAATCCGTTACCGCTCCTACAAATAAGTTGGAACAACCTGTTTGAACGCGCCCACCATTCGGATAGTAGTCTACATCGCCCATAGGCTGCCAAGAGCCCAAGCCTCCAAGTATAAGATTTTCTCCATTCGAATGAATGACATCGACAAATTCTGCATCGGTGCTATCGAGCCGCACCTTGGGATGTTGTGCCTCAAAGAGTGGTCCTGCCGGATCGAGTCCAGTTATTCTTGCTAGCCCTGGTAGTTCAGCACCAGCAAATCCGGAAACGTGGGCACCCAAGCTAAAGCCAATCAAGTGGGTTCTAGTTAAATTTAAGCCCTTATGTTCCTTAAGGTTATTCAATAGCATTGCTAGCTGTTTTCCAACCAGACGGGTATTCGTGGCAGCGCGTACATAGTTCGGAAAGGTTGCGCCATTCTCCCAATCCACACAGATCACGATACAGTCTTCCTGGAAGATTAAGAAAGTTAGAGTGAAAATTGGAAAATAAAAGAAATCTGGGAGATCTTAAGGAGTTCATCGATAGTTTTGAAATAAATGTGGATATATATACTTGGAAATATATACTCAGGAATTATAAAGCATTCATGATATTTAGTATTTACGGGAAACCTGACCGGATACTTCTGATATATGAACCTGAGGAAACTAGGTTAAGTGAGGTTATATTCAGATACTGAATAAAGGCGTGAACATTTTTTAAAAGATTGACATGCTCATTAGATGAGTAGGTAGCGCATTTGACAGCCACCCCAGGAGTCCCGGAATCGAATCTCAGCCAGGTCATGGTCTACATTTCTTTCCTCATTTCTAATCAACTGAAATTGAAAATTCTTACAACATTTTTCACATGTTTCACTTTCTTTACCACTAATCAATGACCCCATTCCAAACCAAGGCAGAATAGATTTAATAGGTATCCTTGATTCAAAGCTAAACAAATCAATCAAGTTCCAACTTTATATGCAATATTGTAAAAATCAGTAATGAACTTACCACAGCCATCAACGCTGTTTTCATTTCATAGATCCAAACGTGTGGACAGGCTGAACCAAAACCATGCACAATAACGCGTACTGACAATTCATCAAAACCCTCCAGATCATCAATAGTAAAGGAGGGTCTTTTATATGTCGATTTCTTGGTAGTCGTTGTTGTCGTTGTCGTTGTGGTTGTCGTTGGAGCTTCTGTGATTGTCGCATCGTCTAATTTGGTGCTACGTTTTGACGGCTGAGGCTCGTTCTTCTTAAAAGCAGCTGTCATATTCAAAAACGGTAGCTCCATAAGAGGTCGATCACTCCTAAGAAAAATCAAAAGGCATAATAAAAAACAGAAACAAATCTGTGATGGTAGTAACTAACCTATTTTTTGTAGAATAGAAGTAAAACTTTGTATTTATATCCTCCGGTGCTGAGGGCAACATTTCCAGGTAGGCAAAGGGACCGGAATCATCAAAACAACCAAGTTCATCATAGCAGACACGCTTTACGGCACGTTTGGCTCTGAAAGAGAGTGGAAGAGAAAAATGTTAATAACAGTCAGATAACATTAACTGTTAACATTAACAGGAAGTTAATGCTGAAAAATTACCTGGGATGTTTATTTTTGGAACGCTGGAAATCATACTCCTGAATAGATTCACGTACCGCACGCACTAAATATGTGCCATTTGTATAGCCATTGGTCATTTTCTGGGAAACTGTTAGGTCGGAGTGTTTTGATTGTTGTGTTAATGGGCTCTCTTCTGCAACTAGACATTAGAGGAGAGATACAACTATTCATTAATATTCTTTTAACAAGGTATAAACTTAAATACTTAAAAAGGTTGGGCTCTATTATAAAAGGTTTTGGCAACTTATTTTAAAATCGATTGCTAAACTGACTTTAGAAAAAAAGAAAAACTCTCTTAAGAGGACAGTTCGAAAATCTGCTAGTCAAGTCCAATGAAGAGCAAGTTATTTTAAGAGATAAAATGCAAAACTGACTTAAATTCTCTTAAGAGGACAGTTCGAAAATTTGTTAGTCAAGTTCAAGAATGATAGAAATGAGATTACGCGTTTCGCAAATGAGAGAGAGAGCACATGACGTCACAAGCGTTATTGATAGACTTTGGATTAATTTTACTCCCACACCCACGCCTATATATTTTTTTTTTCTTATTTTTATAATATTTATATGGACCTCCTTAACCTATTGGTACAATAAAATTTTGTCAGTCTCGAATAGTTTAGGAGATAAAAATCTTGAAAATTTAAAAAATTCATATTTTTCGTATACGAAAATATTCATATTTTTATACAGAAGAGTAGATATTTTTACTTTACTTTTTCGAAAGAATTTATTTTCAATTTCGTCAATTTGCCTAAGAGATCGAACATTTGCATACGTTTTTGTCAAGCAAAAGTACTGTGTGACGTCATGCACTTAGTTGAGAAAGAGAGCATTAAATAACGGGACTGCGGAACGCGTAATCTTCTTTCTATCATTCTTGAGTCAAGCTATATTAGTCAAAAGCAAGTTATTTTGGGAGATAAAACAAAAATGAATGTCGTGGTGGCTAAATAATATTTTGACCCCCACAATTGTCTCTTAAAATACTCAAGGAATACTGCCTACAGCGGAAATTTCCTTTCGAAAAAGTTTCAACATAAATTGAAACTCTAACTTTTCAAGAACCAGTTAAAAAATCTGACAGTCGAGTCCAATGAAGCGCAAGTTATTTTGAGAGATAAATCAAAAATTAATGTCGAGGTGACTAGACAATATTTTGACCCGAAGATATTGAATCTGAAAATACTCGAGGAATTTACGGACTACAACGGAAATTTCATTTCGAAAAAGAACCCGAAGTGTGACATTTACAACATTTTTGTTCGCATGAGATAATATTTAGAACTACTAAAGGGTCGTTCATAATTTACGTTACCAATTTAGAGGGGTGGAGGGGTTTTAAAATGTACTACGATAAGTAACGATAGGGGGGAGGGGTCTCATATATAGTAAAGTGACCAAAAATAAAAAAACTTAAAAAAATTGAAACCTTGAAATCAGTTCAAGATCGTGTCCTATCTGCGGCTTGTATTTCACTTCAAAAACATCTATGAATTCTTATAAGTGATTTTTTTTAATTTAAAATAAATCGGAATAAAAAGTACTATTTAAATATATTAATTTTAAGAAAGCATATTCATAAAAACACTGAACTTGGTGCTGCACGGGAGCAGCCACTACGGGTACTCTCTCAATGTCCAGGCAAATTTATTTGCATAAGAAATGAGGAAACGCCTAAATGGGTCGACGTGGAATTCGATGAAGAATTTTATTTTGGAGAATCCCCAAAGTTTCCAGCTTCTTCAACTCTAGTATTGAAGATGGAATTGTTTTTATCGATGAAAATAATTGAGTTTTAAAAATTTTTCTTAAATTTATTTAGTCATGATAGCACTCATACTAAGAGTGAAGATAATTATATTTTTTAAATATATTTTCAAATATTTTTTAATCAATTCATTTTTTTATTTCAGTGGAGTTTACTCCTCCATTTATAAGGAGTGGGGAAGGGTTTTGAAATTAACAACGAGGAGTAGCGTAGTGGGAGGGGGGAGGGGGGATAAAAAAAGTTGAAAATCGGTCACGTATATATGAACAACTCCTAAGTGATGAGCACATATTTCCGCATATCTAAGGCTGTATTGTTGGAATGAGAATTATTTTTCTATACCTTAAATAGTTATTTTAATCGTTATATCTTCTTCTTAAGAATATTTCAGGAAATTTTCATTCACTTTTTGCACATTATTATCATTAAATTGACACTTTGTGTACCCATTGAATATACACAGATACATTTACGTACATTTTTATGGCACATTTACCGCCAGCCGAGCAAAACACTTTAATTAATCATTAAGTTAAAAATGCGGTGGAATTTTTTATAAGATATTTAAACGAATAACTCAAGCAATTATTAAAAAACAAAAAAAAATAAAAAAAAATTAAACATTATGCCATTAAATAAAGTGATTTCCTGTCATTTTATGAGCTAGTTATATTAAGAAATGAGGTAAGTTTCGAAATGTGTACTTTCGTTCTTTTAAAACAAGTGTGTTAATGAGCAATTGTTATTCCATTCTCGATATGTGAAATGCGTTTGAAATACAGATTTGAAGCAGTGCATTTTTGTGAAATAGCTGTTGACTTGAAAATATAAGATTCACTTCATCGTCTTAAGTGGCAACAAATTTAATAAGCCATAAATTACGGTAGTTTTTCAAAAGTATTTCCTTATTTTGTGTTCATACCGGGACCGCACAGTGGTATACGGCAAAAAATTATTCTTTCATGATGCTTTTTTTAAACAGATAATGATAGTTCAATGTCCAGATAAGAAAATCCGGAATCTCTTGAGCTTTGAAATAGGAGCACTTTTCTACATTTTTTTTAAGCCAATCTTATGCACACTGCTTTTAAGTTTGACTTATAATCATCAACGTCTTAATATCTTTATAACAATTACGTAAATTGTTTTATTATGGACTTTATTTTGGACCCTAACTTGGCTACTTAAACTAACTTCAGTAACTTAAGTAATTGTTAAAATCATAAAAACACGCACGTTCTCTTGCACAATGGCACAAATCATCAACGGGGAATTTGTTTTTTTCCCAACAACATCACAATTCTTAAGAAGAAATAGTGTTTTAATTCCTCTACTGTCGTATCCACTGTGCACATTGTGTGCATAACAAGAAAAACCAACAAAACACCATAATGAAATAACAAATTTACGCTCTGTGACATAATTTTTTACCATGGATTCAGTTGTTTTTTTTTCTGTTTTTTTTTTTTTTGTTTTGATGCGTCACACTTCAGCGATATATTTAAATGAAGGGGTTTCTTTGAAAATGTATTGATTATTTGTTATTGGAAGTGGGTACTGCTTAAGAGTGTTTACTTTTTAACGCTTTCCAATTGAGAGATATGTAGGCGGAGACTCATAAATTAATATCTCAGTGCACTTAGGGTTTTGCTTAGAGGCAGTTTTAATGGAAACATGCTTTTCATGCTTAGTTTTAATGGAAAATTGATAATATTCCCGTTTATAGCGCTTTAAATGCCTAATTTTAATATATTCAACATGTAAAAATATGAAATTAATTAACTTATGGCTGTTATTTTTTAAGTGACCAGCGCAGGTTTCAAAAACAGTTGAAAAAATTTTTCTTAAATGCATCAGCGTTACATTGAATTGTTACTCGCTGAGTATAGGTATAAGTATACGACAAAAATAGACAAAAAAATGTATGACGTCATAGGGAGAGAGCCGCTCTTAGATCGACGTTGCATGGAATTATTCCTTGGTGAGTATACGTATGCGCCACGGCAAATGTTAAAAAACAGAAATGAAGGCTATATTCTTGGAACTACGACAAATGAAAAAAGTAAAGTATTGACGTCGTTTTACCAGAGATACGTAGCAGAGATAGCAGCTTGTATAACATAAAAACAATATTGTTGCATGGAATAATTATTTATAATAAAAATTTTAAAAAAATTTTAGCCCATGACACTACGGGGGCAACCGCTTAATTCAGTGAAAATGCAAGAACAATGAAAAAACATTGCATTGGTGTTTTAACTCGGTGACTATAGACGCTAAGGTACATTTTATAAATCAACAATGAAGATGAAGTTGTTGGCCATATTATAAAAGTACAAAAAAATTAATGAAGCCACGAGGCTCCTAGAGGATCCGCATAATTTAATGCAAATAGACCATAGTTGGATGGATTAATGCATAGCTATAAGATAAATGTTAATGTACCATAGAAAAGCAAAAGCAAAAGCAAAGGTAAAAGCAAAAGTAAAAGTAAAAGCAAAAGCAAAAGCAAAAGCAAAAGCAGAAGTAAAAGCAAAAGAAAAATAAGAAGCAAAAGAAAAATCAAATCAAAAATAAAAGTAAAATAAAAAGAAAATTCAAAATCTAAAGTAAAAGCAAAATTAAAACAAAAGCAAATGTATAAACAAAATTAGAAGCAAAAATAAAAGCAAAAGAAAAATCAACAGCAAAAGAAAAAGCAAAATCAAAAGTAAAAGAAATAATGAAAGTAAAAGCAAAATAAAAACCAAAAGCAAAATCGAAAGTAAAAGCAAAAACAAAATCGAAATCAAAAGTAAAATCGAAAGCAAAATCAAAAGAAAAAGCAAAAGAAAAATCAAAAGCACCTACAAGTAAAATTAAAAGCAAAAGCACACGTAAAAGCAAAAGCAATATCAAAGGTAATAGTAAAAGCAAACGTTAAAGCAAAATAAAAAGCAAAATAAAAAGCAAAAGCACACGTAAAATCAAAAGCAAGATCAAAGGAAAAAGCAAAAGAAAAAGCAAAAGCAAAAGCAAAATTAAAAGCAAAAGAAAAAACAAAAGCAAAATCAAAAGTAAAAGCAAAATCGAAATATAAAGTAAAATCGAAAGCAAAAGCAAATGAAAAAGCAAAAGAAAAATCAAAAGAAAAAGCACACAGAAGTAAAATCAAAAGCAAAAGAAAGAGCACACGTAAAAGCAAAATCAAAATCAAAGGTAAAAGTAAAAGCAAACGTAAAAGCAAAACCAAAATAAAAAGCAAAATAAAAAGTAAATCCAAAAGCAAAAGAAGAAGCAAAAGCAAAATCAAAAGGAAAAACAAGAGCAAAAGTAGAACAAAAGCAAATGTTAACAAAATTAGAAATAAAAGCAAAAAAAAAATCACAAGCAAAAGAAAAAATGAAGCAAAATAAAAAGTAAAATCAAAAGCAAAAGTAAAATCGAAAGCAAACGCAAAAAAGCAAAAGAAAAATCAAAAGCAAAAGCACCCACAAGTAAAATTAAAAGCAAAAGCACACGTAAAAACAAAAGCAAAATCAAAGGTAAAAGTAAAAAAAACGTAAAAAAAAAAATAAAAAGCAAAAACAAAACAAAAACGAGAACACAATAAGGACATGGATGAGGACACGGATTTTGACAAGGACATGGGTTAAGACTAGGATTAGGTCATAGACTTGAACAAGGACTAGGATATGGATAAGAATTTAGACAAAAACTATGATAAGGATGGGGTTAAGCATTTGGACAAGGACTAGGACAAAAATTTTTACAAGACTTGGTAAATGGGTTATAAAAATAATTGAGACTAATCTTAGGATTAGGACACAGATTTGTTCCAGAACTAGAACTAGGATTTGCTCAAGGATAAATACAAAGATTTGGACAAAAATTGGGACAAGTATTTGGCCAAGAATTTAGATAGGAACAAGGGCGTAGGCCATATCTTTCATATCTTTACCATATCTTATTAATTAACAAATCTCAGATTTGGGGGGGGGCATTGTATTCTACGCTCTTGGATAGGAACTATGAAAAGGATTAGAACAAAATTTAAAATAAGAAAGAGGACACAAATTTGGAGAAAGATAGGACAAGAATAAAGACAAAATCTGGGATTAGGATTAAAACAAAGAAAATGCTTATACCTAACATTCGTAAGGTTGATCTCGATTGAGACATCTCCTACTTTTAATATCATCGTTTCGTTCTAATCAAAGTCTTATACTCATTGATGCTATAAGTTTCTAAAAAATTGCTTAAATTCAATTATTTTTTTTAAGTATTACTATATTTTTAATTTCTATTATTATTTATTCATTGAGCAGGTGACTTTCTTATATTCTTACTGTCTCCCATAGAATTTGTCACGTCAATATCTCCGGGTGTAGATATACAACCAACTCTTTTTTTTTCTTCTCAAAGAATATTCCACTTCTTCATCGCTCTCTTGTTCTATTTTAAATCATTCTATAACTTTGTCTTTATATACTTCTTTGATAATCCAAATTATGTCATTTTACACTCACCTGTCAACTTGCATGACGCCAATGTTGCCAGCAGCACAGCAAATCTTGCTACAAACTGTATTTTATATCTCATTTTTTTATTTTTCTGCTACTTTTGAGCCAAAGTCACAAGCCTCTCTTGCTTCGCTGAGTTTATATACTTATATATATGTTATATTGGGGTTTTTTTTTATTTTAGTGCAATAATATATGTATTACATTGAAAAAGGCTTTTCTGTAACATCAACTGTGTATGGATTTTTTGCCGACCATGAAGCACTTCAAATTAAATTTAATTTAATTTTAAAAGCCATAATATTTGCAAATGTTTTACGTGCACTCAATTGATTTGTTATACTTTCACTTCCGAAAAGGGTTGCCAGAGTTTCAATATAAAAAATGTATAAAAATACTTGACACAAACTGCAGATTTGATATCGGTTATTTATGGTATTGTTGTTTTGGTATTGTTTTTATTTTCAAATATTTCGATAATTCTAAAAATAGAAGAGAATTGGAAAAATTAAGCAATAATTCAAAATTTCTGTGTTACGAGCTACACGTTTTCTTAAAATATAAAAATTACTTCGATTTCTCTTAACAATAAGTTAGGTGCTAAAAACTAATTATCAATTTTTTAAACAGTTTTACTGTTATCGATAACGATAACAAACAATATTTTATGTTTTCAAGTTAAGCAATAGGTTTTTGAATGCAAGAAAATATTGCTGATCGTTTCTTTTTTGTCGTTCGTTAATCGTTTCGTGATAGTGAATGATGGGGTAAGTAATAAAAAAACTTTTTTTGCAAATATTCTTCTTTATTCATCAACATAGGTTCCTTCAAGAGCAATACATTCATTCCACCGCTTTTCTAACTTTTCAATACCGGTTTTATAAAACGATTTGTGCTTCGCCTCAAAATACGCTTCAGTTTCAGCCATCATATTCATTGGACCCAAATGTCTTGCATTTTTTTGAGGTCAGCAAAGAGCCAGTAGTCGCTGGGGGCCAAATCTGGCGAATACGGTGGATGAGGAAGCAATTCGAAGCCCAATTCGTGGATTTTCGCCATCGTTTTCATCGATTTGTGACACGGTGCATTGCCTTGGTGAAAAAGAATTTTTTTCTTCTTCAAATGGGGCCGATTTTTCGCGATTTCATCCCTTTACCCTTTTGGAGATAGTCGATGAACAAAATTTCATGCGCATCCCAAAATACAGATACCATAACCTTTCCAGCCGACTGTTGTGTTTTTGGTCGCTTTGGCCTGCTTTCATCGGTTGCTCTCCACTCAGCTGACGACCGTTTTTATTCCGGTGTGTAATGGTGGATCCATGTTTCATCCATTGTCACATACCGACTCAAAAATTCATGTTTATTCTTTGTAAACAGTGCCAAAGCTCTCCGAATCATCGACACGTTGTTGTTTTTTGTCCGGTGTGAGAAAATGCGGCACCCATTTGGAAAGCAGCTTTCTCATCGACAAATGTTTCTGTAATATTGTTTCCACACTGCCTTTCGATATCTTCAGAGCCTCAGCTAGCTCGCGCACCTTCACTTTACGGTCGGTCAATACCATTTTGTGTACTTTTTTTATGTTTTATGGAACAACTGCCTCATTTAGGCGTCCTAAACGTTCAGCATCATTTTTGTCTGTACGACGAAGTTTAAACTCAGCATACCATCGGCAAATGGTTGCTTTTGACGGAACAGAGTCCGAATAACACTTTCGAAGCCATTGCTCAACTTGGACGGTATTTTTTCCCATAAAAAAACAGTGATTCAACACACGGAATTGCTTTGAATCCAATATTTTGAAAATATCAACAGTATCGTCACTTAAATCACTGCAACTTCTGAACTAAACGTTAGATTGTCATGGAATTTTTATACGTATTGTTTGAAGGTTGCAACTATCGAAATATTATATCGATATTCGTTAGAGGTGCCACCTAGTAGTTAGTCTCGGGACTTAATGGACCATATGTTATCTTTTGGTAAAATCACCGTCACTATACATGTTTTCCAAGACCCAGCCAAATAACATACAGCACTGCTGATGGCCCAGCTTCAATCAGTAAGAACTTGTACGCGAGCAGAGCTAAATCTTTTGTCAATAGTCACTGCAGTGTACACGTCGAGAGATCGAGTTTTTGAGCACGGTGACGAATTGAGGTGCTTGGATCGTTTTCAACACTTTCCTTTACTGCGTTAATATTTTTCGTCAAACTTCCGTGGATAAGTCGTTTATGTGTCTTCACATCTTGCACTCTTAATCTGTTGATAAATTTTCAAATGATTTCCTTCAGAGTGTAGACGAATCTTCAAGTTACATTTCAGTTTTTCCAGCTTGGAGCTAACATGCTCCATTTGACAGTTACGTCAATTTGAAATAAAAACATTATGAATTTTTTAAAAATTTAATTAATTTTTTTAACAACTTGATTCAACAACTCAACACATTAATTGAAGTGAGATCGAAGTGAAAAAAATACTGATGAGTAGGAAATTGTTTTCTCTTTCAATTGAAGTAAAAATAAAATATCTAAAACAAAATGCAAGGTGTTTAAATTATGTGTTCACGCCCAGGTCTGCCTGTAAGCCAGTTGACATGTTCACTTGTAAAAAATTAACGAAGAATCAAAACGAAAAACTAACTTCAGATTCAGATTCGTTTTTCTCGTCTCAAAATTAGTATAATTTGATTTTTGGATTTTTATTAATCGTTATTAATATCGATTTTTTTTGTTTTAAGTTTGAATGGTTTTAATGATTTTTAATAAAAAAGTATCGGTTTTTTATAAGCACTTATAACTTGGTTTTTTAAACAATGTTACTCTTATCGATTTGGATCAGTTATCGAATCTAACTCATGATACTGTTTGTTTGAGTTATATATGACGAAATTTGCTTTTTTTTTATATTTGAACTTAGCATGAATAAAAAATGTAGGTATATATTTCCAGTGAATGTGAGTTTTAAAATCTTGTGCAAACAGATTAAATTCACAGTTACGGAATCAAGCCCCAACTTCCAAAAAGGACACGGTTTTCTATTTAATAATTGACACAATTCGGAGTAATCTTTGTTTTGTAAAATTTAAATTTTCTTAATTCATATTTTTCAGTTTGCAAATTCACTTTTATCATTATTCAAATTCACTTCCGATCATTTTTAGTTTAAGTTAAATTTAACGATTTTTTTGTAAAACACAACTGAAAAATACAGACTTTTAGAAAAATATAGACCAGAACTTCTCCCAGTTAACTTTTCTGAAAAATCACTTTTCCATTATTCGTTATCGTCACTGTTATCGATGTTTAAATTTGTTTTTTTTTTTTATTATCCAAAAGCTTGCTACCGCCACGGCTGACTCACTGCACGTCAAAGTGGACCACAACCAACTGTCAGTTGTTGACGCTGTTCAATTCACTTTCTCGTCAACCGTTAATTTATTCCAAGCGGCGGTGTCGGCGGCTATAACTTTTATCGGTGTCTGCAGCTGTTCGCAGATTTTTGTGGTTGTTGCTACCATTTAGAGCGCACCAGATGCTTTCACTCACACTCAGTTAAAGCAGCAGCTGCAGCTTCTCGATTATGATGCGCCTCTCAATGTGGTGAATCCGTCAAAACAAACAACCGGTTTTCTTGTCTGCACTGACTTTTTTGTTTTGCTAACTTTTATGTTCGATCTCAAAGCCGTCTAAATTGGTTACCGGAATCATGCAGTTTGCACTATAAAACCGCAAGTTTTTGTGCTGGTTTTGGCTTATTTTCAAGCTGAAATGGGAGCAGAAAATGAAAAAAATAAACCATTAGATATTAAAGTAGACACAAGAAAAGCTGGGAACTATGGAAATTAAAAAAAAAAAATCAAAAACTCCGACTGAAGTGTTAAAAATACACATTTCACTGGCGTGATTTGGTAGCATTTCTTTATTGTTCAGTGTTGTTATAGCTCTTAATATGTATTATTTAATATTGTTATAACAAACAATAACAAAAACAATTATAGCACAACATCTTCAGGTTTCAGACAACAGCATTTTTTCCGTTATAGCGTTCAAGTTCATTCGCATGTGTTGTATTTAGCTATTGAGCGGAAGTTAATCATTACAATTAATAAATCGAGTCTAGTCTCTATCTGTGAGACTGACAGATAGAGACACGTTGATGACAGCTGTTTAGTCATAATGAAGACATTACTTAATAAAACTGGAAGTGTTTTTTTACAGTTATGTCACTCTCAATTTGATCTGCACTGGCGTGCGTCGGGAAATCGTAAGTGAATTCATAAAATTTAACTTAAATCCAATAGAATTTTTGAAAATCGTATTTTAGCGGGTCATAATCATAACAGAGTTAAATTTGACAACATTAAATTGTTATAATTAATTTTTATATAGAATCAATCGTATTAACAAAAAAAAAAAAAAAATAAAATATAAACGAAATATTAATTATTAATTTTCAAAAGCTTCTATTGAATTTCAGTTCTATAAGAAAAGTTAGTCTTCCAAAAGCAGAAAGTGTTTCAAATTTTATTTTTTTTTTTTTTTTAATTACGTTTTACATTCCCATCACTTTTAGTTACAGTTATTGAAAAATGCATTTTTGTAGAAAGTGATTTCAACTCAAGCATTTGTATAAATATTTTTTTTAATACTTATTTAAATTTGACTGTTGTTGTTCATGCTTAGCCAAATTACTCAACCGTTTAACTCAACTCTTTTGAGGAATTTTTACGAACAAAAACGGTATTTCATGTCAGTCTTAACCTTAAGCGAAAATCAAAAGTAATTTTATTGCAATGTTGAGGCCAAAACATTGGCATCAATGGATCAGTCTGCTTATTTATGCAAACGAAAAAATTTAGAAAGTGTAGAAAAAACATTAAATTTTGTCATAAATTTTTGGTTTTCATACTTTAAGTATTTTTTCAATCAAGACATTGGTCATTAAAACACAAAACAATCGCTCTTTAGCCAAAACCATTATTGGTTTTGGCTAAAAACAAAAGGTGTTTTTTTTAGAGACGGAGAACTTTAAGTTGGCAACACTGTTGTCTGTCACAGCCGTTTTGACAGTTCTCGTTTGTTTTGAGGTTAGTTTGCTTTGACAATTCATCACGAATAGACTCACGCATAGTTTAATTAACAAAGTTGTCGCAAGGGTGAGAGCGAGTGCCCATAATGCACTGAACACATTGTTAACAGCAACGACATTACGACATCTGTCAAATTTTTTTACATGTATTTCTTATGGAGAGAATTTGGTCTAATGTCGAAATGTCGTGTCGTCGATTTAGAAATATTCCACAGCTTGTCGTCGCTGTCGTCGTCAATGTGTTCAGTACATAAATGCCATACTGAAATTGACAGCTCATAAAAAATCTGTGTGTCACGAAATGTAACGCGAATTAAGTGGTTGTTGTTGCTTTTCATTGATTTTGAGAATTGTGGGTACTGAGAGGAGAGTACGATCAGTCCCGAGACAACCTTTTTAATTCAACCATTGACTCACGCGCCGTACATTTAGTGAATAAACCGATGGAAAGATTGTCATTGATTCACAATTTCATTTGAAAAATTTTGTTTACGAGGTACATAGTCCATTCGATCAGTCTTATTTTCATTACTTTTTCCAATAAATCTGGCCGTATGGCGTCAATGGTGGCTTGAATATTGGCTTCCAATGCTTCAAGAGTTGCTAGTTTGTCGGCATAAAACAATGACTTAACACAACATAGCCCCATAAAAAATAATCGAGAGGTGTTAAGTCGCACGAACGAGGGGGCCAGTTAACAGGATCACTTCTGGAAATAAAGTTGTCACCAAATTGATTTTGCAATAAATTGATGGTTGAGCGCGCTGTATGCCAAGTTGCACCGTCTTGTTTGAACGAAATGTCGTCGATATTTAGCTGATTAATTTTTGGAAACAAAAAATCGGTCAGCATGGCTCGATAGCGCTTGCCATTCGCTGTAACGGAAGCTCCTTCCTCATTCGAAAGATATAAGTACCGATGATACCGCCAGCGTGCAAACTGCACCAAACATGCAATTTTTATGAATGGTTTTGAACCGAAATCAAAATGGTTTTGAACCGAGAAGAGTAAAATTAGTGCGAAAACGATCAATAACTGTACGAATTGCTTTCTAACTAAATCGATTATGTTGACCGTAAAATGGACGAAGTACTCTATGAACATCGCGGACAGATTTATTTTTTTTTAAAGTAAATTTCCACAATTTGGAAGCGTTGTTCTGGCCTTAAACGATTCTTGATGAATTGTCAAACCTAACCTCAACACAGTTTGACATTTTCAACTGTCAAACCATAGACAACAACCATCGAAACTTCTCATACAGCTAAAACAACAACCGTTATAAAGGCAGATTTTTTTCTTTATTTTTTGTTTTCTTTTTTTTTTAGAAATATTCTCCTTTATGATTGACACATTTTTGCATGTCTTTGAACCATTTGTCATAATATTTATCGCCGTATGAGACATATGAGACATTTCCAAAACGTAATTTTTTAAAAATCGTTGCCCACGCTATTTGGTGATTCAGTTCTAAAAAAATATTAGTTAATACTATGTTAGGAGGCAGATGTAGAATTATAATGCCTTGCATGCTCTTGCGAAACCCTTATAATATGCCAAGAAGTTGTTTTTGCAAAGCGATTTTATAGCTGCTGGTAGTAATTTAAAAAAAAAACTCCCTTATAATAAGCAATTCTCTAAATATGCTAAATATGCAACACTTACTTTTCACAACAGCATGCTCTCGCTCTTACGGTTTCTATAAAGCACACTGAAAACAAAGTAGTGCTAAAGTGGTTTTTGCAGGAATCTTATAGGTATTAGAGATTTTTTCTTTGCTCTGATTTATACTGCAAAATGAAATAAATGTGTAGTGGACGGATTATAAAAATTAAACACACTGACAGATGAATAAAGTGAAATACACATAAGCAAACGGACATGTAAAAAGCTGAAAATAATCCATTTTAAATTTTGGTTTGTATATCTCGGCTAAAAGTGCACATAATTTTATAATGGGACGGCGATGGGTTCATGGGAAAATGATAAATGAAAATAAAAAAAAAGCAAAAAATGTCATACAATGATAGATTTGATTTTTTGAAACACATAAATTGTTATAGATCTTGAATGGTTTTAACAAAAAATAAAAATTAAATCTGACTTCAGGGTAGATGATTTATAAATGGTGGTATTTTGAAAAAAAATTTATAAACAAAAAATTACTGCTAAAAAAAAATTATACAGTTTGATGCAGAAGCATCAAACATTTTGCATGCATGAAATTTTGTAGAGTGTACAATTTTTCGTCATCTAATCAAGGAACAGGCCAGCGCAGATTTTGCTTGCTTGATGTTCGCTCGAACACCAGAGATAATGAGATGGGAAACTTCGTTTCTATTGTGAATTCTGTTGATTTTGACAGATAAAAATGCTTGTTCTTCAGTTTTTTTTGCAATCACGTATTGTGTATGTGAGTTCACCTCATATTTGTCAAAAATAGGTATTACACCCAAAAAAGTCTTCCATATTTAAAAGAAAATTGTTTTTAGCTGAGCAAGAATATTGTTAATAATAGTCGATTAAGAACTTTTGTTAACATAGAAATGTTAGTTTTGTCAATCTAATTTGTGGAGTTACTTTGATAACAGACAAAAATATTTTTGATAGAAAAAAAATTAATTTAAAATGAAAAAACTGTTGTATTTACAAGTGGTGTTGTTAACAGAAAAACATAATTAAATTTCTTTCAAGAACAGCTATATCTTTGTTTTAAAAACTCTGTTCTAATTTTTAAATGCATGAATTTGTTTGAACAAACATTGTAGGCTAGCTTTTCCCTATGTGTACAGTGGTGGCTTAGCTGTCGAAAGTGAGATATTCACCAGCACTCATGTCCATCCAGAGGGGTGAATTCATCGAGAATCCATCGAGAGGGGTGAGTTTGTCATGAAATTTTACTAACACATTTATAACATTTGCATTAGTATTGACAGCATTTTAGCATATGGCTATCTCCTTTTTGCCGAAGTTTCCAATCTCTTTATCTCTGTCGAACACTGAAGCTTTGATCGTTCTGTATGTGAGATGAATACATATTTTTCTGCACTAACGCAATCTCAAGTGCGCTCTTGTGATTGCATATTGTGAGAGGATTACAGAGAGGATTTTCCATTCGGCAATCCGATTCACCCCCAAATTCATCCTGCAATTGATTTCGCCCGCTGCTTACACGCAGTCGCAGCACGTGCAAGAATTGTACCCACCCCTACTTTAAACAACCCAAATCGCGCTCAAGTGGCAAAATGTTGTAAAGTAGAATGTCAAATGTTCCACAATGTCAAGTTTCCAATGGAAACGTCAAATGGTAAGTCTTAGGGACTTGCTGTAGCCAAAGCCAGAAATATTCCGAAATCAGCTACTCATAAAAAATTACGTTTTTAAGGGAAGACATACATTTAATTCGAAATGTTTTGGCCCAAAATTTTTTTGCTTTAAAAAATAGTTTAACATCTGGAGAATATGCTGTGAAAATTTTAAATCCGAATTCGAACTCTAAGTGCCTCAAATCGAACATGTAAGTGAGGAACTAAAACTTCGAGCGTAGAGCGAAGGTAAACGGAATACAATGAAAACTTTTAATCGCTTTTTCACCACTTTTAATTTTTGCGTTTTACAAACAAGATTTTAAAAAAAATATACATACAAATATACAACATATCGTAATGATTCAAATTGCATTCTCTTTAGAATTAAATTCTTTTCGATGTGAACCTACATATTTGTAAAGAATGTGTTTTTTACATATTTTTAAAGAAGGGTGAAGTAAAATTTTCTTTCCTGTAAATGAACACTTTTAGTTTAAAACTGCCTGTCAGTTTTATTTCATCATTTTTGCCCGGTTTTTTTGGTTCACATAAAAGATGAACTTATAATAATAACAAAAAATTTTGGTTTTTTATTTCACACACGAATTACGAGCTTGTTTGAAACCGGGAAATTTGAAGATCGAGGCTCTTCGGCAAATACTCCATAAGTCCGCCATTTTGTTAATACCACGATGATTGCTTCTTTCTTTCCTTTAAAAAAAAAATCACGAACCATGTGCGCTATAATCAGAGTCCCAGCCCCATACACTCTATGTTAAAAGTACCATATTTCTTTTTTTTTTTTTTTTTGTTTTGCTTATAATTTTTTTGGCAGTCACACATAATAAAAATAAAACTTAGTATTCTCGCTTTTATTTTATTTTGTAGAAAAAGTAGCTCTTTGAACTATGTGTTGTTGAATGAGTTTAAATAATTAAAATTAAATTTTGTAGACAATCTAAACAAGTCTAAAGTTGAACGCGGCAGGTTAAAAGATGTCAAAAAAGTGACTATGGGTTGGTTATTCAACTTGCTTTATTTATTACTTGATATGAGTGTTCAGGAGTTGTTTTTTTTTTAATTTAATATATATGTATACATATCTAATGCGTATATTTTTTCATTTCTCTGTTTTCATTCACACATTTATTCGTATAGCTTCATTTCAAGCGCAGCAAGCTGATAACTGGGACTTTAAAGATTGTGTCGTTGGGCTAGAGACAACACTTTTTCAACTCTTTTAAGTACACCTACTCATTAAACTTCATGCTTAAATTGTAAAAGTTTTTCGAACAACAACAAAATAACTAACAAAAAAAAAAACGTGAACCTAATCGTAAAAGTGGCACAAATTATCATCTCATGAACAGTGAAGGAGCCCTTCATGTCTTGCGTTTTTCTCATTTTTCTCTCGTTTCAATGTGGTTTCACCGCAATTGCAGATTCAAACAAATAATATGAGGTTTCCTCTACACAGCGTGAGAAGCTGTCTCAAGTATTTGAAGTGTTACACGGCTTAATCATGATGATAACATTTTCAAAGATCAGCTTTCAAGATCAGTGAAAATTATGAGAGTTAAGCGGCATGACTCTTAGAAGATATTGCGGCTTAATCTTGAGATTTGTTTAAAGTGTCACATTTCCGTTATTATAGGGAATCTACATATCGTCGTTCGTAAATTATTGTGTTCTATATCACAAAATTGAAAAAATTGAGATAAGACTGGTATATAGGCAAATTTTTCGAGATCTATCGATCTGTGTCATCAGTTTGCTTTTATCTTTTATAGTTTTCGAAATATGAGACATCGACTTTGTGCTATACAACACTGTTGTGACAGGCTTCGTAACCTATTGTGTTCTATATGCAAAAAATCGTGCATATAGAACAAAAACGAAGCAAAAATACTAAGTAAAAAAAATATTTTTTTATTTTGTTCTATATGCAAGTCTAAATAAAGTTATTAAAGTTATTATTTGGAGGTCTTTGTATTTTGCTTTTTTTTTTTGTTTTTTTTTTCTGGTTTTTTCTTAGCTTCACATTGCACTTGGCAAATGAAATGAAACAAAAAAGAAAAAATCCCACTTTAGATTGCAGTTGGTAAATAAAATGAAACAAAAAAGAAAAGAAAATACCCATCATAAATAACATAAGGTTAGAAGTTAAATTTTACAACAACGTTTAAAAAAAGCTTCATACTAAGAATAAGAATGGATAAGCAATAGATAAGAAGATATCATTGGAGAAAGTAAATGATGTGAAAAGTTTATACAACTTTTTATCACTTGATGCAGTGGCATACTACAATAGGGGTATTCACGGGTTGATGCGAATTGCAAGAATGCGAAAATGCAACATATTTTTCGCACTAACGCGTGAACATCAATATTGTAACTTTACTCATTTGAATCAACGTAAAAACTTTGCCTTTTTAAAGTTTTACCCAGATGGCAACTATGCTTGAAAACACCCACAAGCACCACAAGTACAATTTTTTGCCTTCGTCTTTTTAATAAACTTGCTTCAATAAAAAAATCTCCGTAAATCAAGCATGAACTTCGTGGAATCGAAGTCAAAAGAATTTGGTTAATTTTTTACTTGATTTTGTAGTCGAAACTTACCTTTTAAGAAATTAACAGGTATTGATTTAAGTGGACTCATAAGCACATATGTATAAGATTAAGTTTAAAATTAAGTTAATATTATAATATATGAAATAAAGTTTTTATTGAGTGAAATCACATTGCTTTTCATTTCTCCAATACATATTACATTTTGTTCTATATGCTATTAAACAAGAATAGTTTCGTAAATAAGTGCATATAGAACAAATTATTTTTTTTTAAACGCATCTTACGCAAAAAAACGCTTCCAAAGATGAAAATTTTTTTTGACAGAAAAAACCACAATCTCTTGATCTTTCATTGGTAAGAAAATCGCGGCAGATTTTTCGGTTCAGTTTTTCAATAAACTTTAAACTTGATTTACCAAAAAAACATTTTTGTCATATAGAACACAATAATTTGCGAACGACGATATGTCGGTTTCTTTTTCATATGACCATATTTTTAGTATGTAAATAACTTTCAATTTTCATATTTCCAATTTTAAATTTTCATAATGAATAAAATTTTCATAATGATTTGAATAAAACGGAAACAAAAAAAAATACAGAAAATCAAGCTTAAATTTCTTACTCAGATGCAAAAAGCTTTCCAAACAGTGCTGTTGTAAAACATAAACTATTTCTATTTTATGTGAAAATGTTTTTGCACTTGCCATGAATTCTCACCGCAACAGCATTTAATACAAAAACACAAGAATGCGTTGCTCTAGATATTAAAGCATTTTGCAAAAAGCTTTTCGCACTACCTTTTTTATATTGATTTATTGTACTCAATGTTCAGTTACAACAAAAACAGCATGCGGCGAATTGCAATGGCAGATTGTTTCTTTTTGTTTTAATTACGTAGAATTTGAAAGAATTGTTGCAAAGCAAACGCTTAACAACAACAGCTGATCGATTACGTTACATCACAGCAATTGTTTGGTTTTATGAAGCAACAAAATACAGTATTTCGATAGCCACTTTATCCATTTGATATGAAAAAAAAATAGCATCTCCGTTTTTCAGTTTGAACAGAACACTGAAATTTGAAATCCGAAGTTTTTTTTTTAAATACAATGTCAAACGATTTTTAACCGACTTCAAAAAGGAGGAGGTTCTCAAGTTCGTTGGTGTGTCCGTTTTTTTTTTTTTTAATGTATGCACTTGCCCGATTTCCGTAATTTTTTATCAACAGATAGATACCATGAACGCGGAGGTCCTTTTTTAAAAAGTGAGCGATATTCAACAAAGGGGCGTGTCAATATTAGAAAAACACTGTATTTCAGTAAATATTGACACCAGGATACTGAAATTTACAGTAAAAATACTGGGGTGGACAGAATTATTGCAAATAACGGTCAATAAAGTGGGAGTTATTTGACAAAGGGGTGTGGTCATATTAGAAAAACACTGTATCTCGAATAATATTGACACTAGGGTGCTGAAATTTAGTGCATGGATAGGCATAGTTATAACATATTACAGTCAATAAAGTGGGCGTTATTTGACAAAGGGGTGTGGCAATATTAGAAACACACTATAAATCGAATAATATTGACACTAGACTACTGAAATTTAGTACATGAGCGAAATTTAGCACAGTTACTAAAAATTACGGTCAAAAAGTTAGCGTTATTCAACAAAGGGGTGTGGCAATGTTTTAAAAATACTATATCTCAGTTAATATTGACACTAGGGTACTAATATTGGTATGCAGGTAGGTGGATAGGTAGAATCATTACAAAAGTGGGCGGGATTGTACATAGGGTGTGGCACTTTAAGGAAAGTACTATATATCGGTTAATATTGATACTTGGGAACTGAAATTTGGCACAGGGCTAGGTAGAATCATTACAAAGTACGGTAAATATAGTGGGCGGGATTAGAGAAAGGGCGTCACACATTAATAAAAATTATAAAGAGACAGAAATGGAAAATATCCAACAAATTTTCAGAAATAATTAAAACAAATTTTTTTAGAACAGTTTCATATTTGGAATTTTCCTCAAGAACTATTACATATAATTTTTCATATTCTCTTAAAAGGAAGAAATAAAATTTTTTTAACAAAACAAAATCGACTTCAAAATCAATACAAAATAAAAAATAATTTTAAATAATTTTTCCCATTAATTTCTTGGTCAAATTTTAAATGTTAATTGTATGTAATATAATATTAGAAATTTAACATTTTCATTTTTTCTATTTTGTTTTATTATCATCAATATATATTTTGCTTTATGAACATAAAAGCTTTGAAGTCGGCGCTAATCTTTGACACACAATCATGATCTTTCACCATCCCTGCACTATTTTAAACTTTTTTATTTGATGCTATGCTGCCTTGGTGACACTGTAGTAATTTTAAAAGCTTTGTACACATAAACATTCTCACTATACTGATTTGGGTGAGCTTGTAAAGCTCATATGGAATATGATATATTGTGTAACAGCTGCACAAATTATGCATGGATCACATTGGCTACATTCAGCGTACTCAACAATTGCCAACTGAAAGAAAAAAATAGCTAAAAAGCTTTTATATTCATAAAGTTAGAGATATTTTTATGATAATAAAACAAATTAGAAAAAATTAAATTTTTTGTTAAAAAGTTTTTATATAGTTTATTTTGGTTTTTCAAAATCTTAGAGTTAATGATTAAAAAAGTTAAGAATTTAAAATATAATAGAAAAAATAAGAATAATAAACATAACATCTAACGTATACATAATTAATAAATAAAATTAAGAAATTTTAAACATAAAAAATATTTACAGAATGTTGAAAACAAGTTTTTCGAGCTCTAGGCCAAGCATGTTGTCAACAAGACAACATGAAGAACAAAGAAGGCAACAACCAACAACAACAACAACGGCTCTGTATAGAGCAAATCACACAGCTTGACTATACAGACTGTTTCATTGGCCGCTACACCAACTCATCAGTAGCCTTTGTATGACTTTACACTGTGATCCACTCAAGCTACTTAGGTTCTACATATACTGCCAATATGCTCTGATAGCAGTAAACCGCTGTGATCGAATTTCGAAGATGCACATGAATTAAGGCTATTCCTAAAAGTATGATACGATCTAGGTTGTTAACCTTAGTACAGTATGCATCAAAAAGTAGATAAGAACTCAGTTACAAAAATTCCAGCGTTCTCTGCCAAAAACAAATTCCGGGTAACTTTCTCGGCATATTGGCAGTATATGTAGAACCTAAGTAGCTTGAGTGGATCACAGTGTAAAGTCATACAAAGGCTACTGATGAGTTGGTGTAGCGGCCAATGAAACAGTCTGTATAGTCAAGCTGTGTGATTTGCTCTATACACAGCCGTTGTTGCTGTTGTTGGTTGTTGCCTTCTTTGTTCTTCATGTTGTCTTGTTGACAACATGCTTGGCCTAGAGCTCGAAAAACTTGTTTTCAATATAAATAATTAGAGGCCGTATACAAAATATTAATATTTACAGAATGACCAATAGCTAAAAAGCTTATTTATGTTAAAAAGTCTTTTAAAATTTTGTTATTCATTAACATGTTGTAGCTGCTTTGTTATTAAAATAGGATCACTTTCGATTTGAAGTGGGAAGAGTGTCAATAATGGTTTGTGTATTAGATAAATTCAATTTTTATTTGTCACAATTCCGTAAACATTTTGATATTTAAACACCAAAATTTATTCGAAGCTACCCCCTGCACTGAAAAATTTTTATTTTATTATTTCTTTTTTTTTTTTTGTAAATATTTTGAAATATTTCGACAAATTTTCTGGTTTTTATTTACTTATTTTTTTTAATTTTTTATATATTTTCGCAGGATTCATAAAAATATTTTTAAAACGTTCAATAGCTAAAAAGCTTTTTAATATTAAAAAGGTTTTTAAAATTTTGTTATTCATAAACATGTTGTAGCTGTTTTGTAGTTAAAATAGAAACACTTTCGATTTAAAGTGGGAAGAGTATAAATCATGGTTTGTGTATTATATAAATTCAATGACTTTTCATTTATTTGTCACAATTTCGTTAACATTTTGATATTTTAACATCAAAATTTATTCGAAGCTACTCTCTGCACTGAAAAAATTTTATTTTATTATTTTTTTTTTTTTTTTTTGTAAATATTTTGAAATGTTTGGACAAATTTTCTTGTTCTTTTTTCTTTTGTTTTTTGGAAATGTTTTATATATTTTGAATTTTTTGACATATTTTTCAAATGTTTGAAATATTTTTAACATATTTGTGCTTAAACGAGAGCAAATAATAGGTGCGTTTTTTTGGCATCGCTATATACGCTTAACAATATTTTCTCATACAAAAAATGCTTAGCTAAGACAGGATAATTATAGCCGCTTAGCTCATAGTCGCCGATAGAAACACTATTGCCATATCAAGAAAATGATAGTCTACGTAATTTATTGGCATCACTTTTTGAAAAACAACCATGTTTATGTCACATAAAATAAAAAAGAATAATAAAAAATAAAAAACAATAAAATTAATAATGTTCAATATTTGACAGCATGGTATAATAATACATGGTAGCATTGACAACTGCTTATTTTCTCTTCAACAGGAAAACATAAACTGTCAAAAACAGCTTTTTGTGGAAATACATCAGCAGCTGCTGTGGTTGTTGTTTTTTTTCACTTCAACGTTTTCAACATTGCTTGTGTTTACAATGACGGATTGTGAGCGCTCTCTTTTTGAGTATATTTTTTGACAGTAGATGATTTCCCAAGCAACTGTCAATGCTACCTTGTATTATTATACCATGATTTGACAGTAACACGCAATGCTGCCAAGTTCTGAAGAAAAAAGTTAAGCGAAATATTAAGCGCCGATGAGCGTTTTTTTGGACAAGCGTATATAGCGATGCCAAAAAAACACACCTAATTTTAAAAATGCTTTATGAAGGATTGACAGCACGTTTTAGCCTTTTTTAAAAATTTTCTCATTACATTTTCAAACATTTTTCGACATTTTGTTTGTTTTTGATGCATATGTTAACAGATGAGAACAAAAAAAATTAAAAATGCTTAATTGAGAGTTTGTTCAAGGTTTCTACCATTTTTAAAATTCTCTCATTTATAAAGCATTTAAAAGAGATTTAGAGTTTTTAAATTTTTTCCGATTTTTTTTCATATTAAGGCTATATAAAAGGTTCATATTTCTTTATGAATGCAGCCGTTAAGAAATTAACAATAGAAAGACTAAATAAAAAAATAAGTTTATTCAAAAATTATATTTATAAATCTACAACTTAAAAATATTAATAACAAATAATATATAAACAAAACAAATAAAAATTAAATTATAAAAAGTTAAATACAAAAAAAAAACAATATAAGCAAACAACAAAATACAGGATAAAAATGCTTAAAAAATAAATAAAAATATTTTAAAAATAAATAAAAAAGTTATAATATGTTGAAAGATATAAAAAATTCACAGTTGAAGCTATAGAAGAAGGAACAAAAGTAAAAAACTACAGAATAAAAAATAAAAACTACATAATAAAATATATAAAAAAAGTAACTAAACACAATAAATAAAAAATAAAAACCAAAAAAGAAATAAAAAAGCATAAAAATGTAAAAGTAAAATACTTAAAAATTAAATATAATGATAATATAAAAAAAAAATATATATTATGATAATATAAGAAAAACTAAATAAAAAATAAAAAGCCAATAAAATTTTTTGAATAAATATAAAGAACGAATATTTTTCACATTGAAAAAGAAAGACAGAAATTTTTTAAATAGTTGCCACTTGAGACACGAAGAAAAATGAATATTCTGTGAAATAAGGAAAACCAACAAGCACCGAAGAATGATTCTTTATCAAGACAATGCGAGCTTGAGGCGTTTTTGCGCACTCGAATTAATGTGTCATCCGTCGTACAGTCCTAATTTGGCACCTAATGACTTCTTTTTATTCCCGCACATCAGGGACAAACTGCATGGACAACGATATTCCACGTCTGAGGAAACCCTTGACGCGTTCAAAAGTTATGTTTTAAAGGTGTCTCAAGCGGAATGGGTTAAATGTTGTGGCAAATAATTTGAACACATGCAAAAGTATATTGATCGTGAAAAAGAATATTTTAAAAACCATAAAGAAAAAATTGGGTCTTTATACTTTTCCCGAAATATATGTAATAACCCATGATACAATTACCAGGTAGTATTATTCGCTGAAAATCGGCTGTGGAAAAACTGTCAATATGGGCATATAGTGTCAAAATGTAGCAAGTAGATGCAAACAATGTTGCTTATTGTATTATTTAAAAAGAAAATAGCGCGATTTTTGTACCAATTTTTATATATTTTTGAAGTGAAAACTTTTTTTAGCGCGTTGAGACTTTTTGGTAAAGGGTAAAACAATAGAAACGCGATATCATCATGTTGCTAACATCAAGAACGAATTTGTTTCTATATGTTTCAAGCGTGATACATACATACATACATACATACATATAAGAACTTGTGCGCTATGGCGGACACTGCCAACACAGTTGTACTTACTTTTATAAGTATTTCTAACTTTTCTAACAATTTGTTGGTTTTTTTGTTATTGTTGATGCAGTCTTAGAAATAATTTTTAAAGTTTACATGTGGGAGTGTTAATAAAATAGAGATGAATACTTCAATTTAATCATTTCATTATATTTGTTTTGAATATAAAAAACAAAGCAAAACCAAAACAAAGAATTAATTTCGTCTTTAATCATTTCATTTCAAATATTTAAAATGATAGGTTTAAATATAAAAATCAAAAAAATCCCCTTTTACTTTTTGCTGTGATCTATGCAATACTTCTATTTGACACTATATGCCCAAAGTAACGAGTAAAAGTAGCGATTAATACTACCTGGTCATTATACCATTACCAGGCTACGTAAAGGCAACATTGACAAATGATTGACAAATTTTAAACAAAACTAACTCATAATCCAACATATGTTATGTGTTCAAAACCAAACAATATAAAAAGCGAAACCATTCATTCAAATAATTTTCACTCTCCGCCACCTGGCAATAATTTTGTGTGAAGACCATTTGGTGCTAAATGTGTTGTAATTCGTGCAAGTGTTAATTGTTCAGTAAACATAAGAAACAAGCTGGCGTTGTTTTCACTTTTCATTTTCAGTGCTACTTAGCAGTGCGTGATGAAGAAATCTCATTTCAGAATACAATGGAAGCATAATTATTTACCAATAGTGGAAATTAAGCGAAAAGAAGCTTTAAAGATAATTCACAATAACTTAACTAGCTTTTCAAGCAACTGCAGGATATTGTGAGAAAATATTGAAATAGTTTCTGAAACTTTTATTCAAAAGAGCTTTAAGTATGGCGCACTCTCAACATCTGGCTAAAGATATTTAAAAAATGTCGATTATTTTAATTGAATTTTCCGTTAAAATGACTTATGTCAATTTATGTTCATTAAATCATTTATAGTAGAAATAATTGTTATTGTTCTCACCTAAATATGAATCGTTATAATAATGCGCAGCGGCAACTTTTCGTTTGTAGTTTGTGTGCGAGCAAACACAGAGTAGAAAAAGCAAATATCTACGTAGAGTGGGTTAGACAAATGTCTCAACTTGTCATTGCGGCTGAACTCATTAAACTAAGCTTTTGGTCAGATGTGAAATTAACCCAAATAGCAGAGAAACGATGTTAAAGTTGAGAAATAATTTTAGAAAATAAAACAAAAGAACTTTTGCTGTGTTTTTTTTTTTATTTTTTGCTTTGTTAAAAAGGAGAAAACATAGCTTGAAGCTAAATTTATGAAAATTACTAATCGATGAGTTTAATCACAATGAGGAAGTTGGTGAAATTTAGAGCAACACAATAGAAGTATAACAGTTTCAACAAAAGACTTAAGCGAGCAGCTTTTGAAAATAAAAGAGGAAAAGAAAAGCATACAAATATAAAAAAAAATATTAATATTAATAGAAGTTAAATTTCAACACAAAATGTTTACTTCTTCTTTCCGCACACTAAACCAATTAAGCCATCAATTACTAATAAACAGCTTAATTCATTGGCAACAGCGGATGCAAAGAAAATCGAGTAAAACAAAAGACTTAAGCAGCAAACTTGATTTACATTCAACGCACATCGCGTGCTCAATTTGGCAAAGAAATTGTAATAAGCCGATTGTATCGAAATAATTGAATTGGCCCATTCCATTTTTATTGCATATGTATTAATATTACGACATTTTCGACTCGACATTAGCAAATAGCAATGTAATGGATGAACTCTAATGCCAAAATATAGTCTGATGAGACAGAAAATTACGGGAAGGGTCGATAAAATAAAACTAAGCTAATTGAAGCCCAGCCGCTCTGCACGATTTTTCAACAACCGAGCTCAACTCTCTTAGCGTTTTACATGTTCCCTCACTCGCCCTCAAAAATTACTCTTTTGCTACCTTCTGCCACCTGCGCTGTAATTTTTTTTAACAAATGTGTTTTGCAAATACAACTTAAGCGTTGCAATTTATAGGAATAAATAAAGTATTAAGCATAAAACGTTCAAGCATGAATAAGCAAGTTTTACCATGTCTGCAACGCTACGTATTCATTTTTTCAGAAATAGAGTCTTTTATGTCTAATTTTTTTTTTCACTTGTTTGCGGAAGTGGCTTAAAGCCATATTAAAGCAAATGTTTTTTATACATTTTGTACATTTATATTTGCAAATGTACATTTATATCGTCATATATCTGTCATTGTTTGGAATTAAGTAATACTTTTTTTAATTTATTAATTTTTTTTTTCCTTATATGTCAAACTCATTTTGGACACACCAAACACTTGATTATTTTTCTTTTTTTAAACTTATAATATATTTTTGTTATTATTTAATTTAATGAGGTAAACTTTTGCTACCAATAAAAAATAATGAGCGGGCCTTTATGAACAAAATTTATGTTAAAATTTGGTGTATTTCAATATCTTGGTTTACTGGAAATTTCGAACCATATTGATTGGTCATAATTATCTTTAAAAAGTGGTTACACAAAAGTTCATTCATCGATGATCGTCTTTATGAAGACTAGTCACGGTTTTACCCTCTCGGATTTCGATAGTTTTATGAAATTTTTCACTCTCCCAATTCACATGTAAAGTTTCAAAATTAATAAAAGCAGAAATTGTTGCAGGTTACCAGCGTTCATACTCATATAAAACTAGCAGCATTTATTTTTTCGTAATAGTGACATTTTGGAAGTGGTAGAGTAATTTCCTATGTCTGCTAGAAACTTAAAATGCTTCACCAGAAAAAGTTTTTTTTTCTTTTAAGTTGTGATGTTATTGAAAAAAACAAGCGATGTATTTCTAAATTTTTTACATATAATGGTTGTATTTTAATAAAAATTGTACACAAACTTTCAGAAATCTAACAAAATGACAAATCTTAGCCACCAACAAAAAAGTAATATAAATATAAATTGTTAAAGAAATTTGAAACTTCACGAAATTTTAACGTGACAGATTTAGGTTGGCCCTGGCATGTTTTTCAAAAAGTTGCAAAAAGCGTTTCTACGCAGATGCAACAGCGTTGCATGTCATCATAACATTCTAAAAATAAAAATATTATGTTTTTAAATATAAATAAAAAATACAAAAAAAAAAAAATTTTAAATAAATAATGTTAAAAATAAATTCCCTCTTATAAAGGGTGTTTTTTTTAGAGGTATAGAACTTTGAATTGAAATAAAGCACAAGAAAATCGTTTTAATGTCCATCAATTTGGCTTTATTGGAAGGATAATTTTATGCCATTAATGTTTAAATATGATTTCGGGTATGTGGCCGCCGCGGCTGGCTCGAATAAAGCCAATTCTACAGGTCCAATTTTCAACCACTTTTTCGAGCATATGGGGCCGTATGTCGGCAATAACGCCACGAATGTTGGCCTCCAAGTCCCCTAACGTTTCTCATATCCCCAAAGAAAATAATCTAATGGTGTCAAATCACACGATCTTGGTGGCCAATTGACAGGTCCATTCCGCCAAATTATGCGCTCATCGAATGTTTCCTTCAATAAATCGATTGTGACGTGCGCTGTTTTGCATGTAGCGCCGTCTTGTTGGAATCACAACTCATCCACATTCATGCCATCCAATTCAGGAACAAAATAGTCGGTTATCATGGCTCTATACCGGTCTCCATTAACGGTAACTGACTCTCCAGCATTATTTCGGAAGAAGTATGGCCCAATGACTCCACCAGCCCATAGAGCACACCAAACAGTCAGTTTTTGTGGATGTAATGGCGTCTCAAGGATCTCATGTGGATTCTCTTCACTCAAAATGCGGCAATTTTGCTTGTTGACGTAGCCATTCAACCAAAAATGAGCCTTATCACTGAACAAAATTTTGCGATGAAAATCAGCATCGAGATCAATCTCATTTTCGGCCCATACACCAAAATCACAACGCATTGCATGGTCTCGCGGCTTTAATTCTTGCACAAGCTAGATCTTGTAAGGTCGCAAGCCAAGATCTTTGCGCAAAATCTTCCATAAAGTTGATGGACAAAGCTCCAATTGCTGTGCACGGTGGCGAATCGATTCATTCGGGTCCTCTTCAACATTTTGCTCTACAGCGGCAATTGTTTCTTCGGTGCGCACTGTTCGACGTCTCTGCGGATGCGTATTATCACATAGAGTAAACGTAGTGCGAAAACGACCCATGGTTAACCGAATTAATTGCTCTGATGGACGATTATGTCGACCATAAAATGGACGGAGCTTCCGGTAAACTTCGCGAACTGAACCATTATTTTCGAAATAAATTTGGACGATTTGCAAGCGTTGTTCTTTTGTCAACCTGTTCATGATGAAATGCCAGTTTTATCTCTATTCGAAAAACAAACCCCTAAAAAAAACACCCTTTACAAGGAAACTGCAAAATTTTTTCATGGAATTATAACTCGATGAGTAAACACACAACAGTAAAATATTTAAAAGCCAGTTAAGGTTGCTTCTTTGCTCTCAGGACAGAAATGATAGCAAAACTTGTTAAGAAGTTAAAATACCATCAAAACTTAAAGTAAACATTAAGTCAAAGGATAAGGGGTATTCACAATGTGGTGTATTTGGTCTTGTAATTTGTTCTTGTGATATATATGTGTAGTAATTTCATGATATTCACAAAAAAAAAATTACAAATTACAAAGTTTTACACATAGAACTGTAATAAATATACACAGAAAACACCTTTTTGTATTCGTAAAAAAAACACTATGCAAATATTTTTTCTAACAAGAAAGTTGATGTTTGCTCGGCTTGACAAGCCGAAAATAAATAAAAAATATCAAAAATACAATTTGCTACGAAAACGATTACAATGTAGAAAATAATTTGCATATTTTTTTAAAAAATATACCAAAAATACACCACATCATGAATACTCTTAACGATTTTTGTAGAATTAATGAAGGTTTTACTCTACTTAGGTTTCGTTTACTTACTTTTTTGTATTTTCTTGTTTTTTCTATTTTTTAACCATGCCAAATTCCAAACACAGAGTACTTTCTCACTATTAACCCTTTGACGACCGCTCCTGAACAGCTGGAAAATTCGTTAATCTGACAACAGATTCGTGTTAAGCGACTCCAAATTACTTACAAAAGTGTCGCAAAAACAATTTTTTTTACCTGCAAATGTGAAAATTAATGGGACCTATATGTCCCAATGGTCGTCAACGGTAAAAATGTATGCCAATATTTTCTCTCGTTGACAGTATGCGAACGAAAATTTTGATGTTGAATTTTGATTTACTTCATGAGAACTCGTTGTTTTTAATCTGTTTTGAAACTTTACCAATGAAAGTTTAAAAAATAACCTTTGCAATGATGGTACTTTGACCTATATATGACTATTGGTTTAGGAGATATTCCCAAAATATTTAAAAATATTATTAAAAACCCCAAAAATTCTATCATAATATCTGGCCTTCTACCTATATCTGCTACGGTGTAATGTTTGACATCCAATGAAAGGTTGAAAAATAACCTTTCCAATGGTGGTACTTTGACCTCTTTACGACCATTCAAAATATCACAAAATAGGTTAAATTTTCCAAAAAATCGAATCTTTCATTTGATGCAAAACAAAACTCCGTAACAAAAAAATTGTCGGGATTTTTTTTTTAATTTTTGACCTATTTGGAAATATCTTTTGGACCGATAGTCGTAGAGTTGCCTAAGTACCACCATTAGAAATAAAATTACAGTTTTGATTTTGTGTTTTTATTTTAGTATTACTACGAACACGATCACAAATCAAAGACCAAATTCTACTTGCGTCTTTTCTGCGTTTGCTTTGATTTGAGTGTGCACAATCAGTGGCGGATCTAGGATTCACCAGAGGGGGGAAGGACTGAGCTAACAGCCTTTACAAGGAAACTGCAAAATTTTTTCATGGAATTATAACTCGATGAGTAAACACACAACAGTAAAATATTTAAAAGCCAGTTAAGGTTGCTTCTTTGCTCTCAGGACAGAAATGATAGCAAAACTTGTTAAGAAGTTAAAATACCATCAAAACTTAAAGTAAACATTAAGTCAAAGGATAAGGGGTATTCACAATGTGGTGTATTTGGTCTTGTAATTTGTTCTTGTGATATATATGTGTAGTAATTTCATGATATTCACAAAAAAAAAATTACAAATTACAAAGTTTTACACATAGAACTGTAATAAATATACACAGAAAACACCTTTTTGTATTCGTAAAAAAAACACTATGCAAATATTTTTTCTAACAAGAAAGTTGATGTTTGCTCGGCTTGACAAGCCGAAAATAAATAAAAAATATCAAAAATACAATTTGCTACGAAAACGATTACAATGTAGAAAATAATTTGCATATTTTTTTAAAAAATATACCAAAAATACACCACATCATGAATACTCTTAACGATTTTTGTAGAATTAATGAAGGTTTTACTCTACTTAGGTTTCGTTTACTTACTTTTTTGTATTTTCTTGTTTTTTCTATTTTTTAACCATGCCAAATTCCAAACACAGAGTACTTTCTCACTATTAACCCTTTGACGACCGCTCCTGAACAGCTGGAAAATTCGTTAATCTGACAACAGATTCGTGTTAAGCGACTCCAAATTACTTACAAAAGTGTCGCAAAAACAATTTTTTTTACCTGCAAATGTGAAAATTAATGGGACCTATATGTCCCAATGGTCGTCAACGGTAAAAATGTATGCCAATATTTTCTCTCGTTGACAGTATGCGAACGAAAATTTTGATGTTGAATTTTGATTTACTTCATGAGAACTCGTTGTTTTTAATCTGTTTTGAAACTTTACCAATGAAAGTTTAAAAAATAACCTTTGCAATGATGGTACTTTGACCTATATATGACTATTGGTTTAGGAGATATTCCCAAAATATTTAAAAATATTATTAAAAACCCCAAAAATTCTATCATAATATCTGGCCTTCTACCTATATCTGCTACGGTGTAATGTTTGACATCCAATGAAAGGTTGAAAAATAACCTTTCCAATGGTGGTACTTTGACCTCTTTACGACCATTCAAAATATCACAAAATAGGTTAAATTTTCCAAAAAATCGAATCTTTCATTTGATGCAAAACAAAACTCCGTAACAAAAAAATTGTCGGGATTTTTTTTTTAATTTTTGACCTATTTGGAAATATCTTTTGGACCGATAGTCGTAGAGTTGCCAAAGTACCACCATTAGAAATAAAATTACAGTTTTGATTTTGTGTTTTTATTTTAGTATTACTACGAACACGATCACAAATCAAAGACCAAATTCTACTTGCGTCTTTTCTGCGTTTGCTTTGATTTGAGTGTGCACAATCAGTGGCGGATCTAGGATTCACCAGAGGGGGGAAGGACTGAGCTAACAGTTTTATAGTCCAAGGAGGAGGATGAAATGGCTTTTAGTGCTTTTTTCAATTTTTTTTTCCCACACAAAAAATTCTTCAAGGGGGATAGCGGCTGAAGCCTTTTCAACCCGTATGTGAATCAACCGCTGTGCACTGTGGTTATAACAAAATTTCTACTTCGAATAATAATTCATTTTCTATATCTGCACTGGAAGTCCGCGGGCAACTGGCTACTCAAATGATCAATACGGTCACCAACCGCGAAGTTGTAAGACAGGTACCTAAGAGATTTAAACTTGCGGATATCACTTCCCTGTCCGATAATTCTGCAAAAGTGAAGCGTTATGTAAGGATGCATTTTCTGCTCAAAACAACACATAGGTCATCGAATAAATACTATTTGTGCCTTTTGCAAAAAACCATTTTGCATCGCCAATGATCGGAATAACTTAAAATTTCATCATAAGAAAATGAAAATTCAATGCATTGATCAAAAATGCAAACAAATTTATTTTTTTTTCAAATAAATCAACTTTTCAACAAAATTAAATATGTCTGAGATTTTTACCGTTGACGACCTTTGGGACATACAGGTCCCGTCAGATTTGGTGGTCGCGTGGATAGCCCAAGTAGACTATCTTTTTTTGCTATTTTTTGTTAAAAAGTGGAAGGTTGCCCGCAACTTCCCCAAAAAATTTTTGCCTATAACTCCTCCTACCCCCAAAATATTGCAGCAAGAAGAAGGGGGAGAAAAAGTAAAGACTTTTCGACTTTGGGGTGGTCTGGTAGGCAAAGGGATGAATCTACCCTTGAAAATTAAGTATTTTCTGGAAACCACATTCATTCCCTATTGAATGATACCTTGTAAAGAAAAATCGTTTTCATAGCTTTTCCAGGAAAAATTCGAGAGTAAAAGGGTCACCGGTGTCCCAATGGTCGTCAACGGGTTAACGCGTATCTAATCATTAGATTAGTTTTTTTGTTCAATTTGAAGATTTTACAGTTTTAATAGAGTAGCTTTGTATGAGAATTAGGCGTAGTTCTCATTCAAATTCTTATATGGTCTTTATTTTTTCGAAAGAAACGATAACTTCAAGATTGCAACTGTAATAGTGTCGGCAGGCGGACACTATGGATCGGGAAGACATGGTTAAACGACTCAGGTTGAAGTGCTCATCAAAAAAATGTATACATTTATGAACGAGTCATTTATGAACGATCTACCACTCCTCCTTATGGCGCTACAAATGGTGTGACACAGTTTATACAACTCTTACGCAGTACGCGTGGGAGAGAGAGACGCTTCAATCAATATCAAAACTACAACAAATTTGCATCGGGGTTGCATGGAATTATTACTAGGCGAGTTTATTCACTACGGAAAATGTTACATACTTATTTAACGAAAATATAGAATGGGTAATTTGCTTTACATTAAAAATCAAAACTAATAATGGTGTAAGAATAATTATTTATGGTGTAGCAGCTTATGCAACAAAAAATCAATTATGTTGCATGAAATTATTACTCGCTAAGTATAGAAGTAATAGTTCGTATCGTGTAGTTAATTTTGATTATTTGATCTCATAACGAAAATAAAAAAATTTTTACTAAAAAATATTTAAAAATAATGATTTGAGTCAAAAAAAAAAGTTTTAATATACCACGTTTTTAAAACGAACTAAAAAGTATAAAAGGATTTCTGCTAGAATGGGAATTTTAGTTCTCATAAAAACGCGGGGCGCGTGCTATAGAAAATGGATAGATGGATAGAATGGACGGCAGATTCAAGTTTGCAGACATACAGTGACTCAAACAATTGACCACATGTTTCAATAAAGAGAGTTTGAGTCACTGTAAAAACAAAACTACTCATCAGAATTTACTCATTTTTTTTACTTACGTTTTGTTGTTTTGTTCGCAATTCAATAAACTTAAGTTCAACAGGATCAGTGGTTCGGTTATCATTTTGTATTATAACAAGTGAAAAATATGCATGTGGTCAATTATTTGTGTTTATGAAAACAAAAAGAAAATAACTAAAAATAACTGTTAATATTTAGTGTAGCCATCATTGGCTGCAAGAACAGCTTCCAATCTTCTTGGCATACTGTCCACCAAGCTTTTACAACAGCTTGCTGGAATAATCGCCCATGCTGCGTCGACCTGCGCCCACAACTCTCTTCCAACCACTTCTCTTTTTAGTTCGCCCCAGAGGTGTTCAATGGGATTTAGATCAGGTGACTGGGGTGGCCATGGCAGTACTTTGAATCCATTGTCTATAAGCCATTTTTTAATTCATTTTGGCGGTGTGTTTTGGATCATTGTCATGTTGAAAGACAATGTCCTGGGGTTGTTTGTTAAATTTTTCGCAAGTAGCAGGGAGGTTTTTTGACAAAATGTCAACATAATAGCTGGCATTCATCTTGCCTACTATACGTTGCATTATTCCAACACCCCCTGCCATCATACAGCCCCATATCATAACACTACCACCACCAAACTTTAATGTCGGCTTCACGTAACGAGCCTCCAAAGCACTACAAGGTTTGCGCCATGTTCACACCCGGACATCTGATCCCAACCGATTAATTTTGGACTCGTCCGAAAATATGACTTTCTCCCAAACCTCCGCAGACCAATGGGCATGAGCACGGGCGAACTCCAACCGTAGCTTTTTGTGCCTTTGCGTTAACAACGGTTTTTTGATTTTAACGTGCCCTTTGAGACCAGCCGCACGCAAAGTATTCCGGACGGTTTCCACTGACAGTTTGACTCCGTCATACGCTACCAAATTCTTATGAATTTGGACAGCATTTTCAACTTTTTGCGTACGGAGATCTCTAAGAACCCGCCGTTCGTGATACGTGCTCAACATTTTTTTGCGCCCGCTGCGGCAAATTGGGGGAGGTGAAGCCATATTTTTGCGAGTTTTAATAACCACACTCTTGCTCACTTCTAGGGCTGCTGCAATTGCACGACAGCTTTTACCTTCCTGTAAAAGCTGCTGAATCTGGCGAACTACCTCTTTACTCAACGGCCGAACCATTTCTACTTTTTAGCACTAGAAGAAAATAAATTAATCATGATAAATAATTTTGAAAATATTTGTTATGAACTTACCTGATGAAAAATATTACTTTTCAATTTAAAAAATTCCAATGGCAAATTTTTTTTTTGATAATTTATTTGATGTTGTCTCTGTAACTTCATTACACAAATAATTGACCACATGCATTTTGTTTCCATATTTTGTAACAAAATGATAACGGTACCACTGATCCCGTTGAACTTAAGTTTATTGAATTGCGAACAATACAACAAAACTTAAGTAAAAAAATGAGTAAATTCTGATGAGTAGTTTTGATTTTACAGTGACTCAAACTGTCTTTATTGAAACATGTGGTCAATTGTTTGAGTCACTGTATATTGCGTTCAGTCCAGTAAGTTCTACTTGAGTTTCGGAATTCTTCAATTTTAATGTTATCAAAGTTGTCAAGGCTGATGAGTTTTTTGTTTAAAATTTTCATATCTATGCGTATATTTGATGAATTATTGAGAAATTATTTCTTAGCAATTAAAAATTTTAATATGTTAGTGGACAAATGCTTTCTTAACCTAGGTTTTCTTAACTCCTTAATATTCCCTATAGCATGCGCTCCACGTTTTTATGAAAACTAAAAGTTCCACTCTAACAGAAATTATTTTATACTTTTTAGTTCGTTTTAAAAACGTGGTATATTAAAACTTTTTTTTTACTCAAATTATTATTTTTTGGTTTTTAATTTGGGATAAAATTTTACAATAGGTTTTTGAAGGTTTTATGTTTTTATCAGTCCAAAATTTGTTTAAAAAACCCAAAATGGTTCCATAAATATTAAACAAAAAAAAAAAAAAACTGAATAAAGTCATTGCAATTGTCGAGGCTTGAACCCTCAACCTCACGATTATAAGGCAATCGCCGTGCACTCTGAGCTACAGAAACCATTTAAAAATATCATCTTAATATCAATAAATCAAACAATTTATATATTTTTACAATTTTTTTCCACCTTCTGTGGTGAATTTTTAAAAATTTTAATTTGTTTCTTAAAAAAATATTTTTTTTTAATAATTAAAAAATAAATTTAAAAATAAAATTCCTTCTGTGGTGAATTTTTAAAAATTTTAATTTTTTTCTTGAAAAAATACAAAATTCGTTAACATTGTCAAGGCTCGAACTCGCTACCTAGCGTTTTTATAGCGATCGCTTTACGCTCTGAGCTACTGAACTCATACGAAAATATTTTCTCAATGACAGACAAATGAAGTGAAGCTAATAAAAACGTTTTAATAGACAAACAAAAACAAAACCCAAAAAAAAAATAATGATTAAAAAAAAACGATGAAGAATAGATAAGGATAAGGATTTCGTGATGACTAATTAGAAATGAGAATAATGATTTAGAAAGGGGTTTGGATGAGGATTTTAATAAGAAATTAAATTAATTTTTAAAAAGGATTTGGACAAAGATAAGGACAAAGATTAGAACAAGGCTAATGGATAGGGAAATGAATATAGAAAAAGAATGCTTATATTTCAGACCAATGATTTGGTATAAGGTATAAGGACAAAGATTATGACAAGGCATAGGACAAGGTCTTAAGACAAGACTTAAGACTAGAAATATGACAAGAATTTAGATAAGTATTGGAACAAAGATTGGATCCAAAATCAAGAATTGGGACAACGATTAGGAGAAGAATTTAAACAAATATAGACTAGGTTTAGAACAAGAATAAGAAAGAGATGGAAAGAGTTAAGAATACAGATTGGGACAAGGATACAGGCATAGATTTGTACAAAGATTAGGGCGAGAATTAAAAAAAGATTTATACCAGGATTAGGAAAAGGATTAAGACAATAATAAGGAAGAGAATTAGGACAAGGATAAAGACAAGGATTTGGATAGGAATTTGTATAAGACTAAAGACAAGGTTAATGATACGTTGTAACGTCGAGACTTTGTTTTGCTTAGCTTCAGCAAGAAGGTTCTAACAATTTTGGAAGGTTTCTTTCAAACTTCTTTTAAATTTTTCTTTTTTAATTGGCGAAGCGTTATTTGAAATTTCAAACATTTTTCACCAGTCACACATTTATTTTTTCAAGGTTTTTAATTCATTTTTTTCAATAGAATTCATTCTGGAAAAGCTAAGTTATTTTCCGCTTTAGTCACCAGCGATGGAAGTTCATTAAAATTTTCGAAATAGACTTAATTTGAAAAATAATCATTTTTCTGCCACAAATTTTGGAGAATACAATCAATGTTTATTATTAATACAAATGATTGTTTAATTTTTTAAATCACTCTGACTACAATTGCTTTGTATTTTTCTTTTTTGGTTTTTTTTTTATTGTTTGCACAATTTACTTTTGGTTTCTTTTTCATTATTTTTCGGTTTTTTGTTTTTATTACCACAACATAATATTTCATTAATTTTCGTGTTCAACCAGAAATGTTGGCACAGCTCTGTTTTTTTTTTTCTCTCTCTTTTGTTTTTTTTTTGTTTTTATTATGAAGTTTTCAAAAACACGCTACTCATACAACCGTAGACAACATGGCATGAATACGTGTTGAACATGCATAAAAATACAAAAACAAAATAATAAGTAAAAATACAAAGCGTGCCAGTAGCAGTGCACGGACACAACTGTTAACTCCGTATAGCACTTTTTAAGCGGAAAGAAAAATTAAGCAGTAAATCGCGCTAAAGCTACTTAGAGAGAAAAATATAAGATAATTATAAGAGAAATTTAAAACAAGAGAAGCAATGATTATTGCAAACAGCTATCAGAGTTATTGCAACGCTGCTGCATATTAAAATTCCTAACGAGCTTAGCACTTAATTTCCGTGCGAAAGATTGTTTATAAACGCTTGAATGCATAAATATGCGTTTGACATAGAAAACATTGGTGCAGCATAAAAAACAGAAAAACGTGTGGAGAATTTCTTTGAGGCAGCAATGCAACATAACGGTAGTTTTTCACTATTGCTTCAGCATGAGAAGAAAAAAAATCTTGCTGCAAGCGACTTTGAGTAGATTAAGAGAAGTATGCTAACTTTTTTAGCTAGGGTTTTAAATAATTTTATCTTAGAGATTAAGATTTTATGAAATCTATATATATAAAAAAGGAGCTTATGTTTGTAAGGCCGCAATAGACTCCTAAACTACTCATCCGATTAGCATGAAAATTTGTGTATAGAAGTTTTTTGGTACGGTGCGTGTTTGTGGGCTATCAATTTTGATCCACCTTGAACACCAGAGGGCGCTGTAGTACAAATTTTTTACAAAACTACCTTAAACTCAGAAACTGCTAATGCGATTAGAATGAAAAGTGGTATACAGTGGGTTTCATGTACGTTGAGTGTTTTGCTGCTATCGTTTTTGAACTATCTTGAACACCAGAGGGCGCTATAGTACAAATTTTTTACAAAACCACCTAAAACTCCTAAACCGCTCATGCGATTAGAATAAAAATTTGTATATAGTAGTTTTCAGGTACGATGAGTTTTTTAGCACTATTTTCTTTGAACCACCTTGGACACCAGATGGTGCTGTAGTACAAATTTTTTACAAAATCGCATATTTTTAGTTGTTTTCTTAGGTTACATGTGCAAATATTTGCAAAATATAAAATATTTCTTAAATTTAGTAAAATTAAAAAAATTTCCGTTATTTTGATATCAAAAACATGAACATATCTTGAAAACTATGAAAAATTTTACTACAACGATATATTTAATGCAACATCGTACACAAAATTACGAAAAAAACAATCAGATATTCAAGTTTGTGGCTTTCGATTCAAATATCTCCGCTGCTTTTTTATATATTGTGTTAAATTTTTTTTTGTCTTAAAGCTTCATCAAAATAATATGAAAACCTTATTGCAAAAATACCGTTAGTTGAGTATATATATTTTAAATTTTTTTTTCAAAAAAGGTCTGAAATTTTGGAGTTTTCCCTCAAAAAAAGGCTCAAAATTTGTTTTTGTTGTAAAAATAATTTAAATTCAAATTCGCAAATTTTCAACTCTTTTTAAAAACTATAACATTTATAAGCAAAAACTATTTCAATTTTACGCAAAAATTAAAAACCATTTTTGTGATTCAAAAAGCAAGGCCCTTGATTTTTTCGAACAAAATTTTTTTTTTCCAATATTGTGGTTTTATATTTTTGAAAAAATATACAAGCTAAAAAATTGATTTATTAGAAAAAATTATCTTAGTATCTCTTACCAATCAAAAGTTATAGCCTATAATCTTTATCCAAAATATAAATACAAAAAGCAAAACGCTGTCTGGCTGGAAACTTCAAAATGACTGAGCCGATAGAGCTGAAATTTTTGACAGAACATTTTTTTCAAGTACGAGATGGCTTAAATTTCTGTCACACCCCCTTTTACCGCCCACAAATCAATAAAAATGCTATATTTCCCACGGTTTTCGTCGATTGGGCTACATTTTGGTAATTTAGTCTGTATGCTTACTGTCGGCAACTGTACTAAAACTGGGTAATGTCCATCTACTAGAAAACTGGGATGAGTATTATATAAGAGGCTCTGGCTCCGCCCATACAGTTAAAATTTGTATTATCAAATAGCTTTGAAAGTAAAAGTAGCAATTCTTACATATAAACTCAAAATGGAGTTACTTTTTGGTGATCTCCTGCTACTGGGAAACTGTAACGGGCAGTGGAAAATAACAGTGGTGTCAAAATATGAGTCTAAGAAAAGTTTTGAATACACATATTATGTTCCCATATAGTTGCAGGGTGCAGCAACGCGCGCCGGGAAAAGGCTAGTATACCATAAAATATACTATGCAAGGGTCATCGCTCTTTTAATAACAGAACAAATCTGGCGTATGCTTATGGGTAAAGTTTAAGGTTCGCTAGCACTGAAAAAAAACACTTTTGCTACGGCTATAGAAGTCCGAATTTAGGGAGGGAGCCCACTTTTAACAAATTGTACTCCCTCTCTTTTTCACTCTCTCTGATTCAATAACGGACGTTTTTCGGATGTTTCCTAAAATTGAGATCGCTGTTGCCGGCGACTTCAATGTCCAAAACGCGGCTTGTTTATGTCACTCAGGCCAAATAACACCTGACGGACAATGATCTCATTCAACCGGTAAAGGAACCAACTTTTACTCCCAGAATTGGTCCACAAAGCCATAATATTCCAGACCTTTTCCTGACTTGACATCATGAAAAATATGACGTGAGTGTCCACGCAGTTCTTGGCAATTCGGACCGCTGCACCACATCTGCTACCAATGGTGGATATACATACGGACTGAAAGGGCTTTAGCCCCCCCTTGGAGAATTTTTTGTATGGGAAAAAATTAAAAAAATTTAAAAAAGACGTTTCAGCCCCCCTTGGCATACAAAAGTGAAGTTTCAACTCTCCCTTTGGCAAGTGCTAGATCCGCCACTGTCTGCTACTATTTCATATTATAACATATACATTTCTACGACCAAAGCCCCGAAGGTTTCATGGAGGTTTTACTGAGGGGCAAATTGGATTGCGTTAAATAATTTCAATTTTAATTGGAAACTTTGTTTCGCTGATAGAAATGTTAATGTCGCTGCTCTTATGGTACAAGAAATTATTTTATGGGGCACTCGGTTTTGAACTCCAAATAAATCGAGAAGCAATAAACTAAAATACCACTTCTGGCTTAATGATACTAGCAGTCCAATGAGGAAGCCTTTCAGAATTGGGGTTCCAATAAGAATGCTGATACTAAAAGACTTTGCTCAGTGACTGTCACTATGGATTCAGTGCGGCCTTCTCTACTAGTGACCTTATCGTTTTCATCACTGCGAAATAGAATCATCGTGTTAATTTCTTTCGTAAAAGCAAGATGTTTGCTCTGGATATTTCCAAGCCGTTTGACCGAGTGCGACAAAAAGCTCTCGTGTCAAAGCTAATTGCATTTGGTTTTGGTGTCAACTTTGCTCTATGGATGGCACGTTTTCTTAAGAACAGATCGATTCGACAAAATTTCTTTAAGTGAACACACCATTGGTGCTGAATTACCACAAGACTCAGTCCAATAGCCAACTTTGTCTCTTGTTTACTTTTACGACCTTCTGTCGTTGATTCATAACCCAATTCATTCGTTTGCGAGCGATAGCAGCATTTGCATTGATCTTCTCAAGAGCTCTTTGCAGCTCTTTTGAGCTTCAGTCCAGCTGATCTTCAATAGATTTATACATCATAACATATTTTGTATTAGACCGCAAATGATATTTCTGGTAGGGAAAAATAATTTCATCTTCGACATCAAATGACATCGAAGCAATGTCTAAGGCCGTTGTTATACGCTCATATGATCCCCGATCAAGTCCTTTTTTGCGCTCTTTTTTCGTTTGATGAGCTCTGTGATGAAAGTATGTTATACAGACGGTAATTTGATCCCTGAACACTAGTACACTTTTTGCTACTTTCAATACTTTATGCAAAAAAGTATCACGAGCATGAGTATGGTGAGTATTGCTATTAAGCAGGTTTCATTACTGCTTTCATGCATTTCGTACTAAAAGTGTACAACTTTCAATACTAAAAGACAAATGCTATGAATAATTGCACAGCGCAACACTGTTTTGAGCTCGTCATTCCATTTTATTTTCGAATCATTTGGTGACCATTCTGGGCCATATAAATTCCCTCGCTCACTCTCTCAAATTTCCCTTTTACATTGAAACAACAACAATGCGTGACCGTGATGAGCCCGTGAGCGTCTGCATAACAACGGCCTAATCCTACTATAAAGGTACTACTATCGGAAGTGTTCAAGGGAGATAATTGACCTGACGTCATCCACTTGTCTGTTTCACAAGTCCACTCGGACAGCTCGGCAAGCCCTTCCCTATATCATTGTCTTGATGAGAACCTCGCATTTTCATCTTTTTACCTTTCAACTAACTAAAAAATGAACTGGTTTAATTGTGAACTTCACTGAGAGAAAACAATTTCAGCTTACAACAATTTTTTTTTTTCCTGTTTTCATAATAAATATTCTTAGTAAAATTAAACTTAAAAAAACATTTATTTATAATTTTTGGTGGCAATTTAAACAAAAGACTTAAGCAACAAACCTGTTTGGCTTCCAGGTTATATTTACTGCTAATAAAATAAAATATAAGCTTGCACCAAAGAGCTTTAAATGACCTGCATAAAAAGATAAACACCCTGTATAAATGCAAATCTGACTACTTTTAAATATTGAATGTAATATAATGGCATGCTGCACAGACTTGAATAACCTTGAAGAATTGATATTAAGCAGCTGTTGCAATATTTTTTGTAAACTGTGATCGGCTAAAATATTGTCAACAATTAAACAAAGCTTTTAGTGCTAAATGCAACTCATTATTAACTTCATTTCAAGGTGCTTCGTATGCATTTATTACTCAAACATTATGTTGTTTGTCTTATTTTGTAGAGGCTCAATGCTATTGAATATGGAAAAATAGATACTTAAAATTGCTTTAAAATTCGTTTGAATATCAAGTTGAAACTTTTAACTAGCGTCGGCAGAAGTGCAGCCAAAAAAGTAGTTTTTATTTATAACTTCTTGAAAATGTAGAAAACCAAAAACACACTCACTCGTTATTGCACGTTTTTCATCAAATCAACAATCTCTTGAATTCTCAAAATCTCAAGAAAAAAAGTTAATAAAGCCTAGCCAAGCTGTAATGCCACAACATATTTTTGTTCGCAAAGCTCTTTTCCATCGCACGAGAATTCGCACAATGAGAAAAGCAATGTGAATGCACGAAAATTAGGTCACTCTGAAAAATGCTCACAACTCAATTTTAAACTCAGCTCACTATTATTTTGATTGTAGTTGGTAGAATAGCACACTCAAAGCAAAATATTGGCACTCGAGCGTAGCAGCGCGCTATTACAGTTCAAGTTCGTTGCTTAAGTCTTTCGTTTTGCTCTTGCATGACTTGCATTGCTTTTCATATGCGCCAATATTATTGGTCTTTCAATAAAATATGCCACTTCTTCACTAATAATTTGTCACTTATTTCGACTTATGCAATATTTTAGACATGGCTACAACGACAAAGTTTCGCAAACCACGAAATCAGGAAGAAATTTAAGGAAATAAATTTTAAGCAGAAGACTAAGGAAATAAATTTAAAAAATTTGCACAATTTCCTTGAATTTTCGTCGACTCTTCATTAAGTTTTCATAACATTTTGGTTACATGAGCGCCTGAAAAAAATAGGTGGCTCTGTGTTAAACGCTGTTTTGCAGCGTCATTGTTTCGATTTCTGCCTACTTCTCTTAAACTGGTTGTAAATAAAACTGCGAATAGCCTTTATTTACGTGCATCTGGTTTTACACTCAGCTCAAATGTGCTTGAAAGCATGTTGTGTTTTTTATCTTTTATTGATGGACAATAAAATATTCTGCATGGGCAATGTTTGCAAAAAAACACCTATTCAACCAGTGTCTAGTTTCAATAAAACAAGTCGAAGCAAGATTTCTTACCAGCACAGCTTAGCTTTAGAAGCTGTAATTAAATATTAAATGTTCGTCAATTTCAGCACAAGGTTAACAATAAATGTGTAATTTTTTTGTCTGTTACAATTTGTGTTATTAAAATTATAGAACAAATGGCATTGATTAACAAAGAAATATTTATAACTAGCTGAAATAAACGGTGTTGACAGAAGTTTTTTTGTTAAAATATTGTATGTCAACCATTAAACGATTTAATTTGTGGTAGAGTGCAAAATCATTTTGAAGGGCAATCGGAACTACAGCTCATTCGTAGATCAGCTGTATATTCTTGTAGATAAAAAACAAAATAATAAAAATTATGTTGGACTTGGCCTTGGATAAGGGTTTTATTATTTTGATGACGTCAGTTTGTGTGGGGTGTCAAATTTCAAATTTCTAACTGATTTCACGTGTTAAATATATACTCATATGTGTAAAATATGAAGTCAGTACATTAATTTTTGTGGAATTTATGAATTTTTTGCTATTTTGGTGACGTCACTTTGCACAGAAGTAGGTGTGTATTTCATTCAATTTTGACTTATTTCAAAATAAGAGTAATAATAATAACATAATAACAATAAACTGGCCATTTCCGCCTTTGAAAGAACTTTGACCGAACTTCTTATAATAAAATTGTGTTGTGCGTGTTATTAAATGTTTGTACATAATTGATCAAGAACTGGACCTACTAGTTTTATGCCGACTCCGAACGGCTAATGTGCATATTCTCAAGAAGCTTTAAATGGCATTATTTACTCTCTGAGGTTTGCCATTGTTTGCAAAGAGGGGATGACCAAACAGAAAAATTAATTCAATTGAAGAATTTTCATTTGGAATTGAACCAGGGATCTCTGGCGCATGGGTCATGCACTCTATCCACTGCACCACTTCCATGTCATTTTAAATTTAAAATTTAATTTAAAAATAAGAGTGCATTTTAAAAATTAAGGCTTATGTGCAGACGTTAAAGCCCTTCGAATATTCGTTTTGGAAATTTGAAAGATTTATCGTTTTGATGACGTCACTTTCCTTGAAAAGAAGGCGTGTTTTTCGTGCTATTTTGCCAAATTTGCAATCAAAGCTAATGTGAAAATTTTCAAGTTTTTCGATTAATTTTATGAAAGTTTAAAAGGCTTAACAGATTCGATGACGTCACTTTGTATGAGAGGTAGGCGTGATTTTCATTCGATTTGGCTCTATTCTCAAACTCGGAGTGCGTATTACAAATTAAAGCTAAACTTTCAAATTTTTTTTAAGGGGGGAAATATACCCAGAACTCTGTTTTTTTAAAAATTGTTTATATTTTCTTAAAGCTTTAAGTCTCAAAAATATGTGGTGAAAATTTCAAGTCGATATCTCAAAAAATAACAAGGCCTAGTCAGCCTAGGCCTATAGCCTAGTCAGTGAACCGTTTTCTAGAGCGCGCCCTTATTTTCAAACGCGTTTTTCTCGAAACCATATTTTCAAAGTCGGTGACCAAGATTTCTCGAAACTCAGTGAACCGATCGTTTTGATTTTTTTGCAGCTTATTTTATTTATAATAATTTCGTACTTGTCATAGGATTTTTTTTTTACCTTCATTTTTTATAGGCAAAATAATGACGAATTTTTGGTCGAAAATCATTATTTAATAATATTATTAATTTTTTTGTTTCAGATGAATTTAGGAGGTGCAATCTTGGTTTCCGCATTTTCAGAGCGTTCTACAAAAAATGTATCTACCATAATATTAAATTTTTTTTATTAAAAAAATACTTAACATACTCTTGAATGTGTATATTTTAAGGTATAAAAACCCTCATTTAAAAATATTTAAAAATATATAAATATAAATACTTGATTTACTTAATTAACTTAATTTCCTTAATTAACTAACTTAATTTACTTAGCTAATTTCATTAACTTCATTTATTAATTAACTTTATTTACTTAATTTACTGAATATACATAATTTACTTAATTTACTTAATTTACTTACTTTCCTTTATTTACTTTACGACTTAAATTAGTTAATTTTCTGAATTTCCGAAATATGCTTCATTTACTTAACTGATATACACATTTGGACAAAAAAATAGGTACATCCCCTAAAAAATGGTTTTTGATCAATATGTCATAGTTTAATTGAAAGTTAAAAATTTACCGTTACACAAGTTGTCCCGTTATTGACAGGCAATCTATTTGCAGTGCAGTTTCTAATCTAAAATTTAGCTACCAAGAGATATATCACGCAGTAACAATACGCTGTGGACAAAAAAATAGGTACACTTTCAGAAAAAATAATTTTAATGCATTTAAAAGAGTTTTTCTTTGTGTTTGTTATTCAAAAGTGTAGTTTTGGAATTTTTCTGTAAAGGTTTGTAAAATAATTTTAAATTTTGAAGACTTCATAAAAGATTTTGGTATCTAGATGGGTCGCGGTGATCATTGTACACCCAAGAAAAGCGGATTGCTATTGAGGTGCGTGCTGGAGGAAATGGATATGGAACGATTACCAAAATTCTTGGACGCTCTCGAAATTTTGTCGTGAATGCTTTAAAGAAAAAAAAAGTTGGAGAAAAACGTGGAAGAAAACGGAAAACCACACTAAACGATGACCATCGCATTAATATAATGGCGAAAAAGGACCCTTTTATAGCTTCAAGAACAATAGCAGCAGAATTAGGCAACAAAGTATCTTCACGAACTATTCGACGAAGATTAGTGGATTCAAAGCTCTATGGCAGAATAGCCCGTAAGGTTCCACTCCTTCGTAAGAAAAACTTACAAGCGAAGAAAGAATTTGCCAAAATTCATGCTTCATGGTCAGGAGATGAAGAAGTTAAAAAGTGGAACAACATCCTATGAAGCGACGAGACCAAAATAAATTTGTTTTCTAATGATGCCGCAAGGAATGTTTGTCGCCCAAAAAGTAAAGATTTCGATCCGCGGTACACTAGGAAAACGGTCAAACATGGTGGCGGAAACATAATGGTCTGGGGATGCTTTTCCCACTATGGCGTAGGCCCAATATTTCGTATTCAGGACATTATGACCCGATTCGAATATGTGGAAATATTACAAGGAATAATGGCATAAAGCATGGCACAATATACCATTGAAAACGTACTAGCATTTGGTTTCGTCCATGCCTAGAAGGATTCAGGCTGTTTTGAAGAAAAATGGCGGATATTCAGGATGCTGGGTTGTACTTAGCTGAGGTTTTCTGAAAACAATAGATAAAATGCAATTATCTAATTTTTTTTCTTTAGAAACTGTCGATGAACCTATTTTTATGGCCACATGATAATCATTGTCATTACCTATTGTTATGAATTACTTATTTTTCTTTATATTTGTTAGGAATTCAAATTGTTTTTCTTATTTTTAATATATTGAACAGAACCACTCCTACTGACGCACTCGATACTTTGCTCCATCTAACTCCACTAGATATCCTAACAAAACGGATAGCTGCAAACACAGCAATCCGTTTAGAAGCCACTTCCCAATGGAAAGAGGGCACAATAGGACACTCTGACACCAGGAAACTCACTCCTCAAATACCCAAGAATATAGACTACATCACTCAAAAACTTTTATTCCACAAAATGTTTGATGTATCAATACCCTCCAGATACGAATGGGATATTGGAAGCCCTCCACACAAACAATGCCACTAGAATCTACACTGATGGATCAAAACTAGATTGCAAAGTAGGGGGAGGAGTCTACTCTGAATCCCTTAACATTAACCATGCCTTTAGGCTCCCCGACCACTGCAGTGTCTTCCAAGCGGAAGTCACTGCCATACATGAAGCCGTTACTTGGCTACAGATGAACGAAATATTAGCAAAAGATATTTGTATTCTATCTGATAGTCAAGCCGCTTTGAAAGCCCTGGAATCTGTTGAAATAACATCAAAAACAGTCTTAGGCTGCCGCAGATCTCTAAATGAGATGGCAGAGTAGCTCAATATATTCCTATGCTGGATCCCCGGTAGGCTTGAGTAGTTCATGAACGAACTAGTTCAATTGAACGATTCCCACTCATGAACTATGTGAACTAGTTCAGTGTTTCTCGTTCTTTTAGTTCTTTAACGAGTAGTTAATTTTAGTTCAATTGATATTGCAGCGAGTAGGAACAAAACGAACGAGAGAAAAACTAACTAAATTAACCAAGCTATGGTTTGAGTCCTTGGTTTGAGATACTTTTCGTGTCTGCACTAATAGAAATGGTGGATTTGATGGCTATCACGTATTCAGACCAAATTTTTTTCATTTTATAAACCTGGACATGAACGAGTAAACGAAACGAACTAAAAGAACAATCGAACTAAAAGACACAACGAACTTAAAGAACGAACAAACTAAAAGACCAATCGAACTAAAAGACCTAATGAACTAAAAGAACGAACGAACTAAAAGAACTAAAGAACTAAGAGAACAAACGAACTAAAACATGCACCGAACAAAAAGAACGAACGAACTAAATGAACGAACTAGTTCATTACATACGATTGAACTAAAAAGAGCGATCTTTGTGGTGAACTAAAATGCCCAAGCCTAATCCCCGGACATAGAGACTTCCAAGGTAACTGCAAAGCAGACGAACTCGCTAGAAACGGTACCATCAAACCCTTATCGACAGATAAGGAACAAATTGGAATACCTCTCGCAACATGCAAGCTACTGATAAATGAACTATCCCTTGAAAACACCAACATCAGGTGGTCAACGGGTAGTACATGCAGCATATCGCGTCAAGTTTGGCCAACACTGAACTTAAGACGCTCAAAAGAACTAATATACCTTAGAAGGGACCAAATAAGTATTACAATAGGCGTCCTAACAGGACACTGCCTGATTGGAAACCACGCCCAAAGACTGAATACTCCCCATAACGACTTCTGCAGAAGCTGCAGAGATGAAGAGGAAGTTGAATCCACAACACACCTTCTCTGCACATGCCCGGCGCTGGCCAGAAAGCGCCATCTCTTCCTAGGTAACTGGTTCTACAGTGACCTGGATGAGCTCTCAAAAACTTCGGTCTACCGAATACAAAGCTTCATAAATAGCTCCAACTGGTTGAAATAGGGTGGAAATAATTAACCCCTGGTATCACAACGGGCCAAACTGGCCTAAGTGTGTCTCATAGGAGACAGCCACGTCAACCTAACCTACCCTAACCTAATATATTGAACTCTAAAATTATAATTACTCTTTTACAAAAAAATATTTGAATAATAAATTATTTCTAAAAAACTCACTAAAGCCCTGATGTGTATATTTTTTTGTCCAGATGTGTAATATCCTAAACTGACCTAATTTAAAAAATTTTTTAATTCCTTCAACTTACTTAATTTTCTTAATTGGTTTATTGACTTATCTTACTTCATTTAATTAATTAATTTAATATTTTTTATTTTTTGCATAATTTAGTTAATTTACTTAACTACTTAATAACATTATGTTTTTTATCAGTTCGTTCGTTGCTTTCTTTTCATACTGACGTGTTTAAGTCTAAAAAGTTTCAAAGTTCTTAAGTTCGTTAAAGTCAATTAATAATTAAATTTAAAAAAACATTTGGCTGATCATCTTTGCTGGGTCATCTTGCAGCGTGCCAGCATTCTTATTAATCCTTTTTATTAAAAATTTTATTTTTGTGTCAATTTTAATATACACATTATTTTATTCTTTGTGCGAGAGCGAATTATCATATTCTTCTTGCACATATATTTCTAAGCTTTAATTACATCTTATTCTCTTTTAACTACAAACAGGTTTTCTGTGTGCAAGCGAGTGAGAGCGATTGTTTGTTTTTTACACTTGCTCATCTGTTTTTGGCCTGTTTTGTTTTGTTTATAATAAACATAACCAGGGCTGCACTTAATAACTTTGCAGTGCTTATTAAACTGTTTATTGGAAAACCGGGTATCTTCTTTTTTGTGGTTATTTTTGCATTTTATTAATACTTCAAATTTAAAATGTTCTGCAGTTTCCGTAATTGTGCTATAAAAGACGAATCCGACCGCGTAGTAAATTGCTGGTTGTGCGATTCATTTTTTCACTTCAAGTGCGCAGCGTTGAATGCAAGAATTTATGACGCAATCAACGAAGGCAAAGGACTTCGTTGGTCATGTGTTGATTGCAGATCTACGGATGTTGATATCCTTAAGCTTATTAGACAATCTAGAAGAGGATTCTTGGAAGTGTCTAAAGATTTAGAGGCGGCTCAGGCCAGATTGGCTGAATTTGAAACTTTGTTCAAAAAGTTTAAGGTCTTGGATGAATCTTCTGCGTCTCCAAAACGAAAGCGAAGTAACAAAAATCTTCGAAGCTCAGCAAAATCTACTGCAATAGCCTCGCCTTTGTCATCAAATATTGATCTTATTTCACCTGCCTCAGTTTTACCACCTGAAGGACCACTGAAAAAGTCTGTTATGGATCAGTTGACGCCTGCTAATGCTGCAGTTTCAGTTGATTTAACTTTAACTGTACCTTCTTCAGCTGTTCCCGCAAATGAAAATTCTCCTCCTGTGGCAAAAAAAACATATGCTCAGACTTGTGCTTCTATTGTTTCTCCTAGCATTGCTACGAGTACTAATATTATTCCTTCCTCTCCTAGTTCGGTTTCTACTGGAGCTATACCGAAGCAAATATCGAATAGCAGCAATAAACTACCTGTTCATAAGGAACTTGTAGTTATTCCGCCAGCAAAATCTATATTTGTTTCTCGCTTTGCAGTTGATACATCTGAAGGTGATATATTATATTATTTAAACTCTAAGTTAAACCTTCTTAATAAGAAGATTTCGGTTCACAAACTGAGATTTTCTTATCAGCGCACTATTTCATCTTTTAAAATTACTTTGCCTAGTGATCTCTTCAATAATGTTCTGGATCAAGGTTTTTGGCCGGAAAATACTTTGGTGCACGAATTTATTCAAAAATCACCGCCTCAAACTTCACTGGCTATCTTACCTGTTCACAGCGTGAACCCAAAAAACTAGATTGTTGCCTTCAGTTGCTAGCCTTATATCAGAACGTTCGTGGTTTAAATACTAAACTTACAGACTTACACATTTTAAGCCATAATCTTCATTTTGACATTATTGCTTTCAGTGAGACTTGGCTTAAACCTAGTACTTTAAATACTGAAATTCTGTCTAACAATTTTAATATATACCGCACAGATAGAAACTCTATTGCTGGTAATTTCTGCAATGGTGGTGGCGTGTTAATTGCCGTTAAATCTTCTCACTTTTCACAAGAAATATTAATATCTGAGTCTTTAGATATTGAATTTTGCTGTGTTCTTGTAAAGTTTGGTACTTTGAGAATTTATGTCACATGTTCATATATACCTCCACTTTCTAGTGTTGAAGTGTATGGGAAACATTTGGCGTCGATTTATAAAATTTGCTCTCAACTTCAGCCTTATGATCACATTCTAATAACGGGTGATTTCAACCTTCCTAATGTTTCCTGGAACTGCTGTACTGAAAATTCTGCAGTACTCTTGCCATCTTCAGAGTGTTCATCTGATAACTCATTTTTAAATGAGCTTTCGAGCCAAGGACTTTTTCAAATAAACTGCCACTATAATAGAAACAACCGCTTGTTAGACCTTATTTATTTTGATGATAGTAATATTGTTTCAGTTAATAGGTCAGATCCACTTGTGTATCCTGAAGACGCACACCATCCAACTATCGAAATCACACTGAATTTTCCTAAACAATCTATATCAAACCGTATTCAAAATCCTTCCTTAGAGTTTAACTTTAAAAGAACGAATTATGTAGTTTTGAGAAATAATTTGTCAATTATCAACTGGTCATCTGTACTTAATATTAATAACACAAGAATATTGCCACAAACGCTTGACTCTGCTGTATTTGCCTTTAACAGTACTCTTAATAATTGTTTTTTAACTTCAGTGCCACAGAGAAAATCCTCTTTAATATCTGGTCCCGTTTGGTATACCAAAGAACTGAGAAAGCTGAGAAACTTAAAATCGAAATATTATAAAAAGTATCAAAAAACTCATAACATTTGTGATTTTGCTTCTTATACCTCAACTAAATATAACTACCGGCAATTATGCAGACAATCCTATAATATATATTTAACAAAAGTTAAATTAAACATAAAATCTGATGCAAAATCTTTTTGGAACTTTGTTAATACTAAACGTAAGATAAATTCATATCCATCTTTTATGAAATATAAAACATTTGAATCAGATGTTGATTCTACTATCTGTAGTCTTTTTGCAGATTTCTTTAAGACCACTTATTCATCTTCTTCTTACGATAATTTTGGTTACCCTTATAATGTGCAGCCTGGTGACATTTGCTCCCCAATAATTAATGTTGATACAGTTTTAACCTACTTAAAAAACCTCAAAACATCTTATAAAAGCGGTCCTGATAACATACCTTCATGTGTTTTGAAATATTGCAGTGAAGAACTTGTAATTCCCATCACTTTACTTTTTACAGCGTCTTTGCAATCCTGCTATTTTCCACTGGCTTGGAAATCATCTTTTATTATTCCGCTGCATAAATCCGGCAATAGATCTTTAATAGATAACTATCGCGGAATTGCAAAGCTTAGCGCCCTACCTAAACTTTTTGAGGCTATTGTAACCTCACAATTATCACATAGCGTGAAATCTTTAATGTCCCCATTCCAACATGGATTCTTATCTAGAAAATCTACTGTTACTAACCTTCTAGAATTCACATCAAAGACTATTGAGAATTTTGGAAAAGGTCTACAAACAGATGTTATCTATACTGACTTCAGTAAAGCTTTTGATGTTGTAAATCATAAGCTCTTAATTTTAAAACTAACCCTTCTCGGTTTTCCAACACCATTAGTGCTTTGGATTGAATCTTATTTAGTAAATAGAACACAAAGTGTTATCTTTAACCTTGTTAAGTCAGAGGAGTTCCCTGTTACTTCCGGTGTACCTCAAGCAAGCCACCTTGGGCCTCTGTTGTTTCTTCTTTTTATTAATGATTTACCATCTGCTGTAATTCATAGTAATATTTTACTATATGCTGATGATGTTAAACTTTTCCTGTCATATAAAAATGAGCAAGACTCTTTTTTCTTACAAACCGATCTTGACCATCTTTGTGACTGGTGTGAAATCAATTGCATGAAGCTTAACTTGAAAAAGTGCAAACACATGACTTTTTCTCGAAGACAACCTTCTCGAAGTTATTACAAAATAAGTGACTATACACTTGAGTCCTTAGAAGTTTTCGACGATCTTGGAGTAACTATGGACCCAAAACTTCGCTTTCACATTCATATTAATAAAGCTATAAGCAGAGCAAACAGTACTTTAGGGTTTATTAAACGATGGTCAAAAGAGTTTAATGATCCTTTCATTACTAAAACATTATTCACTTCGCTTGTAAGGCCCATACTTGAGTATGCGTCAATTGTCTGGTGTCCTAGATATGGGTGTTATGTTGACGATATAGAATCAGTTCAGAAACAATTTCTTTTGTTTTGTTTACGCAATATATATTGTCATACTAACATTCACTTACCACCCTATGAATATCGATTAAAGCTTGTTAACCTACCTTCTCTAAGAAATCGTAGAATCATGCTTAATGTTTGCTGGATTTATCAACTTATACATGGATTTGTTGACAGTCCATACTTACTGAGTAAAATTTACTTTAATCTTCCTCTTCGACCAAGAAGATCTTTTGAGCTACTTTTTATGAACTTTTGTAGAACTAACTACTTGCAAAATGAACCACTAAGAAGCGCTTGCGGAGACTTCAATTCCGTTTCAGATGTTATATCTTTTAATGAAACCCTATACTCAATTAAACTTAAAATAATAGATTATCTGCAGCACCGCCACTGATTCTCAACATACTCTTCCAAGGATACGGATTTTTTACTGTTGGATGGTAATCAATCTACGCATTTACATCTGAATGGACCTGAACTTGCCGGACTTATTCCTATATAGAATTTGAGAACGATCTGCATAGTATATATATTAATATAAGTGGCTTATTAGACCAAGTTTGTCTATGTGCCTGCGTTCGTTACCTTTGTCTTAGCTTGCTAGGAACTTGGTGTGATAAATAAAAGATGAATCAAGACATCATCGGCTTTAAAATCACAGAATGAATAATATTGTATATATACTATTCAGCATGGCGTACCGGGCCTTGTTTGCCTTGATACCTAACATTTTTCTAGATCTCACACTCTGATACTATGTACCACATTTCCGCTTCGAGGTGTTATATGTATATTAATATGAGTGGCCAATGAGACCCAGTTTGTCTTAGTGCCTGCGTTCGCAACCATTTTCTTTTCGTACAAGAAATTGGTGTGGTAAATACGACCCAATTCGTCGGATTACCATCTTGTTAAGCCAAAACTTTATTGGCTTCAAGACAGAACGATATATATTTTATACATATTCTAACTCTCGATACCACCGCCTTGGACCCTCTGGATGATTTATTATTAATTTATTTATTTTTTGTTTTATAATACCTTTATTCATATTATCTATTAGTCTGTGCATTTTTAAACGCTCATACTTTAATTTACATTACATTACAATTGAACTTATTTTACTTTGGTTTTGTTTTTGCATTTGAAATGAACTGAGCTCTTTATATTAGTATTATTGTTAGCATTATATAAGTAAGTATTAGTAAAATTGTATTTCTGAATTTAAATTTAAAAAAATTTTTCAAATTGCTATAAAGCCTAAAAGGCTTAGCACACAAATAAATAAAAAAAAAAAAAATATTAAAAATTAAAAAAAATATCTAAAAATATATATTTAAAAATAATTATAAATCAATATTAATTTACACATCTTTATCAAATCCCATATTGCCGAATTTAAAATAAAAAATACTACTTAAAAGTATTAATTTTTTACAAAAACAAAAGACTTAAGCGACAAACTTGACGAAATGTCTCCGACATGCAATCTGTCAGCTAATAAATAAGCAGCAAAATTTTCAATAAATATCATAAATTATTAGTAAAATCGTTCAAGGTCAAGGGTTGTCTCACAACATATGAGTTTTGAGATGAACTTGGTTACTTTAATGTATTGAGCTCAAGAAAAAACAAAACTCAAAGATGATTTTAACAACTTTTTTAGCTGCCTCAGGCATGGTCGATCCAATTAATGCAAGAAGATGGAGGAGTGGACCGGGGGACTAGCCTTGTTAACCAAAATAGCATCAATATAAGTTAAGCTGCGGTTCACATCATGTGAAAACGGAACGGAAAATTTCACAACTGTAGCGATATTCATTAAAAAAAAAAAACAAAACCAAAACCAAAATTAACCAGAAAAAGAAGCAGAGATAATGATGAACAGCTTAAGCTCGGACTGCAATAAGCATTGACCAGCGCGAAGTGGCTAGCTGAAAGCGACTTTTATTTGGACCACTCTAAGCCGGTAGCTCTTTCGCTGGCTATTTGAAGAAAAAAGTTGGCTAAATTAAAAGCATAAATTATGCGAAATTAGGTTAAAAGAAACAAAAATTTAAAAAACCAAAAAACAAAGGAACTAATCATGGCTGGCATAACTAAGTAAGTAAACCGCTGCTTATAGCTTGTATTGTTAACATTTTAGTGTTTCTTGTTGAAAATAACAGTTCTAGTATTTAAGTGAATTCCATAACAAAAATACAAGCAAACACTTTTAGTTTTCATTAAAAAAAAAAAAACGTTTTATACAAATTCGCCTAAACTTAAGTCACTTCACACTTTTGCTGTTGTGCTGCTGTGGCTTTACACTGAGTTTACTTTTTACATACATATTTTTGATACTTTTTGTACAACTTCACAGTTGTTATGTTTTTTTTTTTTTGTTTTTTTTTTATTCACACATATTTTTTGATGCGTTTTCCATATGAGAAAGTTGTATAATTTTGAATATGCTCGCGCACAAACTGTGAACTTGTTTTGGTAGTCAACTCTCAATTATTACTTATTAGCTTTAAAATAGTTTGGTTTCATTTTTAATCATTTTTGCCCATTTAAATTTACCTTTTTTCAAATTATTAAGTTTTAAGTTTTGTGTCTTTTTAGTGCTTTAAAAATTTCACTCATTTTGATTTATTATTGCTCACTCATATTTGAGCTTGGATAAATCTTTTTAAATAGTAAAATTTATTTTAATTTAAAACAATCACGACGAACCGCACAATACGAGGTTTACTTTGCAACTGCGTCGGCGCACAATAATGAAAGTGGAATTAAGTAAGCACTTGAAAGCTTTTGAAAAGCATTTTATTGTGGCTAGTTTAAATTGGTTGCTTAAAGTTCGTTGCTTGTGCTTCGCAGGAGAGCAAAAAATATGCAAACTAAAGAGCTCACAGGTAAATTTGTTGTATCTTTTGTAGCTGTGTGAAGAGATAAAGAGAGGTTTGAAAAACAAATTAGCCAAATAAATTGATTAAAAATTCTTTTAAAAGTCTGTAACCTAAATTATTTATTATTAGAATTATTATAATAGTGTGTTACAAATTTCGGAAAAAAAAATGTTTTCCTTTTTAAGATTTAATTTCTTATATTGAGAAAGTAAATATTTATTAAAATGCCTTAAGATTTTATTTGCTCAAAATGGCCTTAAAAAGTAGCCCAACTAGGAGTCGAACCCACATTTATTAATTTTTATACTAGCGCAGTGGCTGGCTCTCAACCATTCTATGCACTCATACTCCCAGTGCGAGCAATTTTTTTGAATTCATATGAAAAAAAAATCATTTTCGGCACTCATAAATCATTCTTCGGACTTAAATGATTAGTTGTCAAGTAAAAAATATATTTTCACACTTGTTTGCAATACATAATATCCAATGGTTATGAAGATTTCATTATTTGATGACGTCATTTTGTATTGGAGATACGCGTGGTTTTCATTCAATTTATCCAAATTTGCATCTCATAGTACGTTTCAAATATCCAAGCTTATATATTTAATATCAAAGTAATACATTAATTTTTGTGGTATTTATGAAGGCTTTGCTATTTTGATGACGTCACATTATATGAGAGAAGGCGTGATTCGTTTCATTTGATTTTGTCTATTTTCAAACTTAAAGTATTTGATATCAAAGCTTAAGTGCAGAATTTTTGAAATTAGTATTTAAGTAATGAATTTTTGTGGAAATTTTTGAGATTTTACCATTTTGATGACGTCACTTTGTATGGGAGATAGGAAACTTACATATGCAGAATATGTATTTGGAATCAAATCTTGTGTGCAAAGTTTCTAGTATTTAAGTTTTTAATTTTGTAGAATTTTTAGAGATTTTACCATTCAGATGACGTCACTTTGTATAAGAAGGAGGCGTCGATTTTATAATAGTTTGGCAATATTCATATATAGAATGTGGGATTCTAAATCCATTTATGCTTATGTGCAAAGTTTCTAGTTTTTAAGTTATGCATTTTCTGTAATTTTTAGAGATTTTACCATTCTGATGACGTCACTTTGTATAGGAGATAGGTGTTGTTTTCATTCTAGTTTGGAAAATTTCATATATAGAGTTTGCTTTTGGAATCAAAGCTTATGTGCAAAGTTTCTGGTATTTTAATTATTCATTTTGTGTACTTTTTAGAGATTTTGCCATTCCAATGACGTCACTTTGTACAGGAGGTAGGTGTTGTTTTCATTCTAGTTTGGAAAATTTCATATGTAGAGTTTTCTTTTGGAATCAAAGCTTATGTGTAATATTTTAAGGTTTTCATATGGTTTTCATCTAATTTTGCTAAATTCCAAACTTTTAGTTTTTATATGGAATCAATGATTATGTGCAAAGTTTGAATCGTTCTGATTAAGTTTTGTAGAATTAGATTATTATGACCTTGGAGTTTTTATTTGGAATGAGAACTTATGTGAAAAGTTTTAATTGTTTATATTAAGTTCTGTGAAATTTTTAGAGTTTTTACTATTTTGATGACGTCACTTTTTATGGGATGCAATTTTCATTCGATTTGACTCATTTTGCATATTGTTCTTCTTTTTTGAAAAATAAATGTACTTACCAAATTTCATTACGATAGTTTTAAAATAACAACTGTAATAGTGACGATGGACTGACGGACTAAATCGACTCCGGTACTTTTCGATACCCTCCACGCATCCTTATGGGCATTAGAAACGATAGAGTAAGCGAGGGAGTATAAATGTACACATCATACTAATATTGATGAAAATACAAATATGCCGTAGCTGTAAATTAACTTCGTGTCCTCTGTAATACAAGTCTACTTGTGCTATCATTTAACCATTTTAAATTTTAAATTCAAAAGGCACAACGAGATTATGAATAAAATTTAGAAAAAGTTTTGTGAAAGTATTATTAGTATTCTTTATTATTTTATTTTTGGTTGGAACTTATTTTATGACTAAAATTTTTACACAGAAAAAGTTCCATACATTTCCTTTGCAAGCTCGTTTATGATAAAAAAGTTTATTTTTGATTCAAAAATTAATCTTTTTTCGAATTTCATAAGCTTACTTCAAATTTTAGAGTAAAATTGTGTTTTGCTTATTCTTATCTTCTTATAGGAATGTAAGAAAACTTAAATTTTTAAAACAAAAATAGATAAAAAAATAGCAACCCGATAATATTCGAGAAACTCTCAGCTTTAGCTCAACTTTAACTGGTATTTCAATAAAGTGGAAAAAGCTGCTTCATAAAATGTTCACGTCTCACTTCAGCAAGATTATTATTTTCAATAGGGGTATTCACAGCGATCCTGATAGATTTGTACTGTTATCTTCAGTACTTTCGTTACTTATGAGCATTTCAAACTGCAATTGAATACCTTTTAGAATACTATTTCTATTCTATTATAACTATTCAATTGATGCAAACTATTGATTCCACAGTAATGAACGAATTGCCCATTTCAGCTCTTGAAAGCCCTTTGACAGAGCTTTTTATGATCAATTATGTTGTTTTATTTTATTAACATTAATTGAGAATTCTTGAGAATGATTGAGAATTGAACCTTCAAGTCTAATGCTGACTCCGAGTGGCTTATTTTCATATTCTCAAAAAGCTTTACTTGTCATTATTTTATTTGAGATAAATTTTTTTGTATGACAAAAATACGTTATTTTCATCATTTGGACTCCTATGAGAACTTTTCTTAGTTTAAAGTTAAGTGCTTTAATTAAAAAAAAAAACATAAACCTGTACAACTTCATTAAATTAAAGCATTCATTAATGATCACTTTTTCCATTAAGTTTAATAGCAAAGTATATGTTAAAAGAGAATTTGTGAACAAGACAAATTCTGAATATATAAAGTTAAAAAAAAATTGTAATTACTCAAGAACTTTACACAACACATAGCCTAACTCAAATAAAAATACATATAGTTCAAATAAAGGTGACCTTGTTTTCCTAAATTCGTCGCTAAATTCAATGTTCTCAGTTATAAAAAGCTCGAAAAAAAATCTAATAAAATATAGGTGACCTTGTTTTTCTAAATTTATCATTAAATTCAATCTTCTCAGTCATAAAAAGCAAAGACAAAACTTCTAATAGAAGTGAAATAAGCACAATAGACCAACCTACTGCCAAACGGAAACAATAAAATTCTATGAGAAGTTGGCCAAGTCAAGCCAAAAGAGCTATCAAGCAATTCTTTACAAACAACAATATAGTGCAATAAATGCTGTATGGATGACGAGCACCGTAGAACAACAAAGAATTGCTTGAGTGCGTACTATATGTGGATTACAGCTGTACGTCCCTCCAAATGCCATCGTCACTTGGCGAGCTTAAAGCATCTAGAAGCTGCACTAATTTTTAGCCATTAGCAGCAAAACTAGCTGAAATTAATTGCTGACTGAAGTGCAAAATAAAGCTAAGTAAGAAGTTACATCCACACATCTTACATAAAACGGTAAAAGATCTGTAGGTGAAATTATTTGTTGATTCCTTCACTGAGCGAAAACCCAGAGGTGCACGAACTAACAAAACGTTAGCTTGTGGGAAGATATGAAAGGCAAGTTGAATGCCAGTAAGTTGGAAAGCTTCCTAATAATTCGAAATACGTACGATGACCTATTTTTAAAACCAAACTTCATCACTGTGTTCTTTCAATAGTTTAACCCTGCAGTAGTCGCGCGGATTACATATGTAATCCAGTCATGCAAAATTATGAATTTCACAATTGTCTGCAATCGATATTCATTGATTTTACGTACTATAAGAATTATGTTTATGTTGTTTTTTAAATAAATATAATATAAAATAAAGTAATAATAAAAATTAAAACAAATAACTAAGCATTTTCAAATTGCCATCTCTTATTTTAAACTTTAAAAAACGGATTACATATGTAATCCGCGCGACCACTCTCGTCACATTTAGGTACGCGACTACTGCAGGGTTAAACTACGAGTGTGAATCTTGGCTGTAAATCTCTCGATAAATTTTCATGGTCACAAGAAGTTTGCTGTTTCGCGTACACATCCGTAGGTTTTAACATGAAAGCCTATCTTTAATCTTATTCTAATACTTGCCCTTTCCTTTCCTTTCCTTTCCTTTCCTTTCCTTTCCTTTCCTTTCCTTTCCTTTCCTTTCCTTTCCTTTCCTTTGTTCCTGAACTTTTTCCTGAACTCCTCTTCCTTATTCTTTTTCTTATAGGTATTTATAGGTCCTTATATTTGTCTTACTTTTTGCCTAAACTCTTGATTTAATATATGCCCAAATTCCTGACCTTATCCTTGTTTGAAACACTTTCCTAATCCTTGCCCAAATTCTTGTAGCAAAATTTGTCCATAATCTTGTCTTAATTGTATCTAATCTAAATCATTGTTCAAATCTACTCCTTGTCACACTTCTTGACATTACCCTTTTTCCAAGCTTGTCCTTAATATTATTTTAGATGTGTTTCAATATTTTTCCTTATCCTTGTCTCAATTATTTTCCCAATCGTAGAGCAATTTCTTTCTAAATTTTTTTTTTCAAATCTTTATCCCAATACTTATTTTATTCTTAGTCTTAATCTTTATCCAAATCCCGGCCTTCATTCCTTTTCTTTTTTGTCTTAATCCTTATCTAAATATTAGCTTGTCCTGATACTAGTCCTTATTTTAATGTTAATATAATTATTTATTTTTTTTTTATTTTTGCTTTTGCTATTGCATTTGGTGCATTTAAGTTACTTCAGTGGTTCCCTGAAAGGCCTTATGACACCATTAAATTGTGATCGATGCCGACGAGAGTTAATCCCCAACTGATACAGAAAATGTTTTCAATTGAATTGAATTTTTCTGATTGGCCTTCACTTTCTGTAGATAATGGCAAACCTCAGAGAATAAATAATGTCATGTAAAGCTTCATGATAAAATGCATACTAGCTGTTCAGCGTCGGCATAAAGTTAGTAGATCCAATTCTTGGTGATTTGAGTAAAAACTTTTTAATATTATGCACAACAGAATTTGCTCAAAGCCATTTCAAAAACTGAAATAGCCAATTTTTTTTTTTCTAACCATAAACAATAAAATGAAAACTTCATTTTTTGCATACACCTTTTCACGAACATTTTTATTTTCCGTTCTCATTGAAATGTTGAAATGCGATTCTCATCTTGTGGAAACTTTTCACTTAATAAGGCTTAATTTGAATTAATGCCATAAAACAAATAAATTCATATGAAAAATAAACAAATGATATCATAATTAGTACTTAAAGGGATTAGTAATTAATCAAAAAAAGGCTTTATTTGAATTAATGCCATAAAAATCTTATTAGACATAACAAATAAATTTTCATAGAAAAAAAAATAATAATAATGTTGCTAGTGTTAGGTACTTTTAGTTTTCACATTTTAAAAAAAGGGATATAAGCATTTTAGTTAAAAAAAATTCATCAATTTGATGATAAATTCGGATGAAAGTTAAACAGAACAAACATCGGAAACGCAGTGATATCATAATTACATAACAGTACTGTAATCAACTATATTATGTACTGAACAAATTGACGACGACAGCGACGACAAGCTGTCAAATTAGGAATAGTTCTATATCGACGACACGACATTGCGACAAAAAAATTTGACAGATGTCGTAATGTCGCTGTCGTCGTCAATGTGTTAAGTACATAAAGCAGAGTACCATGTAAAGAAAACGATTAAGAAACACCCTGTGCGAATAGTTTAAGATATTCTGAGATTATTCGTAATCTAGACTAATCCAGTTTTACAATAGAGGTATTCACGACCCGGAGCTTTTTGTTGCGCTCTTGTGCAAAAGAGTAAAAAAGTACAACAAACTGTGAATACACTCTATAAACAGACCTAGCAGTTAAAGTTAATTTCAGTCAGATGTGCTTTATTTATTCAATTTTTATTTGTTCAAAAGGATAAAGTGAAAAATAATACAGAATAGCAAAAAAAAGCGGAAACTCCGAAAGTGGTGATTATTTAAGTAAAGCTACTGCCACTAAATGTTTCATGTTTTCTTTCTATTTTGATTGTTGTTGTAATTTTTAGTGAGACTTTTATGTTTAAAATAATAAAATTAAAGTGCTTTGACAGGGAGTGATGTGGAAATGAGTCCGCAACCAACATACTTGTACCAAATATTTGTGTTATGTTAAAAAATCTATGAAGGGTTTTGATATTTTATTAGTTGTTTGAAATTATATAAATTCGCCGCGTTCTGGGATATATTTAATCTATAGCTTTATATATTAAAAATAGACTCACATTACTATTTACTTGCTGTAAAAAAATAGAAAAAACAGAAGACGAATTGCTCAATAGTATATTTAACAAACCAATGACAAAATAATCAAAAGGAAAAATAAATTGTTATGTTAATAACTCTAGTTTATAAAACATAATTTAAAAAGTAATTTTTTCAAAAATCAAACACATCGGCTTTTTAAATCAGTGTTGTCAAAAATTATTGAAGCAGCGCTACCAAATTATGAAAGAAAACCGGGTATAACTTTGTGTTTCTGACGAAATACTTTGATGAAAACACTGACAAACGGGGATATTCACTTTTTACGTATAAAAATTTAAATAGATTCAAAAAATTCTTGTTGTTGCTTGTTAAAAATTAAAATTTAATACTTTTTTAAGCTTTTATCAGTTCATTGATTTTTAGAGCCATGTGCTGCTGCCATTTCTTAAGTTTACAAAAAATGTCTTAATATATTTCTATAACCAACAATATGCACTCAATACACAAAATACCATGAATTCCCGTTCGTTTAAAATTTTTGATCTAAAATTGATAACTTGTTGATTCTGATGAGACTATCCGAAGTTGACCAAAACTTTTCACTCTCAAGTAATTTCTCAACACTTTTTTCCTAAATATAGAGTATAAAATAAATTGTATCAGAATGATTATAATTCCATTTTCAGCTTGAAGCAACAGGATCAAAAGATTGCCTGAAAAAATTACTATATGTTTTTGTGTTTTTATATATTATGTTTTTATAAATTTTTTGATTTAAAAAAATCAGGATCACAATTTTAGTTTTTTTAAAAAAATTGATTCAAAAATTTTTACCAATTTGATTAGCGAAAGTCAATCAGAATAGATTAAGAACTATTTATAAAATTTTTCTTACAGAAGTTATTTTTTAGAATTAGTTGCACCCTGTTAAAGCCACTTTAATATTTTGTAATCTATCGGTAGTTATCTAATTTGGCAGCACTTTTGACAAACAAACAAAAAAGGGCATTGTTTTTGTTGTTGCAAATAAACATTTTAACCAAATTTTTAACAAGTATCTTAGTTTTTCTAATATAGCATTAACAAAAATAAATAGTTTATCAAAATGAGGACTGAAGAACAAGCGTTAGGTCGTAAAATTCGACTGAAGAATTTGTTGGATGAAGGCCAGGCCATTGGTGAGTTGAAACTAAATTGGGAATGTTTCCACATGTAATATATAACTTCTGAAAATTATTATTTCTTCAGAAAATATGGTAGCTCAGCAAACTTCACTGGAGTCGCTCGAGGCCATACGCAACATTATCGCCACCTCCGACAACATCATAAACGAGGGCTGCGTCGAAGATCGTGCGGAACACACTACTGAAGTAGTCATGGATGCCCAAGTGCTGAAAATGAGCCATGAGCTGGTGTCGAAGGTGTTGCTTCAAAGTTCCGAGTTTAATGATCGCATGTATCAGAATGCAATTGTAAGAGCTTCCTTTAAGCCGAACATTCAACAAGTTATAATCTCAGGAATAATATTTCTTACAGAATAGTATTGTCTACAAAAATGACGATGTCAATTGGGATGCCATTGCCAATATTGCCTGCGCCATTGCATGCACTACACGCACAAAGTCGACCATGCTGGGTGCCATAGATGTACAACCAAAGGAGCGTATCATTAAGGAGCGTCAGCAACGCAAGCGCAACACTCTAGTAAATAAGCAGTAAAAATTAAAAATGGTAAATTTGTTAAAATTTTTCTGCATTGATGACTAGGCCGAAGAGAAACGTCCTGAATCGATTGACAAGATGAAGCGTCAAGATAAGGGCGCCCAAAAAGTAAACATCATACATCGAAAGATTAAGGATATCTTCGATCGCAACCAGCGTAAGCCTATACCGTTCTACCATCTCATAATTGATCCGAACAGTTTTATGAACACCGTTGAGAATGCTTTTCAATTGGCGTTCCTTGCGCGAGATAGTATCGTTGCAATAGAGACTGGCGATGATGGTTATCCCCATGTGCGTTTAGCTACTAAGGAAGAACTCAAGTCTGATATAGAGACGAAGCAAGCTATTTGTTCGCTAAACGAAAAAATTTGTAAAGTAAGTCGAAATGGAATGTTTTTCTGACACTACAATGTTGAAATTTAATTTGGTTTCTTTATCAATAGGATATGATAATATTGTATGAAATAAAAGAAGCGATGTTAAAAGTTCCACCAGAAGCTGAAGATAATGAATAGCTTTAAATGTTGATTTATTCATTGTTTGTTATTTGTCAACTTTTCTTAAAATTAATTCGTGTTAAGCTTTCTTACATTCTTAATAAATATTTGTTTTTTTAGAAGAACCAACTTATATTACTTCTAATCTTTCAATCTTAACTTGGACATCACTACTGGCGTTTGGGTATAACCTTATAAGTGCGATCAGTACAGAGTATATTAAAGTTAATACATAGGAAACATTTGCGTTTCAGTTCAGGAAGCCATGATAAAAAAAAGGCGTGAATTATTTATTGACTACGAATGATCATTTATAAAAGTACTAAATAGACCACCTAAATAACTGTTTTTTTAGTGTTGAACCAAGGAATTTCATTTTCAGGTGGAATACCTATTCAGTCAAGTCTGCCTTAGTTCGAAATGGGATGATAGATTAGAGGGAAGGAAAGGGCAATCAAGTGAAAGGCAATTGGAAGCATGGTGGAAAGCTTAAGAAACATGTTGATTTGAATCAGAGGCAAGTGTTATGCCTTTAAATCAGTCAATTCCAGTTATAAGGCAATCTCATCCACATACTTCTCTACCATCAACTACAACTTCAAGTCGTAAATATTGATGAATTTTTAATTTCAGTTAATTAGAAATGAAGATAGAAAATTGCAAATGCGAAAGGTTTAAAGCGTAGCCATGATCTGATCCGAAACCGAACCCAGGATCTCTGGGGTAGCAATCGAGCACGCTACCTACTCGACCACCGAGGCCGCCAAAATTCTATCGAAGAAATAAGTTGCTGGAATGTGTGTCTCTCTTTACGTTGACAGCAGTTGTCAGCGAACCATTCTTCCCTCTCGTAAGCTATCGTGCGCTATTTGCTGGGTCCAAGTGAAGTCCCATTGAATTCATAAATACAAAAGTGATGCTAAACCTACATTGAATGAATCTGCTTGGATTGGCTGTTTAGACGAACTATTCAATATTTGTCAGTTTGGGAAAAGAAAAAGTTAAATATAGATTCTCAATACATCTGAATAAATTGAAATGGAAAATTTACAATAAACAGGTATATAAAAGGAATTGTTCCTGAGGAAGCAGCTTAGGTCTCTGCTCCTCCTACTGTCAAACGTTCCGAAACGTCTTTACGATATGCGTTTAACATCGACAGTTCCACCTATTTAAACTCTTAACGAAGGAAAAAGATTTGAACATATTTAGTTAAGCATATCTCAACGCTGTGACGGTCTGGACAGTGAAAAGTGGGCTGAAGTTTTGTCAAGATATTTTCTTTTTTCCATAACATTTCAGTAAACTAGTCCTGTACCTCAGCAAGTTTTTATTTACTGACATAAGACTATTAGAAGCTCAACAAAATTTTATATTTAAAATCACAATCGTCATTTAACACCAGTAACGACAAGACATACAATAAAAAACTATTTTCAGTTCTTTTTTCTGTTCTTAATACTCGTATTATCGGCTTCTTTATTTTCATTTTAAAATTACACAACAAATTTATGCTTTCTGTAGTTTTAAAACACCAAAATGTGACATGACTAATTTTTAGTATTTTTGAGTAGGGAAAATAATAAATTTTGTAGTTTTTGTATTTTTTTTTTAAGGCATAGAATAAGTGAGTGAGCAGAGAATGTTTAACATTGCATATTATTTCGTTTTATTTCAATGGTCACTTAAGTTTTTGTTTTTCAAATTATATGTGTTTGTTGCTATTAAGTCTTGCATCTGTTTTGTGCAACTTAAAGAATTTATTTATTTTAAATATAGAAAATAAAATGCAAAAAATAGTTTCTTACGGTTTGCTCCTTTTACTTATTAAGAAAGAAATGAATAAAAAACATTTATAAACAGGCATAGAAGTTAGAACATTTAAATTCTTGGTGGTTTGATATTTGAATTGCTTAGCTGTAGCATATTATCTTTGCGTCGAAGAGCTTAGCATACATATTTTTTGCACTGAACATAAAACATTTAACTGCAAGAATGAATAAAAAATTGACGTAGATGCAAACTCAAAAAAAGAACATGACGGTTCCAAGCCGCAGCCTTGAAATTATTTTAATTTTAAAATGTATTATTTAAGTTATTAATGTTTATGAAATAGGCAACAATAAGAATAAATTCCTCACTTTCGTACAAATTGTTTGCGTGCGTTACAAAATCATCAGCTTTTTTGTTTGTTGCAACATTTTAACCCTCTTGTCCAAAGTCTTCTGTGAACTTGCGCAGCTTGATTAAATCATCATCGTTGACGGTTGGTTTGGTGCGTGAAAGCGATTTAAGCATGTCACGCTGCAAAGAAAAATATAATTTTTTATCAAGATAAGATGGAAGGCAGCTTATTGTAAGTTACCATAGTGACGGGCGGTTCAAAGAGCTTATCTCCGGGCAAATCCATCCAGGACATTTCAATAGCTCCAGCATCGCCCGGCGAGCAAGGCACGAGCAGATCATCACAAATTTCTTCCTTATTCACAGGTGAGGGGCCAGATACTTTCTGCATTAAATACAGAAAAAAAGTTAATTTTTACAAAACTTGATTATATCTGAAATTCTACATACCTTGAAATGTGTGGCAGTTTGTACTTTGCGCACTGGCTCCATTAGGGCGTCGCGCACCACAATTGAAATATCAGCGCCAGAATATCTGCAAATAAGAAAAATTTTATTTTATTTTTTTTTTAAGGTAACGAATTAAAAACTGCGCACGCACCCTTCAGTTTTTGTCGCCAACTCCCTTAGATTTTCCTCTGTCAGCACATGCGCCGTATTGCCCAAATGTATTTTAAACATTATCAAGCGTGCGTGCTCTTCCGGTAGCGGAATGTAAATGCGCTTCTCGAAACGTCGTCGTATAGCCGAATCCAAGACCCAGGGTATGTTTGTGGCGCCCAGCACTAGAATGCCGTCTGTGTCATTGCCTACACCCTGCATTTGCACTAGAAACTCGGTCTTAATGCGACGCACGCTATCGTTTTCATTGTCCGAACGTGCCGAGCACATTGAATCAATTTCATCGATAAAGATAATCGATGGCTTATGTTGACGTGCCAGTTCAAAGAGATTCTTGACCAATTTTTCTGATTCGCCCAACCATTTGGACATCAAATCCGAACTGGATACCGAAAAGAAGGTTGAATTGTTTGCCTCGGTGGCAACTGCTTTTGCCAGATACGATTTACCAGTACCAGGTGGTCCAAACAACAGAATACCCTTCCAGGGTATCCGTTTGCCAGTAAAGAGATGCGGGAATTTAATGGGTAAGATGACAGCTTCTTTCAGTGCCTCTTTAGCACCTTCAAGACCAGCAACATCGGACCACTTGACTTTAGGCTTTTCAATAACAATGGCGCCTTCGAGTTTGCTCTGTAATTTCTTTTTCTCGGGATCATCGCCGTCGGAATCACTGTCACTCTTCTTATCCTTGTCATCCCTATGACGAAAAATATGGGAGAAAATTGAATTTGAAAAATTTTATAAACATTTTTATTTTCAACCACTCACTTGGAGCTTGAATCACCCTCCTTGACTGGCTTCTTTTTGCCTTTGCGCAAATATTCCTTCAGCTTTTCTGCACGATCCAAGTATTGCAAACACTTGGCGCGTATGGACTCTTTAGCCTTCTCACCCTGTGCTTCATCTAGACACGCGTGTGAGGATGTTTAAATTTTTAAAAATAACCTTATAAAGAACCTTTTCAAAATACTCACATTTGATGGCATGCAAAAAATACTCGACGCCATGTTCATACAAACGCAACGCTTCCCCATAATTCTTGTTACGATCTTCCTCCGTCGCCTTTGTGACCAAATCGATGGCCTTCTGCAATGTCGTACCGTTTGACATAACAGCAGCAGTATCAGCAGCCTCTCAAGCAGCAAACAAAGACTATAACGAAAACAAAATGCTTGATAAAATAATTATACAATCTTCTTAATCTCAAGGTAGCCCAGCTGGCGTCCCCGAAGTAGCGCTGGACAAACTGTGATGTCATTGGCGACGTCACTCTGACTACGAGCAGCCTACAATCGATTTTATGTTCCCATTCTTTTATTTCACCAATTTTGCTCTTGGCAAAGTATTTAATAGCACAATCCACTGATAGGCGTCGTCGCTATGCTGCGAATTTGATGTACTTATTTATCGTATATTAAAATTCGAATAACCAAAATAAATGACTAATGCTCAATTTTTTATTTTTTCAATTTTTCACATTTCTTGCTAATTCGCCGTTCTGCAGGTCTTACTTCATACAATGTTTTTTACCTTAAATTCTATAAGTTTTGCAATGAAAATTCACGCCGCTGTTGTCGAACTATAGATGGTTACTTGATTTAATTTATTGATATTTAATAAAACGGATAATTTTTTAACGACGCAGATTTTATTTGGTATTTTGCACTCCAATCGTTGATGCGTTAATTATTTTTTTTTAATTTTCTGTGTTTCTCTTTTGTTCGTCTTCTTCGAATGACAGTAGCTGCGTGTTGTTGTTATTGTTTTGAGTTCCCTGCTACAGGGTTGTAATTTATGTCCTTTGAAATTTAATGGCGTTAGCTGCGAACTCCACTTGTTCCTAGTGGCCCAAAATACACTGTAGTGCTCAGTCTGCGTGAAACCGGGTTTCTATGGCAAGGGAGGTGAGTCAGCGGACGTGAAGTGCGTGAAATTTCACTCACCGAAAAAGCTGTAGTGACGATTGACCGACACGCACACATAAGTCAAGTCGTCATATATTATTTAGGGGTTCACAAAATTTAGCACACTACTGCAATCAAACACAGTTCATGTACTCGAAATAAAACTGGTTTCAAGCAGACTGATCAGTGCAGTGTGTTTTTAAATGATTGACTGCTCACGCAGACTGAGCATTACAGTGTATTTTGGGCCAGTCACACGTTCATCTATTAATATGGATTTATGCTATCTTTGTCAAGGTTTACACTTGTCAAGAGTTGACGGTCAATTTTTTCGAATTCCCTTTTAAACTTGACGTTCACGTTTATACACATCAAGAGTTGACGACCAATTATATGTGTATCATATAGTGCTGTTTCATTTCATATTATAGAAATCATGGTATAATAATACATGGTAGCATTGACAGTTGCTTGGGAAATCATATACTGTCAAAAAATATACTCAAAAAGAGAGCGCTCACAATCCGCCATTGAAAACACAAGCAATGTTGAAAACGTTGAAGTGAAAAAAAACAACAACCACAGCAGCTGCTGATGTATTTCCACAAAAAGCTGTTTTTGACAATTTATGTTTTCCTGTTGAAGAGAAAATAAGCAGTTGTCAATGCTACCATGTATTATTATACCATGATAGAAATGAAATGAAACGACGCCAAGACCCCTTTTACATTGGTCAAGACTTGAATTCAAGTCTGCGAGTTTGGAGGTAATTCGCCGCACATCGGAAGCGACGAAAGGGTAATAGTACGTTTACATATCGAGATTAAATCGAGATTAAGCGCTTTGAGGAGATTAACTCGCTAATCTTGTTGAATTTGACGAGATTAGCCATAGAAAAGTTAATCCCCTCAGAACGAGATTAAAAATTAATCTACTTGCTAATCTCCTCAAAAAGGGGTTGCAACGCTGTGAACAGCGATAATTCCTTAAAAAATGCAACACTTTAAAGAAGTAATAAAATGAAATGGCAAACAATTGTCTGGTGAAGGAAAATGGCTGCCATGGTTGAATAAATAAGGTTGTCGCATGGGTGAGAGCGAGTTCCCATAAATGTCAAATCGAAGTTGACATCTCATACAAAATCTGAAAACGAAAATTAATAACATGAAAAGCGGTTGAAGTTGTTGTTGTTGCTTTTCATTGATTTTGACAATTATGGGTACTGAAAAGAGAGTACGATCAGCCACGAGACAACCTTATTTATTCAACTATGATGGCTGCAACCATGGTATAATAATACATGGTAGCATTGACAACTGCTTATTTCCTCTTCAACAGGAAAACATAAACTGTCAAAAACAGCTTTTTGTGGAAATACATCAGCAGCTGCTGTGGTTGTTGTTTTTTTTCACTTCAACGTTTTCAACATTGTTTGTGTTTTCAATGGCGGATTGTGAGCGCTCTCTTTTTGAGTATATTTTTTGACAGTATATGATTTCCCAAGCAACTGTCAATGCTACCTTGTATTATTATACCATGGTCTGCAACAACAAATACATACAAATGCATAAAAACATGACTGAAGGTAAATACATAAAACACAACAAAGCAACGAAATGTCAAAGTAAATCTCGATCACGCTAATGTAAACAGTTGAGATTACAGTATGAGATTAGGCTAATCTTCTTTCTCTTAATCCTCATATGTAAACGTACTTTAAGAGAACACTTGCGCTGTACCGTAAATTTTTAGGTAATTTTTTTTAATCCTTTTGTACTTTTCGCTGTTTTGACAAAGCGCTTCACATTATTTTTCGTTTGCTTGCGTGCGTTTGGTGCTCTGTAGCTGAAAATTGTAAGGCTGCGAACATAGTGCATGTGTATGAGCAGAGCAAACATATTAAAGCAATAAAGAATGCAAGTAATGCAAAGAAATAAAATATAAGGAAATGGTGTTGGCCACACACACAGTGTACATGAACTGTGGTATGATTTCTGAATTGAGCGAGCTAGATAGAGAGTGTTTTTTGACATTTCTGAGATCACTTAAATATAATTGAAAGTTTGTGCAGTGAAATAATTAAATTAAAAGCGTTTTTCACTGCTGAAAACTATGTAATTTTAAAGAAAAATATGACCAAAAATTATTATAACATGCGATGTGTGGTTAGAATTTGCTAAAATGCAAATTAGAGCCAGTTGATTTCGCACCAATTTGCACTCACAATGGTGCACCCACATCTGCCAAAATGCTTCAGGGGCGCATCAGTTTTTCACAGCTGAATACATTTTTGTTGCGCTTCTGTGTTCAGCATAGTTAATCAGATGTAATACATTTTATTAATTTCTTTTCAGATTTCCGCATATTCGGGACCTTAAACTGACTATTCGTCAAAAATTGTATAAAACTATACATTTCAAAATGTGTAAAAACAAAATTTTTCATTTATTTTTTCATGCGTTTTATATGAATATTAGTAAAAATCCCATCCTACGACAGGTTGTACCCAAAAATAATAAATACAAGATTATGCCATGCGCATGTCTGCCTACGTCATGATCAACACATTGTCAAAATCAGCTGTTTTTCACTGAGCAAAACATAAACAAACAGAACTGTAGCTGAAAAATAAATCGCAGAGAATTATTTCGTACTATATTTCGTTTTTTCTTGCACGAACAGAAGATCAGTGAGAACAGAGGAAGTGTTTTTTCCTATCTACGTCACGAAAGACCTAACGGTGCAACTTTTTCTACCTCTGACGGCGTAATCTGATTTCTATTATTTTTGGGTTGTACCCATGTAGAGTAATAAAAATATAAACTTATTTCCATGTTATTTGAAAATATTTTTTTTATATATTCTTTTCTAGTGATTTTTCTTTTTAGGGGTGATATAGGTATACAGGGGAACCGAACACAAAAAAAAAAATCGGTAACGCACCAAATTGTATTCCTTAAGGGTGGTGTGGAAGTGGAAATACAATACAATATTCTTTTAATATATTAGCGGCAGTATTCATGAAATATTTTGAACCTCTTATAAAGCCTTCATAAGAAAAAAATCGGAAAAAAATTAAAAACATTATTCATAAACGTTACTGAACGAAAAATCACTATATTTTTATGAATACGGTCTATGAGTAAGAATTTTTATGAATAAGATATTGTTATGAATACGGCTGTAGGTCTTTAATTATCAAACTTTTACTAATAACGTATTACTCTAAGCACCGGTTTTATATGTAATTCTAACAAGCACACTTTGAGCCTTCTTTTTCGATGTAACCGAATACGGCCCTTTGAGAATGTTTATGTATTTGTGTCAACCAACACGAATAAGAAAAATGCCACACTTTTTTGCAATAGCATCACTTCCTTATATCTTAGTTCTTTGAAGTAATGTATCTCGTTTGCACCAGAATTCAATTCTTGACTAAAGTAAAAGGTTCCGTCAAGTTTAAAAGAGAACGTCAAAAAAAGTTGATTTCAAGTCATGATCAATGTAAAAGGGGTCCAATGATGCGCAAAACAAATAGAAAATATATATTATATATTCTTAAGAAAATATAAAAAAATAATATATATTCTTAAGAAAATATAAAAAAAATTTTGAAAAAAAAGCTCTGGGTATATTTCCCCCCTTAATACTATATTCACACCAAGGCCGAAAAGCCGCTTTTCGGGCAATAATGGCTTTTTTTTTATTCCATTTTTATGCATTAAAAAAAAATAATAAAAATGCGATATCATGTCGATATTTTTTAGTATCGTATCACATATCAAGTTAATGGCATTTTTTTTCTCGACAAAAAATTTTGCCCTCTGAGAGAGCTGAATATATTACATTTTGGCCTCAACTCAAAAAATGTTGACCTGCTCTTAGTCGAGAAAATATCAGAAAAAATTTCACATTTTTTCAATAAAGTTGAGTTGACTGTACTGTTGCTTACTTTTGAGAACAATTTTTATAATATTAATTTTGTCATCCGTGAAATAGTTCCAATTTGAATGAAATGTCAATGATAACGTTTAATATTTTCCTAACACTTTCACTTTTTTTGTTCATTCGATCTTGAGACTGCAAAAATTCTGCATTTTTTCTACTTTCAAGGCCTATATTTTCGAGAAAAGAACCACTATTTAATTTACAGGTCAGAATTTTTTTCGAGAAAAGAACACAACAAAATTCTCAAAGAGGGCCGAACAAATGCAGATTTTTTTTGCGAAAAACAAAATGCTAAAAAATTTTCAAATTCAAGCGCGAGTCAAAACACAATTGTGAATGGGCGTTAATCGAATATATCACTATTGTGAACACATTCTGGTTTGATTAAAAAAGTCAGAAGGTGCTAAATTGCACTGAAAATAAAGCAGACAGTTTTAATTTAAAATTTTAAGATTTTAGCAACGAACTGATAAATTGATTTACTTCTAATTTTTTTAATTAATTAGTTAGTCTAATCTTAGTGATTAAGATCTAACTCAAGAAATTGTGGGTCGGTTGACAATTCCTGTAAAACAGTTTGCGCCATTTTTTTGGACTCGACTTCATTAAATTTCTGTGTTCACAAGCAATATTCGCTTAAAGCGACTTAAGAATTTATATTGCTATATTCCTTGAATATATAGTCGTATATACACAAAATCTGTAGCTTCTAGCGTGAACCAAACCATAGTTACATTGAAATCTGACTTAAGCATAATTGTTTATTGACACAAATCTTTTCTTTAGCTTTATTTTAACAGCGGTTATGCATTTTAGCCGCATCGTGAAGATTGTATATGTTAACCACTTGTAATATGTTAAAACCACTAACATTTGCCCGTTTCATTTCAATTTTTGTTTTCAAACTTCCGACCGAACTACCTAGGAAACAAATTTCCTATTGCATTAGAATCACCTTTAAAAACAAACAAAAAATGAAGAGACATCTAGTTTACTATTTTGCAGATTGTGGATCATTAGTTACCACTTTTAGATATTGTTAGACAAGTTATTTTTACTGTCTGATTACAACATAAAATAATTTTTTTTTTCTCTACCAAACATTTGCAAAATTAAACACTACTTTTTCTTAATCTTTACTTAATTGACTCGCATTCCTAATTCATTTGTCGCAAGCTTAACTCTCACTGCATTTACATCAGCTACCACATCCAGCATTTTATTCTTGATTCCATGAATATAAAATTTAAATTCTTTGATTTTTGTCAAACACTTGATGAAATCGTTTTCTCTTAGCACTTAAGTTTTTTTAACACTACATTAACTTTCTTTTAAATGAAATAAATTCTTTTTAAGGTTTATCTTTTTTTTTATTCCTTTAACTTTAAAAATAAAAAACCGCGCATTGTTAAGTTTACATCTAAAGTGGTTTGTTTTGAATGATTTTATTGTGGGCGAGAGCCACGACCGAAACCACCGCGGAATTCAACATCACTAGCACCGGCGCCAACATCGCCCTTCTTATCAGCACCACCGGGGGCACGTCTGTAAGCGGAACGATCTTCACCAGTCTTGGTCATGTCACCAGAACGGCCAGGTCCAGCAGCAGTTGGTCGTGGACGGACAGTCTCTGACCTGGCTGGACGCTTGAGGGTGGCTGGCACAATTTCGGGAGGCAAATGCAAGTAGCTGCGCAAGTATTCAATACCCTCGTTGGTCAAGTACCAGTAATAATGCCTCCAGGCAAATTGTTCCTTGACAAGACCGCGTGAATGCAAAGATTGCATAGTCTTGATAACATTTAAATTGGGGATAGTTTCCAGCTCAGGATGCTTGGGTGCGTGGAAATCTTTTTTGGCTACGATGACACCCTCCTTGAAGAGGTATTCGTAGATAGCGACACGATGAGCCTTTGGCATAAACATCCTAAAATGCAAGAGAAGATAACTGGAATTAGCACAATTTCACTAAGAAAATTAATTAATTGATATTGGACTGGGCGGCCATTGGTTTTATTGTTTGATTTAATACAATACACTGTGTGAATATTTGCGTAGGATTTAAGTAAATTTTGATGGTCAAATGTGCCACAGTTTTCGCATCATATTTGCATTATTGTAAAATAGATTCGGTAGATTTTTAATGATTTTTTTCATAAAATATTACATACTTTAGCGTCTTGTACGGAGCAGTCACCGGAAAGAAAAGGAAATCTGATGACAGCTGTCATTTCGCTGAAGTTTTTGTATGTATTACAAGATTTGACATGCAGGTGGAGCTATGCTAAATGACAGTAGAACGAGGAGTTCGCAACTGCGTTTAATATACACGAGAGCATTAGTGGTGCCACACATTCACTTTGATTCATTGGCTGCACTCAGCGCATTTTCTACGTAGCTGTTGCAAAACTTTCAGACTGAATGGTATGTTCTATAAAGTGCTCACACAATATGTTTCCTGAGCGGTCGCCATCTAACTGAGCGAAAATATTTTATAGTATATTTGCACTGGGGTGAAAGTGTGTAAATTTCTGAGATGATTTCGGTCGAAATTATGAGTGTTCATATTGAATTGAAGTAATGTCGTTTGACATTTATTTGTTTACCTTTTGGTTATTCAAGAGAAAAAAACAAAATATGGAATTAATGATGAAGCTGAACGAAATATACAACTGAAAATACACGAAACTCGAAAGACAACGCCGGTCATTAAAAAAAAGGATAAATAAACTGCAGACAAATATCATCAACTCAAGAAGACAGTAGTTGACGCTTCTTGGCCTTGCAGCCAGACTTTCATCGCAATGTCGTCATCCATTCTTGTGGACACTACGCAATTCGACCACATTTTCCGTCCATACATTTAATAGGAGCTCCTCGGCTCCAGGAGACCACAAACTCCTTTTTTAATAATTTCGTCTTTTTTCCATAAACTAACAAAAATTTAAATTAACAAAGAATTAAAAAAAAGCGATAAAATTATAAATATTTTGACGGTATTATTTTGATTGACGAAATATTTATTGGCAGTGCTGCCAAATTTGGTATCAACATACCTAATATACCTGGGTTGCAGTCATTGAAACTCAAAAAAGCAGTAAGAAACTCAACGAAATACCATTTGAATTGGTTCACCACTTTCCGTATTCAGCAAATATGACCCCCAGTGACTTTTATCTTTTAACCAATCTGAAAAAAAAGAATTGGGAATGCGTTCACTGAACTATACAAAAGGACTAATGAAAAAAAGGTATCAATATGTTAAAAGATGGTGTAAATAGACCAAAGACTTAATTTCAAGTTTTTATATATTTTTTTTTTTGTTTAGGTTTCAAATATTTTACTAGTCACTTTATATAATTGGCACACTTTAGCTTATTTTCGATCGTATTTTTTTAAAAATTAGTTTCTTTGTCAAATTTAATAAGAAAAATATATTTAAAAATTTATAGATTTCTTATATAATCAAATTAATTTATGATTTATTCATCTGAATACATAAAAGGCAAGTGTGCTGCTTCACACCTAATATCGCTCAAACTGTAATTATTTCTTGCTATTACAGTGCTTTTTAAATTTTCACCCTGAAAGTATGCACAGGAAATTTATTTTTGCAAATTTAATAATTTGGGATGAATAAATCGAACGAATAGATTGTCGTATTTTTACTCTTAATGGTTACAACCCATCCATCGTAAGATGGGCAAAGGTCTTGAAAATCTGTCATATATAAGTACCCCTATTTTTTTATAGAATTATAAAAAAGCTGACAATGACAGTGTCTGTCAATTGAAAAAATAAAGATAGATATTTACACAATATTTCATTCCACAAGACGAGAATGTTACATATAAGTCATATTACAAGAGAAATTACCGGAACGTGTAATCTTAAAGGTTTGAGGATGTTGAAAGACAATTGTTTCAAGATTATCCAATTGGACGTCTTTGAAATTTTTATAATTTTTTGAACACTCATTAATCTTGTAGTAAAAAAGAAGTACTATTCTAAATATTTTCAAAAGTCTATCAAAATTGCCTCAAAACGATCGAGTGCTGATAACAGTTCCGTGGAGTAGGTATATAAAATTAATTGTGTATCATACATAATTATAAAATTTAAGCAACAGTAGTGTGCTAGCATGCATTTTATCCATTTCAAGATTGCAAAGATGTACTTATCAACATTCATTTTGAAACATCTAAATTTATAGCACTTAGTTAGCAATCTTGACTAATACTCCCATTATCTAATTAGATTTGTGGGTCAATATAATAAAAATAGTAAAACCAATCAATGCTTAATTTAAGTTCTAAAGATTGCAGTGTTCGACTTGATATGCAGACTGCAGACAGACATTTTATAGCTCTAAGGCATGCAGGGAAATAGCAAAAAACAAAATTTAATTTATTAAACGTAGACCATTTGTATCACTATCGGAATGAAGAGAAATCATTTCTGATTTTATCAATAAATAACATAATCTAATAAGCTAATCGTATGAACGAACATGAAATACTCTAGACATAACCTTATAGAATTTCGTACGCCTTGAGGTATAAAAAGAAAAAGGGGTGACCAACCCGTTTAGTGCAATCTGGAGCTTAAGGTATCAAAATACATTTTTAAAGTAATACGGTTGAAATGAAAGTTTACGTGTTATTATTGCACATTTTGATTCTTTTAAATGCAAGTGACCAGAATGAGCTGGAATCACCATTAGCTCAGCTATTGTCTTATATTACAAGGTCGCCAGAGGAATATTTTGACATTAACAGAAATTCCAAAGAGAATCATTTATTAAATCAGTTGTTATCCGCACAAGATAGTGTAATCCGGATAGATAATTCAAGTGCTGCATGTTTTAAGGCAATTGAGTATTTGTTAAATGACAAATTAAATAGCCAATCTTTCCAGTGTAAATTACCAAAAACTATTTGAAAACTTTAACTTCATTAAGAATTTTTTTTTTAATCATATAAATTATTGCAGTTCTTGACGCATGGGGTGCAATACCAGCTGGTATATTGTACGGACATTTGGTAGATATAGGAAATTTTAACGAATGTTTGTCGGCCAGAGCAACTATAAAGTCGATAAATCAAAAAATACGTGGCAAATATGTACTGGTAAAAGCAGCACCTTCCGGAAATAAAAATTCAAGTGGGAATGATCTACTTTCGCTTAAAATTGGAACTTGTTTTCCAAGCACATGTAGTGATGAGAATGTGCGAAGTATATTCCAAACTGCAATCACGAAAATAGCTGATTTGACTGGGATCGATGGAAGGATCAAGATAGATTTAAGTATACCTTACAGTAAAACGGAAGATGATCACAAATCATACAATGCGGCTTCAATAACAGCGATGTGAGTATGAAATATCATGTGACTCTAGTTATCGTTTCTTGAAAGGGTTATACGCAGTAACCAAAATAAAAAAATAGATTTACCAAGAATTTTTCTTGATAAGACATTTTAAACTGTAAACGTAAAATTTATATCCATCAGTATTATAATGAGTCATTATAATGACTTTTAACTTTACTTTTATATTATTTATTTGTAAAAATAATTATTTTAAAGCTGTTATAGCCGATCTCTCGGAGCTCCTCTAAAAAAAGTGTGCTGCGGTGAGTACGATATTTCTGAACTCGATCATCTGAAATGAAAAACCAATAAGACTTCGTGAACATAAGGTATTATTAAGTTTTTAATCGAAGGATTAAGCAAAAGATTGTTATATTGTTTATTAAGTGGAAGTTGGTGAGAAAAAACCTTTAATCAATTAATGAAACTTGTGTAAGAATTTGAGACTGGTCGGTTAAGTTGTTTCTGAAAAATCTTGCTAACTGACTTCAAAAACATTAGGGGTACTCACACTGACTTGGTTAGTTGGGTAGATTGGGTAAAATGCCGTACATTATGTTTTTGTAAAGTTGTCTAGTCTAGTTGACCCCCTGACTTGTTTCGTAAATTGACTTCTTGCAAAATTTAGTACTTTTCCATGTCACCACCTTTTGCAAAAATAGGCAATAATTGAATTGACAATAAATAAAAACAAAGTAAACTAATTACAAGTGACACAGCGAGCATTGTACAAGGGGGCGTGGCACCTGCCATTCAACCCAAATCTGCAATATCGAATAAGTTTGGAATTATAGGTCGTACAGCATTGAAATTAGGTTTTCGGCCTCGATTTACATGTGCTGATACACTGGTAGAATTTGATGGGCGTTGGACAAAGGGCTGCACTTTTTCGGCTGTCCAAATTTTTTATATAACTTTCGAACTATTAGTCACACATCAATGAAACTCGGTAAGAAAGTACTATTTAGTCCTGTCCTTTGATTGGAAAAATTAAGTGAGCATTGGCACCGGCCTTACAAGTCAAACCAATGGTATCAAATAGCTTTGGCACTAAATGCCGCATAACAATGAAACTCAGTATGAATGGAGTTGCCACTTGGTAATGTCCATCTACTACAAAACTAGAATGGGCATTGTATATGGGGTATGGCTCCACCCATACATGAAAAAGTTTTAACATCGAATAGTTATGGAAATAAAGGCTGCATAACAATGAAACTCACAAAGGAGTTACATTTGATGATGTCTTTCTAATAGAAAACTGGGGCGAACATTAAACAAGGGGGTGCATCTCCACCCATAAAAGCAAAAGTTTCGATATCGAATACCTTTACAAGCAAATGTTTGTCAAAAGTATTCATTTGCAATCTACCCATACCCAACTATCCAAGTCAGTGTGAGTACCCCTATTGTTTTGAGAAAATGGGTTTTAAGTTTTTCGCATTCCTGTGAAAGACGCATATTTGAGACGTCTTTACAAATATGCATTTAGCTTTGAGATTTTCTGAGTTTCTACGTTATTATATGTACACGAAAATAAAATAAAAATTGCTTCTTGACTGCTCATAGCCCTTTAAAAATACTATAAATTCAAAGGAACCAATGTATAAATTTAAATCCTTTTATTTAATGACAGTTCCATTTTCTCGATACTTGGAGCACTTATATTGGCTAGCACTCTATATGAATATGTCATGATGAAGAGGAAAAGTAAGTTCCTATTTATAAACTAGTCCGACAGAAACTAAACAAAGCCGATGCCATATTCCTCTCTTCATAGCTCCATCTAATCAGCTGTTGATGGCCTTCTCTTTGTTGACAAACGGTCGTAAATTATTCCACATCAATACAAACTCTACGAGCAATAATATCGAATGTTTAAATGGATTACGCGTGATATCGATGATGTGGATTATTTACGGTCACTCTCATGTACTGTTTATTGCTCATCCCTTGATAAACTTGCTTGATGTTTTAAGTGTAGGTATTACCGCGTAATGGCTTGTTTTTTTTTTCTGACGAGAAAACTATTTTCAGTATTTTCAAACGCCATTTTCAGTGCTTTTTCAAGCGGCTCCATTTGCTGTAGATTCTTTTCTACTTATAAGTGGATTGCTCATCACATGGGTGGCTCTTCCAAAAATGGAGAAAGCGTAAGCAGTTTACAGATATAAATAATTTATATATATTTTTTATAACTTCTATTAAAGCAAAGGCAAGCTTAATATACCACTCATGTATTTTCATCGATACATTCGACTGACACCTGTTCTGGCTGCTGCAATACTTTTTACTGTGGGAATTAGGCCCTTTATAGAGAAAGGACCAATGTTGCGAGATTGGGAACTAACAGAAAGACACTGCCAGAAGAACTGGTGGATAAATTTGCTATATATAAATAATTACTTGAAACCAACTGAAATGGTAAGTAAAATACTACAAAATTAATCATCGGTGTAAATTCAGGGCTTAGTAGAGGTTTAGAATAAGTTTGTAGATTCAAATGTCGGAGGTAACCTTAAGCAAGCTAAAAATATGTTCGACTATCTTTGTGATGTGCAAAGAGATGTAACCAAAAGATGAGTCAGCTCATGGTAGAATTATAACAGGGCGTCTCCACAGGCAATAATTTATTGCTTTCCATCAGTCAATTGGCAATTATTGCCAATAGAGACCACTCAATTGCCATGGTTGGCAATTCATGGCTAGCAATATTGCTTTCCATGTATTGCCGCAATAGATTTGACATTAGAACTGTCACTTCTGCAGTGTGAGAGGAAATTTTCATAATTCTGCAAGTGTGAGAGTAAAAATATCAATAAAATGGAGTTGTGCACAGCTGATATTTATAATATAATAAATTTATACAGACATTTTGAGTGTTTATGAAACTACAGAAGTCCAAATTATAAGAGATTAGATTTCAAAAAATCATGCATGGTATTTCTAAGCGAGTCAAGCGCTCGAGCGCTGCGAACTGTGTTTTTTAACGACATTTTCAGAATGATTATTGCTTAACATGAAATACCCACCATTGAAACTTTTTCATTGCCAGCAATGAAATTTGACAGATGGAAAGCAATGAATTATTGCCTGTCGAGACGCCGGGTAAGGTAGGGTAGAGAAAAGCGAGCTAGTTGTCAAAATCAGCTATTCATTGTGAGTTTATTTATGTTCATGTTTCGCAGTTGATTCTTGATTAAACTTGTTACAGGCTTTTTTGTAAATTAAACACTTCCTTGGCACTTTATAGTTTTATTTACACTGTTTTTGTAATATTTTCACTCAAATTAACACAAACTTAACTGTTTACAACTTGAAAACATAATGTTTTTATTTCATTCGAGGTTCATCATTATTTTGACAACTAGCCAACTTTTCATTTTCACTCTTCGTTGACGCGTGAGGGCACTAAAGCTGGAAGTAGAATGATTGCGTATGCGCTTGCTTCCGTCTACTCGCTGGCGGAATTTACGCAACAAAATATGTTGGGCGTACAATGAAATACGTTATTGCGCATAAGCTGAAAATTCATTCGATGCAGTTGCGTTTTTCAGCCGTTTACTCGCTGGCGTTATAAAATAGAAGTATGTGAAAGCTTATGGAAGCGAGTTCAATGGTTGTGAACAGGGACCGAAAATAACCGTTATTTTCGAAATTTCGATTCAAAAAGTCAGGCGGAAAAATGTGTCTTTTCGATATTTGAATAAAGTAGTGCGATGCTTGTTAACTAAGGAATAATAATCTTAAAAGATTTTTATTTATTTGACTTTTTTAAAAAAAGTCAAAAAATAGTAGTTATTTTTACCGATTTTTTTTTTGGTCAAAAATAACAGTTGAAATTTGACTTTTATTTTTTCGGTCAAAAATAACAGTTAAAATTTGACTTTTATTTTTTCGGTCAAAAATAACAGTTCAAATTTGACTTATATTTTTTAGTCAAAAATAAAAGACAAATAATGACTTTTACTTTTTCGGTAAAAAATAAAAGTTAAAATATGACTTTTATTGTTCCCGTCAGAAATATAAGTTAAAATTTTACTTTTATTTTTTGGTCAAAAATATAAGTTAAAATTTGACTTTTATTTTTTCGTTCAAAAATAAAAGTTAAAATTTGACATATATTTTTTCGGTCAAAAATATAAGTTAAAATTTAACTTTTATTTTTTCGGTTAAAAGGTGAAAAAATATAACAAAAGTATAAATTCTATTCACTCTGCTCTTATCTGCCTTTGTCTGGCTTATCACTGCACCTTGCGTTCCCTATCACTGTTGTGAACTGAAATGATCATCAGATAACATCAGAGAACTGAAATGAGTAACGGACAGAAATCGGATACTCAAATCATACCCGAGTTACTTGCTGTTCTATACCCTATCCTTGCTCAATGAAATATGTAAAATACTTATACAGGGTGGGCCAAATATATACTATTATATACTATTTATAACTAATAACTATAAACAAGGACGCCGAACATTTTCCCCCATATAGTTTTTGTCTTCAAGTGAAGAAAAGGAACTTTCATCGTTTTGTTGAGAAAGTTGTGTTGCACAGTATAATAATTAAATATTAATAAAAATCATTTTCAAACAAGCGAAAAATCGCGAAAATCCAAAAAGAGCACGACAGATAAATTTAGGCTGCAAAACAACGTGTGCCGGGTAAGCAAGTAATTAATATAGGATGCCACTGTCAAATTGTGTACCTTTACTTTTAATAGAAAAAAATAAAATAAAAAATAAAACTTAAAACTAAAAAATAAAAGTAAAATTTTAACTGTTATTTTTGACCGAAAAAATAAAAGTCAAATTTTAACTTATATTTTTGACCAAAAAAATAAAAGTCAAATTTTAACTGTTATTTTTGACCGGAAAAATAAAAGTCATATTTCCACTTATATTTTTGACCGGAAAAACAAAAGTCATACTTTAACTTTTATTTTTGACCGAAAAAATAAAAGTCATATTTTAACTTTTATTTTTGACCGAAAAAATATAAGTCAAATTTTAACTGTTATTTGTGACCGAAAAAATAAAAGTCAAATTTTAACTGTTATGTTTGATCGGAAAAATAAAAGTCATATTTTAACTTTTATTTTTGACCGAAAAAATATAAGTCAAATTTTAACTGTTATTTATTGACTTTTTTTTTAAAAGTCATAACAGTTACGGTCCCTGGTTGTGAACGTTACGCTGGCAAAACGCTAGTTACGCAAGAAAGTTGAAAATATTTCAAAAAATATTTCAACTTTTCTTGCGTAACTAGCGTTTTTTGACAGCTCGTTACTTATAACAAACATCGAGAAGAAATAAAAGAAACGAGTCAGAAGCTCATTACTTTTAGGGATGGCTCTTGTAAATAGATCTTAAAAATCTTTAATTTTTTCAATTATTAATTTCTCAAAAAAACTTTTTTATACTCAGGATTTAAGATTTTTTCACTTTTAAATGAAGATAATTTAAGTATTTTTGTGTAAATACAATAAAAACTCAACATTAAGAACATACCAAATGTTTTATAATTTTGTAGCCCTGAACGTAAAACGCAATCATTGAACTCTACCACCATTTTCTTGCGTAAATTGCTCTAGCGAGTAAACGGACGAAAAACGCAATTGCATCAAATGAACTTCCAGCTTTAGAGTTTGCGGTTAGAGCAGGGATACAAATTTATTGAACGTTTACCTTATTCTTGAAATTCAATTTTAGGTGTATTAATGCTAAGATCTTGAAAATATTTTGATGTTTAGCAATATAAACTACTAACCATAAGCATGAAATAAGGAATGTTAACAAAATTACAAGTAATAACTTATTTAAATATTTATTTATTAAAATTCATGATAAAGGGTCATCTCTGAAAATTTCAAAGAATAAACTCGTTTCTTTTCTTTGTTCTCGTTGTTCGCTATTTGTAACGAGCTTACGAATTTACGCAAGAAAAGTTGAAATATCGCTCGCTTTCTTCAATAATGTTATAATCCAAAATACATAAAAATTGAGTTAATTACACAGTAACATTCGTGTTACCGTGATCTATGCTGTGTACAATTTTGGTAACGAAATCTTCTTTAATTTTTGCAGGAGAGTAGAACTTGCGATTCATTCACCTCAATATATTTCCGATTAGATCGTATTATATATCGATAATCTCCAGTTTTTTTTTTCACTTTGTATGGATTAAACCATGTACATTACAGTAGTACTTGTATATTTGATGTTTTGTCCATATTTTGAAAATGGTGATTTAATTTCCTTTGTCTGTTCAAAACTTAAATGCTTCTCCTGAAAAATCTAGTTTTTTGAGTTGTAACGTTATTGTAGAAAACGAGCGATATTTTCAACTTTTGTTGCGTAAATTGCGCTGAGCTTTCTACTCACTACCATAAGCTTTCGTGCATTTCGAGTAGACAGCGAGTAGACGGAAGCAAGCGCATACGCAATCATTCTACTCCCGGCTTAAAGCTGGAAGTTCATTCACTGCATTTGCATATGCGTCCGTCTACTCGCTGGCGCAATTTACTCAAAAAAATTATGACAGAGTTCAATGCTTCCGCTTTACGTTCAGAGTAAGCATGGCTACAAAATTGTAAAATATTTTTTCGTATTTACACAAAAATTCTCAAAATGTGTTCATTTATAATTACAAAAATCTTAAGTCCTGAGTATAAAAAAGTTATTTTAATAAATTAACAATAAAAAAAATTATAGAATTATTTAACTTTTAAGATTTATGTACAAAAGCCATCCTTGAAACTCGTTGCTTTTATGTCTTCTATCTGTTCTATCGTTATAAGTAACGATGTCAAAAAACGCAAATTACGCAAGAAAAGTTGAAATATTTTCTACTTTTCTTGAGTAAATTGCATTTTACCAACGTTACGCACGTAAGCATTCGTTGGCATTAAACTCTCTCTCATAAGCTTTCACACATTTCCATTGCATTGCGTTCAGCGCGTAGACGTACTCATATGCAAATGCAGTGAATGAACTTCCAGCTTTATACATAATTCTACCGAGTGTATTGATTTCTCTGTTCTGGGAATGAACACTACTATCCTTCTTTTCAAGTTCCCTCCATAGGTATTTCTTGACTAGATTCTTAGGATATCTTAAGGGCTCACTAAAGTTTTTAAGAGAAAAAAAAAATCCTATAGTAAAAGTTTTATTTTTAAGTAACTGTTTACTTTAGGTATGATAATTTTTTTTTTTCATTATAATTATACAACTTTTGAAAAATATTTTGTGAATCTTTGGATAACAAATATTAGTTAATATAGCAAGAATCAGTAGTTTAGTGAAAAACCTAAAATATGCGGTGACCACGATTTTTCGGAGCTCGTTCATCGAAAAAAAAGAATTAAATAATAATTAAGTAAGTTTTGAAGTAAAATTGTTTATTTTTTGAATCACAATTCGACACTGAAAAAATTAATGCATTACTACAGAAAATCTTTTTTGCATTCTCTTAGTGCTTAGGTCAATCTTGGTACCTAGCTGTCGATATGCAACTCTTCTTCATTTCGCCACTTATTTTAACGGGTCTTTGGAAATGGAAGTCAAAGTTTTTGTGGATTCTCCTGATTTTAGCTATACTCTCCGTCGGCTGTTGTTTTATGACCATGATAACCAATAATTTCAATGGCATTATTGTACACGGGTAAGATAAGATGAACATTAAGTCTACCAAAATGATGCTGATTAAAGCTATTTGCTTGCTTTATTGGTGCTACTCAGACTGTATGTGGTACAACAAGTTTACAAGATTCATATGCCTACACACATAAGGATGTCAACTTGGCTGATAGGCGTGGCTTTGGGTTATTGGTTGCATTGCAATCGACATAATGCACCACGTTCGAGTGGCATATACATTACAATCGGTTGGATCGTCGCCCTGTTGCTGATGATGTCTGTTATTTTCGTTCCATATCACTTTTCCAAGAATCTCTCTCAAGCAACAACGATGGATGCCGCTTTGTTCGCCGCTTTGGGACGTATTGCCTGGTCGCTTGGCTTGTCGTGGATTATCTTCGTTTGTCACACTGGCTACAGTAGTACATTGAACTCATTCCTGTCCCATGCTTGCTGGCAACCCATTGTAAGGCTTACCTATACAATGTATATAGTCTCATTAATTTTGCAGACCATCAATGCAGATTATAATAGGACTGATGTCTATTTTTCTGTATACAATGTTGTGAGCTACTGTGTAGTTACTTTAATTTTTCTTAATTTAATAAATTCCTTTCAAAATTTCAGCTGCAATCGTACTGGGGCGAAGTAATCACCACAATGGGCTGGTCAGTTCTTGTTGTCTTGGCCCTGGAGTCACCGATAATCGCGATGGAAAAATATTTATTAGGCGGCAAGAAACAAAAAGCAGAACCAACCCTGTAAACCAATACTTATCAAATATTTTTTAATTTACTATTTTAATTTTATCTATTTGCTTGACCATAGTTAAAATCTTACTCTGAATCATTGTTTATAATATTCCTATAGATATAGATTTATTTTACGTCTGGTATTTCAGTTAAATATAGTTTAGTTTTCGCGTCTTCTTTTCGTTGTTTATGTCGGTTATGTTTATTTTTGGTTGCCTTTTAACTTGAAAATTACTCAACCGATTAGATTGTTTTTTTTTTATTAGACTACTACCACAGAAAAAAAATCCATGCATGCATGTCTGGAATGTGAATTTTCCCAAAATATATTTTTTCAGCATAAAGTAAAATTCCTTTTTATAATATATTAATTTTTATACCCCCTACGTTTAAAAAACGTAAACGTGGTATATTGATTTTGTCACTCCGTTTGTAACGCCCATAAGGAGGCGTGGCAGGTATAGAAAAGTATATTTATATTCTTGATCAGCATCACCACCCGAGTCGATTTAGCCATATCCGTACGATTACACCCGTAATTTTCAAGCTATATAAAGATCAAGTTCGAAAATGAGCCAAATCGAATGCAAACCACGCCTACCTCCCATATAAAGTGACTTTATCAAAACGGTAAAATCTCTTAGAATTCCACAAAAAATAATATATGGACTTGAAATTTTTTGCACAAACTTCGATATTTAATATACACTCTTAGTATTAAATTCAACCAAATCGAGTGAAAACCATACAAAGTGACTTTATCAAAAAACAAAAGAAAATATTTTCTGTTAAAACTATGACGAAAATGTTTTTACAAATCAACATTTTTTTTACTGCCAAGGTTGCAATTTCATATAAACCTGCTCAAAGTGTGCAGAGTGCCAGCAGGCAGATCAGATCAGGTCAGGCGTGAAAGCAGGCTGGCTCAGGTTTTTCGAAGCTGATTACGAGCAGATTATGTTTTATTGAGTAGTTTTTACACATTTTTACACATATTAGGAATAATATTAAGGTACACTGTTCTACACGAAAACTGTACAAGACATCCCATGCATTTATTTCATTAAGTGGCAATATATGATGACTTTCTGCATTTACAGAATTTTTGTATCACTTCGAATTTTTTGTCAAGGACCTCATAAATGAATCAATAAAAATATTCGTACCTTGCCATACTTGGTATGTCATAACATTGCTTCTGCTTAACTGATTTTACAAACCTTTATATTATAACAAAGGTCAGACTTGCAGTTTTATATTCTAATTTAAATAATAGAAATATACCAATTCATTTCAAAATAATAAACGCTAAAACAATCAACGCACATTTTTTTTCATTTTTACATTTTCTTACGTTAAGAAATCAAAAGAAGCCTATTGACATAATTTTGTTAATGTTTTTCTTCAAAAGACAAGGGTTTTAATTTTCGAACTTATTAAAAAAAAATTAAATCGGTTATTAAATAATAAAGTTATTAACGAAAGTATGGTTTAACATATTTTCAGAAATAAAAATTTGAAACAGAAACAACAACTTGCTTCTTTGTGAATGCGTTGTGAAGCGAAATCATTGGTTCACTTAAATGCATGCATCTCCTTGTATTTGGTTTAGTGTTCCTAATTTTTTTACGTTCTTCCTAATTTTTTAAGGTTATCATATCGTCTGACCCCTCTACCTGTGCGTCTCGAATTCTATAACCCACTTTAAGAAAGCCAAATCTGATATTTTTTTTTGGCCTATCTTGCTTCATTTTCTAGATATAACGTATTTTTTTAGTTTTTAAGTTAAAATTATGTTATCGACTGACCCTCTGTACTTGTGAGTGCATGGTGCACTCGGTGTGCTCGCTATGTTTTCCCTTACTTTTACTTCAGTGTCGCTCTATGATTGATATTTTATTTCATATCAATATTTTCAAAACACAATCATACTAAAGAAGAGCTTTCAAGACATGACATTTGTGTTTAATTTGGCTTCGCTTTACACAAAACATTTTTGCTCGATGTCATGGCTACACTGAAATACTCTGCACCTTTATAGTCTACACTATTCCAATTCTATGAATGGAATGTTTTGTACAGCTCTTGTATGTACCACTTGTTGCGCATAACACACCGATTAAAATATGTTTCATACAGTGAGATCACTTCAGGGTTTGTCAATTAATCAATTTTAGGATTAAAATTCGTAAACAAACCACATATGAAACAAAAGTTATCCCGTTTATCGCACATTTTAACAACGTCTTTATAAAAATTTCTTAAAAGTGTTTTACCGTGGCACTCTGGTCAGTTTTTATTACTGTAATAAAACCAGATAAAGATAAAGATAAAGAGATAATAAACACTTTGACAGCTGATACAAGAATTGACAAAAATTTCAAGTAGTATTCTGAGATCAGAAAATTGCGCTGCAGTTCTGAGGTTAGAAACTCACTTACTTCATTGTTGTTATCGTCCATAACTAAGTTATTTGTTAAACAATTTTGTTTTTTTTTACAAGCATTGAAAAGTCAATACCCTGGACTTTATACCCAATAAGCCAAAATAATCATATAAGAAGAATTTTTTGATTATTTTTAATAGCTAAAAGCAAATTTAAACAAAAAATGATCTTTCTGCTCACGTAATCTCCTTACATTTGTAAAAAAATAAAATGATTTAAGACTTTTCAGCAAAAATGGAAGACTGCAAGTGTAATCGTTAGTAATAAATCAAATTTTGATGAATAGAAGCAAAGTTATGATACATTAAGTTAGAGCAAAGTACGAAAATCGAAGTGAATTATTAAAAAGGTCATTGACGAAAAAATCGAAGTGATGAAAACATTCTGAAAACGCAGAAAGTCATCATATAGATCGGCAAAACATTAAATATCGGTGGGAGCTCTTGTACATTAAAAAAAATTTTGTGTAGAACAGTGTTATTATTGATTTAATTTATCTTTGCTATTCAACACACAATTCGTGGAACCGAACACAAAGAACTCTTTGCATTTTGTTCTCAATATTTTTTTAATTACTCAACAAATACAACAAGAATGTATGTAGTACATGTACTCAATAATAAAATAAAATATTAGTGTAATTTATTATTAGTATGTTGTTGTTGAAAATTAAAATTCCTTACAAACGGCGTTAGCAAAGCATTTTAAACGAAAAAAAAAACAACAAAACAATAAAAAACTTTCTATAGCACTGATCTGATCTGATCTGCTTCTCGCGTTCACTCTGTACGGCAAATTTTCTAAGCAGGTTGCTGCCTGCGCCTGTCTGTCTGAACCGGCGTTCACTATGTTCGCAACCTAAAACTTTGAATATACTTCGGTTCGAACGTGGGGGTATTTTAACTTCGGCCCAGTCGAAGATAATTTCTTACTAGTTTTGCGTGACTTTCGCTCGTAACTATTTAATATTTTCCGATCTAAGAGAGTAGCCATTTTTAGGTAAATTGATTTTTGGAGATAAAAGAATAACGAACAAAATGGTATTAATAAAAATCAATTTTAGTTGGTTAAAGGTATGTAAAAACTCATTAAAAAATTAAAGTGTGATTACAGTACAAGTGGAGATAGTTAATTTTTATTATACGAGGAACAAGGAAAATCCAGAAAATGATCAAAAATGAAATTGTGAACATTTTCAAAAAAAAATTTCCTGAAATATGTATCAATTATTTTTATGTATATTAATTGTAAAAAATGTTCAGCCGATTCTAAAATGTCGAGTTAAATAAGGTATGCAGTTTATAAAAGAATGACCCATATCGGCAATTGGACATACTTTATGATAATACTAAACAATACAAAGTTAAAAAAAAAACACAATAAGTGAAACTTTACAATTTCATTTAAGCAATTATTCAATATAGTGATCTCTCGCTAATTAAAGTTCTATCAAGAACTTATAGACAAGTTAACCGTTATATATTTGACATCAAAATAGGTGGTAATGCAATGTCGAATATACTCGACAAATCCATTGAAAATATTTTCAGAAATCCAAAGATTCTTTCTAACTTTCCAATAAAAAGTTTTCATCTTATTCGAGTAAAATTCAATCATAACAGCAACGAATGGCATTTTTTTGATTGTTAAAAATTTTCAGTGCACTTTAATATACTATTAAGCATGTTGGGTACTTGAATTACTTGAAAGACAAGAATAAATAAAAACAAATTATCACTTGAATGTTTTGAAGAGCAGACACAGTGTAACAACAAAAATGTGAGTTACAAAAAGAAATCCGATTCGGAAAATTTAATTTGATTCGGTCATAAATACATACTTGGGTCTAGTGTTTCGTTTTTGTTTTTTTTTTTTTGTTGTTGCTTGTGCAAATATTGGGTTTTCAAAAAAGTTCGGTTACAAATTCTCGTTAGATGACTCTAAAGTGTAATATCTCTGGTAATATTAATTACATCTGGCAATGCTATAGCTTGTTTGAAAGGTGACATCTTCAGCTTTATTTTGTTAGAAGCCATTATTAAAATTGCATTGGTCTGTGAAAAGTTATCTAAGTTTAAAAATGAGTGAAAATGCGGAAGAACATTATCGTCATATTTTGCTTCTTTATTTATTCAGCGGCTGCTGAACAAATTTACGGAGACCATGCTGTAACTACACTAAGGGGAAAAAATATTAAATTTATCCAAAAACTTTTTTAATTTATCCAAAAAGCGAGTCATTTTTGCACCAATAACGCATTTGAATAAATCGACTACGTAAATATTTAAAATTTATTTGAATACTTTTTTAATTAAATGAAATATTTAAATATTTAAACAGAATTAATAAAAAATATATTAAAATTATGCATGAGTTTTTTTAAAATATCTTTCAAATATTTACTATTTGAAAATAAAGCTATCCCATTTAATGAAAATTTATATAAAAATATTGAAATTTAAAAAAAAAATATATTTAAATATTTCTCACGAGCTGCGTCCATCAAATACCATTTTCTTGTATATTTTATTTTCTTTATTAGTTTTTTCGTTCTCTAATTTATACTATTTTTGACAGCCGATGCACCAAATGTCAAAAATAGTATAAACTAGAGGGAGAAAAAATTTTGCTTGTATCTATAATATAAAAAATATATGTAGATACAAGCAAAATATGTAGGTAAATGACAACCGGTGCAAGATACTTCAGAGAATATATCAAGTTGTCACTCCACTTTACATAATTTCATTTCTTTGCCAAACATGCATACTATATTACCCTTGCAACACTAACTAAATGAGAACTATAAGAACTGCAAATGCAAGAAATAAACTGCAGGAACAGAGTGCGATGCTGTTGCTGCTTGTCGGAGTGTGTGTGTACGTGTGCGATGCTGTTGCGGCTTGCTTGTATGGAATATGTTTGTACGTGTGTGGTATAAATAAAATTCAAATACGGGAAAAAAACGAGTTATAAGGAAAACATTTGATTTATTCACGTAAATATTTGAATAAAATTTATACTGAGGCGTGGATAATGCTAATATGCGTTATTTCCCTTAGTGTAGAGAAACTGCAGTGGACCATCAATTTTGATGTTAAAGATGCACCTCGCTCTGGTCCAATCACTGAAAAAGTCGGCAAGGGAACTAAACATTCATTACCAAACAGTTATCAACCATTTGAAGAAAGCTGGATACACACAGAAGCTCGATGTTTGGGTGCCACATGAATTAACAGCTAAACATTTAATTGACCGAATATCCAATTGCGAATCACTGCTAAAACGGAACGAAATCGAACCATTTCTGAAGTTAATGATTACGGGCGATGAAAATTGGATCACGTACGACAATAATGTTCGAAAAAGATTATGGACGAACCAAGGTAAAGCTTCGCAAACGGTGGCAAAGTCAGGATTAACACCAAGAAAGGTACGGGGGGTACCTTATATTTCGGAAAAATAAATAACTGGCAACACTAATGTCAATAGCTAAAATCTGGCATCACCATAACAAAATTTGACATTTATTAGCATAAATGTACTCACAACGTTTTGATGTACAGGTGATATTTGTTTTGTTTACAGTGAGTTAAGAAAATCAATTTGTTAAAAAAATAGAAATTTCAAGAGAAGGTTTTCGTGGGATTATTTTTCACAACTTTCGATGTGGATTATCTCAACAAGAATGTGTCGATGAACTCAGTTTTTTGTATGTCTATAAAGCACCATCAAGAAACCACAGTATATCGCTGGTATAGTGAATTCAATCGTTAGTTCGTCGTTCAAACCGAACTACGACGGTCGCCGACGAATTCCGTGAAGGTCGTCCAAAACCGATTGTTGTGTCACAAAACATTGATGCAGTACGTGAACTAATAATCCAAGATCGTCATGTGACATATCGTGAGATAGAGGCATCCTTACACATTAGTTTCACTGCAATACATTCGATTTTGCATGAACACTTATCTGTTAAAAAAATTTGCTCTCGTTGGATACCCCATAATTTATCAATTGCTCAAAAAAAGTCTCGCGTCGATTGGTGTAAGGAAATGATTAAAAAGTTCAATCGTGGTGCTTCAAAAGACTTGTATAAAATTGTGACAGGTGACGAATCATGGATATATGCGTATGAGCCGGAAACAAAACAGCAATCGACCGTGTGTGTATTCTAAGACGAGGTAAATCCAACAAAAGTTGTTCGCGCACGAAGCTCTGCGAAGCAAATGGTCGCCTCTTTCTTCCACCGAATGGGTCATGTGGCCACTTTTTGGGTTGAGCAACGTAGGACGGTCAATTCTGAATGGTACACGACCATTTGTTTGGCGGAAGTCTTCGGAGAAATTCGTTAAACCAACCGCCAAAGACGAATCATTCTCCATCATGACATTGCAAGCTCTCACACATCTCGTTAAACATGTACATTTTTGAGCAGACAAAACGTCGAATTGATGACTCATCCTGCATACAGTCCTGATTTGGGAGCCAATGACTTCTTCTTGTTTCCGAATATCAAAGGTAAACTGCGTGGTCAACGATTTACGAGCTCCGCAGAAGCAGTTGAAGCGTTAAAAAAACATGTTTGGAAGGTGTCTCAAGAGGAATGGAAAAACTGCTATGACAAATGATTTGAACGAATGCAAAAGTGTATTGATCATCAAGGAGAATATTTTGAAAAACAATAAAGCCATTTTCATTTAACTCGCAATGCTGTCCGTCTGGTGGGATTGGAAGGGAATTGTTCATTATGAGCTTCTACAACCTGGTCAGATGATTGATTCTGTTCTCTACTGTCAAAAATTAACGAGTCTGAACTAAGCAATTCAATTAAAACGGCTAGAATTGATCAGCAGAAAAACTGTTGTGCTTCATCATGACAACGCCATGATTGAAAGCGCTTCGCTGGGAAGTTTTGATGCATTCACTATATAGTCCGGACCTTACACCTTCACTATTATTATTTGTTTCGATCTCTGCAGAACTCTCTTAATGGTGTAAATTGAAATTCCCAGGAGGCCTGTAAAATGCACTTGGATCAGTTTCTCGCTCAGATTACTCAAAAGTACTAAACAGCTGAAAATGGCTTTAGCCTAATAGTTTCAAATATAAGAAAAAAGTGTTTAATTTTTGGTGAAATTTTTGTGACCAGACTTTTTCGAAAACCAAAATTTACCTGTGCTATGTATCAAAGGGTTTCTTTAGTAATGCCTTGAACAAAACACTGTAAGATTAGAGTTTGGACATAAGTATTCGTACTCTTTTGTTTTTACACTTTCTGTAAATTTTTGTTTATATTTTTATTACAACAAAATAGACAAAAAATAAAATTGTAGACAAAATTATGCTCTTAGCTTAATTTTTTTTTCCTTTAAATCGAATGGAGTGTTTAGATAGTACACTGAAGTGCACTACTTGTCTGATAAAATATGAAGTAGCTTATTAATCAGTTTTATTATTTTTAATATAAAAACCATTAAACTTACAAAGGTTTTTCTAGTACAATTTTAAACGAATCACCTGTCAGTAATATTAAATTAAGCTTTAATAAATTTTTTTAATAATTTGATATAATATTAAAAACATATGAAAGTTTACGTGTTTGTTTTATATAGCGTGGCAATATTTAAATCATGTGAACTTATAGAGTTGCCAGCTAAAATTCCGCAATTTATTTTTGGCAATGATTATAGTGAAAATCACCTGCTTAAGCAGCTAATTCGAAAGCAGATTCCTGCGGGAATGACTAATAATTCAAATACTCAATGTGTTGAAGCTATTGTGGAGCTCTTAGGTGTCGACTTTAATCTGGCAACTTTACAGTGTAAAATTAAAACAATTTAAAAAAACAATTCGTTACAAAAAATATAATAAAATAATATGGCATTTTTATAGTTCTTGATGCCTGGGGTAAAATACCATCTGGTATACTCTACGGTCATCTGGTAGATTTGGGCAATTTCGATGAATGTCTGTCGGCAAGGATGTCGACATTACGTAGGGAATACCGTGGAACATATTTCCTAATACAAGCAGTACTCATTGCCAATAGTTCATTGATTCCTAAAAGTTCGAGGCAACCGATTAGGTCTCGTATGGCTAGTGGCTTTAATGATAATTTAGCTGGCGGACTGTCGCTTACCTTTGGAACTTGTTTTCCACATGTATGTAGCGTTGAAGATGTACGCAATATATTCCAAACTCCAGTAAAAACTGTAGGTGAATTAAGTGTGCTACTGAGTGGCGGTACAAACGTAGGAAATAACACTAATTCATTGGCACCGGTATACTTTTATGTGCGCTCGAGTAGCACTGACAATGTTGGCGATGAATCATACGATATTCCCGCTATTTTAGCTATGTAAGTTTGCCTTTAATTATCCACTCATATTATTTTCAATAATAAAGACAGTACTTGACTTTTGGTGACGATATGACTTAGTCACTGCAGTGGTACTTGAAAATACAATCGATTTCACAAAATCTGATTTTGAAAAAAATTTCGAAATTTTATACAATTACAGTTGTATCTTCTCGACTGTTGGAGTTCTCATGCTGCTGAGCAGCTTTTATGAATACTTTATGACGCTGATGGATGGTATGTTTAATTTTCGTGTGCATAGATCACTTTTATGGATTGTGCGAAACTTTCACTTTTTTAGCTCCGCCTAATCAGCTGTTAATATCGTTTTCGATTTTTACCAATGGCCGTAAATTGTTTAACATCAACACAAACACATCTGGTAACAATATAGATTGCTTGAATGGTATACGTGTGATTTCGATGATGTGGGTTATATATGGGCACACACATTTGCTTACTAGTTTTTTCCCCTTAACCAACACTATTGATATTGTTGATGTAAGTATTGTCAAACGTTAATTTTTCAAACGTCTTTTGTCATCAAACGTTAATTTTCAAAAATTAATTTATAATTTTTTCAAGTGGATCAAGAGACCTTATTCGATGCTTTTGCAAGCGGCTACAGTTTCGGTGGATTCATTTTTACTTATGAGTGGAGTGCTTCTCACCTGGGTGACTCTTCCAAAAATGGAAAAATCGTAAGCAGTTTGACGAAGAGGAGAGATATGTTCCAGGTTTAATGTATTTATTTTTATTTAGAAAAGGTAATTTAAATATACCACTCATGTATTTCCATCGGTATATTCGTCTTACGCCTGTTTTGGCTGCGGCAATACTATTCGTCGTTGGAATCGTACCTCTTATAATACAGGGTCCATTTGCTCAGAATGTTAGTAGCTACATTATGGATAGTTGCCAAAAAAACTGGTGGATCACTTTGCTATACGTTAACAACTATGTGCAGAGAAATAATTTGGTATGTATAGCTAACAGAGATTCCTTATGCTTAGTGTTTGCTCAGATCTTTGTATAAGGCAGAGGACATTTTGATGCAGAAATATTATTCAAACTTGATTGATTAACTAATGCATCTCTGCGAGTTCAACTCGGAAATCAAATTTTTTTTATTCATCATTATAATTTAAATTTCTCATTTATTCAATTTGAAATGTTGATCCTTCAATTGGAATGGTATCGTGGTCGCTTACCCAATATATTTACAACATCATGCAATACTTCCCCCTTATTTTTTTTATTTGAGTTCTTCTTTAAATTAGTCCTGCCACAAACTTGAATGAATATTTGGTTAGTTGGAAAATGATAGTGCCATCACCAAATTTGACCTAACATTAGTCTTGCCATATGTCCCATATTTCAAGGGATGTCCCGTATTTTGCATGATTTTGTAAGTGTCCCGCCGGGACAAACTTTGTCCCGTATTTTTGACATTTTTGCAAAATGTCTATGATTTCAAATACGCATTCACATGAAATGAGGCATTCAGAAAAGAAGTGTAAGCCGACCATAATATGCATATAACTATTACATAGTTCTGCATACCTAAATAAATTGTTTTTTTCTGAAATACATTCTTTTAATACATAACTTTCTGTTTATTTATTGTCTCGTAAAATTTTCCAAAATCCCGTTTTTTTTACATATTTTGCCGTAATATTTGGGACATATTGTCCCGTATTTTTGGAAAACGAATCTGGCAACACTACCTTACATATATGTCAAGTTCAATTATACTCACTTACTTACTTATCTGGCGCTTACAACCGTGAATCGGTTTTATTTCGTCTATAATACTAAGAAAAAGTATAATTTTATATAACTATATATTTTGTTTTTAGTGCCTCACTCATACTTGGTATCTGTCTGTCGATACTCAACTCTTCTTGATTTCACCATTTATTTTACTGGGTCTTTGGAAATGGAAATCAAAGTTTCTATGGGTACTACTACTACTGGCTGCTCTTTCCTATGGCTGCTGTATAAGTACCATGTTTACAAATGATTTTAATGGCATACTTTTAAAAAGGTAATAGAAACAAGAAAGTAGCAGATTGAACAGAAGATTTAAAATCCATCATGTTTCCTATATTTCCATACAGTCTTACTAATCAGGATCAAGTTGTACGCATTTACTATCCCACACACATACGCATGTCACCCTGGTTAATTGGCATGGGTTTTGGTTATTGGTTGCATCGTAATCGCAATAGTAAGCCGAAATTAAGCGTGCTTCAACTTATGCTTGGATGGACCATAGCTGTAGCTTTGTGGATGGCTGTACTTTTCGGTCCGTACCATTTTCCAAAGAATACCAGCGAACCAACAGTGCTGGAGGCAGCTTTGTATGAGGCCTTCGGACGTAGTGCCTGGTCAGTTGGCTTGACATGGATAATTTTCGTTTGCCACACAGGCAACAGTCGAACTGTCAATGCGTTTCTCTCCTACCCTGGTTGGCAGCCGATTGTGAGGTTAACCTATACAATGTACATAAGTGCGGTTATTTTGCAGGCAGTTAATGCGGCCAATATTAAGACTGACAAATATTTCTCCACTTATAGTGTGGTAAGTATCAAAGCATAGTTAATTCGGGAAAATATCTTTTATACTTATTTTTGTTCTTTCTTTTTCAGATTCAAACATATTGGGCTGAGCTGGGTATCATTTTTAGTCTATCCATCATCATTGTTTTGGCTTTAGAATCACCAATAATTGCTATAGAAAAATATTTCTTTGTTCCAAAGAAATCCAAAATGAAAGCAACCACTGCCATTGAAGAAGGTGGCAGTTAAAATTAGGTGTATGTAATTTAGGTGTATTTAAAATTGTGAAACCCTTTTTATGATAAATAAATAATGAAAATATGTAACTTGAAAACATACTTTGAATGAGTTATTGAAAATCTATCAAAAAAGTCAATAGATACATTTTTGGTGAATTTAAGACAGCTGTTTTGATAACGTAACTTCATATGGGAGGTAGACCGACAAAAAACTTAAGGATCGTATTAAAATCAATGCATATGTGCAAAATATAAGTCATTTCATGCTATGAAAATTTTTACTGCCCACAGTTTTCCAATTAATAAAATTTATCACAAATTTTACTCGTTTGCTTGAAAAACATCGTAAATTGTCTAACAAGAATAATGTTGCGTTATGAGAGGCAAAGATTTTTTATTTTTGTTTATGAAACAACTCACTGTGCGGCAAGCTTTCGAAGCTGTCCAATCGTTAGAGAGAAATTTAAAACTTGCGGCCTACCTTTAGGCATTTCTCGTTATTAGTTGGTTGTGTGCACCAAACTTGCTGTTTATGCTATGTGTATGTCAATTTATGTTTATGTTAATACATTAATTTGTTTACCCACAAAAAATATTTGTGATTGAACGTATAATAAGCCATTTTTGGATTATTTCAAAAACTTTTCATATTAATATTTATATTAAAAATATTAATTTAAAATTAAAAAAACCTTTTTTTTTATGTGTTTTGCACCAAAAAAAAAGCTTTTCGAATATCTGGAAAGCTGAGTAAAGCAACAAATCAAATATCACAATATAATTCAAAATTTCTTCGTTCTGTTACGAAAAATAAGACTGCACAAATTTGCTCCATTTTGATATGTAATATCTTAGCGATCGGTTTCCAGCATGGGGGAGCTATGTCGTGAAATGCGACGGATATCCGTAACAGGAAGTCGGAAAAGCAAGCGGCATTTAATTTATCACACAATTAATTGCAGAGCTTCCAACATTCTATGTGACCTTTTAGGCTCGAACAGCTGCTACACAAACCACAAACATGTGTTTTATACACAAACCACGCTGACATCTGTTTTAAATCACAGTAAACTGAAGGAAGCTACATTTTCCCTTTATTATATTTAAGGTAATATTACCGTCTAGAATGCTAAAAAATAACATATCATATATTCAACAATTTTTTTTCGCTTTCTTTATTATATATCGAATCATAACCGCCAAAATATCTTAAGCGCCAAAAAGAAAATTTTACAGAAGGTTTTTTTTAATTATCTTTGCTATTAATTTTATCTTTTATCTCTTATCTCTTTGCTATTAATTTTATTTTAATAATTTTATCTCTTATATTGATTAATTTCTTTTAGAGAATTTCATCTTCAGCGACACTTTGCTGTCATGAAAAATGTAAACAAACATGTAGTGTGTACTTAAGCTAAAATTGCTTTTGGTTTAAATTCATAATCTAATTTCGTACACCTATGAAATTTTGACAGACGATGTAAACCATCGCAAATTATCGATTTTCATCAAAAAACATAAATCGGATATTATGTCGCTTAAGATATTTTGGCGGTTATGAGTCGATATGGTTATCAAACTTTTTTTACGGTATTATACTATGTTTCCATCTCCTCGAAATCTTGCGATTTTGAAAAAGTGTTTTCAAAGAGTTTCCATCAGGCATATTATGACAGCTAGATTTCATTTGACAATTAAGGCTTCATTTGCTTGCTTCTGATTGGTTGCTAATTGTTTTTTGTTTTTAATCATTAATCAGTTGTCATTACCAAATGTCAGTATGACAATTTTAATACGAGCTGAATAGGGCTGGATAGTGATGTATAACTTTTCAGGGATGCTGCATAGCATTTAATGAGATTTTGTATAATACCATGTTTCCATCTCCTCGAAATCTTGCGATTTTGAAAAAGTATTTTCAAAGTGTTTCCATCAGGCATATTATGACAGCTAGATTTTATTTGACAATTAAGGCTTCCTTTGCTTGCTTCTGATTGGTTGCTAATTGTTTTTTGTTTTTAATCATTAATCAGTTGTCATTACCAAATGTCAGTATGACAATTTTAATACGAGCTGAATAGGGCTGGATAGTGATGTATAACTTTTCAGGGATGCTGCATAGCATTTTATGAGATTTTGTATAAGATTTTGTTGAAATCTCGAGATTTTGAAATCTTGAACTTGTATGAAAATCTCACTAGATTTCAATGTAGATTTAACGAAATCTCACAAAATCTCAAGATTTCGAGGAGATGGAAACGTGGTATAAGATTTTGTTGAAATCTCGAGATTTTGAAATCTTGAACTTGTATGGAAATCTCACTAGATTTCAATGTAGATTTAACGAAATCTCACAAAATCTCAAGATTTCGAGGAGATGGAAACGTGGTATAAAACAGTTCTTGAAGATTACGAAAAATTTTTTTTATTTAGTTTTCTATAAATTGTTCATTTAATAGAAAGCGCTCAAATATTCTTCTCAAAAAAACACTGCTGCATGGCGGACAGTTAATCTCTAGAACGGTAAGTCAGAAGCATAAAATTCAAAAAGAGTTACAAAAAGGAAGTGCTCTTACGTGATAGTTTACAAGAAAAATTTTACAAATAAAAAATGGCGGACATTTGATTTTTTTTTTTTTAAATCGATTTTTTCGACCTTTTTTCAGACTAAAAAATGTTATATATTTTTTTTTGTGGTCAAATTGTGGTAAACTATCACACAGGATATAAAAACAAACAAAATGCTTCAAAGTTTATTAAAATCGGCCCAGTTGATCCGGAGCTTAACTGTCCGCCAGTTAAAAAAACCTAAATTCGAGAAAAACGCGTGTAAAGTTTTTTTTACACCTGAGGCGAGCCGAGAGCGCTCTTCAATCGAGTCGTTATATCTCGGCACTGGCTTCGAATTTCGATTTAATATTTTAGACAGTTATTATTGAAGGTATAAAGAATCTAAAAATGTAAAAATACAAAAATTCATTTTTTGAAAATTCTAGACGGTAATAGTACCTTAACTACAGCGCTTTTACTATTTAGTTTAGGCACAAACCTATGAAGCCTTCATGTAAAATAAAAATAATAACCTTATTTTTTCCAACATCGAAAGTAAAAGATAACAAGACCAAACAGCTGTTTTTGGCATACACGGTTAATATTTTAAATATATATATAAATCTAATTTGATTATAATAATTTTGTGATTTACAGAGATGGGTCAATTCAGAGCAGAGTATATGCGAGATTACCGGCAGAAAAAAAGTAAGGATAAATTTAAAATTGGAAAGGTAAAGCCAAAAAATAATTGAGAATAATTCAACTCAGCGTAACAGGGACTTGCTGAATGTTTTTAAAACTTTTCAAAAACTAAATGTTTTTTAACCAGGGTTATTACCAAGGCAGACAATGACAAACCTCAGAGAGTAAAAACTACTATAAAAAGCTTTTTGAGAAGATAAGCCGATCGGAGTCAGCATACAGCTTGTAGGTCTATATCTCGATAATTTGTGTTAAAACATTTCGCAAAAAGCAAAACACAATTGATCATAAGAAGCTCGGTCAAAGTCCTTTCATTTTTTTTTTCTCAAATAACTTAACTACTAATATAATCTAGGATAATCTCTTATTGCTGAAAAATATATGAAAATTCTTTCTGAAAATTTCAGATAGAAGCTGACATCAAATTTTTAAAGGGTAAATTTTGTAGCACATGCGTACGCTACATTTTGCTTATTATCACCGAAATTCCTTTACACGTTTTAATGTCTGTGACGCTATAAAAAACCATAAAAACTTTTACAGTTTGTTGCACTCCGTAACAAAAGGGTCCTCAATACATCCCGGTTAATTTTACTGATCCCTACCACAGAATTATGAAGTGTGTCACACTAACTTTTTGAAATTTGAAGTGTGTTACACAAGCTTTTTCCATGCCATCAAATAAGCCAATAACCTTCTATTGAAAATGTTCTAATCAAGCACAAGTAAAATGCTCATCAAACACGAATACGCATAATACGCTTAAAGCAATTCGATTATAAAAACTGATAACGCAAATCTTTCAATGAATTGTAATATTATAAAAAAAAAGAACAAATAATCGCTTAAACAAAAGCTACAATGGAAATCACAACAAAAACGTTCGATATTTGAAAATGTAAGTTATAGTATCATAGTTTTAATGGCTTATTGTTTACACTTATTTACATTTTTATTTACATCACTTATTACATTTACACACACTCACTCTACAATCTGACAGATTCCATAGTTGATTGTGGTACAGTAGAGACTCACAAAAGTTGAGACTCGCAAAAGTTAAAATATACGGGAAAGTTAACTAGGATTCTATCACCACAGGAAACTCTAAAAAGTTAACTTTTGTGTCACTTTTTCTGAGTTATTTTTTTATCACCCTTTTGTTTGCTTTTATAAATGGAGAATATGCTGTACAAATTGACCAATGTAAAAGAAACTGTCCAGTTAGTAGCTCTAAAAGCGAAGGCCAAAGATATCTTTACAGAAATCTACCCAAATAAAATAGCGAATGATTTTATGGCAAGTCACGGTTGGTTTTTGAAATTCAAGGGCCTGTCTTAAGGCATGTGGAGAGATTCTATTTAGCAAGACTTCAGCATATATTATGTTTTAAGATACACCGCTTTTTTATATTTCATGTATATTTATTCATATACATATGCACATAATTTTAAATTTCACTATTGTCCTTAAAAAGTTAATAAATAAAAAAAAAAAAAAAAAAAAAAAAATAACTGGCCATTTCAGCCCTTGAAAGGACTTTGACCTAGCTTCTTATGATCAATTGTGTTAATAATTAAAAAAGTTAATAATTCACAAAAATTGACAGACCTTAAAACAAACGGGTTAACTTTTGTGAGGGTCTACTGTATTACAATATCTCCAAAGATAACGCACCTCTGTCGAAATATTAGATGAAGACTTAAATAATTTACAAAATTGTATAAAAAAGAAATCGTTCACTACAGTGCATCGATACGTCTTAAAAGTTTCGGCTAAATCGAAGTGTCGTCAATTAAGATACGGTTAAAAGTGAATTGTTTTAATTTACAATTGAATGTTTGTAGTTCATTCTTAAACCATGTTGAGCTTGGTAGTTTTGTTAATGGTCTCTAGTCTCTTTAAAGCCTTGGCCATCCCGAATAACAATGCCAATCTCTTAAAATTGATGGAATTAAGCAACTTTGGCTTGGCGTTTTACGAAAGTTTGAGTTCCTTGGAAAGCATCGGAAATAATAAATCTTTAGAAGCGGAGTGTTTAACCCAACTGAAAACTATTGAGAAGGGCTTAAGGACGAAAGATTTATGGCAAATTCAACGTGAGTAAAGTATTGATATGTGTATGCATTTGTGAAAATAATCTATTAAGCCGGGATACATTAAAAATTTATCAAAAATAAGTTATTTATTTAAACTGTATTGTCATTTATGGCGAATTAATAAAATATATTGTAAATTATTTTATAGCTTTTTTTTAGGAGTTAAGAAACTCATAACAAGTGATCAATTTGCGTTATAAAAAAAATGATAATTTTGAAGGTTTACCTAAAAAAATAAATAAATAAAAATGCGACTTAGCATTTAATACGATCCGGAAAATATTAAAGGGAAGGTTAGCAATACGTTAATAAAAGTATTTAGCTCATTTTAGCAAATAAAGATAAATAATTCGATTCGGATGGATAAAAAGTATAAAGCCAATGTGATGTGCAAATATAGAGTGGTAAGGAGTGGTAAGGTAAAAGTAAGGTAAGGTAAGGTAAGGTAAGGTAAGGTAAGGTAAGGTAAGGTAAGGTAAGGTAAGGTAAGGTAAGGTAAGGTAAGGTAAGGTAAGGTAACGTAAGGTAAGGTAAAGTAAGGCAAGGTAAGGTAAGGTAAGGTAAGGTAAGGTAAGGTAAGGTAAGGTAAGGTAAGGTAAGGTAACGTAAGGTAAGGTAAAGTAAGGCAAGGTAAGGTAAGGTAAGGTAAGGTAAGGCAAGGTAAGGTAAGGTAAGGTAAGGTAAGGTAAGGTATGGTATGGTAAGGTAAGGTAAGGTAAAGTAAGGTAAGGCAAGGTAAGGTAAGGTAAGGTCAGCAAAGGTAAGTTAAGGATTTTTCAATGAAAACATAGTCTTCAACTTCTTTTGTTTATATCTCCCAACCTAGAGCCCGTAGAGGGGTCAAAATTGCACCATTGTAAAGTTATTTTTTCAACATTTAATACCTAAGTTGTTCTTGTGCGATACGTTTTTCAATCAATACAAAATCTTCAACTTCTAAACTCCTAAACTAGAGGCTGTAGAGGCGTCAAAGATGCACCACTATAACGGTTTTTTTTTCTACCTTTAATTAGATACCTATGTTGTCTATGTGCCAAAATCTTCTTTTGCTTTTCACATAATATTCGATGCTTTTCGAGTAAATTTCGGTGCCAGCTCTTCTAATAGACCTTAATTAAACCAAGTTGCTTACTTTAAGAGACATGTGGTCAGACTGGCATATTAATATACCTTCTTATCAAAAACATTTGGAATTCTTCAATTAAATGAAAACGGTTCAATTATTCATCGATATTCATTTTATTTCCTTTAAAGTATTCTCCATTGCCAGCAATACACACATTTCATCGCTTCCTCCAATCTTGAAAATACTTCTGGTAGGCTGATTTTGGAATCACCTTCGACTCCTTCTGCAAATGTTCTTTTATCGTATCAATCGTCCCAAAACGCTTTCCGCGTAGTGGTTACTTGAGTCGTGGGAATGGGAACAAGTCACAAGGAGGCATTTCAGGTGAATACGGAGCATGAGGAACGGCATGAACGTTGTTTTCGTTCAAATAGTCGGGTACAAGGTGAGATCCAAAACTCTGAAATTTCTTCACATTTTTTGTTAGAAACTAACTTGTTTACAAAGCCCATAAATCACACAGAAATTGCCGACAGATGGCACTCAAATAGATATTTGACCATCAGATGAGAAATGCACTAATCTAGAAAAAAAAATGTTAATATCTCAAGTCTGATATATTTCAATGGGAAATTCCGGGTATTTTTTAGTCAGAAGGTATACAATGTTTGAAAGTTCTGTCAACTAATTTTGTTATTGATAATTGATTTCTTCAAGCTTTTCAAAAGCATTGGAATTTATTTTTTCTGCTCTTCAAAGTGTTTATTCATAATTTCCCCAGACTGTAATAAATTTTTAGCCATTTTGAAATTAAACATAATGGTGTACCACTCCCGATCTCACTTATGCATGTACAGATAATCAAATGATTACGTGGATATGTTTCAGTTGGTTAATAAGAGCCGATGCACAGTGGGGTATTTTATGCCAAAAGTGACTATTAATTGACAGAGCCACTTATCGAGACAAAAATTGTACTTTGGGGGTTTTTGGGGTCGCTGATCACGAATCTGAATTAAAAAATCTGAAATTAAAAATGGCGGTTTCAAAATGGCGGCCATGAACAAGCTAACTTCTACAAAAAACGTTTAGTGGAAGTAAAATTTTGTATACAGGGGTTTGTGGGGTCGCTGATTACGAATCTGAAGTCAAAAATTTGAAATTCAAAATGGCGGCCATGAACAAGCTAATTTCTGCAAAAAACGTTTAATGGAGGTAAAAATTTGTATACTAGGGTTTGTGGGGTCGCTAAAGTAAAAAAATCGAAATACCGCGAAAGTGCGCAGCATTGACGCAACTTTTTTTTTTTATAGAATATAGCTTGAATGTTCATAGCTTACGATAATCAAAACAGTTTTTCTAAATTCCACTCAACACACAACTATATATCTATTAACATATTGAAAAATCCAACTTTTTAAGATTAAATTAAAATAAATAAATTAATATATGTATGAACACTATTTCATAAAAAAAATTTAATTTTGTATTGCTTAAATGCCTGAACAAAAAGCTTCCATCGTAATTTTTTGTAATTTTTAAAAAATAATACACAAAAAAAAATTTTTTAAATTTCGAATAAACACACTTGTCACTGTGCACACTCAAAGAGAAAAAAAATGATGACTTTCAAACTGCATTGCGGGTAAACGGTAGAATATTTTTCAACTATTCTTTCACCTAGTGATGCAGAATTTTATCTTCTTTCATCGGGTACCTAACATCACTACTTATGTACCTTGAACGTTTTTTTTCAATTAATCGTCACTTTTGGCATAAAATATCCTATTGTGCGATGTGGAGGATTCTTGCAGTAAATCATTTTGGAGCGACAGAAGCATCTAGCTACGGAAGATGTTGTCTTTTTGGGAATATATCCCTTCTGGCGAATTCATTGTTTTTATAAATGAAATATTGTTAAGTATAAATAATAACAATTGTTCAATATGTAAGTTATTTTGCCTTCCAATATTTAATCATTACTGATCCTTCGTTTTTAGCAAATCGTTGAATACATTGAGCAGTTGATTTATTTGAATTCTTTTGACAGCTGCAATCAGTGTTGCCAGATGCCTCTCACCATTTACCCCTAGATTGGATTTCAAATCCCCCTAAAATTCCCCTAAATTTTTTTTTCGAAAAACATAAAAAAAAACAGTTGTAAATAACTTGAAATTTATTAAGTTAAAACTTCAGCTTCAAGGGGCAGCTGAAGAGTAGCGCAACTGCAATGCAAATTGCTAATGTGTTACTATGTATTTAAAGGGCTGAGCTGTTGGACATCTTCAACAAGCTCAGGAAGTTGCTTTGTAGCTTTCAATTGTCCAAGCTGAAATTGGCCTTAAAATTTAGTTTTACCTTTGAAAGCAGGCTCCGTCTCCCATTTGTTTGTATATTTTTGACCATACCTCTTGTTTTCGCGGCGTCCGTGGTGTAGTTGGTTAAAGTGCGTGGCCGCTATGTCAACGAACTTGGAGACCCAGGTTCGAACCCCAGCAGCGACAGAAAATTATTTGAATTAAAATATTTTTCTGTATGGCCGCCACCTCTCTGGAGACAATGGCAAACCTCAGTGAGTATTCAAAATGCCATGATGTAAAGCTTCTTGAGAACAAGAACATTCTGTTCATCGCCGTTCGGAGTAGGCGTTAAGTATGTAGGTCCGGTTCTCGGTCAATTGTGTACAAACTTAATAACACGCACAACACAATTGATCATAAGAAGCTAGGTCAAAGTCCTTTCAAGGGCTGAAATGGCCAGTTATTTATTTTTTTTATTTTTTTTTTATTTTCGTCAGTTTTCTCCATACTTGCTTTTTTTAATATTTACCCAGAGTTGCGAGTCAAGCTCTAAGCGAGTTTGAAGTGAAGTGGGATATGATTGGTAATTTATTTGAAGTGTTGCCAATTCAGCTGTTTTTATAAAGTGTTGCTGAAATCGCTTTATACACAATATGGAGGAAAAAGTATTTTTCCTAAATTTTTTGCATAGTTTTAAGGAAAGGTAATAAATCTTTATTTCCAAAGGTAAATTTTCCAAATACCCCAAAAAAACCCCTAGAAAATTTGAAGTCACCCTAAAAAAACCCCTAAAGATTTATTACCCCTAAAATTCCTCAAAGCAGTTAAAAAACCCCTAAATCTAGGGGGAATTCCCCTAATCTGGCAACACTGGCTGCAATGCAACTTTTAAACAGATGCGTTCGGAAACTATTGTTATTTCTTTAAGTGTGTTCTTAAGTGTGATATGATAGTATTTTCAAATTATGTTATGTAAGTCACTAAGGAAGATTTTTTTTAAATTATTATTTGAAATGTCAAATAACCAAAATGAAAAACCAGTGAAGCGGTTATATGTATTCGATTCAGCAATGAAAAAATGGGTACAACGAATCATTCATATTATTAAAACAAAATAATAAAGAATCAAATGGTCCAATTTTTAATAAAAGTATTAAATACCTTACACGTTAAGTATTTTTAATATAATTGCCCAGTACAATTAATTATGCTTTTACTTATGTAGTCAATTGATTTACCTTTAAGAAAAAATATATTTGAATGAAATCTATTGTAAAACAACGGGCATAGTTATTTCCAAAGTAAAAACTTTAAAAGCCCGTTCGTTTTGTGCCAAGAAATTTTATTGTTTTGAAGATACGTGAATGGTTTTGGTATCAAAATAACAGTAAATTCCTTAAATTATTTCTTTTTTGAAATTTGACAAAGTTAGGAATTTATTATTCCTTTGTATAATTACAGTTATTGATGCTTGGGGAAAAATACCATCAGGTATTCTATACGAACATTTAATCGAAATAGGAAATGTCGATGAATGCCGAGATTTATCACACACAAGCAAGACTAACAACAATAACATACACGGAAAATACTGTTTGGCTGACATATCTATTGGTCAAATTTTAAATGATATAGAAATACCGACGCTACAAATAGGAATCTGCATTCCAGCCGCTTGTAAGGCGGAACAATTGGAAAAACCTCTCGAGGAAGTACTAGCGAGGATTTTAAACTCAACTGCGACTACCATGTTGAACTCAGTATTAGTAAAGGATAAAAGCTGTCTGACTGCTAAAAAACTCTCCTTTGAGCCTATTGATTGGGTTGCTATGTGCGTATATCGCTGTATATCAAATCAAAGATATTTAATGACATCTTTTGTATAATTTGCAGTGGCGTTTCAACTCTCATCATCATGCTCATGATAATGAGTACATTTTATGATTACCTAATGAAGCATCATGGAAGTAAATGAGTTCCAGAATTCTTTTATAAAAGTATCCCAAATTAATGCGGTTTTATTTTTAAATTAATTTGTAGAGCCAATGCATCCATTGTTGGGCTCATTTTCGGTGCGTGCCAGTATGAGCCAACTATTTCACATCAGCACACATGTGGATGCACCACACATAATTCCCTGTCTTAATGGCATACGTTGTTTGTCTATAATATGGATCGTTTTCATTCATAGTAACATGATGTCAATAATTGCGCCTAATATAAATAATATCGATTTGCCAGCGGTATGTATGAAAAAACTTTGACATAAAACTATCTTGGAACACAACTTTTCTATTTTGGACGTTACATCTCAACAGTACAGAAATTACCCTCGTTGATATGGAACATCCAATTTTAATTATGACAAATTGTCTGTTTTAATCTACAAAATTAAATTGCCTTCTAAATTAAACTCTTTAGTGGTCCCGTTCTCCTTTTGCTTCGTTTTTTAAAGCCGGTACTATTGCCGTGGATACGTTTTTCTTCTTGAGTGGACTGCTCGTTATAATGGTTTCATTTCGAGAAATGGAAAAGTAAGTTTCGTAAAGAAAACATCCCACTGATGTTTTTTGATATTTTCTCATTTAAAAATTTCTTATCGTGGTAATGGATAAGAACGATAATGGTACGATAATGGATATCGTACTCCATTTGGAGCAATAAAATTGAGTTTTTTTTTACTAGACAGAAAATTTTGTTAATATTTTTGTCAAGCACATTTTTAAATAACTAAACAGACGATAACGTGTAAAAATATCATTTAGAATATCACGAAAACGTGAGTGGAAACAATGCATGTGGCAATAAAATAAGTAATTTCTTCTTTTATTACTTAACGTGAGTGATCGAATAAGTTTCGGAGAATTAAACGATTTAACTCTTTGAGGGACGGAAATGTCTTTATAAAAAATACCCTTGAGTTACAAGAAATAAAAGTCAAAAATATTTTTTTTTTTTATTATAAATTATTTTTATTTTATTCAATATAAAAATTATTCACAAAATTCATAATATAACTTATTATATTTAAAAAAAAAGTGGTTTATTTAGTCCCAACATACCACGAAGGTTTATTTTTCAGTGGTTCAAATTTTGTCCCTTGGTACTTCAAAGAGTTAAAGGGTTTGACTTAAGTCAAAAGCAGAGCCAAAAGAACATGGATTTTTCAAGATTTTTCCCCTATACATACATATGTATGTATTTCGAAAATGTTTTAAATTTTCAAACTAAAAAATTTATATACTATACATATTGTTGTAACTTTTAACTATACTTTCATAAATTTTTTATTTGTAAAAATAATTATTTTTAAATTGCTGTAGCCGATCTCTGGAACTTCCTCTAAAAAGTGTCTTGCGCTGAGCAGGATATCGCCCCATCTGAAATGAAAAAAACAAAAATAATTTCGTTAACATAAGGTATTACGAGGGGTACTATTTATATTTCGGGAATAGCAAATAATAACAAACTATATAAATAATACTATAAATAAATAAACAATAATTTAAATGAAAATGGCCTTATTGTTTTTCAAAATATTCGCCTTGATGATCAATAAACTTTTGCATTCCTTCAAACCATTTGTCATAGCAGTTTTTCCATTCCTCTTGAGACACCTTCAAAACATGGTTTTATAACGCTTGAACTGCTTCTGTGGCGCTCGTAAATCGTTGACCACGCAGGTTACCTTTGATATTCGGGAACAAGAAGAAGTCATTGGGTGCGAAATTAGGACTGTATGGAGGATGAGTCATCAATTCAACGTTTTGACTGCTCAAAAATACACATGTTTGACGAGATGTGTGAGAGCTCGCATTGTCATGATGGAAAATGATTCGTCTTTGGCGGTTGGTTTTGCGAATTTCTCCGAAGACTTTCGGATAACAATTGGTCGTGTACTATTCAGTATTGACTGAATTCCACATGACCCACATGGCCCATTCGGTGAAAGAAACAGGCGACCATTTTCTTCGCAGTGCTTCGTGCGCGAACAACTTTTGTTGGATTTGCTTCGTCTTGAAATACCCACACTGTCATTGCTGTTTTTTTTCCGGCTCATACGCATATATCCATGCTTCGTCACCTGTTACGATTTTATGGACGTCTTTTGAAGCACCACGATTGAACTTTTTATTATTTCCTTACACCAAACAACGCGAGACTTTTTTGAGCGATTGATAAATTAGGGGTATCCAACGAGAGCAATTTTTTTTTACAGAAAAGTGTTTATGTAAAATCGAATATATTAAAGTTGAACTGATGTGAATGCCTCTATCTCACGATAGGTCACATGACGATCTTGCACTATTAGTTCACGTACTGCATCGGTTTTTTGTGGCACAACAACCGATTTTGGACGACCTTCACGGAATTCGTCGGCGACCGAACTACGACCACGATTGAATTCACTATACCAGCGATATACTGTGGTTTTTTGATGGTGTTTTATCGTCATAAAAAGAACTGAGTTCATCGACACATTCTTGTTGAGATAATCCAGGTCGAAAGTTGTGAAAAATAATCCAACGAAAACCTTCTCTTTCTTCTATTTTCTATTTTTTTAACAAATTGATTTTCTTCATTCACTGTAAACAAAACAAATAGTACAAAACAATAGTACAAATAGTACAAACACTTGTACATCAAAACGTTGTGAGTACATTAGGTCTGTTTCCGTACGCACTTCAAGTTACTTGAAGTTGCTTGAAGGCGTTTCTTTACACATTTTTCGAGCTCGAGAGAGAAGAAGAACAAGCAAAATGCCACTCTCTCGAGCCTCGAAACTAGCTTGAACTTTGCTTGAACAATTTCTTCGAGCACGATAAGAACAAACATCAAGAAGAACAAGATAATGTCAAATTGGTGTCAATAAATTTGGCGCTGCTTACGTTTATAGGCAATCAGCTGTTTTTGTGCTTGAAACTCGCTAGAAGTCGTTTCCGTACTTTTTTGCAAATTCTCTCATTTTTAAAGATAATTTAATTACTCTCACATATTGAACTTTACTCGAACTTTTCTTGAACTTTGTACGGAAACAGACCTATTTATGCAAAGAAATGCCAAACTTTATTATGGTGATGCCAGATTTTAGCTATTGACATTAATGTTGCCAGTTCCCAAAATATAAATAGTACCCCTCGTATCTAGTATTTAAATGAAGGAGTAAGGAAAATAATAATTTTTGACAAAATGGTGGCTTCTTAATAGCAAACCAAAAAACGATTTTCAACATAATTTAAGACATTCAATTGTTAACTAATTAAATGAAAAATATTCTAAACCTTCAATCAATTACTAGAAAATATATTCTTGAAAAACTTGTGTAAAAATTTAAGACTGATCCGTAAGGCTCTTCCGAGGAATTTTGCTCATAGACTTCAAAGCAATGTGTTAAGAAAATTGCTTTCAAAGTTTTGCATTTCTGAGAAATACGCTCCTAGATGTCTTAGTATATGTGAATGTAACATAGAAGAATATTCATGGGATTAACGTAAAATGGACTGCAGCGTAGAACCCCTGAATAGAGAAATGATAGAGCATTCCTTTTGCTGGTCAAATTTTGCTTCGTAATCTCGTCCTATTGCCGGTGTCGGTGTAGTTTATCTTATTGCTGTGAAGTGTTTAGTGTTTTTTAAAATTGTTTCTTTAAATTATTTATCAATATAATCTAGTAAAGTGCTAAGTATTATAACTGTTTTAAGTGAATTTGTTCATATTTTAAATAAGTTTTCATTTATTTGTTTAATAAGTGTTAATTTAGTTCTTGTTGTAATACTTGTTAAAAAAAAAAAAACAACAAATAGTGCTTGCTTGTCTGTCTTGTTTTTTTTATTTTTTAATTCCTCTTTGTGTAGTGTTGTTTTTCTTAAGCGTAGTGAACGTTTTTCAATTGTTGTTGTTACTTGTAACTGTATTCGTTCACTGCACTCTTTTGAGTAAAACTGAGAAGCACATTCTGAGTCAAACTGAGAAGCACTTTTTGAATTTAAAAACATTTGCTCAGAATTTAAAATTTTCATTTATTTTTTTTTTCAATGGATTACTTTTCTGTTGACAATATTGCTGCTTGTTCTTTGAACGAGCAGTGTAAGAGCCAAAATATACTGTACCCGATGTTCAGTTGTTCTGGTCCTTGTGAGCAAATGTTCCATGCTTCTTGTGTTGGTATTTCAAGGTCGTGTGCTGACAGTTTATTGTCTGTCCGTTCTGGGCTTCGCTGGTACTGTCCTTCGTGCAGAGCCCTTTCTCCTGATGAGATATTTTTAAAAATTAAAACTTTTGGAGAAAGTCTTAACTTGCTGAATAATGATTTTAGAAAAATTTTGTCATTTTTTAGCGAAGTTAGTGCCGCACCTAATGACAGTATCACTAGTGAAACTTCTACACCGGAAAATATTGCGCCTCTCTCATCTGAGATTGCTTTTTCTGGAACTTTGCCGGTTTCATTAGGAGAAGACCCAATTAATTCTAAAGCACAGAGGAAAAACAAGAAAACCAAAAAGAATAATAATAAACGCCGTAAAGCGTCCCCTAGGTCTCCCAAGGCAAAGCACCCCTCAGCAACGCCTCTAACACCTCAGCAACCAGAAATTAATTTTTCAATAACTTCTTCTACACCTCCTACTATTCCTCCATTGTGTAGTAGCTCCAATGCAATTTCAACTGCGCCTTATAGTCATTTGACTTTGAAGGCAGTGTCGAGGACTAAAAACATTTTTGTTTCACGTCTACAGCCCGACACATCATCTGAAAATATTGTGACGTTTGTTAAACAAAACCATTTAGTTGCTTCAAATGCATTCTGCTCATGTAAGAAAATAGGTAATAAGCCTTCCCACGCCTCTTTTATTCTTACAGTTGCAGCTGAAGACTTTGCAACTGTACTTAACTCTAGAATGTGGGCCGATAATATTCTTGTTAGTGAATTCAAGCCTAAAAATAAGTCTCGTAGGACGACCGCAGCCGCCCGTCAGACCCAAAAAAACTAAATAGGCTATCCCTTTACTATCAAAATGTAAGGGGATTGCGTTCAAAGACGCAAAACATATTCCTGTCGTCGCAGAATTGCTCTGAGGATATTATTGCGTTAACAGAAACGTGGCTGAATGGAAGCATTACTGACTTGGAATTGTTTGACAATAGTTTTCAAGTATTTAGAAGGGACAGATTCACTGACAATAGTTCTTCTGTCGGTGGCGGTGTCCTTTTAGCTGTACGGAACTGCTTTGTGAGTTCCCTTGTTGATATTCCCTGCTCATCTAACATAGAACTAATATGCGTTAAAGTTATACATTGTAACTCCAATGTATATGTGATAAATGCGTATGTTCCTCCGACGAGTAGTGCAGAGGTCTACGCAAGCCTTGCAGATTGCGTTGACTACGTTGTAAATATACTTGACGTTAATGACGACATTTTATTATTGGGTGATTTTAATCTGCCTAACTTAAAATGGCATTCTTCTGACGATGATACATTTTATTGTGCATCAAATTCGAAGACCCGCCAAGAACATATATTTGTTGACAATATATGTTCTGACTTACAACAAGTTAGTTGTATTTATAATAGTCTGGAAAGACTTCTTGACCTGGTCTTTACTACTGACAGCAACAATGTCATTGTTAAGAGGGCCTTTCATGCTCTGTCAACTGTTGATGAATACCATCCACCATTGAGCATTTGGTATAAATCGGACAGAGAGAGTATAGTTAATTCGTGTTCGGAAGACAAAGTTTATGAATTCAATTTTAAAAAAGCTGACTTTTTGAGGTTGAATCATTTACTTCATAACAAACTTAATGTTCTTTTAGAGTATATAAATGGAAATAATCTTGATGATTCCATTAATTTTTTTTATATGGAACTCTTTGCTATGTTCTCTCAGTCCGTTCCATATAGGCTCAAATATGCGAAAAATTCCTCGTACCCCTGGTACACAAAGGATTTAAAAACTCTTCGCAACAACAGGAATAAGGCATGGAAGAAATATGTCTGTAGCTTAGACTCAAATGACCTAGAAACCTACAAACGTTTGTTTCTGGAATTTAAAAATAGCTCAGCTGCATTGTATAGTGAATATTTAGACAATATTAAGCTGAGAATATTGTCTGATCCAAAAAAGTTTTGGGGATTCATAAACACAAAGAAGAAATCCGATGGATTCCCTTCATCTTTCAAAACTCCTGATGGGTTTACTGACGATCCCGTCAAAATTTGTGGCTTATTTGCAAATCTTTTTAAAGAGTCATTTTGCTCAGATTCTTTTGATCCTGATGAAGATTATTTTGAATATATGAATTCCGCACCCAGGGTCTCTTTGGGACCTATATCCTTTACATCAGAGGATATACTAAAGTATATTGGATCAATCGATGAGGATTTTGGTGCTGGACCTGATGGAGTTCCTGCCGCAGTGATAACTCAATGCGGTTCCGTTTTGTGTCAACCTCTATCTTTATTATTTAATAAATCTATTAACGAAGGCTATTTTCCACTTTTTTGGAAAAATTCATTTATTAGTCCAATTTATAAAAAAGGTTGCAGGAATGAAGTTATAAATTATAGGCCTATCGCTAAGCTTTCATCGATTCCCAAACTTTTTGAGCGAATGGTTTACGATCGCGTTAAGGTTCACTGTGGTGAAGTTTTAACGACTCGTCAGCATGGTTTTGTTAATGGCAGATCCACTGTGTCTAATCTTCTCGATTTTACAACATTTTGCTTAAATTCGATTGAATCTGGTAATCAGGTCGACTGCATCTACACTGACTTTAGTAAGGCATTTGATAAGCTTCCTCACAATCTAATTTTATTTAAGCTCACGTCTATGGGATTTCCACAATATTTTGTTAGCTGGATTAAATCGTATTTGTCAGAGCGATCTTATCAAATACGATTCCGAGGTGTGTTGTCTTCTGAGTTTATTGCGGAATCCGGTGTTCCTCAAGGTAGCCACCTTGGCCCACTTCTGTTTATTTTAGCAATTAATGATGTAACACACATCATAAAAAACTCTCATCTGCTTATTTATGCAGATGATATGAAAATATACAGAACAATAAGCTCACAAGACAGTTTAGCCCTACTCCAGTCTGATCTGAAATCTTTTGAGGTTTGGTGTTCTAAAAATAATATGTATCTTAACCCAGATAAATGCCAAACTATGACCTTTTCGCGTAAAAGACACAATTTAATTATCAATTATCAAATTAAAGATACTGCCTTAAGTCGTGTGGATGTCGTGAAAGATCTAGGTGTGTACATGGATTCTAAGCTATCGTTTAACATCCATATTGATTACATTTGTAAAAAATCATCTTCAATGCTTGGATTTATAAAACGCTGGGCCAAAGAGTTTAATAGTATGATTACAACTACAACGTTGTATTATGCAATTGTGCGTCCTCACTTAGAATACGCAAGTCAAGTTTGGTCCCCAAGTTACAATGTGCATGTTGATCGCATAGAAAGGGTCCAAAAACGTTTTGTTAGGTTTGCTCTAAGGGGCCTAAGTGGATTTGACAATTTAAACCTTCCTCCTTATGAGGATCGTTTAAAACTATTAAAAATGCAATCACTTAGTGAGCGAAGGAAGTCTGCAGATATTGTCTATTTACACCAACTCATTACCGGTGTATTCGTTTCTCCAGAACTTCTTTCTCTTATAAATTTTAACTCGAATCGGAGAAGCAGTAGAAACGCTAACAATTTAATTTATTTACCATTTAGTAGAACAAATTATATGTTAACTGCTCCATTAAACCGCATGAGTAACTTAGTTAACAATTGCAACTTTTTTGATGTTAACTTGTCAAAAGGTCAACTCAAGAGTAGATTAAAAACTATTGTGTAATTGCAAGGTTATGTGTCTGCATGGTTAGTCGTGACGTCTTGTGTTGTCCTCGAGCCCAACCACTGTGTTGGTGGGTAAATTTTTCCCACATAAACTCATTTTGAACCACTATTACAAATATCGTTGAAAATCTCAAAGATTTTTGGGTTGTGGCTTTGAATGGGTGAATGCTGAGAATGTGCGAAAAAGCTGTAGTAGCTAAACTCTATTGTTATTGCATGAAAAAAAATGCAAATGCAAAACGAAAAGGTTAAAACCGAAAATTATATCTCTGGCTTACTGGGTTGCAATGCCCTCCGATTTTTTATTATGTGTAGGTATACCGTATCTTATAATGTTCATTCCAGAAATGCGGGCCACATAAATGTGCCTCACATGTACGTGCATCGCTATCTTCGCTTAACGCCTGTATTGGCTCTGGCAGTACTGCTCTGTATGAGTATAACACGCTATATAAGCACTGGCCCCCTTAAGCAAAACTTTAACCAACCATGCAAACAAACTTGGTGGACCACACTTTTGTACGTGCAAAATTATGCCGCCGCTGACAAAATGGTGATCAAAAATCTTGAGTTGCATTAAATGATTTTCCAAATTTTGAAAATATTTTAATCATTTTATACAGTGCTTAGGACATTCTTGGTATTTAGCTGTGGACATGCAATTCTACTTGATCTCACCATTGGTATTAATTGCCATTTGGAAGTGGAAGAGAAAGGGCTTAGCTGGTCTTTTGGTGATCGGCTTGCTGCTCACTGCCTGCTTGTTTTCAATCATAATTATCAATAAAATATCGGTGTTTAAAGTATTGAGGTAGGTAAAATTGTGTGTAAATAACATTGCATTTGTGTTGATAACGTGTGATTCTTCATGTACAGTCTGTTATCCGATAATAATGAAGAAATGCGTCAAATTTACTATTCCACACATACGCGTACCTCACCCTGGATTGTGGGTATAGCCATTGGCTATTATCTCTATTGTCGTGCTGGCCGACATTCCAAATTGTCTAAGGTAAGCCAAACACATTCCAGTTTTAATGTTTTTCGAAAAATTGAATTTACAATTTTGTTGCCTAATTTTAGGCTGTTATAGTGATCGGCTGGTTGAGCGCATTAGTTCTACTCTCAACCGTGTTGTTTGCTTTGTATCCAAAGAAGCAATTAAGTGCAACACCCATAACTCCATTGGAGGGTGCCTTCTATTTATCATTTTCGCGCATAGCTTGGCCTTTAGCTTTGGCTTGGATAGTTTTTGCTTGTGTCAACGGTTATGGTGGCCCAATTAATCAGTTTCTCTCGTGTTCCTTGTGGCAACCGTTGGCTAAACTATCCTACTGTTTGTACATATGGCATTTGGAGGTGGTTTATATAAATGCTGGACGTATGAAAACTAATTCATATCTTTCCGATTACGATGGGGTAAAGTATAGTATTATATGCAATAATAATACATAATTGAATAAGTTATTTCTTATAGATTCTACGCTTCTGGGGTGATTTTGGCATATCACTTTTGGTAGCACTACTGATGTATTTAGCTATTGAATCGCCTATGTTGAGCATCGACAAATTCATATTTGCAAAGAGGAAGGTGATGCCCAATGACACTAGTGGCACAATTAAGACCGTAATGGTGTCTCAACGAAATTTATGTGATACGTAGCAATAATAAGGGAACTTAAATAATTTTGTTGTCATAAAACGCTTGGTACGTTGATTATTTCTAGTAAATTTGCTAAAGCAATGGTAACCATTTATGAATTGTTGTTTTTTTACGTGAGATAATTCTCATTATTAAATAAGAAAAGATTATGTTTCATCACACAAGTTAGAAAACAAGAATGCATTTAGAATTGTCACATATCTAACACGACAATTCATTGCAAAGAACGTAATGCCCACAAATAAAGTAAATAAACAAAATGGAAGAATATAAAAATAGCTTAAAGGAAACAATTGTTAGCATCATTTATATTACCAAAAATCAATGGATATTTGTTCTGGTTGAACAATGGTTCTGATATGATTTCATTAAAAAAAATAAAGATGTATGTACTCCCCATTTTCCTACTGGGATGTTACTTACACTAGCTTACACCTAAAAACAATCAATTATGCTATCTTTTATTTCATCATTTTTTGACGTAGTATTACGTCTTGCTATTTGATGGTTGTGTGCGATTATTCTATTATTTGGATGCAAGCTTGCGACGAGTTAGTTGCAATATTGCACGGTCGAATTATTGAAACTGCCAAAAATTAAGGATCTTACTCCTCCATTCGATAGCAAACGAGGTTTCAGACAAGGTGATTCCTTATCGTGCGACTTTTTCAACCTGATGATGGAGAAGATCATCCGAGCTGCTGATTTGAGACGCAGTGGTACGATATTCTACAAAAGTATTATGCTGCTGGCGTATGCTGATGATATCGATATCATTGGCCATTATACGCGCGAAGTCAGCGCAGCATTCTCCAGGTTAGCGAAAGAGTCGAGTCGAATGGGTCTTGTAGTGAACGCAGATAAGACGAAATACCTAGTGTCATCAAAAAAAACTGTCCCAGCGTCTTAGAAACCACGTCACTGTTGACAACATCTCCTTAGAGGTCGTTAAGGACTTCGTCTATCTGGGATCCAGCATAAACTCTTTCAACGATGTCAGTATTGAGATATGTAACACCAACAGGTGTTACTTTGGGCTAAGTAGACAATTGAGAAGCAGAGCCCTCTTTTGACGAACAAAACTCACGCTCTATAAGTCTCTAATCATGCCTGTCCTATTATATGCATCACAAACCTGGACGTTGAGCAGTTCTGATGAAAAGACTTTTGGAACATCTTTCGAAAGAAAGATCCTTCGTAAGATCTTCGATCCAATCTGCGGCAATAGCGAGTACCGAATTCGATGGAACCATGAGTTGTACGCTGACATCGACATAGTTAAGCGCATTAAAATCGAGCGGCTCCGGTGGCTAGGTCATGTTGAGCGAATGGAAAACGACGCTCCACTGAAAAAAAATGTTTGATTCGGTGCCCGGTAGTGGTCAACGCAGAAGAGGATGTCTTCGTTGAAAGGATCAAGTGTTGGATAACCTGACTACACTTAGTATTTCCAACTGGCGCCAGCAAGCGCAAAACAGAAATGTCTTTCGCAATTTCTTATACGAGGCCAAAACCGACCAACGGTTGTAAGAGCCAGATAAGTAAGTAAGTAAGTTTTGCCAATACCCTTCCCCCCCCCCCCCATATAAAATAGCTTCCGGCGCACCTGAACTCAACATGTCATATCATAACATAATTTCAAGCAGTAATTTCAAAAGATAATTACATCTAAAATTATTTATATTCACAAATACAAAATTGTTATCGTTATTAAGTTTAATTATTAACTCGTGGTACTTAGGCTTTGTGTTATAATAGGTATGTCGTACTTGACAATGAAGGTTTATTTAGAAACCATAAAATAATATCAACCAGTAAGGGGCAAAAAAAATCAGAGTTTGTCGTCTATAAAGTAGTGACGGTTTTTATTGCGAGAACTCAGCAAAGCATAATTCTCACTTATTATTAACCCTCTGTCGACGAAGAAGTAATCGTTGAAAATTTTAAGATTTTACTACGGATTTGTCATTTCTGACAAAAGTGTAGTCAAAACTAAAATTGTTGGGTCATATCATGGGTCATATGTGTCCAATTCGGCGTCAACGGTCATAATTTGTTATCAAGTGGATTGAACAAGGTAGCATTTTGTCGTTACAAAAAGTAAAGAAAAGCATGAGCGATCATGCCACACATTTAATAGGCTCCGTCTCCAGTAAAAAAGTTGATATATGCTCGACTCCTCGAGAAACTAACAAACGATCAAGACTGGTGGCAGTTCCAGAATTAGCTCGACATTATATAACCAGAATAGAGGGAGGGCCAGAAAGCGGCATGTTGTAGGTAATAAAAATGGAATCAAAAACCTACCAAATGCAATTTGTGCCTGTTGCCAAAAGCCAATGTGCTTTGGGACACATAAGTATGTCCCATACTATATTCAGTCTCCCAGAAAAAAACTATTAACTCGTATAAAAAAGTTTTGATTAACCTCATTACATAAGCCATTGGTACATATAACAATGAAAGGTTATTTAAATGTATCGGTTAATTTCCGATATTTGGAAAAACGAAAAAAGGGGAAAAAAAATTTAAAATTTTTGACTTTGAAGTAGCCTTGAACTCTGTAGGTTCAACAACACTAATAATTTTGTGCGTTTTTAAATGGATATGTTTGTTTATTATCTAGAAGTACTAATTTGGTTAAAATCCGTTGGAAAATGTGGCTGTGATAAGGAAAAAAGCAAATGGGACATATATATCCCATTAATCGTCAAAGGGTTAAAGAATTCTGCTTTTTTTTAGCACCAATATTGCCACTGACGTATGTGACGCACTGGAATTCTGATTAGAAAAATACAACTATTAAATTCTACAGGTTATTGCACTCGTTAACAACGAGCTCCGTTGAACTTCAAGGTCGGTCTTGCTGATCCCTACTGCTATGAAGTGTGTAACACAACTTTTTTCTATGCAATTAAATCAGCCAATAACCTTCTCTGAGAGTTTTCTAATCAAATACAAACAAAATGCTCAAAACACTTAAATCAGCACAGAGTACAAAAAATGATAACACAACTCTTTTTAAACAAATTGTGATATTATAAAAAAAAAAAACAATGAATAACAACAATACAAAATCTCAACAAAAACGGTTGATATTTGAAAAAGTAAATCATAGTATTTGTAGTACTCTTAATTACGGAAAAGCTGTAACAAACACACATAAACAGGCACTACTACAACTGACACTTATCTGACAGATTCCGTAGTTTGATTGTAGTACAAAAATATCTTCAAAGATAACGCGCGCTTAGAAAATATTAGATGCAGACCTAAAGCATTTCGAAAGTTGTATAAATAAGAAAGCATTCACTCCATTCAATGGATATGTCTTGAAAGTTTCGGCCAAATCGTAGTGCCGCCGGTTAAGATACGATTAAAATTCGGTTAAAAGTGAATTGTTTTGTTTTACGATTGAATAGTTTGTTGGCTTATTCATAAATCATGCTGAGCTTTGTGGTTTTGTTAATGGTCTGTAGTATCTTTGAAACCTTGGCCATCCCGGACGAGAATACCAATATCTTAAAATTGATGGAATTAAGCAACTTTGGCTTGGATTTTTACGAAAATATTAATAAAATCGGAAATAATAAATATTTAGAAGCGGAGTGTTTATCCCAATTGCAAGCAATTGAGAATAGCTTGAGAACGAAAGATTTGTGGAGCATTAAAAGTGAGTGATGTATGGATATGTGTGTTCTTTGTGAAAAGAATCGTTTGCATCGCGCTACTAACGAAATTAATCGAAAATAATTAAAAAATTAATTAAATAAAAAAAAAACGAGTTAAAAAAATTATATATTGTGAGGTTTGTCAAAAAATTTAATTGCTTGTAAATTTGATTTGGAATTGTGACTTGGAAACCCCGAATATTATTTTTTGGAATGGAACAATACGTTCATTTTTTACTTTCTAAATAAAAAAAATGAAGGCTTTTAAATTTAATATTGTGAAAAAAGTGTTATATTTATTCAAAAATGCTTTTATGTACATTTTCAAATAAGTATCAATTATTAAAAAAAATAAAGTTTAGTCCGCGTTTGGTTCCTCCTGGCGTGACAAGAGGGCGTCTTATAAAAGTTGATTTTTAGGTTATCCATGATTTTCCGGAAAAACTGAAATGTAATAAAGCAAAATTTCAAAATGCGGCCTGGGCACCGACTGAACCGAATGGTGAGGAGTCGAAGGTTCAAGGAAATGACACCCAGAAAATTAACTTTCAGGTTGTTAGTAATGTAACTCCTATCAAACTGTTTTCAGATTGTTAGTTAGCCACATAGTGCTACCTGCCCTGAAACCATTTTTTGGGTGTCACTTCCTTGATTCCAAGTGTGATAACCACCACATTTTATGAAGTATAAAACTAAGTTCATCCCTTATATTAAATGAATAAATATTTAATATAGGGTACTCCTCAGCATTGAAATTCATTGTGTTGATTACCGTCCACATTTATTAGTGGAAAGACAAGTGATTATAGACAGACAAGCGCAACTCCACCCCGACCAATGTAGGTCCACTCGCGACATTGAGCTACCACAGCCAGCTCGGAACTCTTCGAAGGGTCAGTCCACAATAGTCGCCCCTGCATAAGGTTCCACAAAGAAAGAATCGGAATACCACCAACATCAGCCAAACATACAGGAATATCCAGGTCAAATATCCAGGAAAGCAACTAAATCAAGTTGAACAATAATGAACTGCTTGATTCGCAAAAAAAAAAAAAAATTGAAAGAAATAACTTTAATAAAATATCTTGCACGGATTGTAAGTGTTTCTTTCACTACAATTGCGTTAACATCAATTCGTCAGACATTAACTGCAGTCAAAAAGCAAACAAAATAAAATATCGATGCGACAAGTGCAGTGCTCTCCGACGAAAATCATTGCAACAAACATTTTCAGCAACATTAATTGGAGGAACTGGAGTAATGACAAAGCAACCGCAATTAGCAACCAAAACAGATAAACAACAAATAACAGAGTTATGTTACGAAGTGATCCGGAACAAATTTTGGAAACCGATCCACGGGATCCAACAAAGCATAAAACAACACAGCTTATTAAACTACAATTCTTGCTAATATTCAGCCACAAACTGAAAAACTCATCGCTCTGTAGCAAGCAAAACAAATCAGCCAACAACAATAGCTCCAACCATGGTAGAATTAATTCAATCAAATTGCTCTTAATATGTCAGTACCATCTGAGCAAATAAAGAAATGTTTTATTAAAAAAATCTTTAAGAAGAGAGGTAATGAAAATAATGAAGAGGACTACAACGAAATTTTGTGCGTTCACCTATCGTCGTATGAAATGAAAAAAGAAATAATGAAAAAGAAGAAAAAGGCGATGAAGAAGTTAAATACATCATTGTTTAGTGAGGGCCATGATACAATTATAAGGTAGGCCCAATTCGGAGATAAAAAAAACGAAAGAGCAAAGCAAAGCAAAGCAAACCAAAACATTGGCGTAGGTATAATGTCACTTTTGACAATTAACGTTTATTTGTTCAGCCATATAGATGTGTAATTTGCTTTTAACTGTATAAATCTGGTTATTGGGTATTGAGTACCCAGATTTTATGTGAAATAATGCAAGAAAGTAAGCAAAAACCCTAAAAATTTAACAATATGAGCCTTACTTTACGATATAATACAGAATGAATTGTATGTTAGCTTTCAATGAAGCAAATAAAACTTAACATTTTATATAATTTGCATTCATGGTATAATAATACAAGGCAGCATTGACAGTTGCTTGGGAAATCATATACTGTCAAAAAATATACTCAAAAAGAGAGCGCTCACAATCCGCCATTGAAAACACAAGCAATGTTGAAAACGTTGAAGTGAAAAAAAACAACAACCACAGCAGCTGCTGATGTATTTCCACAAAAAGCTGTTTTTGACAATTTATGTTTTCCTGTTGAAGAGAAAATAACCAGTTGTCAATGCTACCATGTATTATTATACCATGATTTGCATTCGACTACTTAGTTCGGTTGTTCAGTAGCCAATTTATTTGCATCGCTTTGTATTGTATTTTGACATAATACCTACGCCTTTGTTATTGTTTTGTTATTGTTTTGTTGTTGATTTGTAGTCATAGAGAGTGTGTTTTTCCTGGGCCTACCTTATAATTGTATCATGAGTGAGGGCACGAAGAAACATATCTATGTCAATGATTGTTTTGCGAAGTATAACAAAGCATTGTTTATGCCAGCTAAAGCAGCCCAGAAGTGCAGAAACTTTAAATATTTATGGTTTAATAATAATCGCGTCGCTTCATTATTTGTACCCATGAACCAACAAGACAAGATCAAGCAATCAGCAGTGCGAGAAAAAAGTATATTTTTCGTGCTACGTCATCGGTCACAAAAAAGCTATATTGCATGCATTTTTCATGCAAAACATGTGAAAACTTAGATAAAAGTGGAAAATTATAAAATTAACAAGTTTAATTCGCGAAAAAGTGTTTGAATACTTTGTTTGTTTATATTTTCATGCAGTAACGAAATTTTAAGAAATTTTTTTTTTGCTGTTGGAATTATTGCACGTCGCTACAGCACACTTCATTTTTATAAGAAACATAAAAAATTACTGAATTATAAACACTAATAATTCTTTTAAACTTCAAGAAATAATATTTCACATCCAATCACTACACGTAAACAAAAGAATTTGTGACCGATGACGTCAGACCTATCAGCTTTGTTTTGTTTACAATATGGCGGCTCTTTTGTTTGCATGATCTTTATTTCTTGGTTCATGATTTGTACCGTTATCCTTGCCGTTTTTTTTTTTTTGCTGAAATTTGTTGTTGCTTTATTCGCGATAAACAAAACGAAGCTAAGTAATTCAGTCGTGTTTGCTTTAGCTAAGACACAAAAAAAAACTTCTCGATAGATTGAAAAACCAGTAAGTGATTGGATAGCACGCAGAGCACTGAAAAAAAAAACCGGGTTGGAGGCCGCCATCAAGCCACAAAAACTAGCATTGTCGGACAAAAACGTGAAAGCGAGGTTAGATTTCTGTCAAAAGTATAAACACTGGAGTGTCGATGATTGGAAGCGTGTGATCAAGTCTGATGGGACATGTATTAACCGATATCAGTTGGATGGGAAACAATATTACAAGCACCCAACCCATGAAAAGCTGCAGAAGCATCAAGACAAACAAACTATGAAACATGGCGGTGGTAGCCTTATGGTGTGGGGCTGCTTTACATGGTGGCATATTGGTCCACTTGTGAGAATACTCGGTATAATGAAGAAAAAGGACTACCTGAACATCTTACAGAGTAATTTGCCGGATTTCGTTAACCTAAGTGCATATCCAACAGAAGAGGTGATATTCCAGCAATATGGGGATCCGAAGGATACAGCGAAAATTGTTCAAGAGTGGCTAAAAAATCAGGACTTCCAGCTTTTACAATGGCCAGCACAGAGTCCTGATTTAAACTCGATTAAAAATTTGTGGGTTAGTATCATACACAATGGCCCCAAATAACATTGACGAACTATGGTCAAGATTTCAGAAGGAATGGCGTGATCTTCCACATGCAACTATTGAAAAACTGGTCAAGAACTTGCCGAGACGTATTAATAGCGTCATGAAGGGCAAAGGACTTTATATTTTATGCAGTAAAAATTACCGCCGTGCAAAACTGGCTAAATATAATTTTCTGTTATTTTTGTAATATATTTTTTTTTTTTATTTTTATACATTTTGCAAACTTGTTTGATTTTTTTATCTCGAAAATCAACTTTTCTTTCAAATGACCGCCATTTTTCTTTTCGGCCGAAAAAAAATTATCCTAGTTCAGGCGATAGCCACTTAAACAAGGGTTAATTCGGTTTTTTTTTTCCTCAGATGTTCCAGATTGGTGATATCCTGTACACCGTCAATTTTTTGGCATTTTTTAAAAAAATCAAATAACGTCAAATACCGCTACAAAATTCTCAAAAAATATTTTTTTTGTATTCTGTAAATTTTAATAAATGTTTGTGCAAAATATGAAAACGATATCTTTTACCTTCTATGAAAAAAAATTCCCGAATTAATTTTTTTTTTAAATTTGTAACCTATATGCCCCCTTAAGCCTCAACATGAAAATGCTACAACAATGAAAAAACGTTGCATGGAATTTTAACTCAGTAGCTACTGGCGCAACGGTAAATTTTATGAAACGAATATGAAAATGATTTCGAGAAAAGCACAACCAATGTAGAAGCAAAAGAAAAAGCAAAATTAATTTAAAAGAAAAAGAAAAATAAAAGCAAAAGCAAAAACAACACCAACAACAAAAATCAAACGGAGGTTTGAAATGCTGAAAACAAAAGTTATGATTTAAAAAGTTTTTTTTCGTGGTAATTAACACTGGTCACAAACAACAAAATAACGCAATGAAACCGGACTATGAAACCGGAAAAAGACTATGATAAGAATTAGGATATGGATTAGGAAAAATATTTAGACATACCTAAAACACACCTTTCCAAATTAGGAAAGGTATTCGGATAAGGATTAAGGTAAGAATTTGGATAAAATAAATAAATAACTGGCCATTTCAGCCCTTGAAAGGACTTTGACCTAGCTTCTTATGATCAATTGTGTTGTGCGTGTTATTAAGTTTGTACACAATTGACCGAGAAAGGGACCTACATGTTTAACGCCGACTCCGAACGGCGGTGAACGTAATGTTCTTATTCTCAAGAAGCTTTACATGGCATTTGATTACTCTCTGAGGTTTGCCATTGTCTGCAGAGAGGTGGCGGCCGTACAGAAAAATTATTTTAATTCAAATAATTTTCTGTCACTGCTGGCGTTCGAACCTGGGTCTTCAGGTTCTTTGACATAGCGGCCACGCACTTTAACCAACTACGCCACGGACGCTACAAGAATTTGAACATGGTTTAAAATAAGAGCCCACACTCTTATACAGGAAGTAGGAAAATTATAAAGACAAATAAAAAAAATAACGGAAGGATCAGAATAAGTTTGGGAACACCAGAAAGGATAGGGAAGAGAATAAGGACAAGGATTAAAAAAAAATACTTTAGGTCAAAACCTACGGTCATGTCCACGACACAGCTTTTTAAAAAAAATTTAAAAATTATTTTTCTCAATTTCCGGTGTCTTTGTCACTTGCTATTACTATTCTGGGAAAATCGTTGAGAACAGTTGCAATATACCTGCAAGCCCCAGTATTCACAATCTGCCAATTGTATTTGACATTAGGTCGAGCTCGCTCTATTGTTGGCCGGAACATATTTATTAAAGAGGAGAGTATGCAGCGCATTTTACCCATTAATAGAGATAATACAACATCAAATATAGTTTACACAGAAATATTTCAAAAAGTGTAAAAGTTTTAATAAAAAAAAAAATTTAGCAATAGATATTTTTTCGTATTTTGGTGTTTTAACGCCATACGTTTCTAGTATATTAAAATATCAGTTAATTTGATATGTTAAAAAAATAAATATATACATATAAAGAAGTTTACATAGTTATTTTATATAATTACAGTTATTGATGCTTGGGGGAAAATACCATCAGGTATTCTATATGAACATCTAGTCGAAATAGGAAATATTGATGAATGCCGCGATGTATCACACACAATCAAGACTAACAACAATAACATACACGGAAAATACTGTTTGGCTGACATATCTATAGGAAAAATTTTAAATGCTACAGAAATCCCAAGGCTCCAAATAGGAATCTGCATTCCAGCCGCTTGTAGGGCGGAACAATTGGAAAAACCTCTCGAGGAAGTACTAGCGAGGATATTAAACTCAACTGCGACTACCATGTTGAACTCAATATTAGTAAAGGATAAAAGTTGTCTGACTGCTAAACAACCCTCCTTTGAAGCCATTGATTGGGTTGCTATGTGCGTATATCACTGTATGTTATACCAAATAAAAGATATTTAATGACATCTTTTGCATAATTTGCAGTGGCGTTTCAGCTCTAATCGTCATGCTCATGATAATGAGTACACTTTATGATTACCTCATAACACATCATGGAAGTAAGTTTATCTTAATTTAATTTGTAAAAGCTTTCCAAATTATTGTTTTTTAATTTATTTATAGAACCATTGCATCCACTGTTGGGCTCATTTTCAGTTCGTGCCAATATGAGCCAATTATTACATCTCAGTTCACATGTGAATGCGCCTCACATAATACCCTGTCTAAATGGCATACGTTGTTTGTCTATTATATGGATCGTTTTCATACATAGCAACATGATGTTAGGTTTTGCGCCTAATATAAATAATATCGATCTGACAGTGGTATGTATGAAAAAAACTTTGACATAAAACTGTATTGGAAGACAAAACATAGACTTTTCCGTTTTTGGACATGCTATCTCAACCGGGCTCAATTGTAAATTTATTTTATCAAAAATCCATATAAAATGTTCGAACATATTGTACACAGATTTTTAAATATTTTGTTTTTGCAATAATTACTTCTATTAAAGAGGTCAAATGGTGAAAACAAATAATTAAATGTTTTTTGGGCGCGGTATTTAGCCAAGTTGCCGGTCCAACCCGCAAATCCTCATAAAGTAACATATTTCGTTTTTGATACATGTTACGAACCCCTTAATATTTCTTTTTATGGGGACATATATGTAGGTTACAAATATTTTAAAAAAAATTTTTTTCGGAAATTTTTTTTCATAGAAGGAAAAAAGATATCGTTTTCAAATTTTGCACATATATTTACTAATATTTAAAGAATACAAAAAAAAATGTTCAGAATTTTTAAAGCGGTTTTTGACGTTATTTGATTTTTTTTTTTTAAATGTCAAAAAATTGACGGTGTGCAGGATATCACCAGTCTGGAACATCTGACGGAAAAATAAAAAAAAACAAATTAATCCTTATTTAAGTGGCCACTGCCTGAACTAGAATAATTTTTATCCGCCGAAGAAACAAAATGACCGATTTTGTAACCTCGAAAATCGATTTTTTTTTCAAATGGCCGCCATTTTGTTTTTCTTCGGCGAATAAAAATTATATCCATAAGGAGGCGTGGCAGATATAGAAAAGTATATATATTCTTGATCAGCATCACCACCCGAATCGATTTAGCCATGTCCGTCTGTCTGTCTGTGATCACGATTACAGCCGTAATTTTCAAGCTATCATCACGAAATTCGACATTTAAGCTTTTATCTAAAAAATAAAGGTCAAGTTCGAAAATAAGCCAAATCGGATCACAACCACGCCTACCTCCCATACAAAGTGACTTTATCAAAATGGTAAAATCTCTTAGAAGTCCACAGAAACTAATATATACACATGAGCTCTGCTAATTAATATACACTCAGAGTATGAATTTCAACAAAATTGGATGAAAGCCACGCCTACGTCCCATGCAAAGTGAATTTATCAAAAAGGTGCAATCTCTTTAAATTCCACAAAAATTAATATATGGACTTGAAATTTTGCATATGAACTTTGATATATAACAAGTACTCTGTGTATAAAATTCAACGAAATCAAGTGAAAATCACACCCACCTCCCATACAAAGTGACTTCATTAAAAAACAAAACCGAATATTTTCTGTTCAAACTATTTTAACTTCGACCCAGTCCAAGATCATTTCTTACTAGTTTTTTTATGACATAACTCCAAAAATAAAAAAGTCCGGGTCACATATTTTTCGGCATTTAATATGCACGTAAAGTTCAATAAATCAAAAGTTAGCAATTCGCTTTTTCATCAAAATTGGTTCAACCTGGTTGTTATGGCACATCCAATATAAGATCAGATTTTTCTTTAACCAGTAATATATAAAATTCTTTTCTATAGTGGTCCCGTACTCCGCTATCTTCGATTTTTCAAGCCGGTACTACTGCCGTGGATACGTTTTTCTTCCTGAGTGGACTGCTCGTTGTAATGGTTTCATTTCGTGAAATGGAAAAGTACGTATAGACATAAACTTATATTCGTATAGAAAGCTTCTCAGTGAATCACAAGCAAGGGTTTGACGAAAAGTGAGAGATTTGCAAAATTGAGTTGATATTTTTGAAGTGAACTTTTTATGGAAAAATTGGAAGGCTTCCGTATGGAAGTGATTTGGCAACATTCCTCATCGTATCTTTTGGAAAATTATGGGAAGTTTTAGATTGATATTGTTTCCAAACCGCTTTCTTAAGAATGTATGTGGAAGAAGTAGCATTCGAAGGGGAAACATTCCTTATCATATCTTTTGGAAAGTTTTAAAATGATATTGTCTCCAAGCCGCTTCTTAAGGGATGCATCTGGAAACTTTTGCTTTTTTTAGTTTCAAGCACAACATCTGTTTTTTGACAGTTGAAATTAAATAAAAATTTAAGTGACTGGATGATTTATTTAAAAATGTGAAAAATTCAAATAAGGTGCAAGTGATTTGTAAGGCCCTGCCGTAAGACAGGCCCAGTTGCTGAGAACGTCGGGGAATTGACAAATTGGGTTCTTCAGCCACACTTTCGCATACAACAGCGATATTTTTCACACCGGTCTTTGCTCATCTGTGAAGATTACTGTTTTTTTTTTAATTTCTTCACTACCTGTATCGTTCCAGTGATGCAAACACATCACGTTGGGGTCACCACTACCTTTACAATTGCTTGCCCAGTAGGACCACATTGATGAATGCCAAAATTTCCATCTCACTTTAAAAGATTTTAATAATTTGAACACGCTTTTCAATGCTTTAACCATAAGCTACATTATCAAATTTTTCATCGAATTGTTGACCAAACAGTTTGACAACGCAAGTGTTCACATTCTTAAATTTTTCGTGAAATTTCATTTTTTCATTTTAGTCTTCAACAATGAAGTGAAAACATCGCGATTTCGAAACAATAATTTTTTTGTAGATATATAATTGAAAAAAGAAGAAGCTAAAATTATAAATGTGTTTCAATGCATACAATAAATTTATTTGTATAAAAGCCCGTCCCATGAAAAAACATGGCAAACAATTTGTTCGATTTATTCATCCCAAACTATTAAATTTGCAAAAATAAACTTTCTTTGCATACTTTCAAGATGAAAATTTAAAAAGCACTGTAATAGCAAGAAAAAGTTACAGTTTGAGCGATATTAGGTGCGGAGCAGCACGCTTGCCTTTTAGCACTCCATGATCAAAACAGACACAGCTCAAAATTCCAAAATTTTCAAGAGAAGCAAAAAACAGTTCGTTTTTCAAAGGAATCCATACAAAACAAGGAGACAAAACGATTTTTTTTTTTTTGAATTGGAGTGAAGTAGCTGATGGACGTTATAACTACGAATAATTTAACATATAAAAGTAAAAATTTGTAAATTTTGAGTTCTGCCTGTTTTGAAGATGGAGTGCGATATGTATTAAGAAGATTTTAACACTCTCAGTCAGTCATTTTCATTTTTACTCTATGTGTTTACGTTGAAATCGTTTTTGAACTGACAAAATCGTATTAAAAAATTTGACAAGTGTTTACATTATCAAATTTTTTATTAAAGCGTTGGTCAAACAACAGAAAAATCAAAATATTTTTATTTTCATCAAACAATTTGATGATTGTTCACATAGTCAAACTATCAATTCCATACACATCTAATATATAAAATTCTTCTGTCACGGGGTGCGTGATCGAACTCCTCCGAAACGGCTCGACCGATTTTCGTGATCCTTAGCGAGGATATTAGTCAGGGGTGAGAATCGAACAACATCTATTTTTCATCCCCCTAAAATAAGGGGGCGTGGCACCTCCCATACAACCCAAATCTACGGTAGCGAATAGCTCTGAAGTTATAGGTCGCATAGCATCGGAATTCGGTGTTCTACCTCAATTTACAAGAGCCGTTCCACAGGTACAATTTTATGGGCGTTGGACGTGGGGCGTGGCACTTTTTCAGCAGACCAAATTTTCGGTATAACTTTCGAGCTATAAGTCACACATTAATGCAACTCGGTTAGAACGTTCTATTTAGTTGTGTCTTTCGACTGGCAAAATTGAGCAAGTATAGGCCAAAGGGGTGTGGCACCGCCCATACAATTCAAATTTATGATATCGAATAGCTTTGGAACTAAATGCCGTATAATAATGAAATTCAGTACGGAGTTGCCACTTGGTGAAATATTTCTACTATAAAACTGGGATGGGCTTTGGAAAAGGGGGTGTGGCCCCGCCCATACACTTTAAATTTTTGATATCAGATAGCTTTGGAACAAAAAGTCGTATAACAACGAAATTCAGTATGGAATTACTATTGGGTGATATCCATCAACTAGAAAACTGAGACGTCATTGAACAAGTGGGTGTGGCTCCGCCCATACAAGCCAAATTTGCGATATCGAATAACTTTGGAATTATGGGTAGCATAGCCTCGAAATTTGGTCATCAATTTACACGAGTCGTTCCACTTAGAAATAGAGATAGCGATAGAGATAGAGATAGAGATAGAGATAGAGATAGAGATAGAGATAGAGATAGAGATAGAGATAGAGATAGAGATAGAAGATAGAGATAGAGATAGAGATAGATATAGAGATAGAGATAAAGATAGAGATAGAGATAGAGATAGAGATAGAGATAGAGATAGAGATAGAGATAGAGATAGAGATAGAGATAGAGATAGAGATAGAGATAGAGATAGAGATAGAGATAGAGATAGAGATAGAGATAGAGATAGAGATAGAGATAGAGATAGAGATAGAGATAGAGATAGAGATAGAGATAGAGATAGAGATAGAAATAGAGATAGAGATAGAGATAGAGATAGAGATAGAGATAGAGATAGAGATAGAGATAGAGATAGAGATAGAGATAGAGATAGAGATAGAGATAGAGATAGAGATAGAGATAGAGATAAAGATAGAGATAGAGATAGAGATAGAGATAGAGATAGAGATAGAGATAGAGATAGAGATAGAGATAGAGATAGAGATAGAGATAGAGATAGAGATAGAGATATAGATAGAGATAGATAGAGATTGAAATTGAGATTGAGATTGAGATTGAGACTGAGTTTGAGATTCAGATAGAGATAGAAATTATTTCCGCTACGACAGCAACGCGTCGGGTACCAGCTAGTATTTTTTATAAAATTTTTTTATGACATATTTTTTCACAAAAATAAATAAATAATTTCACAAAAAACAAAATATGTGTATATAAGTATATATATATGAAATTAACGACAATTTGACTATGTTAACACTCATAAAATTGTTTGTCAAATCGTTTCATGATTATTATTGTTTGAATCATAAAAACATTTTATTTACCAACACTATTTGTTTAATTATTTATAAGCTCGTTAAGCTTACTGATTTCAATTATAGCGGGCTGGTATCAGGCAGGGTACCCTCGAGGGTTCAATTCACTGGGTTGTTTTCGCCAATTTCCTTTCTTTTTTGAAAATACATATATACTAAGCCAAATAATTTTCGTCCTAGAAATCGGGGCCGCATAAATGTTCCTCAAATGTACATACATCGCTATATACGCTTAACACCTGTATTGGCTCTGGCAGTACTGCTCTGTATGAGTATAACACGCTATATAGGCACTGGCCCCCTTAAGCAAAACTTGAATAAGCAATGTGAGCAAACTTGGTGGGCTACACTGTTGTATGTGCAAAATTATGCTGCAGCTGGGAAAATGGTGATGAAAAATCTTGAATAGCATGAAATGATATTGTAAAATTTGAAAATATTTTAATCATTTTATACAGTGCTTAGGACATTCTTGGTATTTAGCTGTGGACATGCAATTCTACTTGATCTCACCATTGGTCTTAATTGCCATTTGGAAATGGAAGAGGAAGGGCTTAGCTGGTCTTCTGGTGATCGGCATATTGTTCACTGCGTGCTTGTTTTCCATCATAGTTGTCAATAAGATATCGGTGTTTAAAGTATTGGGGTAGGTATAAATGTGGACTTATAACATAACGTAACATGTGAATCTACATACTCTCCGACAGTCTGTTAGGCGATAATGATGAAGAAATGCGTCAAATTTACTATTCCACACATACGCGTACCTCGCCCTGGATTGTGGGTATAGCCATTGGCTATTATCTCTATTGCCGCGCTGGCCGACGTTCCAAATTATCTAAGGTAAGCCAAACATATTCCAGTTTTAATGTTTTTCGATAAACTAGTTAAAAATTTTGTTGCCTACTTTTAGGCAGTTGTAGTGATCGGCTGGTTGAGCGCATTAGTTCTACTCTCAACCGTGATGTTTGCTTTGTATTCAAAGAAGCAATTAAGTGCAACACCCATAACTCCATTGGAGGGTGCCTTCTATTTATCATTATCGCGCATAGCTTGGCCTTTAGCTTTGGCTTGGATAGTTTTTGCTTGTGTCAATGGTTATGGTGGCCCAATTAATCAGTTTCTCTCGTGTTCCTTGTGGCAACCGTTGGCCAAACTATCTTACTGTTTGTACATATGCCATTTGGAGGTGGTTTTTATAAATGCTGGACGTATTAAAACTAATTCATATCTTTCCGATTACGATGGGGTATTATTAATTACATGTGATAATAATTGATTTAAATTTTGTTGTGGTTTTTTATAGATTCTACGCTTTTGGGGCGATTTTGGCATATCACTTTTGGTAGCTCTGTTGATGTATTTAGCTATTGAATCGCCTATGTTGAGCATCGACAAATTCATATTTGCAAAGAGGAAGGTGATACCCAATGACACTAATGGCACAGTTAAGACCGTAACAGTGTCTCAACAAAATTTATGTGATACGTAACAATAATGAGGGAACTGATATGACTAGGTTGTCATAAGATACTTAGAAATCATTAGTATTTTATTATTTTTAGAAAATTAGTTAAAAAAAAATTGTATTTATTGATGAATTGTTGTGTTTTACGCCAGATAATTTTCATTTTTGTATAAAAAAAGATTATTAACTTCTTATTATTCCAGAAGTTAAGAATCCGGAATGCATTTAAAATCGAATTTAGAAAATGTGGGCCTTTATTTATTTACTTATTTATTAATTTGAAATAAATTTATTTTGAAAATAAAATATATCGATGGCTTAATATAGAAAAGGCGTAACTCATTTATTATCGAAATCCGATTTTTAATATATTCTGGTAGATCACTCTCTAAAAAAGGAAAAAGTGTTGTAATAAAAAAAATGGTGTGACGATTTTGAAGACAAGTGCTTTAATTTTGATGGAGAAAATCTTGATTGCACTAATTGTGAAAAAAGGTTAAATATCAAACTTTTGTTTTCTAAAATTTAACTTTATTAGCCATTTTATAAAGGTTATATGTGACAGAAAATTTCAACTCATCCAACATATCCGCACAAATTTGCACAAGAAAATAGCAAACAATGAAATTCAACAAAACAACACCAATCACACTGTCGTAGAAACCAGGTTTGGTTTTGATTTATGTCAAGCTTTGGTTGCTGCAAACATTCCATGGAAAGCTCTGAATAACGACACCTTAAAATCATTCTTAAAAAAATACACTAAGCGAAATATTCCTGATGAAAGCTCAATGAGAAAAACTTATTTACAGAAATGCCTTCAAGAAAAAATTAGAGAAATACAAAATGATCTTAAGGATGATTATGTGTGGATTTCAGTTGATAAAACGCTGGACGATGTATTGCAAATTTAATTATTGGCAAACTGAATGAAAATGAGTGCACAAGTTCTCATTTGATTGCTTGCAAAGAGCTACACCAAGTAAACCATTCCACAATTTTTCGTTTTGTAAACAGTGGAGTGAGATATTTATGGCCAGAAGGTAATGAAAATAAAGTTCTTTTTTTTTTTAACGGAAGTTCTTTTATTTTAACATGATTAAAGCTGGAGATACTTTAAAAGTATTCTACCCAAATATGGTACATTGGACCAGATTAGCTCACGGAATAAATAGAGTCGCAGAAACTATTAGGTTGTCTTTTCCTATTGTGAATAGCTTTATATCTGCTGTCAAAAACTATTTTTAAAAGCTCCGTACAGAATTGCATTATACAAAAATATGCTGAATAATCTTGAATAGCCTTCAGAACCCATTTAAACAAGATGGGGGACGTGGATTAAAGCAGAAGGTTTTTCATGCTACTCACGTCGATGGAATCAGAGAGGTAAGAATTCATTTTGATTACTTAAGTATATCAGCAAACCAACACATAGAAATATGTATTATACCAAATGTGCATAAATTCATTATATTTCAGGTTATACAATCATTCAATTCAAATGACTCAGTTTCAATAAAAACCGCCCAAGAGCTTTTGCAAAATCCAGTATTAAATAGGAGTTTAACTTATATCAAAACATTTTGGACAATTCTTTGAAGTTATTACCAGTATGCAAGAAAAGAGTATGAGCTTAAAGAAATCTTTCCAAGTATTTGAGAAAGCCCAATAAATCATTAATAAAGTTCCCGAAAAGTTGAGTGACAACCTACGCCTCAAATTAAATCTCGTTCTGGAAAGGAACCCAGATTTTGCATCTGTTTAAATCTGTTTTATTTAAAAGCCCACAAGATTTTTAATAAAACAACAGTGAATTCACCTGGAGTAATGAAAATAGCTACCGAATAATTTAAGTATGCATCCCTGACTTCATTTGTTTTTTTTTTTAAGCTTGAACCAAGGATTTCAGTTGGAATACCTATTCAGTCAAGTCTGCGTAGGTTCGAAATGGGGTAATAGATTAGAAACTTCTCTACCATCAACTACAACTTCAAGTCGAATTATATTGATATTGATGAATTTTCAGTTTCAGTTGATTAGAAATGAGGACAGAAAAATCAGAAAGGTTAAAGCGTAGAACCACGGCCTGGACGGGAATCGAACCCGGGACCTCTGGGGTTGCAGTCGAACACGCTACCTACTCGACTACCGAGGCCGCCAATATATTTCAAATATCAAAACATATGTATAAAGAAGCTTTTCCGCATATAAAATTATTTTTTCTGAAAAGCGTTAGTATTTCGCCGCCGCAAATTTTCCTTGTAATCATGTGCCTTCTGAGACGTGTTGCGCACACACACAACCACAAAATTCCAAGAGACTGGCACAGTGAAAGTTTTGATTACACCAAATATGCCCACGTAGTGGCCCATATGGCCCGCGTGGCCCATTATACAAATTTTTTTCTATCTTAATTTTGTCTTTGCGATGAGCCAAATTCAAAGAACGCATGCAAAAAACAACAACACAAACCTCACTCGTTCAGTGTTCAGCACATTTTCCAGCGAACTTTACAAAAACAAAATACTTTACAAACACAGCCAGAATAAAAAACGCACACTCGATGATGTCGATGCTGAAGCTGATTGTCCCGTTCCTTGTATGTCGAGTAATTTTTCATGCAAGCATTGTTATTGTAATAGAAATTAAGACTGGCAGTGTACTTCATGATATGTAATTTTATTGCATTGTAATTGTTTTTGTTTTGTTTTGTTTTGTTTGATTTTTTGCCAAAAGCAACGATGAGCAACATTTTGTGTTTGTTTGGTTTTTTTAAGCATTGGCCCGCGCTTAAAATTTCTTGGGCCCCACTGGATTACACCGTAACTACTTCGCCTCGGGTGTTCGACTGAAAATATCGGCACAGTAAGGAAAAGTCTTGAAAATGAGGTACTTACCTCAATTCATACCTAACCTTGTTCAACTTCTTCCTTTCGGGTGATGTTAAGAATAAGGTCTAAGCTAAGGTCTAGCCATCTGGAAAAAATTCCAACTCTCAAAACGAATATTGAAGTCGCCATCACCGAAATAGAGCCCCTATTATTTGAACAAAAACATAATCTCCATGTCTCTACTTTATAATATAAAAATGCAAGCATTTAAGAGATATTCAAAGAATTGTTCGTTTTATTCAGAAAACAAATTCCACACTTTTTGTTGATACACCATATAGAACTCTTTCATAATTCTTAAAAGTCCTTTTAAACTCATTTCTTATTCTGTTTTATAAAAGTTTGAACTCGATCTTAGATATCATAAGTTTAAATAAAAATCGTTAAGATTTAATTTTTGTCAATTTATTTATTGACTCAAGATCTATTGAGTTGTCTCATACCTTCAAACTCAATATCTTCGATAAAAACTAGATAAACTAAAATTTGTTTTTGATGTTGTGCTCCATACAATCTCATTAACCATTTCCTGTACTGTCTTCACAATTCTTTTTGAAGATGTGGTTTTGGAGGGTTTGGTGGTCGATTCCTCATAATCGATTTTCCGTTTATGAAGCTTTTTCTCCCCTAATAAGTTGAGACGAGTTTGATCTCACATTTGTTAGTTATTTCCTTCTGGTCTTTCTTCTTATAATTCCGATTCATTTTTTTTTTCTGTTCTACTAAAATCTACTTTGGTAATTCTTACCTACAATCCTCTATATTTTTGTGTTCTCTATTTTCTGATTTAATAAATGAAAGTCCCAACTCTTAAATTTAATAGTATTTTTATTATTATCTAAATATTAACACTGTACTCAGTACAGTGGGTAGATTTTGTTTAATAAATAATTGCATTTCTGATTTTTTTTTTTTTTTCTTTTCATTTTGCTCATAACACTTAAACCTAACAACATAGTCGAGGAAGTAGCGATAGCAGAAGAAAATCCTTTAGCTTAGACTTTAGGTGGTTCAACTTCAATGGTGGGAATAGTTTCGATGACAGCGGGTGTGACAGTGGATATGACATCGGATTTGACATCAGGTATGACATCGGTTTTTTTTTCTACTGGCTTTAGTACAGGCTTGGGAGCGCCACGCCGGAAAATAGCCTTTTCAATGCCTAATATTGGTGATTCGAAGGCTAGAGTGGCAAAGATGGACACGGTTAAACTGATGCCGAAATCGTGCCACCAACGAAGAATCTAGAAATGTTTATTATATGCATTAGATAACATTTATGAGAAGAAGAGTAACAACAACTTACAGCGTCGTAATCTGAGAAATGAGTGTCAGTCTGTATACGTGCAGCATTCACAAGCTGTACAATACGATGGGTGACATACATGCAGTAGGTAAGGCGACTGAAGCCAGTGAAGAAACTCCATGATAGGAAGTCGTTAATCATACCACCATGACCATTATAACAAGCCCAAACAATCCAGCCAATGGCCACAGCCCAAGCGGCACGACTCAATGGCTCATACAAAGCACCTTCGATCAGCGGTGAGTTAGGATTCTGAGGAAGTATCCGCCAATATGGACCCCACAGACACGCCAGCAAAGTGCCCATAGCAACAATCCAACCAGTGATGACCCACTTCTTGGCTAATGGTATTTGGTGACCACGATTTTTGGTAAACAAAAAGTAACCGAATATGACACCAATAAGCCAGGTTGGGAAGCGCGTATGTGTAGGATAATAGGTCAAACGTTGACGCAGATCAACATTGGAGTCCTGCACACGGAATAGTGTGAAATCATTATACATAAAGGTGGCAAATGTGCAGCCCATGCAGAGCAGACCAAAGATGATGATGGGCGGTAGAGCTTTCTTGCCCCATCTCCAAAGTGGAATCAGGAATAGAGGTGAGAGGAAATACAGCTGGGTATCGACGGCCAAATACCACGATTGACTGATGCACTAAAATTGAGAGGGAAAAAAAAATTTTAATATTTTTGTTGAAAAGCACAAATAATGCCACACCTACAATTTTATTGGGAAAAACATAGTTTTGGACATACAGCAGCGTAGCCCACCAGCTTTCGGCGCAACGCTTATCCTGTGTGCCGATCTTCATCCACATGGGTCCAGCACCAGAGTATTTGTACAAGGACAGGATGTACAGTATAACAACTGCGACGACAGGCGTCAGGCGTATATAACGATGGAAGTACATCATTGGAATATTCAGATAACCTTTCCTATAAATAAAGCGAACATTTTCAATATTTTCAATACACTGCAAAAAAAGGACGGCTGTCAACTTACGTGCGTTCCATTTCACGGAAAGCGCCCCACAGCATCAAGAGACCAGACATAAAGAAGAATGTGTCCACACAGAGCGTGGCATTTTGAACCAACATTGAATAGGGCGTCTCCACCCACTATATGTAATAAAAACAAAATTATAAAGAGCTGAGAAAAGGATTTTTAACAAATTAGAGAACTTACCGTAAAGAATACATTTTTATTAATGTGTGGCAGGTCATAGAAAGTCATATAACCGTGTCCAAAGACGACCCACATCATTGAGAAGCAACGTAAACCATTCAGGCAATGGATGACATTTGGATTGTTCACCTTCTTGACATTGAAGATTTTTGGTGCATTTGTGAGAACCGAGAAGGCCAAAAACAAATCACTTTTCGGTTCTATGGAGTTGAAAAAAGAAAAAAAAAAACACATTAAATTCATTGATATTTAAATTTGGTTAAGTAAAAGGCTAGGAAAAGGTTTCTCGCTCTCAGCTCTCTCTCGCGAACCTAAGCTGATTTTTTAATTCGCTTGCAAGCCCGAGTCCATGGTATAATAATACAAGGTAGCATTAACAACTGCTTATTTTCTTTTCTACAAGAAAACATCTCCTGTCAAAAACAACTGTTTATGCAAATGCATCTGCAGCTGCTGTGGTTGTTGTTTTTTTTTTTACTTCAACTCTTTCAACATTGTTTGTGTTTTCAATGGCGGATTGTGAGCGCTCTTATTTTGAGTATATTTTTTGACAGAAGATGTTTTCCCAAGCAACTGTCAATGCTACCTTGTATTATTATACCATGCTCGAGTCATTTCTTTTGCGAGTAAAATGGTAGAACCAAGGCAGAATAAAGAAGGTAATGGAGAGAGCGTGGGCTTAAATCGGAATTATTTCCATTTAAATAATTTTCTGTTACTTTTGCTTTCTTTCGTTATTTTGACAATTATGGTTGACAAAAAGAGAACACAAGCAGCCCTGCATATAAATCGCCCAGATCATGCGATTTGACGCCGTTAGACTTTTTCTGTGGGGTTACACGAAGAATAAAATCTATGTGAATAAACCGAAGACCATTTGAGACTTGAAAAGTAATTGGCCATTCCGGAGGCCATACTGCATAACGTCATCGAAAATATGGCCGAAAGAGTTAGATATCTACGGAATAGTCGCAGTGAACATATTCGTAAAATAATTCTCCTACACACACAATCCTATTGTGTGACCTTTCGAAAGAAATAAAATATTTGAAAAAATTCCAAACCGCTTGCGTTTTATTCAAAATCAAAGTACCACACGTCTTAATGGAACACCCCTTACCTTGTTTATTCATTCTACCATGGGTAGAATAAAGAAGGTAGTCTCGCCGCTATAAATCCTCTCTCGCTCTGAGTCGAAACTGTCAAAATCAATACAAATAATTTAAAGATCTTCTTTGTTCGGTTCGCTGTTCGATGTTTATTTGTTTTTTTGACAGTTCTGTCTCTTGGCTTTCAGCTGTACAGAAACTTTGTTATTATACCATTCCTGCCAGTGGGAGCATGATGTAAGAAACAAGGTGAACGTGACAGTTACATTTTTGGCTAGATCTGTCAAAATTATGAATGATTGAATGAAACAGAAAAGATTTTTTTTTGTATGGTTTGACAGCTCAATACTTTGCTTTTTGAGAAAATTAGAAAATTCGTCCAGAATTATTGGAAGTATATTATATCATCCCCGTGGCGTCCGTGGCGTAGTTGGTTAAAGTGCGTGGCCGCGATGTTAACGAACCTCGGGTTCGAACCCCAGCAGCGACAGAAAATTATTTGAATTCAAATAATTTTTCTGTACGGGCGCCACCTCTCTGCAGACAATGGCAAACCTCAGAGAGTAATCAAAATGCCATGTAAAGCTTCTTGAGAATAAGAACATTCCGTTCATCGCCGGAATTTTTATATTTATTTTTTTTTATTTTTATGAACGATTGTTGTCGCCAAATTTAAATAAAAAATTTGAAAATTCGCAATGCCAGTTTGAAGAGTCTACCCCCCTTGGCCTACATTTTAGCTGATGCAAGAATTAAAGTGGAATGGCCATCGTTTGCGCCGTACGTTTGATCAATGGGCTAAAAATGAACTGGAAGCCAGTCCAATGTATTAAATGTTCAGTGATGGGGTCATTTTTGATTGAATGGGCATGTCAAGGAAATCCACAAGAGATTCTCGAGGCGCTGTTATATATACAAAAAATCACTATTTGGTGCACTTTTTGGGCCGGTGGAATCATTGGTCTTTATGTCTTTAAACATGAGGCCGTTGAGAGCGTTACCGTCAACGACGAGCGCTAAAGAGCCATGATTGCCGATTATTTCATACGCCACATGGCATACAGCGAGTCATACAATCGACTTACTGAAGGAAACATTTGCCGAACGCGTTATTTCTCGAAATGGACCAGTCAATTCAGATAAAAAAAAATCGTGTGATTGAAATTATTTGGATTATTTTGAAACAAATCAGCAATTATGGATTATGGAAGACTTGGAAAACAGTATTGTGCGAACCATTATTTTTTTTTATCTTTGAACCAAGGATTTCAGGTGTAATATCTATTCAGTCAAGACTGCCTTGCTTCGAAATGGGTGATAGATTAGTGGGAGAGAAGGGCCAATCAAGTGAAACACATGTGTAGGATGTGCTAAGCGTGGTGGAAGCAGTAGAAACATGTGAATTTGAATCTGAGGCAAGTGTTACGCATTTACCTCAGTCAATACAAGTTATAAGGCAATCTCATCCACAAGCCTCTCTACCACCAACTACGACTTCAAGTCAAAAATATTGATGAGTTTTCAATTTCAGTTGGTTATAAATGAGGAAAGAAAATTGCAAATGCGAAAGGTTAAAGCGTAGAACCATGGCCTGGCCGGGATTCGAACCCGGGACCTCTGGGGTGGCAGTCGAGCACGCTACCTACCTACGACTACTGAGGCCGGCATGAGAATTTTCTCATCATTATGAACTTCTTTTTAAAGTAGTGTTGCCATATGTCCCGCATTTCACGGGACGTCCTGTATTTTGCATGATGTTTTACCGCCAGGACATAATTTGTCCCGTATTTTTAACATTTTTGTAAAATGTCTATGATTTCAAATACACAGCAATCACATGAACTGAGGCATTCAGAAAAGAAGTGTAAGTCGACCATAATAGGCATAGAACTATAACATAGAACATACATTTCAAAACATTTAACATTATATTTATTCTGCGTACCTAAATAAATTGTTTTTTCTGAAATACATTTTTTTAAAAAAACTCTGTTTATTTATTGTCCCGTAAAATTTTCCAAAATCCCGTTTTTTACATATTTGGCATTTGTCCCGTATTGTTGGAAAACAAATCTGGCAACACTATTTTAAAGGCAAGATTTATATTTCTCTTAACTCTTGTCAAGGAAATTTTTTAATGAAACAATTCTGACGACCATGATACAATTACAAGGTAAGCTCATATTAAGATGGCTGCTCAATTGAGAAATTTTGCAACAATAAAGCTGTAGAAGCTACAAACGTCAAACGACAAAAACAACAACAACAATTAGAAAAACTAAAAATGACCAGCTGATTTTGGCAACTAGCGCACCCTGCTCTCCAATATGAGCCTACCTTGTAATTGTATCATGCTCACAACAAATTATAACAATAAATTTGAACCACTTTGTGGCTGTCAACTTACGTCCATTTTTGGTTTTTACATAATCGTAAACACTACTAGACAGCATGCAGAGAATAATAAACACGAAAAAGCAGCTGTAATAAAAATAAAATATTAACGATAATATTAAAAAAATATTAAATACGAAGCAAAACACTTACATGGCAAAAATATCGATGGCACGCAATTTGATAGGATCGTCAATTTTGCAATAATTTTCACTAACCATTGGGCTTGTTATGTCGGTGTTGTAGTATTTCTTTATAACATCCTTTAAGATTTGATCACCCTTGGCGGCTGAGCAGGAATTTGGAATACAAATACCCAATTCGAAATACTCTGGATCTTGAAGTTGGTAGCTAATTCTGGATACACCATCTCTATCACGCTTAATTTTGCCCATAAAACCTTTGATGGGCACTTTGGTCAGACAGTATTGACCTTTGAGAGTATTGGTATCGCTAAACCGACGTGTGGCCGCTATGCACTCCTCATAAGCACCCATGCTTATGGTATGACCCCATAAGACACCCACGCCCAGGCGGCCCCAAGTGTCGGGATCTAAAAGAAAAGTATTAAAAATTAAATAAATTAAATTAAATAAATATTACGTTACTTTATGGGGGTGGAGGGGAGTGTTTTTGAAATGCACTACGAAGAGTACCGGAGGGGGGTAAAAAAAAATTGAAAATCGGCCACGTAATTTATAAACGACCCCTATGTTTCAAGTACGAGATGGTTTAGAAATAATAACGCTGAAGGCATTGCAACATTTTCCGGTACTTATCTAGATAAGGTGCAGCAAAGCGCACCGGGAAAAAGCTAGTACTTGCTATATTCCTTGTTTTATTCTTTTCCCAATCTTGTTGGGTCTAAATATTGTTTTAGGTGTGTCTAAATCTTTTTCCATATCCTTGTATCAATCCTGGTTTTAGCTCTTTTCTCAATCCTTGTCTGAATTCTTATATGCGAGTAGGCCGGCAACACTTGAGCAGCGTGGGGCAACATTACGCGAGTTATCAACGAAATCCGGACAAAAATGCTTGCAAAAGTGACGAAAAATCATATGTCATCTAAAGGAAATCATTTTCAAACAATAACTTCGGGTCAAACTTTAATATAAAGACCAAAAAGTAGTCACTTGGTTAATTTTTATGTTTTATTAAAAAAAAAAAATCCTACAGCGAATTAAATGACAAAGTGGCAGAAAATCCTTTTTGAGAGTTACTCAGACACCTTCCGTTTGAGCTTAATTCCACGTTGCCTCTTGGCAAAGGAGTCGAGGTTCATAGAATTGATGCCCAACAAATAGATCTTCAGAACGATAATACCACGCTAATACAATACACTAACGTCCATCCAATCATCTCTTGGGCGCCATTTATATGACTCCAAACGAAGCTAACGCCCTGTCATAGTAGTTTCAAGACCGGTTATACACCATACTTATGTGTATATTTAAATTAATACATATGTATACTGTATGGATAGCAACCAATTTTGGAACGCAACAGTACCAGTTTATGGATGATTAGTTGGGTCACCATTCACATTTATTGGTGGAAATCGAAACCCATCTAATATCTTTGAAAATTTATGGGCATTGCCACATGGTTGTATTAGCGCAACTCCACGCCGATCACACAGACCTGTTCGCGACATTGAACTACCACAGCCAGCACGATACTCCCCCCGAAGGGCCAGCCCTGCAGTAATCTACTGGGCTAAAGGATTTACCTCGACACATTATTACATATCGTTCTTGACTGTGATGACAGAATCACCACTAGTGGACATGCTACAGCGTTGCACATATCGCACCTGACCGCGTGTGACACATAGGTCACCACTATTAACAGCTTGTCAACTCTGGTAATGTCAAACTCTGGGGCGCAGTGGAAATGTGTTCGTACATCTGCCGACGTAAAGACTATCCCCGTGCTAACAAATTTTAAGGATCATTGCTATTCCTTCGTAGGCATTTGCTACCAACGGTCAGTTATCAAGTCAACGGTCCACCTACTCCCGAGATTGGGCCGCCAACTCATGGATCTGGGTAGTCCCTTCTACATTTACACAGGATAGAGCAAATCCGTTGCCTGCGACCATTCTTTTCATTCATTTCTTATTTCTTTAAAATCTTATTTCTTAAATCTTAAAGAAATATCGTCATCCCGATTACATCATTCTCATTCATTTTTATCCAGCATATCCATCATTCTTATCCACATTGGAATAAAGTCCATCATGTAAATTAAATTTCTTTTTTATAGTTTTCAACCAAGGATTTCAGGTTTTTTATGTCTATTCAGTCTAGTCTGCCTTGATTCGAAATGGGAGCAATAATTAGTGAGCAATAATGTGTATGTTATTCTAGGCTTAACGGCAAGCCATAGAAACTTGTAAATTGGAATCTCAGGTAATTGTTTTGACTTTACCTCAGTCAATTCTCGTTACAAGGCAATCCCATCCACAAACTTCTTAACCATCAACTACAACTATTTTAATTGTAGATATTAAAGAATTTAAATTTCAATTGACTAGAACATTGGTGGGCATTCTTACACAGCCGCAATCTTGGCGTTTATGTGTATTTGTGCATTCAAAAGCTTTCTAATGTTAAAAAAGTGTGTAAAAAGCTCTAACAGCGTACGTGTGAAGCTCTAGCAACGTACGTGTGGCGGCAGAAAAGCTCTTTGCCCGCGAGCGACAGAATGCCCGACATTAGACTAGAACGAGGAAAGAAATGCAGAAAAGTTAAAGCATAGAACCATGGCCGGGTCGGGATTCGAACCTGAGACCGGGGTGGCGGTCAAATGCGCTACCTACACGGCTACCGAGACTGCCCAAAATTAAGTGCCCAAGTGGTTTTATTTTAATAAATTTATAATTTATTTAAATTTTACTAACAATGCTAATAATCTTTGATTCTTTATCATACATTGTCGATGGGAAACAACCTTGAGTAAACTCAGTGTATTGCCGGTTCTAATCACATGAAATCACTTAAAATCTTTAGTTTTTTGTTTAACATAGTTCTAATTACTTTAGCTGTAGATGGTTCACATGATATGATGATGGCTCATGAAAGTTCTCACTTCGAAAATACAAGTTTTTCTTTTTTTATATTGACACATAACTCGCCTCTTGACTTGTTTAATCAGTACTCTCTTTATTAATTTCATTATATATTTAATTTGTGATATCGCCTAATCAAATATCCTAATCAAAGATCTCATAAGCCAAAAATTTATTGACTGGATTTCCCATGACTAAAAATGGGTAAAGTTCAATGGCGTTGGTTTGACGCATATAATACACCCTATTTTACAATTATGACTATTGAATTGGGATTAAGTCATGCTCATATCAATAATAATCCCATTTTAAGCTTGGCAACCTTGGCAAAAAAAAACCCATTTTTTAGTTTAATCAAGGTAAAAAGAGTAAAAAGTTCTCAATTTCTGTTCGTTTTTGACATATGTCGGAATGCTTGGTACATATGGTTGTATAGTATATGCTTCATATCACATGTTTTATTACTTTATTGTTAAGTATTTTTGATTTACTATGGGTTTTATGGCTATATTTACGATAGCTTTAACCATAAAAAAGAACATTCTTTATTTTGAAAAATTATATATGTATAGAGCGTGAGTTAACATTTCAATGTTCGGAATGTGATTAAAAAAAAATCAATAGCATTAAAATACATAAAATTAAAACCGAAAGATAGAAATTAATTTTAATTAAAAATATGTTTTTTTGAGCTTTTTTCGAACAAGTCTGGCTTGGTTTGAAATGGGGTGATAGATAAATGGGAAAGAAGGACCAATTAAGTGAAACATTTGTTGGTTGTTCCAAGCGTGGCGGGAAGCCGTAGAAACTAGTGAATTTTCAGACAATTCTTGTTGTATGTATGCCAATACAATCCACAAACTTCTCTACTACCAACTATAGCTTCTATGTCGTAAATATTGATGAATTTTTAATTTCAGTGGATACTAATGTGGAAAGAATTGCAATAAGACTAAAGCGTAGGACTATGACCTGACCGAGATTCGAACCCAGTGGTCCCGGGGACCTCTGGGGTGGCAGTCAAGCGTGTTACCTATTCGATTACCGAGGCCTCACTTTTACAACTGTCAAAATTTGAATAAATTTTGTTCAGAAATAACGAATGGGATAACAATTTGGTTTAAATGTTTATAGTTTATACCCTAAGGTATATTTTAACTTGTTGAAACTCATTTGAGTTATTTACTTTCTTTGACTATAGTTACTTTAGTCAGAGTTTAATTTCTTTGAATATTAGTGGTCCGCATGAAAGCTCGCAATTCCACATTTGAGCAAATTTGTATACGTCTTTTCACGAACGAACCCTGCAAGTTACAAGTGTGTAAATCAGCTGTTGTCACACGAGTCAATTAATTAGAGGTTTACAAATTGAAAATGTATGGAAGTTTTACGAACACAGCGTAAACTTTTTGTATGGAAAAAGAGAACAGCTGGTATACGCAGATAAAACTTCCGGGGCTTACTTGGTATACGAGGCATTTGAGAGCTTTTATGAGGACCACTAATATGTTAGTAATGGATTAAAAGCAATAAGGTAATTCAAAAGATGTTCTAAAATTGTACGTTGTAAGACAAAGTTGTATAGAAATACAACCCTTGTGAACACAATTTTGAAATTGTATGTCATATTATTGCACTTTCCTGCATTTTTAAATGTAATTCTTGACTTTAGTCGCACCAATATAAAAACAGGAGGAATAAACATATAAACAAAATCAGCTGATCGAATAGCACACTCTTTAAACATACATCGCAGTGTTGTATGTGTTTTATCGGAAGTGTGCTTGGGAAACAACAACAGTATTGAAACGACAGTTGTAAAAAAATACAACAATAGACGATACGAATACCTTGTGAATTGCCTAAATGTTCTTAACAGAATACGAAATGGTTCGTTCTAATGAATTTGTGAGCGTACAATTCAAAAAGATACACTAGGAAACGTACGCGCTCGTGGATGCGTACCCTACTAAATATTTTCGGGTAAATCGGCGAAGAATCATAAGAACTAGAGTTTACGACATTATATGGAGTTATATGGAGCAATGAATCCAGATTTGAAGTTGTTATGGGCGCTACACGAGCCAAAGTGCTGCGTAGAAAAAGTGAAGAGTTTCATAACGAGTGTATAGTTAAGAAAGTAAAAAAACCAGGTTCTGTAATGGTCTGGGGATGTATTTCTGCAAAGGGTGTTGGTAATCTCCATTTCGTAGATGGTATTGTCAACACTGAGAATACATAAATATTTTGGAAAATTATTTAATTCTCTCAATTCCAAGACCACAGCTCTACTGTGGTGAGTATATTTTTCAACAAGACGGCGCACCATACCATACATCAAGTTAATCGATGGAATGGCTGAACAAAAAAAGAATACTGATATTGGATTGCCCCGCCAGTAGACCTGATCAATTGCCAATCGAGTCAATTGAATGAAATCCAAACTGCGAAAAAGACCAGCTGGAACCTTTGAAAGTCTTCGAACAAGATTACGTGAAATCTGTAACACTATTACACCAGACGACTGTCGAAAATTAAAATTAGTAGAAACGTTGTCAAAACTGCAAAAGGTGACATTACTCGCTGGTAAGTTTAGTCAAATCAATCAAACTTTGAAAAAATGGTCAAATTACAATAAATACCTTACACTTGGCAACTATTCACTGCCGAATTGAATTTAAATAAATTATATTTCTTATTTTCTTTGTATCCGTTCAGAACATTATGTATTTTAATAAAACCAGCAAAAGTATTGGAAAATTCAAGGTTTTTAATTCATTATGTGGGTGGAACTGCGGTATTTTCTACAAAAATATAAACATCCAACTTCATTGCACATGTGAATTATATTCTTTAAGAGTAATCTGTACATCCTTTGATGTGGCATCACTTTCTCACTCTTTCTACTTATGCACTTATATTTTTTTTTTGTTTTTTTTCAAACACTAAGTTTCACAATTATATTTAATTTAATTTTTTGAATTTATCCTTACACTCTAAAGCCCATTCCTCGTAGTTCTTGATGCCTTTATATATTTCCGTCAAATGCCAATCGCACAGATCATCGTTATAAGAACGAGATGTACCACTCGAACTTTGATTTGCTATCACTTGAGCAGCATGTTTGTAGAATTGGAAGGCTAGATCGCTCTTCAGAGGAGAGCTTTCGAGTTGTGTACTTGTATTATTAATATTTGAATATTCATCAGCTAGCGAATAGGCAATTGTGCCGTTCACAAGGACGCAGGCCAACAATGTCAACGACACAACCACTAAACGGTGTCGCGTCATCTAAACGATTTTTTACTCGTCTTTAAAAGAAAGAAATCCACGACGCGCGTCCAATTGCTACGAACTAAATGGATTGAATATCAGACGGTAGCTTTTATAGCCACTGTCAAGGGTGGCAAAGGCCGTGGAATTGTCTAATCGAAATAACTACATTAAAATAAAAATAAAAAAAAACCCAATTTATAACGGCAGGCGAAATAAATCGTTTAAGGAAAAAAAAAATTCAAATAATCTTCTAGATTTGCCAAGATAAAGTCATATATTTATATACAATTCTTTATACATTTGTAGATAAAAGAAGCAAAGAGTAGCCAGTACCGTTAACTTGGTCAAATCTAACAATGGCTAATCAATAAGTAACAGCTGCTTATGATTTATCAACACTTGGGAAACGTGTTGGGATTTGCTTTTATTTTTATCAACTGGATTTTATTATTAAATAATCGGAAATCCCTTGCAGTGTCGTGAATTGCCATTTCTTTTTCCTGGAAGTTGAGTAGATTTTCTTGAGAAATGAATTTTATTAAGTTGATTTTCTGAACGGAATAGACATAGCTTCTGATCAAAAAATATTCGGAATTTCCCATTCGAAGAACCCGTGCTTGAGATATTAGATCTGTTTTCGTACTCACTTCAAGTAACTTGAAGTTACTCGAAAACGTTTTTTTACACATGTACGTTGTTGCTGGATATTTTACACTGGAGAAGTACGCAAACAGACCAATTATTCCATCACGAGAGAGATGAGGAACAAGCAAAATGTCACTATCTATTACTCGAATAATACTTGAAAAATTTCTTCGAGCACGAATCTCGAGCTTAAAACAGCTGAATGTAAAAGTGACAAAATTAAATTGTGTTTTGTTCAGAAAAAAATGTATGCAAATGGTAACCAACTAATGGTTGTTCAAAACAAAATTAAAAACAGTCTGGAGGCCTACATTTTTGGAGCAATATACTTCGTTTGCTTCAAAGAAATCAAAATAAATCTTTTTAAAGTATGACGAAATGCTCATTGACTTATTTAATATCATCTGTTTAACACAATTGATCTTCAAACTGATAATACGAATAATTTCAATCGTTTTTTTATTTTTAAGCAAAAGATATCTGATATATATGTTTGCTATCTAAGAGATAAATGAAAATTGAATTTAAATATAATCATATTCATCCAGTTGTATTTACCTTCAAACTCGTCGCTTGATCGCTAAAAATAACGCGAGTATTTTTTAAAATAGTGGCGTCCGTGGCGTAGTTGGTTAAAGTGCGTGGCCGCTATGTCAAAGAACCTTGGAGACCCAGGTTCGAACCCCAGCCAGCGACAGAAAATTATTTGAATTAAAATAATTTTTCTGTACGGCCGCCACCTCTCTGCAGACAATGGCAAACCTCAGAGAGTAATCAAAATGCCATGTAAAACTTCTTGAGAATAAGAACATTACGTTCATCGCCGTTCGGAGTCGGCGTTAAGCATGTAGGTCCATTTCTCGGTCAATTGTGTACAAACTTAATAACACGCACAACACAATTGATCATAAGAAGCTAGGTCAAAGTCCTTTCAAGGGCTGAAATGGCCAGTTATTTATTTTTTTATTTTTTTATTTTTTAAAATTACGTATTTTTGACTTGATAACTTCTAGATTTCAGATAGCTTGAGTACGATAACTGACACCAAGGTGTAAATTCTTTAACTGTCAAAAATAATAACTGTGCCTTGGCTTGGGTTATTTATTATGACTTGTGGCATCATATTAATTTCTAACCAATGATTGTCGAAAACTTAATTATTTTGCATGTTGGAACATTTTGAATAATTGTGCATCGATAAGGCATGCTGAGCCGATTAACGATCTTAAGACCGTTCAAGAGCCATGCATGTCAATAAATAGCAAAAATAAAAAGGAAACGTAAAGAACGTTTCAGATAAGTCATAGGAATTCTTATGATTCCCGCGATACTATGAAAAAAACATGTCTTAACTTCTTCCATAAAACCCTACAATGCAATGACAAAATGAATCCGTTGAGACTATAAATAGTTCTATTATATTCCTTGACAAATTGATTCCTCTGGAGTTATATTTTATATGAACTCATGTAAATATTAAAAAATTCCCATGACCCAACTTAATCGATACGAAATCCCAATGGATCCTTTTGGCCAAAGTATTATCATAATAGGCAAGAGTACAAAAGACGATGTCATTTTGTGAAACGCAGCCACCTGTCATATAGGCTTAATTCTACGTTGCCCCATGGCAATGGAGTCGAGGTTCATGGAATTGACGTCCAACAGATAAATCTTCAAGACGTTAGTATCATGCTAATACCAATACACTAACTAAAGTCAATCCAACCATCTCCTGAGCGTCATTTCCATGACTCCAGACGCAACCAACGCCCTGTCGTAATAGTTTCAATACCGGTTGTACACCATATTTAAGTGTTACTATTTAAATTAACCCTTTACTAACCCTTTACTGACACTGCAAAAATGTGTTGTAAGACAAATTTATAATATTAACCAAAGATCTTCTTCCTTGCCTCTCTTTAAATCTTTAAATATTCTGCCAATTCGGCAATTATTATTATTTCAATACTCTTAAGAGATTTTATTCAAATAGCCATAGTCAAATTTTCAGATCCGTTGTTCCATACAACGTACGCTTTGCTGAAAATGTTACTGTTCCGATTTTTCGTACAACAACTTATCGTAACAGCTACCCAATTGTCTCCTGCAGGCTTTTTAATAAATTACCTACTACTATTAAACAATGCAGCTCTCTTAGCTTGTTTCTGAAACATTGTAAAACCTGGTTGTTTAGTTTTAATTTTAGTGAATTAGAATCGTTGCTCTAGTTTAAGCATTATTAGCCAAACTTTTTCAACTTCTTATCTCTTTCTTTCTTTTTCTATCTTTTCAGTTTCTATTCTTTCTTTTCTACTTTCATAACCTTTACAGGAATTCCTTTTTAATTTCCTGTTGAATGACAACGAACACAGTATTTTAATACTAATGTTTGTCATCACCATTTCTCCACTAGAATATATATTAAGTTTCTTGAAATATTTTAATTATTATTTTTATTTATTGCAATGTATCTTAAATCTTAATGAAATGTCACTTTTGGATTTTTAAAATAGTCTGAATATTGTATACTAGTTTAAGATGGAGGAATGAGAATAAATATTGAATTGAATTGAAATTGTATATTTAAATTAATAAATATACTATACGGATAGTAACAAACGTTGGAACGCAACAGTACCAGTTTATGAATGATTAGTTGGGTCACCATCCACATTTATTCGTGGAAATCGAAACCTATCTAACATCTCTGACAATATATAGGCATAGCCACCCAGCTGATTAAGCGCAACTCCACGCCGATCACACAGACCTATTGGCGAAGTTGAACTACCACAGCCAGCACATACTCCCCGAAGGACCAGCCCTACGATAGTCTTGCAAGGCAAAGAAATTTACCTCGACACGAACTTACACACATCAGCACATTTTCACACATCGCACATGACTGTGATGGCAAAGACACCACTGTTGGGTGTACTACAGTGTAGACCACATCGCATTTGACTGTGTGTGACACATGGTCACCAATATTTACATCCTTTTAACACTGGTACTCCGAGATTACCAAGGTATATTTTTCATCTCAGTGTACCCAATTTTGACACCTCATTAACAACTGTTAAAACATCAATTTATAAATAAAAAAAAATAAATAACTGGCCATTTCAGCCCTTGAAAGGACTTTGACCTAGTTCTTATGATCAATTGTGTTCTGCGTGTTATTAAGTTTGTACACAATTGACCGAGAAATAGACCTACAGGCTTAACGCCGACTCCGAACGGCGATGAACGTAATGTTCTTATTCTCAAGAAGCTTTACATGGCATTTTTATTACTCTCTGAGGTTTGCCATTGTCTGCAAAGAGGTGGCGGCCGTACAGAAAAATTATTTTAATTCAAATAATTTTCTGTCGCTGCTGGGGTTCGAACCTGGGTTTCCAAAGTTCGTTGACAAAGCGGCCACGCACTTTAACCAACTACGCCACGGACGCCACATCAATTTATACCAGTCTTAAACAGACTATCCAGGAGATGTGCATTTATAAATGTGCCAGTGAATTGTGATCGCACGTCTGCTGAGAGTAACGACTATCCCCGTGCTAACAAATTTTAAGGATCATTGCTATTCCTTCGTAGGCATACGCTATCGTTGATCAAGTCAAACCGTCCACCTACTCCCCAGAATGAGCACGCCAACTCCAGGATCTGGGTGGTCGCTTCTGCATTTACACAGGATAGGGCAAACCCGTTGCCTGCAACCATCTTCTTTTATCCTGACTTTGGAAAGGCTCCTTTTGAGAACAGGTGGCGTTAGGCACGAATACAAGAGTATTATGCTGCTAGTGTATACTAAAGCTCTGCACAAATGCACTCGTTTTTTCCACAACAGTAGATCCAACAGTACAGAGTTCAGAGCTTGACAGAACTCTGTTAGTCAAGCAGAGCGTATCCAAATCATTTAATGATAACAAACGAACACTGCAGAGCACTCGTCAGCTTCAAATCAAACCATGTTCTCGGTTTGCTTTAACAGAACAATTACTAACAGCGGAAAATGCACCAATCACACCTAACACAACAGAACCTTGGCGAAGTAATTATTTCTACCATTGGCAAATAGAAATGTTATTTTTACGAATTTGGTGTTTGGGCGAACACTAGGTCAAACTAGGTCGCTGAATCCGAAATCGTTGTCAGTATTTGAAAATTATAAAATTTTTAACAAAAGGGTTGCCACCTTATAATGTATTTTTTACGAGTTTTAAACATTGTAAAACAGTTTCAGGGGAGGTCACTGTTTTCGAATCTGATGTCAGAATTTTAAAATTAAAGATAGCTGAAAGAGTTGCCACCTAATTTTTTTTTATTTTTCGAATTCGGTGCTGGGGCGAACACTAGGTAAAAATGGGTCGCTGAATCCGAATCCGTTGTCAGAATTTCAAAATTATGAAATTTTTAACCCTTTAGGGTTGCCACCTAAAAATATGCTTTTTTAAAACTTTTAATCACTATCTTACAGTTTTAGGGGTCGCTGATTTCGAATCTGATGTCAGAATTTGAAAATTCAAGATGGCTGATAGGGTTGCCACCTAATTTTTTTTTATTTTTACGAATTCGATGCTGGGGCGAACACTAGGTAAAAATGGGTCGCTGAATCCGAATCCGTTGTCAAAATTTCAAAATTATGAAATTTTTAACCCTATAGGGTTGCCACCTAAAACTATGCTTTTTTAAAAATTTTAATCACTATCCTACAGTTTTAGGGGGTCGCTGATTTCGAATCTGATGTCAGAATTTTAAAATTCAAGATGGCTGATAGGGTTGCCACCTAATTTTTTTTTATTTTTACAAATTCGATGCTGGGGCGAACACTAGGTGAAAATGGGTCGCTGAATCCGAATCCGTTGTCAGAATTTCAAAATTATGAAATTTTTAACCCTATAGGGTTGCCACCTAAAAATTTTAGGCTTGATTTCATTGATGAGAGCAAAACATAGCAAAAGCTTGCACTACAAACGAGTGCTTTGAAACGCATTTCAAGCGCACTCGCGCAGAGGTTTAGTGTATACTGATGATATCAATATCATTGGCCATAATAAGCGCGAAGTTGTGCAGCAGTCACCAGGAAAAATATTATAATAAATAAAATATTATAGAAATAATAAAAAACTAAGGACAAATATTAGCTATTATTTTAATATTTATAATTGAATTAATACATAAATGGCACAGATGTAAAATGCTTATTTATTTGGAAGCTTTATAAAAAATTATAACGAGGTTGCTATTTATATTTCTGGCCTATCAATGAAAAAATACATTTTTTTTTTTTTTTTTTTTTTTTATTTTTTTTTTTTTTTTATTTCTGAATTTCTACTTAGGACAGTAAGATGATAATCTTATATTATTGCCCTAACAACATGGTTTTGAATATTAACTTATACATACATTGACAATTAAGTTGATTTACGTAAATGTTTTAAATAATTATTAAATTGACATATTTATAGAAAAACATTTTAAAGGGATAACAGAAAAGAAAATAATGGAAGGTAATACACATATACAACACATATTTAAACATCGCGCTTAACAAACATAGAGCAAAATGAAATCAAAGAAATCGCAAGCATCTCCAATTTATTGCCCTTGATACATTTTTAAAAGCAGCTTTTTAAATTGTACTACATTGCTAATCATTTGCAGTCGGGGAGGTAGTAAGTTCCAAAGTCTAACAGAATATAGGAAAAATTGACGATCAGACGTTAGGGATGAATGTCTAAATGGGACAATTTGATTATTACGACAAGAACGTGAAAAGGTTAGCCTATTGTACATATATGGCGGATCTTGAGTAGAAATAACTTTGTGTAGTAACATAATAGTCTTATAGTCAAGAAATTTGTTTAAATCCATTTTTAAGATTTGTTTTGCAAACAAAGAAACGTGATCTCGTTTTTTAAGATTGAATACATATCTCGCAATACGGTTAAATACAACATTAAGCCTTTGTTTACTTGCAACGTCACAGTTTGCATAAATTTCACTGCCATAAAGCAGAGTAGGAATTAGATATGCTTTAGCAAGACTCATTCTGATTCTTTGTGGGATGAAGTGTTGAGTTACCCAGAGTGCACGAAGCATTCCATATACTTTTCCAACGGACCTCGCAATGTGTGAATTCCATGAGAGTTTATTGTCAAATGTTATTCCCAGGTTTTTTGCGGACTGTACATAAACAATTTCTGAAGTGTGCATTACAATTCTAGGTAAGGTTGATACATCGACGTTTTGCTTACTGATAACCAGACATTTCGATTTTTTTGGGTTAAGACATAAACCATTGCTACAAGCCCATTCGTAAATACTACTTAGGTTGCTATTGAGTCTAGAGACACAGTTAGGTATTTCGTCACGATGGCAGCTGGTGTACAGTTGAACATCATCTGCGTATATATGGATTTTGCAGTCACGTAACACATTTGGTAGGTCATTAATATAAATTGTAAAGAGTAGAGGTCCTAGGATAGACCCCTGCGGTACACCTCTTCTAGTATAAAGGGGCTGTGAAATGGTGGTAGTTCCACAGGTATTTGTTTTGTACACCGCTTGTTGTCTACGAGAAAGATACGATTTTAAGAGATTTACCGCGGTCCTAGAAAAATTGTACATTTTTGACAATTTAGTGCATAAAATGTCATGATCGACAGTGTCAAACGCTTTCGAATGATCCAAAAGAGTCAAAAACGTTAGTTTAGAGTCGTCCAGTTCCATTCGAATATCCTCAATAACGTCAATTAAAGCGGTCATGCAACTGCGCCTAGGCCTGAAACCTGATTGATATTCAGTTATTACTGAGTTATCGGATAAAAATTTTTTTATTTGCTGTGTCATTAAGGATTCCAGAATTTTTGAGAGATAAGGTAATATGGCTATTGGACGGAAATCAAAATCAGATTTAGGTATTGGTATAATTTTTGCAAATTTCCAACTATTTGGAAACGAGGATTTCATAATTGCTGTATTAAAAATATGAGTCAAATACGGTAGAAGCTTTGGAAGAAGCGCTTTGACGATCACAGGATGAATATCATCGAAACCACAAGCATTAGACTTTAATTTAAGGAAACGCTCTAAAACATCTAGAGCACTAACACAGTTAAAACTAAACACGCTTTCTGAGGAAATTATACTGCTGGCTTGAAGGTATGAGTTTACTTCGACTGATTCACATGGAATGTTTACAAATATTTCATTTAGAGAATTAGGATCAAAGTCAGAGCTTGTACTGGAAGTATTTTTTCCTATGCCGATATTTCGTAATTGTTTCCAGGTCTGTTTGCCATTAACAGCACTATTAAATTTCTCTTGATAAAACCTTGATTTCGCAGACTTAACTTCTTTAACAACTTTAGCTCTTAAATTCTTGTAATCCTCATACAGGGTAGCCACACGGTAGCGTCTCCACCTTTTATAAGCTTTATCTCGCAAATTAATTAGATTTTTTATATTGTTGTTAAACCATGGTCGTTGTCCCTGTCGTAAACTGCGCACTTTTAAAGGAACAAATTCTTCGAATAAAGTCATGATCATATCTTGAAGGTACTCAACTTGTTGGTTTAAAGAAGTCATATAAAAAATTGCATCCCAGTTAATCACGTCCATTTGATATGAGAGCTGTTGGTAGTTGATATTTCTGAAGTCACGATAATTGTAGTGTTTTGGAAAGTCATCAACCTCAAATTCATATGTTATAAAAATAAGATCGTGCTTCGAAAAACAAGGAATGGACAGCTGATTATAAAATTTAATTTTGGATTTTTCAGTTACAAAAAACAGGTCTAAAAGTGAGCTGGCAGTACTGGTGAAGTGAGTTGGAGTCGTTGAATTAACAACACAATGACCTAGAGCTATCATTTCCAAAATTAGTCTGTTATCAGTTAAGATATTGCAATTGAAGTCGCCTGCTATTATACAATTGAAAGATATATCCTGCAGAGTGTCAAATAGCGGCTGTAAGTCAATGGAACGATGAGGCCTATAAACGCAACCTATTAGAACGTCAGTAGTTCTATTGGTGATACGGATAAACAAATATTCTATTGAACTGTTCGGAACTGACTTACAGTGCAAATTGCAAGCTAAACAGTCTCTCACAAAAATAGCGACTCCACCAGCATGGCTTACTCTATCAGATCTAAACAATCTAAAACCAGCTACCCTAAAGATATTATTGTGCATTGATGGCAAAAACCATGTTTCGGAAACACATACAACATCGACATTCGAATTCTCAAACAGATATCTGAACTCATCAATTTTTCTCACTAAACTCTGAGCATTAATATGACATATTTTTAAACCCGACTGAATTTTACAAAATGTGCGAATCATAGCATAATTACTTTCACTAGATACCAACATAATAGATTATAATAAAGGTAAATAAGATCTAAGACAAGCAATGTAGTTGTACAGATAAGTGGGAACCAAACAAAGTTTTCAACAAGTGCAATGAAATTGGGATGTTTAACAAGATTAGAAAAGAGCACGAATGTTAAAAAATTATTGTGTAAATGAGAGAAGGTAAGATTTTAAAATTGTAGCTTTGAATGGAATAATAGAAGATAAAAGAGAAAAAGCTTAATATACAAATACAAATAAATAATTGAGGGCAAACAATTCTGTAAGAATTGAGACTTCTAGGATGGCGATGTAGTGTGCTCTCCACTCCGAAAAAAGCAACAGAGTTGCTGAATAGAAGAGACTTGGGTTGCTTTATCGTTCTCCGCGCGTCTCACATAAACATTGCCACTCAAGGTAAATACGGAAGACAACTGTTTTTGCTTTTTGTAGCGCAGAGCCTCCCGCATAATATCATAGTTTGTCTTACTCAAACACTCGTTGATAAAGATCGGTACATCTGAATCGTAACCAGCATGGTGCAGTCGAAGTGGCCCCCTATTTGTACGCCTAAATTTTGCGATGGCCTTTAAAAACTGGCTTCGATCATATGGTGTTCTGAGTTCGATAATAATCGGCATATCAGATGTATTATTTTGTTTAGCACGTCTTACCCGATATGCACCTTTTTTATGATTTCGATCATTGTTTTTCAAAATATTCTCCAAGAAGATCAATACACTAGCATGCGTTTGAACCAATTTTGGAAGCACTTTTTTCACTTCGATTGAGGAAACGTTTTGAATGCAACAACCGCTGCTTCGGGTGTCGAAAAGTGTTAACCACGTATTTTTTTTTTATTATTTCCGCGAATAAAAAAATCATTTGAACATTTTCTTGTATCGACACGAGACTTTTTTTGATCGTTTGACAGATAATGTAGGATCCAACGTGAACAAATCTTTTTTACGGCCAAATGAACCCGTAATATCTTATTGGTGCTTGTCATACTAATATCCAAAGATGCCTCAATCTCAGGTAAGTCACATGACGATCATGTTTTATAAGCTCTCACACAGCATCAATTTTTTTCTGGCACAGCAACCGATTTCGGACGAGCTTCATAGAATTCGTCCTAGAGCCAACCATTTTTTTACGAGTGTTGGAGGATGATGCTTTATTGCCGTGTATAATCACAGTCGAAAGTTATAAAAAATGATTGCATGAAAATTATTCACGAGTTAATTCCATTTTTTGCGCGAGATATTTTTTTAAATTTGGAAGCTGACAACTGAATGGGAAAAAAATAAATGCAAAAAGATGTGTTGCAAAGTAAGCCGAAAAAGACCGTTCACTATTGATGGGAAATCTTTACAATTCCACGAATTAACAATCTGAAATACACAAGATTGTGAATAGTGCTATTGTCATTTACTATTGCCAAGGCCAGAAATATAAATAGCAACCCTCGTAAGATAAAAATACATAAAAATACTTGTATGACAGTGTGTTGTACGATATGAGATTAAATTAAGAATCGGATTTAGTCGCTTATCGGAGTTTAGCAAATCTTATCATTGATTGCAAACAATTTTAAATTTATGAGGTTGTATATTTTGTGATATTATTGCACACAGTGATTACTCAAAATACGCGGACAACTCATAAAGTTTATGCCAAAGAGAGTCTTACCAACTGCAGAATCTAAACATGAAACTTCAAGGAGATATGATTGCAATTTTTCGCTCTGCCTTCACTGCCTATGATAAGATGGAAAAATTTTATAACATTGATAAAATGAATAAGAGTAATAAAATCAAAACAAATAAAAATCCTTTTGTACAAAGTCAACGGAAAATCCACACGTTCATAGTTCAATACTGTTTATGTGGTGACTGGTGCTGCGATTAGATCGGTTTGTTATGGGTTTGCTTTTAGTGCTATGCGTACACTACACAACATAGAGGTGGGCTAAGATAGTCTTATAAAACCAATAATAAACTTTTCTTAAGTTAAAGCATTTAAATTTCAAAATCGTTATAACTTTCTAAAGTACTTATTTTTAGAATTGACAAAATTAAGGAGTATAAATTAAGGCAAGATTTGTGACAAATATTTGATTTGAGATGACTTTCAATAACTTTCTTAGGGAGGAAATAGATTAAGATGACTTAAAAAATATAATTTGTTTCTATTCCATAAATTGTTAGTAAAACCATTCAAAACTATGTTCCCAAAGTTTCAAATAAAAATTTCAATCCGTTCTAATTTTTTCAACGATTAAGTGAGTGCACCCTCTTTAAGTACCGGACCGCGTGGCATGTACAACGAAGCGGTCACTCAGGTAGTCATTTATGCACTTAGAAGGCATTCATTAATGTATTTAGATGGCAGGGGAACGTTTACCGATGTTCTTTTATTTATTTTTACAATAGAGATCATGAAATATCTATCCGCTAGAAGTATTGACGTTTTTCTTAAGAAAGCGCCGGCTTGAGTATTAGTTTAGCAGTGGCGTAACCTTAATTTCGTTCGTAAACATGGTGAAAATGAAGAAAGTGCTGGTGCAAAAAAACTTTCAAATACCACTTGTGAAAATGAGATTTTTAATCCTCTTATAGATTGATGTAAAGCTTGTATAAATTAGAGTACGTAGATTCCTTCGATTTTCGTTACGCGGCCCTGGTTCCGATAGCTTCAATTTACCTCCTTATGCTGATCGTTTGATGTTGATTAACATGCAAACTCTTGAAAAACGTAGGGTAGTTGCCGATGTCCTCTTCATACATCAACTACTAGGCGGCATCATTAACTGCCCTACACTGCTCCAATTGATATCCCTTAATACCAACCCACGCTACCTAGAAGAGAGGTACAGACCCTCTCTTCTATCTCAACTTTCATCGCACCGTCTATGGATGTGGTGAACCTATAACTAGGATGCTTCGTCTGACCAACAATTTGATCAATGAATTCGACTTCCATCTCAGCAGATACGAACTCCGATCGAATATCCTTCTTCAAACCCCATTTCCTCCCTCTTAAATAAATTTTGATATCTTTTTCTCATACGTCTTGTGGGCAGACTATTGCCCACGTAAATGTAAATTCCCTTCCCTACAAATAAAAAAAAACCCTACAATTAAGAAATTAATGTTAAGTATCTGCTTGTATTAAGCTAATAATAAATAAATAAATACGTGGCCTCAGGCTCAAGCTCGTTATCAATTTGAAGTGTGGATCGAAACAATGGTCACAGTTTATAATTCTGTCAATCAGAACATTGAAGACATAAAAGGTTTTCTCTAAGAGGCCTCCTATATATAGAAGGAGGTACAGACTGTTGAGGAAACGATATCGTGAACCTCCGCTCAAACTTGGTGGCGATTTCAATACTCACTCCGATAAAGATGGCGGATTGCGCTTCTTCAACTTGTTTTAAAAATAACTTAATCTGTCCCGTTCTGAATCCCAATTTTAAGCGGAATCGGAATTGAGACAGCTTTCTGATTCTCTAAACATTCTTCGTCCACCAGTGAAGGATGCCAATCAGTGAACATATCAACCTTAATGTACTTTGAGCACAGCAGACGTTCCATATGGATCACATGGCACTGACGTCCTGAAGATGTATCTCCTAGGCATCAGTTCTATTAACCTACCCCACAGCCATTGGGCAACGTGGAATTAGGCCTATACGGCAGGTGTCCGCGTTACACAAAATGGAATTTCCTTCTGTTCCATATGGATCAATGCATTAGTTATCAGTTTCGATACTGTGCTTCTGGCTAATGCTCTGTTAGCATCATTACCCACGGATCGCTGGTAACCTCCTTCGGCCAGAAATCGCAAAGTCGTAGTCAGCTGAACTATAAGGCATAAGGTTTGAATTCGTTAAAAACCAATTGAAATGCCTCTTTATTTAAACGATATTGTCCAATAAATCTAAAAGAAGCATCATAAAATGGATTACAATGAAATTAAAAATGCTCAGATATATGCAGAGGATTGCTGTGGTCTCGAAGAATTCAGCGCTTGACTTTTTCCTCTGCATGTTTCTCACGCTCCAATAAATCAACAGCCAAATTTATAAAACTCATTTTATTGCTTTATGTTTCAATTTCAACTTATAATTCAACAAAAACAGCAGAGGAGCAACAAATTAAAGGAAAAAAAAATCACAAAATATAGCTTCCTTCCGATATTAGATAACAGCTGATTCTGACATATTCGAATCCGATTTAATTTTGTTTCGAACATCCCGATTCCGATCGGAATGCAGAACATCTTTTCAAATCCGATCAGAATTCAATTCCGATTTTCATGCAATTGCTAATCGCAATTCAGAACAGGACAGAATATATAGTTTCTGATAGAACACTGAAGATGGTAGAAACTGGGGATGGTACAATTGATGCGATGTTTTTTACGATTCAAACCCCATGTAACATTGATTTTTTAAAAATTATTTTCTTTTTCAAAAACAAAGCTGGATTTGGTTACGTCAACAGGCGTAAAAGAACTTTTTTTGCACTGTGTGCTATCTGCTGCTAGGTTGACCTGAGACAAAACAAAAAATTAAATTAAATATTTAAAATATCAGCAAGATCAATGAAACAGATTTTTAAAATAGCCTTTTGAAATAATTTTATGAAAAATTAAAAAAAAAATTATAAATTTGTTTTTTTTTCGAGAGGGTATAAATTTTTTATTGCATGCAGTGCAATTAGCCTTAAGTTAATTTTTTTCTGTTTAAAACAATCACCTCAATATCACTCCATTTTACTCACTTCTAAATGTATGTGCCGGCCTGAAGACCACTTAGGACTGGATTAAGGTTAACTTAATTAGTATACGCATTGCTTCAGCAGTTCGTCCCGGGGCCGTACTCTGTATTGCGACGCGTAAATCAATGCGTTGCGAAAATGAAACGCGATGCGCATTCTAATAGCAAATCGCACGTGGTTATCGCATTACGGACTACCGATTGCGCTATTATGCGTAGTAGGACCCCTGTAGTAGTCATCAAGTCCACAAACACTTCCTTCGACAATCGGAAGTTCTATAGAAATCTGTAAATAAATTTTTAAAATGTTATAGATGTCAAAACTTCTTTGAAAGGCTGCGCTTACGTGCCTTACGTGTCCTTCATTTCCAAAGGATTTGAAGCGTTCCTCAATAGTTTTCTACTTCTGGTCAGTTCCATCAAGCTTTCACGCTCTTCTGGCGAATCGCCGAACCATAATTCCGTCGTACTCATAACTATTTTGCTCTTATTTTATCATACACCCATCTCCCCCTTTTAATCGGTGTTATTGGGTAAATTCTGTACAGCTGCTAAGTTTCTGTGCCAGTTAAAATAAAACGCGTCTGTTTAATAATTTTATATTTTTTATTCAATTTTTCTTTTTACTGAAATATACGCATTTTATTTTCTATATTGAAATAGTGTTTGTTTTTGTGTTTTTTTTTTTCATTTTTTGTTTTCTTTTAGTGTATATTATATAGTACTTCATTATCATATATATAATAATAATCCATTATAATAATTATTACTGTTAAATACTTTACAACTAATTTTAAATTTAAATTTAATGCTGTTTAGGCGACAGTTTTAATGTTTAATATTAGATTAATTATTGTTTTTAGTTATCTTGTTTTTTTTTTTTTTTTTTTTGCTTAAATTTCATTAAGTTTAATTTCGGTATTTTTTACTCTCTTTCTTTGTTATGTTCTTTTAAATTAATAAATCGCATTTGTGAATATGTTATTTTATGCTACACATATTCATATATATATATATATATGTTCACTATAGATCTATATATTTATGTTTTCTTTTGATGTGTGTCTTAATGCAACTATTATGTTTACAATAAAAGGATAAAAAAAAAAATAAAACCATAAAATGTTTTGCTTAAAATTTATGTTAATTTTACTGTTTATTAAAAGCAAAAGAAATAAAAATAAAAAATATTTATATTAAATTTTTTACAGGCCAAACAGCGCTTATTTGCTTATAAGAATTTATTTTTTAAATTAATTTAAGTTTTAATTTTAAGTTTTATCTCTTTATTAGCTAAATAATTATCTACAAAAACAGCTATATACTTAACTGCTAGCAAAAAAGATAACGTTTATAAAGTTTATTTTTTTAGCGAAGGCGGCTTTCGCATTTTTTTTTTTTTTTTTTCGAAAATGTTCTTATTGGCTAAAGTAATTTCTTTAATTTTTATTATTCAGTGCAAAATTTAGAAATTATTTTTTTTTATATATGTATATATTTATGTATTATGCTTGAAATACATTTGAAAATAAGTTTAAATTAAGTTATTGAGGTTATGTTTAAATGATTATTTTTTTTTAATAACTGCTTTTTAAGTTTTTTTTTTATTTGCAATATTTTGTTCTACGTTTTATTTAATACATAATTAATACGTTTTTGCATTAGTTATTTCCACGATTCTTTTTTTTATTATATCTATCAAATAAAAACACATCTACATATAAAATATTTACAAACTGGAGTGTTGGGGGCGGGCTGGCTGGCTGGTTTTTTAACTAACTAAAAGTTATGCTTGTTAAACTCTCTTTCGAACACTCTCTTTTTTTCTATATTTATGCTCTTTATTTTTGCCTTAATTAAAAAACTTCATCAAATCTTAAAACCTAGAGCTTGGATGATCTCTAATTTATATTCATATTCAAAAATCACAAAAACGTCTGGAATTTTTGCTGCACTAATTTAATTGAAGTTTATAAAAGAAATAAAAGCACACACATAATGCGCGTAAATACACGAAATATACTATATACACTTAACGCTCAAACCAAATTACGGCTGCAGCTTTCAAACCTTGCTCAAATTAATGGGCGGCGGCGATTTTGGCAAACTTTGACCACTGCAGCACGCGTTGCTTATTTGAGTTGGATGAATTTACAGAGAGCATAAGTTTGTCCTTTCTAATTTAGAATTAAAAAAATGTGTGTGTGCTATATTATAATATTTAACCCGATGTGTGCTATAATGTGCCGCATAAAAATTTAAATAATTTTTTTATGTGCCAATGATTTGTACGTGCCAGTGCACTCCGCAATTAATTTTTCCAGAAATTCGAAAATTCTGCTGTAATGTTTATGTCGACGATGCTCTACCTAAAACAGAGTTTTGAGTGGTTTAAGCGCTTCGAAAGTGGCAAGAGAAAACATTTTAAGACAAAGAATAAGAGACCTTTCTCATTGAAGACTCGTGCCAAACGCAAGATGAGCTTGCAAAAGTACTAGGCGTGACACAGGCAACCATTTCTAGGCGTTTGAAAGGATTAGAGTTTATCCAGAAGGTAGGAAATTGGGTGCCAGACGAACTGAAGCCAAAATATATCGAAAGGCGATTTTGCATGTCTGAAATGCACCTCGAACGCTACAAAAGAAAGTCGTTTTTGCATCAAATTATTACTGTCAACGAAAAATGGATACATTATGATAACCCAAAGCGCAAGAAATCGTATGTGAAGCCCGGCCAACCAGGAACATCGGTGTCTAAGCCGATAATATACACAGCCCTAAGGTAATGCTCAATATTTGGTGGAATCAGAAGGGACCGATCCACTAAGAGTTGCTGAAATCAGGTCAAACCTTTTCCAATTAATTCGTTTGAAGCGAGCATCGACCAGGTACAAGTCTGTAATTTTCCATCATGACAATGATCGACCACACGTTGCTATACCGGTCAAAAATTATCTGGAGAATAGTGGCTGGGAAGTTTTACCTCACACGCCATATTCACCAGACTTGGCACGTTTCGACTACCATTTATTTTGTTCGATGCAAAACGCCCTCACTGGAATACGCTTTACTTCTGAGCAAGGTATCAAAAATTGGCTTGATTCGCTCTTGGCCTCAAAGGCCTGTCTTGGCCTTTTTCCGACGCGGAATTCATTCCCACCAAAGAAAGGTCGGAAAAATTATTCCAAGCGATGGACAATATTTTAAGTAACATGTAAATTCATTATTTAATTAAAATAAAGCATTATTTTCATTCGAAAAAGTTCGATTTTCAATGTATACACCCAATAATACTTTTGAAAAATTTCAGCTCATAACTAGCATATCATTAAAAAAATCATTTATCAAATGCGATACATGATGGCACACATTGGAGCACATATTTTTTAATATAAACGTATTTTAATGCAAACGTATTTTATTCACAAAAATTAAAATTTTCAAAATCAAAAAAATCTGCTATTACACTCCACCAACACACTACATCAACTACACTGTTCCTTCAATATTTACTTGTTTTTAATTTTGAAATATTTCTGCCATTCTAAGGCAAAATATTGCAAACGTTTTTATTTTATTTATTAAATATAATTTAAGCCTATGTTTTAGGATTTATTTTAAGTTGAAGTTTTCAGCAATATTCGGGGGTTTTTTTTTTTTGTTTTTGGTTATCTTTTTGCAGAACATTCATTAAACGCGATTTTCATTATTTTTTCATTTCAAATTATTTACATCGTTATTTCATGTTTATCTTCTTCTTTAACTAGCGCTTATTATTAAAACTTAAAAGAGAAAACTGCTGTAGTTATACAACAACAAATATTCAAATCTATCACAAACATAATGTTTACGCTATTTACATTATAATAAGAGTTCTTTTTATTAATAAAAGTGAAAATATGTATAATTTAATTATGTATATAAATGAATTCTTTAAGTTAATGAGATGATCTTCTATATATATGTATATAAAAAGGGTGCTGTATTGATGTAAGTTGTTTGTTCTTTTTCTCTGGGGAGTCTTTCTTAATTTAAATAAAGCACATTGTTTTTATTCTTTATATAAGTATCTATGTATGTTTATATTTATAGAATTGTTTTTTAATTATACATTAAAAATTATTGTTTTTTTTTTTATTTTATTTCAATAATTTAAGTTTTAGTTTAATTTTCGTCACGTATTGAGCTTATAAGTAATATTAACGCAGACACGCACACACACACAAGCACAATGAGACACAAATTTTAGTTCTAATTTATTAAGTGCGTCGAGTGTAAAAATAATAATTATATACATAGTTCAAGTGGAAGTAAAATTTTAAGTGATTTGAAATCAATGCTTGAAAATATTAAGGAATCCTTGAGGCAGAGAAAAATAATTTTAATTCTGAATTGTGGTGCTTGATGGGTTAAGCAATCAGCCCTTCTTTCGTAAAGCTGTTGATTTTTATGTTCAGGCAGCTCCTTCCAGAACTCCTAAATCCCATTTGCTTTAACCAAGAAAGTCAAAACACGCTATGAAGAGAACCACATTTTCAGCAGCTTTTGAAAGTCTGTAATTTTGAAAATTCTTAAGTTTTTGTCATAAATTCAAGACAGGTTGGTAAATTTCCTAAGAAATAATCTCGAAAGAGCAAACTTAAATTGTATCGAGTTGACAAGCTGATCGAGTTTCATGAGACCAAATAGTGTTCAATAAACAAGAAAAACGAAGTACATGTAGTACTCCGGCATTTTTTATTTAAGATTTTGAAAAGTATGTGCTGCAATTACTAAAACTACGAATAACACCTTCTTAAATTGGCACATAGAAACATATCCTGGACAAATCTGAACAAGTTGCCTTGTAAATGAGTTTTTGTGCCATATCTAAGCAGGATTGGCATTTTGGAAAATAAAAAACATGCTCAATTGTTAAGCACAAATTTCTAAATTTCTAAAATAAAAATAAATGAAGTAGCTAACTTCACTTAAGAAAAACACCAACCATGAATATTAGACCATTACAGTTAATTTTGTTTAATCCGCGCTAAATAAAGGTGCAACATCGGGCTTAATGTAGCACTTTTTTTATTCTATAAACATAAGGATCGTTATAAAGAAAATTAATTTGGTTTTAGAAAAAATATACATGAAGTCATGATTGAAATTCCAAATTCTTATACAAATAAAAGAGGCAGCTTAAATGACGACTACTAATCTAACTAAAATTGTGAGCTCAAAAAAAAAAAAAAACTATAAAGAAACTATAAGATTTGGAATAAATCAAAACTTTTCATATGAAAAAACTGAGTCTTGGAGTTTTCTTACCGGGGGTGGACAATTGCAATCGAAAAGCAATTTAGACAGAGGCCTTAGTGTACAGATTCTAGTCTTGTGTTCGCTTCTAGTGTCATCTCCACCTACTTTCAAATACATTAAAATATTTAGACATCATTTCCTAAAACTCTTAGTCAAAAACTACAAACTTACAAAAACACTCAATGAAATCGAAATTAAAATATTACTTTCACCTAAATAAACTTTTCTAAAAAAGATCAAAGAGATCTTCAAGTGTTGTTGCCAAAATAAACTGTAAAGGAAGAAACTTTTAGAGCAGTGCTATTAATTTAAAGAATTCATATCTTCATCATATGCTTATATTTGCTAGTTTGTTGTTGTTATATTTGGAGGAGTTAAAACAGAAAAATTTATATGAAAACTTAATATCTAGTAAGTTTGTCCAACTTTTCCTAATTTTTAATTCGTAAGGTTCAATACGTTTCTTTGTTTTTTTATGTTTTTTGCTTTTTGTTTTGTTCTAATAAATACTCAATTTTTTACATGTTTTATGATATAAAATGTTTCGTCTAATAGCTAGTCATCATCATCATCATTATACAATTACACATTAAGATTTAGAATTTTTTATTTTAAGATTTTCTTAAAGGAATATTACTGCGTTTTTATATTTACTTTTTTTAAATTGCGCTTTATTTTTACCGCTTAAATTTATATAATTTTTTATTTACAATGTTAAGAAAAAATTATCTTTTTAAGTTATTTATTAAAATGTAATATTTATTCTATTAGTGTTGTTATTTTTTTTTTTCTTTATTTTTTATATGTATTATTCATAATTATAATATATGTAAAATAGTAGCTCAAGTGCTGTAAAAAAAACATTTTCGTCTTAAGGTTTAATTTAAACATTAAATTAATCAAATATTTAAAACTCTTGTTTATATATTAATATATAGTATATATATATATATATATATATCTGTATAGCTAGCATGTGTTGTAATTGTAAAGTTAAAAATTAGCATACATTTTCATGTAATTTTTTAATTGAATGTATGATCATTTTATATGTATGCAGTGTTGTTACAGAAATAGTTATGTGTAAGAAAAGGGTTGTGAGCAGAAATAATTTATTTTTGTAGTTGTAAGAATTTAAAATATTCTTTAAAATTCAAACAAGGCTCTCTAAATTATTAAGGAAACAGAACTTAGCACAGTTTTTTTTTTTCAACGTTATGACGACGACCAAATAATATGGATTAAAATATAATTAATAGCGAAATCATGTGAATAACTAATAGCATAAGTAATAAAAAAATAATAAACTTAAAAAAACTACGATTGGTATTGTATTCATTTAGTAATAACGCGGGTATGTTGATCTATTCAGTTTCTATAGCTAATTACACTAAAGTTGTTCCACAAATTTGGTTAGCTGATCGGATGCATCCGATACTGGGCCACTGCCACTGACACCGCCACCTCCTACTACATCCTGCGGTACACCGGGTAGCGGCGATTGATGTGCATGCATGCCATGGTTATGCATGCCACCATCATGCGGTCCTTGTGGCGCTGGTGAGTGACTCATAACGTGATGTGGTGAGGGTTGCGCTCGCGGCGAGGCTGATGGACCGGCACGCGGCGATGGTGCTGAACGTGGCGACACTGTTGGTTGTGGTGATCGTATAGGTGGTGATGCTCGCGCCGTCTGCATAAGTTGCTGTTGCAACGTGTGTGGCGTTGGTGGACCCATAACGTTGCCTCCGCCGCCTTGCATTAATTGTTGCTGCTGTATGCTTGTCGGCATACCACCCACCATTTGCTGTTGAGGATTTGGTTTGAGGCCCTGTTGCATAGCCACTGTGTATTGATCGACCACAGGGCCGCCTGGACCACCACCAAAGCTACTACCACCACCGAATTGTTGTCCTCCAACAACACCACCCATTTGTGGTGGCGCTCTTTGTCGTTGTGGATAAGGTGGCGGATAATTTGGCATCTGCATTTGTCGCATTTTGTACCACTGCGCGTTGGGAACCTGTGAAAGAATAAGCGGGCATACATTAATATAAATATAAATTCAATTGGTGTCAAGTAAATTCTTTACACAAGTCTCTATCCAGGCTGGCTTTAAGTAATAACTCTAAAGTAAAAGTGTATAACTGTTGAGATAAGTCATAACAAGTCAAGTTGCTAAAAGCTTTTCGGAAAAGGGATTTTTGTATGATAGTAGATCTAGTAAACTGATTTTGACGACTTAACTTTAATGCATAAAAATTATCTGAGTTCTCGTAAGGTCATTTCATCCTATCTCGGATGTTTAGGCTTAAAAAAGGAACCATTATAAAAAAGAAAATTGAAGAAAAAAAGAGATGAGCTATTTCCTTTTATGCGCCCTACCATATCAAAGTGAGAAGCAATAAGAATAACACTCTTCATTTATTATAATTGAATTTTAAATGTACATTAATGATACTCTTCAGGCGTAGACAATACTCTTCTTTCTTTTTCCATCACATATTTGCTTGGACTATGTTGCCGTATGTAAAAGAGAATTTCACCATTTTTATATAAGAAGTATTACCATTTTATCGCTCCTTTTGTAAAGTCCATAAGGAGACGTGGTATATTTGGAAAAATATTTATATTCTGATCATATAAAATTGTAATAAAATTAAAAAAAGAAGCTAATTTTCAGGTTCAAAAGGAGATCAGGTTCCTTGTGAGAATGGGCAAAATCGGACGAAAACTCTAAAAATTCAAAAAAACAAAAAAAAATGCATACAAGGTTCGATTCCAAATACGCACTCTTCGTAAAAAATTCGTCTTCGAAAAGACCAAGTGTCGTTATTGCTGATTGTTTCCATAAACCCAGCAGTTATTTTAGAGTCAATTGAAAAAGTGAACTAGTTCATTTCTAGCGCAGTTCGAAGTATCTCTGAAAAGGTACAAAAGGCGTTCAGTGCATGGTATAATCATTGTTGAATAAATAAGGTTGTCTCGTGGCTGATCGTACTCTCTTCTCAGTACCCATAATTGTCAAAATCAATGAAAAGCAACAACAACAACTTCAACGGCTTTTCATGTTATTAATTTTCGTTTTCAGATTTTGTATGAGCTGTCAACTTCGATTTGACATTTATGGGAACTCGCTCTCACCCATGCGACAACCTTATTTATTCAACCATGGGTATAATAATACAAGGTAGTATTGACAGTTGCTTGGGAAACCAGCATCTGTCAAAAAAGAAGTCAAGAAAGAGAGCGTTCAATTATGCTTATGTTTTCGCCATTGTTTATATTTCAGAGCTTGCAAATAACCACACATTTGATAACAAAATATTGCATATTTTATTTTATTAATAGTGAGTTATTATTACTAGAACGAAGATAATTTGTAAACTTAATATTATTAAGTGCAACATAAAAAAAACACATATCACACATAATTTTTTCACAACTTCCATTATTATAATTGTTTATTTAACGCACATATTTTGTGGAATTTATTTATTTTTACATTCGTTTAATTCTTGCTGCACGAACACCACTTTTTGACAGATGGTTGTTTCCTTGTTGCTGAGAAAATCTATACTTGTCAATGCTACCTGTATAATTGTATCATGGTTCAGTGTAAAACTGTTCACTTTGCTTTTGTTTTCAAAAGTATTGCTGAAAAAATAAACGCGTTCTGGGTATTTTTTTAGATTTGCTGCGCACAAGAAAAAATATTCACAAAAAAAAAAAACAAAAAAAACATAAAAACAAAAAATAGACATTTATAAACAAAATTTCTTCTATAATAAATCTTGTGGATGGAAAAGATCGTCCAAATCAGGACCTTTGCTCCAGTTCACTAAATTTTTACACTTTTGAAATGTTCCCTTTAAAACTAGTTAAAAAGGAACCACTTTCAGGCTACGGCGAAAGTAACCATTTCAAAAATGCTCCTAATGCCACTAGTTCAAATATGGGGAAAAAGGTGTGTTTATGGGGACAATTGTCTTTTCATATGACATCAACCCGCAAAAAGCGTCAGTTCGTTCAATGTTAAATGGTATTGTAGTAGAACTAGTACTGGTCCTTTTTGGAACTAGTTCAGAACTATTTCAAATTTAGTCCACTTATCTGCTGGGAAGTTTCAAATAATAAAACGTTGCGTTAAGAGTTAAAATAACAAAAATAATGATGATTTGAAAAGATTGGCCAAAAAGTCAGAAATTGCATAAATTCGCCTGTCACTTCATAAGATATTTTAAAAATAGAGACCATTTTTTTTTAATTTCAATTGGAAACATTTTGTGTCAGCTAGTATTCGAACCAAGGATCTTAAGGTGATTTGTAAAATTGCCATCGAACGGTCCACGCATGTTTACACGTTCGACCACGGTTGCCACTTCTCCGCAGACAATGACGAACCGTTTTTAAGAATATAAACATTAGCCTTTCCCCTTTCAGTTTTTTGTGTTTGTTGCCAAGGTGACAAAGGGCTTTACTCAGTAATACGATTCGAATATAAAATGAACTCTGTACTCCTATTTTCGAATTGAAAGTTTGGACTTTCGTATTTCAATTTATTCCTCTTCGCAAAATAATTTTTGCCATTTAGTAATTCGAAAGCTAACATTAAACTCGTTAAATTTTCGATAGTTTGTTGGTTTACGGAGAAAAAATTAAATTTTTGTTTTTATTTGGGTCTTTATGGATATTAACACATTAATTTAAATTACAGAGTCTATGTCTAAGAATTGTTTAAAAAACCCGCCAATTCCAAATTTTTGTTGGATTCTTTCAAGAGCAATTCGACTTAAAACTTCTGCCACTAATCTATGAAAGACAGTTTTAATTGCTCTCAAACCCATTGTGGATTGAACGAACCGATCGCTACTGAATGCATAACTGCAGTTGACTTTTCAGTTTTGACATTTTCGTCTACAATTGAATTTTTTTTTTTTTACATTTCTTAACGTAGTACTGTAAATAATTGCAACTAACTAATCATTGCGAAGTATTTGTACAGTGAAGTTTTATTTTCGAATCGCATTAAAGAGTAAAGCTCGTAAGAGCAGTTTTGTTCTCTGATTCTTACCTAAATAATAAAAAAAATAAATAACTGGCCATTTCAGCCCTTGAAAGGACTTTGACCTAGCTTCTTATGATCAATTGTGTTGTGCGTGTTATTAAGTTTGTACACAATTGAACGAGAAATGGACCTTCAGGCTTAACGCCGACTCCGAACGGCGATGAACGAAATGTTCTTATTCTCAAGAAGCTTTACATGGCATTTTGATTACTCTCTGAGGTTTGCCATTGTCTGCAGAGAGACGGCGTCCGTACAGAAAAATTATTTTAATTCAAATAATTTTCTGTCGCTGCTGGGGTTCGAACCTGTGTCTCCAAAGTTCGTTGACATAGCGGCCACGCACATTAACCAACTACGCCACGGACGCCATGATTCTTACCTGCCATCAGAAATTTATGTGATAATTATGATATGTGTATAATTATTTTAATTATTGCCGTCTGTATTTCATTAAAAAAAAAATTTTTATGGGTGCACTTTTTTTCAAGTTGGATTCCCTTTCATATAATTTTGAAAAGGGAAGTTTTTTTTAATGAAATTTACGTCATTTAAAACTTATAAAACTAACTGGATAGTGGCATTATGTAACTCAAATTATAAGTTTTATTAGCTTACCGGTCCTTGTTGTTGCATGCCACCGGGCACTTGTTGTTGCTGCATCATCATTGGATTCTGCATGCCGGCTGGCATGCGCTGATGTGGACCTGGTCCTTGCTGCTGCGATTGCATAACAACTTGTTGATTATGTTGCGGTTGCATCTGTTGTTGATTCATCATGTGCATTTGTTGCTGTTGCTGCTGTTGTTGTTGCTGCTGCTGTTGTTGTTGCTGCTGTTGCTGTTGCTGCTGTTGCAATACTTGCTGCTGTTGTTGTTGTGGACCATTACCTGCTGCACCACCTGCTATTGCAGCTGCGCCAGCATTTGATTGACTCTGCTGTCGCTGCTTTATAATAGCAGCCATAATTTGTGGATTTTGTTTGAGCACTTGCAGTATTTGCTGATGACCTTCATTGGATGGATTATTTTTGATTTTTTGCATTATTTGTGCGAGTTGTTGTGTATTCAATGACGGACCATTTGCCATATTAGGTCCAACAACGCCAACTCCACCATGCTGTGATTGCGGACGTATACCGCCACCTGGGCCTCCAACAGGACCACCCATGCCCATGCCAGGCCCCAGACCACCGCTTCCACCCATACCGCCAACTATCTGATTTGAGCCTCCAGCGCCAACCATGCTCATCATGTTCTGTATTGGACAAAAAAAAAAAATCATCACAATTAAAGTAAAAAAAGCCGCATAAAGATGCGCGGCCATTTTTAATTAATAAAAAAAATACGGCTATAAGCACGATGTGTACTTTATGTGACGCATTGAAAAATACCTTTATTCATATGGCATAATTTTTGATTTTATGCTTTGAAAGGGTAGATTCGCCATTAATTTGTTGTAATGTACTCGCGTTGTGCTGCCGTAGAGTTTAAAAACTTTTGCAGATTTGCTCGTTTTAAGAGCTGAACTGGAATTTCTTAAGAAATTAACTCCGCCTTTGATTTTATTAAAAAAAAGCCAGAAGTGTTTCAAGACGTGGCTAACATCATAAATCGTGGCTCATATCATATTTCAAATTCCTTCTCAACTCTAAATTTTTTAAAGCTCTATATGGAGCATTGCAGCACAACCCGAGCACATCGTAGCACAACTTCCGAATTTTTAAATAACTTCCCTTAAAAATTATACTATAAAAAATGGTTTCCAATGCCACACATTAGAGCGCCACTCATGGGGAAAACAAAAGTATTTTTTAATAGTAACACAAAATGGCGGAGCTTAAATCATTCACATATTTAAGAGCAGAAAGTAATGGAATTTATCAACTTGGGCGTTTTGACTCACCTGCTGCTGCATTACATTCTGCTGCTGCATGACCTGACTCTGATTTGGCTGTCGCAGATTAGCTGCATTGGTGTTATTCTGATAACGATTGCCGCCCCACTGCTCCATGGGCAACAAATTATTGGCAAGCACTGGATTTCCACCAGGACCGCCCAATTGGCCTACAGCACCAACCATGCCACCGGGGTTAGCCTGATTCGGAACAACGCTCAAGTGACGCTGCATTCCAGGTGGTGCCATTTGAGCACCGGGTGCCACTTTGCCAAACCCACCACCGTGTGGAACTTGTTGGCGCGCAGCTTCTTCTTGGACCTGGTTCAAAAAGAAAAGCATACAAAATTTAAAGTTTATCAAACTTGGCATACAAGTGAGGCCGTTCGACTTACTTGTTTAACAACTTGCAATACATTCGGCGATGGCGAGTGCCCACCACCTGGTTTCATACCAATGCCACCCGGTTGATGTGGATGAGGCGATGTCATGCCTCCGCCCATTGGTGTTACGGGCGAGGGCACCGTCACGGTGGAAGGACTCATGCCACCTGGCACAGGCATGATTGCCGGTTGTCCGGGCATTACACCAGATTGCGCTACCGCTACACCTTGTACGCCAACTACAGGTGGCACACCAACACCACCGGGTACCACATTCACAGGCACGGGTCCTGGCAATGCGGCAGGTGCTGCTGTACGAGACATTACCGCCATGCGACGACGCAATAGCTGAGCTTGCTGCAGTCTGTTGAGTAACGGAAGGAAAATAATAAAAAAACAATGTCAATCAAACGCTGCCGTGCATACCTTTGTTGCAATTGTTGCTGCTTTAGTTTATGCTTGATATTGGGGCAGAACGGCACGGGACACTTTTGTTCTTGACAGTGCTTGGCATGATAGCAGCAGAGTGCAATGAGCTGCTTACAAATTGGACAACCACCATTGGTCTTACGCTTGCAATTCTTTGTATGCTGCACTACGCGTTTCATCTTCTGACACGATGGCAAGCGACAGTTGGCATCGCGACACTGGCAGGCATGTACCAGCGACTGAATGCAACGCTGTATGGACTGTTTGCGTGCCTCCTGCGGGTTGGCCTGCTTGAGATCAGCCGGCGATGAGCCATCATCTAAATCGAAGCCAAGTTTCTCCATTTTGTGAGGATGCCCAACTTTCTCCTTGCACACGGTGCAGAGATCAAAATCCTGCACGAGAAAAAAATAAAAATTACATCGTAGAAATCTTTAAATTCTATTTTTTTTTCCCTCGTCACACTTACATCACAAACGGTGCAATGATAACGTGTTTCCACGGCCGTCTTACAGTTGTTGCAAGTGTAAACGAATTTGTCCTGACCCTGGTTGTGCAACTCGTACAACATGGAAAGTGTAGAAAATTGCGCACGCCGCAGTGAGGAGAATTCAAAATGTTTGTCACGTGCTAGAGTTAGGAAAGCATCACGCCCATCCATGAGATCACAGGTAAGCAGTGGGTCGGGATCTTGTATAGGCTGCGAGCACAAGATGTAGGTGTAAAATAACAACAAAATAAAAAAAAATAATAAATCTTACTGCCAAGCTCGCTGCCGATTGCGCCGAATGTAAACGTATAACAAAGAAAACTTCCTTGTGCTTCTCCATGGTTGCGTAAATCTTAGCCGAAAGATCGTTACCCGTTTGCTGCTCATTGGATTTTTTGTTGTTTTTACGTTGCGCTGCTTTTGATTTGTTTGATTTCTTGGCCTTTTTCTGACCCTTCTTTTTGCCATCGCCGCTAACTTCGTTATCTTCAATAGCGAAAATCTAGAAGCAAATAAGGCACATTTCGCTATGAAGGGAACAAAAAACATTTCTGCAAAATAAAACCACTTACATTTGCCGCCGCTGCAGCCGCTTCTGCTGCTTCGGCTTGTTTTCGCTTTTCTTCTTCCTCTTGATCAAGCTCTTTTATGCTCTCCTCCAGCACATTGGGCCAAAAGTCACCTTCAAAATAAGGCAATTCTGCGGCAGAGGCTAATTTATCCTCCATGGCCTGCTTCAGTATGTCCTTGTAGTCCTGAATAGTACGCTCAATCATGCCTTTATCTAACATTTTCTTGTACCATTCCTGCAAACGCTTTGGCTTTGGTATCTTCTGATCCGTTGGATGACAATGGAATATGTAATCATCACCCTCCGATGGTGGACATGCCCAAATGTGCGCCATTGTATAGCCAAGTTGCTTAACATAGTCCATATAGCCTAAGAGTATCTCATGATAGACTGCGGTACGATATTGACGTGGTCGGAAGAAGTGCACAGAGTCCAAGTAGGCAATGTACACGCGTCGCGTATTGGGCGCAGGACACTCAGAGCCATATTCCTGCACGTGCATGCCAAAGAAACAAACATCGATGCCATCGACCTCTTCAAAGGCAAATAATGCCTTGGCACGATATGGAAATTCCGAGTGCATTTCGCCGTTTTCAACGAATCGCCGTCGCATGCCAGGTTTCACTTCGACACACTTATCCGAGGAAGATACAACGCGTATGTGTACTTCACCGGCTCCAGCCTCTTTCTTTTTCAAAAAGTTATTGACGCGTGTCTCAATATAAATTCCCAACTTTGTGGTGGGCAAACGTTTTGCGTTGAATTTATTCTCCTTGCGTTTGGAGTTTTTCTTTTTGAGACAATTGTCGCAAACGAAACCACCACCGGGCCATATAGAATCCAGCCAAAGCACACAGATCTGATGCTGCTTGCGTCCACACTCTTGGCAATCGACAAATGGTTCAAGCTCCAGGTGATCGTTTTTCATTTCCTTAAACTGATCCTTTTTGATTTGACTGCATGTCAAATAAAAATATATCATGGATTGGATTGGAATAGAATATGATTTATAATGAAGTACAAGAAAGGAGGGGATATTGAGAGTAAAATTTAGTGCTATCTACAATACTTAAGATACTACTGTTTGGACTAGTATTCTAACAAGTTCGCTTTTAACTTTTATTGTTTTATAGAAAATTGTTCACGTTTTATTATAAAAGTTGGCATATTACGTTTACATTTGTTTGAAGTATACTTTAATCCTCCCATGCCCAATGTTGCCTATAGGCAACATCCTGTAAAAAACGAACCAGGACACCAAGGACTTTGAAATTATTGTCAGTTCATATTTAAATCAAGACTAACACATATTTGTCCTCAAAAAATGTATAGCCCCGCCCATTTTAATTCGGGCATGAAAGGGTTAAGGAATACATATTAACAAGATATTTAATGTATCATAGAAAATATTTATTTATAATATCTCCAAAAAATAAAAAACTTAAAAACCACTAATAATTTTCATACAGCTCTTATTTCTCAAATTACAAATTCCATAGGTGAAGTTAACTGTCAATAAAAATGTGGTAAGTTACGAAAATAATTTTATCTCAGTTTAAAATTTAAGCTCTGTTAAAAAAACCTAAGGTTAAGGGTGTTAAACTTTTGAGATGACTTAACGGGCCTAATTCTTTTTTCGGTTTCTGAACTCGAATTTTTTGAAAGAGATGCATATGTATATATCTCAAAGGTATAAGCATTTTTTGTTTTATAATATGATGTCTAGTAAATCTTCCAAAAATTTAGCTTTATAATTAAAACCCGACATGAATTTATATTTCCAATTATCTTATAACAAATCCTTGAAGTTGAACGCGACTTATAAAGAATTCATATCAAAATTAATTTTTGTTTTCAACCTTATAAACTCTACCAACTAACTATTTTTGACAGCAGAATAAATTCCAAGCCCTGCTCCGTTATATAGGTGTTTATCGGTCGATAACTCATTTTGAAGAGAAAGACCAGAACTAAATGATGCTATTGGCAGTAAGGAAAAAAATTACAGATCAGTCCAAAAAGAATTATAACCTCACCACATTTTTTTTGTAGCCGTGTTAAGAAAAAATATAGAAATAAACCGTCTGATTTTTCAATTATTAATGAAATTTTCTTTAAATTATGACTGTTTATACATTTTTGCGAGTGACTTGTGATTTTTGCGACACTACAAGACAAAACAGTACGTGAAATTGCAGAGTTATTGAAGTGTTCATAGTAAAAATTTAAAGAACATTCGCAAGAGTAGTTTTTTCAAGAAAACATATGATACGAAAAAATTATTAAAACGTGTTGTGGTCAGACGGAACAAAGGTAAATTTGTTCAGGACCGATGGAAAGCGTCATGTGTAGTGTGACCATGCCCGAATTTTGGCAATTGTCCCGGTGTCTCCAAATTCTGCGAGAAATTTTTTATTCATCAGTTCGGTTATTTGACGAAATTTATAACTGCTGAAAAAATTCAGGAATGAAAACTGTGCTTCAAACATTTTACGATATAAACCATATATGACCATAAACCGAACTTGAACAAAAGAAAAAAACTCATCCTCAAACAAGTTCTTTGGAAAGCGTTATATTTGTGGAATGTGAATTGTAATTTTTTGACTTGCTTAAAAAACGTCAGAAATGGCGAAAAAGGTTGCTGCTAGCGATAAATATCATAAACAAACGAAGAATTGGACGAAGAAGAAACAGATCTTAGCCATAGATGATTTTTATTTTAAAAGATTGTAACTCGGAGAATTGAAATCAATATATAAATTTGTTTCTTTATATACAAAAAGAAGTAAAGTTCATATATTTTTATATAAATTTGTATGATTTTTTTTATGATTTTTTTATGATTTTTTTTTTATTTTTTTTAGTTATTTCCGAATAATCCCCGTTTCACTGAAGAATGTCTCCAATTTTGAGCCAATGTCCCAAAATGCCAGAATGCCACAAAAGTGAGATGGTCACACTACTCATGTGTGATGCACTTATAATACTGCACATAATCTGCAGCACACAATTAAACCCGTTAAACATGGTGGTGGTAGTATAATGCTGTGGGCTTGTTTTTCTTGAAGGTACTAACACAATGCTGCCATTTGCCGATGAAGAAATTCCGTTTAAAATAGAAGTTTATGCAATATAACGATCCTAAACACTTCTCGAAACTGGCAAAAAAATTGCTTCCGAGATAATAGCATCAATTTATTAGAATGACTTTCGCAGTCACCAGACCTGAATACGAATGGACACCTTTCGGGGATCTTCAAGAAGAAATTATCTGCTTATATATCCAAAAACAAAGTTGAATTGTGGAAAAATTGCTGATTGCTGAGTTGCTGATTTTTTGTTTTACATTTTTACATCTGATGTTCCCTTAATATTTAACTCATATCTAAACTTTGAAAATAAAATTGATTTAACAAAAAAATATGAAACAAAAGAAAAACATGCAATGGAATTTTTTTTTACTCAGGTTCGACAAAACGTCTTTTACGAATTGTGAACAACTTGTATTTTATCGCTTATAACGTTATTTGCGGCTGTACTTCAATTTACATCTTAACATGTAATAACACTTTATTTTCAATTTTAAAAATTTTGTTCACAAACTGTAGCCTACAAAAATGTGAAACACACAAATCCATAAAAAAAATGATCATGGCTCTCTAAAACTTTAGCGATTTTATCAATATCCTAACGATTAAGCGAGTTATAAAACAAAACGTTAAACCACCTATAATTATAAAATAACAAGTAAGTTGATTTTGTTATACCACGGGATGCATTTGCGAAGCGCCTTGAAGCGCTTTCCACGCAGTAATAAAAATTTAAATAGGATTTTAAGGTTAAGGTTACCTGTAATTTGAATAAGGTTACCTAAACCCTCGAAATAACTTAAAATTCGGAAAAATCTTACGAATTAATAATAAAAATAAGTCGTCGGCACGAATGCAAAAATGTCTGCTTTCACAAGTATAAGAGTAAGCAGTATATCCTTTCGTAAGCTCACAAATGTGATAAGTGAAAAATTTTAACTATTCAGGAAATTTATTTTTTTTTTTAAATTTTAAATTCAATCAGTGCAAAATACTAATTTTAACTTTATACTGCCCAGCACCCATGGGTGTTAACTTAGGACAATTTTACGTAATGTAGATAATAAATTGATGGGTTGGAAAAAGCACTTGGCCCATTTGCGACAAAAATACACTTATCACAGTTGTAGGCTTAACCATAGATATATAAAGAGAAAATACTATTTCATTAAATTTGTACTTACGTTTGTGATTGCAACGGATCATCTCCCAACGTCACAGTATCTCCTTGTATATCGTTGAAACATTTTTGGCAGAAGGTATATCTGTTTGAGGCAACACCATAATCCTTAAGACTATTTCATACGATTTTTTTTATTGTATTTAATAAATTAAGCATAATTGATGAATCGCATCACACCGAGTACAAAGGGAGACGCGATCATCAGTCATATCGAATCATCAGATTGTAGAAATAGCGTTTTTTTACGTGCGTTCATGCGTTTATTGGCATTGTTATGAAGTTGTTGTTTTTGTTGTTGATTTGGTTTGTTTAAAATTATTGAGTTTATGGTTGAGATGGGTTGGGTTGGTCAGGTTTGTTAGGTGGCAATAGTTTTGTTGTGAGTTCAAACGACGACAGTGATGATGAAGATATTGATAATGATGATTATGATGAAAACAAATAAATCAACAGATACGCAGCAAGTAGCAAAGCGTACAGATCAGCATTAAATAAAATTAATATAAGCAAATTAAAAATGAGTTTAGTTGGTGTGTTTCGTTGATAAGATGTTGTCGGTGTTTAAAGTGTTGTTTTTTAAAGAGGATAATATGCCCAAAATAGTATGATTTTTTATAGATAAATTGATGCGGATGGTTTTTTGTTTTTATGGATTTCGTTCAGACGCACACAAACCACAACCAAAAGATTTGAGTAAAAATGTACAGGAATGAAAAAAACAAAAAAGAGAACAAGGATTTGCATTAGAATTATTAAGAATAAATTATTATTAATATGTTAATATGAAATAAGGCTACATTATATATTTTTATTATTTTTTTTTTTTGTCATTGCAAAATTTGGATTTTTAGTTTTAAATGGATCAAGCAATTGTGCACAATTTTCATTATATTATGAACAGTCTGTATCAAACGTTCAAATTTGAATTTACCAAACGGTTTTTCCCAAAAGATTTTTTGGGTTCTCTTATAAAAAATTCAAAATGACGGAGTTAAAGTTCATTCAAACTTTTCGTTGTAATATGCTTGTTATTGTTAATCATTGCAAGACTAACCCAAAATGGTGGACTCAAATTGGAAATAATTTTTGACTTTGGAGAGAGGCCAAAACTAGAGCAGCACTGTTTGTTTGTAAACAAAAAAATTCTGGCTTGAAAACTCCAGGTTAAGAAATTCCAAACTTCAAGGTCATTATCTGACATTAAACAAAGATCAGTAGCAATAGCTACTTAATACTTTTAAATCCTCCTCTTGAAACAATGTGTTAAAAGGGGATATAGGACAGAACGGGACTCAAACCCATTAAACTACTGGCATACCACTTTATAGAGTTGAGTGAGTTCTGACCTGAGTTAGAAATATTCAATTTTCAAATTGGCGAACTTTTGTTATTTGTAAATGCACATGTATTTGAACATAAAAGACTTTTTTATACACATATTTCTGACAAGTAGCATAGCAACAATCCATTGATTATGAATTTTTAAGAAAAAAACCTTAAGAAATTAATGTCAATGTGTTATGAATTATATCAACACTTAGTGAAAACGAACAAAATAAAACCAATTAAACAACGAAAGATAAGTAGCAACGACAGGACACATATGAGTGATTTATCATTCCACTTTCAAGCTCATAAGCTCCGTTTTGATTTCATAATGAAAAGAAGAGTTTAGACCAATGCATATTTTTTCAATAATAAAGTAACTTCTTAATGAAAATATAGAAACAAATCAGTATTTTGACAATTTGATGAGTTATAATCTTCAGTCGTCAAATAAGAAAATTATAGTGATTTTATTGCATACAAATGCTTTGGTCATAAACTTCTTTTGAATTTTTTTTTTTTTTAAATCATAACAATGTAACGCATAGAATAGCTTTAGATTAGCAAAGAAGTGACTTACCTATTCTGATAGCTATAATATTTGGCATCTCTTGGTATGGTGCACAGCTGTTTGCCATAGCAACATAAAACTTGAGGATTGAAAGTGTACTTGCGGCCGCAACAATAGCCAAGTGCCTGCATAACTGGATCAATTTCCTGTTCGAACACTTCGGATAGCTAGAGAATATTAAGAGTTATAGATTTTCATGTTTACATAAAGGAGCAACGCATGCGCATACAAACCTTTGTGCAATATCTGTAAACGCGCGAAGTTTTACGATTGTAGAGCCAAGCATTGTCGAACATTAGCCAGACATCGTCCACATATTCCCAAGGATCACTGTATTTGCCATTCATGAGATTGTTGCGAATGGTACCCAAATCCATGGGTTTTTTAACAATTTCAAAGTAATCGGGTATTCCGAGTACTTGTGGATCGACTGGATAACGAAATGGCACCGATTCCGGTTCGGTGCGATTCAATTTTTCGAGTGTTGGCAACAAAGCTTGCTTAAGCTCTTCGGGGTTGAATACTAAAACAACAAAAAAAAACAAAAAACCAAAAGCAGATAAAAATCATTGCCCTGTACTTAAATTAATAAAGCTGCTACTTACCACACTTCTTCTTTTTATCACCAGCATTGGGCATCAATGGCTCTGGTACCACAGGCTTGGTTTCGGTCTTGATTTTAACGTCGCCACCTTCCATAGACGATTTGATATCATCCTTGTTGTCACCAGTGGTGGAGTTGTCACCACCGGTTGCAGCACCTGACTCATCTACATCCATTGGCTCGGTTTTAACTAAGGTACCATCAGCTTCGGTTTTAACCTCCATCTTAATGTCTACCTTAGCGGTACCATCGTTGTTTACATTTTTACCTACACCAGCTGAAGATTCCAACTGTGAATCTCCGCCACCGCCACCATCATCCATAAATTCACGTTTGATATCATCTTCCTGTTTGATGGAATCTAGTTTACCCTTCGAAGCATTGCCGCCGCAACCACCTGAGTCATTGCCTGGTGAGGGTGGAGTATCGTCATTATCACGTGCTGCAGCTTCCAGTGCAGCCATTTGAGAGGATAGACTGTTGCTGGCAGAGGAACGCGATGCTGTTATGTTGGATGAGGTAGTCGTTGATTTTGAACCGGAGCTATTGATGCTGCTACTGTTGTTGTTTGCTCCTCCGCCTTTGCCCATAGACATTTGATTTTGTTGTTGTTGCTGCGTAAGCATGGTGCTATTACTGCTGGCAGTTGATGTAGTTGTTACTGCAGCTGATATCGTCGCAGTAACGGCCGCAGTTGCGCCGCTGCCCAATGTAGATGATAGCGAGGCTGCTGAGGATGTAGTCACAGCCGCAGCTGCTGCTGGCGATGTTGTCGCAGCAATCAAAGGCGGTGTACCACGTTCGCTGATAGGCTGCATAAGCGCTGAGACCGATGGTGGATTGTTTGAAGGAGTACCGATGGGACCATTGGACGCTGAGAAATTCGGCGAAGGACTTGGAGCGGCTACCATAGAAACGGAGGTATTTGTAACACTTGCGGCACCGGCTGCTGTCAATGAATCGAGACTAGTTGGTGTCGGTGGCATGCCGGTGGCGTTTTGCTGTTGTGCTTTTTGTTGTTGCTGCTGTTGTTGTTGTTGTTGTTGCTGCTGCTGTTGTTGTTGTTGTTGATGATGTTGTTGCTGCTGTTGTTGTTGTTGTTGCTGTTGTTGCTGCTGTTGTTGCTGCTGCTGTTGTTGTTGCTGCTGCTGTTGTTGCTGTTGTTGTTGCTGCTGCTGTTGTTGTTGTTGCTGCTGTTGTTGTTGTTGCTGCTGTTGTTGCTGCTGTTGTTGTTGTTGCTGTTGTTGTTGTTGTTGCATTGGCGAACTGAATGTATTTTGCTGTTGCTGTTGTTGTTGCTGGTGCTGCATTTGCGCTGCTGAATTGTTAAAAGGCGACTGAGGCAATAGCATGCTCGACTGTTGTTGTTGTTGTTGTTGCTGCTGTTGTTGTTGCAACATGCGCTGCTTCATCAATTCGTTCAACTGCTGGGGTGTTTGTGCTCCCGTACCTCCATTGGCATTGATAAACTGTTGCTGCGATCCTGGCACAGGACTAGTCAGAACTCCAGCCACTCCACCTGTGCCGGGCTGGCCTTGCATAGCCTGACCAGTGAATGGCGATAGCACAGGGTTCTGCACTACTAAATTCTGTTGTTGTGATGGCGGCATATTGCCCACAAGACCACTATTTGGGCTGGGGCCAGGTGGACCTACCAGCATGTTACCCTGTTGTTGTGGAAATTGCATGCGTTGCTGCTGTTGCAGAGCCAACATGTTGCCACCGGGCGAATGACTGCGCAAACTTGCGATACTTTGTCCTGCCTGACCACCACCAGCACTGGCCATCATGCCGATGACGTTACCGGGTGCTTGGCCACGCATCATGCCAGCGGCAGCTGCCATAGAAACACCTGCTGGTCCAGCAGGAACAGGCCCAGCACCGCCCATAGGACTGATCATTGGCCTTATTTGCTGTTGTTGTTGCTGTTGTTGTTGCGTTACACTTGGATGTCCTGGTGGCAATTGTTGGCCTCCTCCAACTCCGGCTGGTCCACCAATGCTTGGTCCGGCAGACCCGCCACCGCCGCCACCACCGCCACCGCCACTACCACCACATCCACCCTGTTGTTGTTGCTGTTGCATCTGCAACATTTGCTGTTCCTTACGCTTCAAACGCTTCTCTTCCAGCTCCTTCTGTATCTTGTAGATCTTCTCAGCCAGCAGATGATAGTATTCCGAACGTGATTTGGCCATTTCGTACATGTCCTTCTCTACTTTCTCGGCATAGGAAACCAAATTAGCCATACGTTTATCCAGCATGGTGGCTGGATCCGAGGTAGGAAATATGGCTTGAACTAGTTTGTGTACCAAATGATTGCGTAGATCTGCTGTTACTGATTCGCGCCAATCTTTTTCACTGTCTCCGCCACCACCCGCACCACCAGCCGCATTACTTGAGGTTGTAGCTCCACCTGCTGATGCATTTCCGGCAACACCTTGAGCGCTCATTATACCTCCGCCCGCCGCTCCACTAGGACCACCACCGACTCCTGCGTTATTTGCAGCTGCTGCGGCGGCGCTTGCATTTGCCATCGCTGCTACTGATGCAACGGCCGCATGTGCCTGCATTTTCATTTTGGCCATTTCTTGCGGACCCATTTGCTTGTTCGGTGGACCACCACCAGTAGTGTCGCCGCCAACACCCAGCGGATTGTTGAAATTGGAATTGTTGAAGTTATGTACGTTAACCGAGAGTGGAATGTTGGCTTGTTGCTGTTGTGGTTGGCCAGAATTTTGCAAATTACCTGCACCCACTGCATTTGCGCTGGGAAGACCACCAATCAACCCTACAAGTTGTGGATTGTTACCATGATTGCCAGGACCACCGCTACCGGGACCACCTTGCAAAAGCATTTGCTGCTGCTGCTGCTGTTGTTGTGCATTTTGTTGCTGCAACTGACTTTCGGGCCCAGCCGCACCACCCATTAGCAAATTATTTGGCATGCCAACGACTGGATTTCCACCAGGACCACCTACTACTTGAGAGCTCATAACACGTACTGGTGGGCCGCCACCGCCAGGCATGCGTATACCTTGCAACTGCTGCTGAGCACTTACGGCATTGCCTTGCAACATGTTTGTCGGTCCAGAAGCTGTTGAAACAGCGCCTTGCATACCCATGCTATCAAAGCGACGTATCTCTTGATTGGGATTGGGCTGTTGCTGCTGTTGCATTTGTGCGATATCCACAGCATTTGGTTTCATGGGCATTTGTTGATTTGGGACTCCAGGCATGCCAACACCAGGTCCGGTCACGACGTTCGGTACAACAGCACCTTGTTGCTGCTGCTGCTGCTGTTGTTGTTGTTGTTGCTGCTGCTGTTGTTGTTGCTGTTGTTGTTGCTGCTGTTGCTGCACTGAGTTTTGTGGTGCTCCACCGGGTTGCTGCGGTACTCCTCCTGCTCCACTGCCTCCAGGTTGCTGCTGCTTATCACCAGTACTCTGCTGCTGTAGCTGTTGGTTTGTCGCTGCATTCGGATTCTGATTTTGGAACGTGTGGTTTTGCCGAAACGGAAAGCAGATAATGCAGTCAGAACGTTGACATGTCTTGTAATGGAGAAGGATTTGCCGAGAGGAGGTGCAATGTTGCACGGTGCAGTCTTTGCTCTGCTTGCAACTTGCCATGTGCGCCAGAACGTCCTGCATTGGCTTGCAGTAGGGGACGGAACATTTCTCGCGATTCGGATTAAGACTTTCGCGACGATTGCACTTGTGCGCATGCAAAAGCAACATAAGTTGTTGTTGGATCTGTTTTTTACGGTCATCGGAGATGTGTGGAGAGCCGCCGCTCGCACCACCACTACCACTTGGACCAGCACCACTACCAGCTTGTTGCGAAGGGCCCGCTTGCTGTTGTTGTTGCTGCTGCTGCTGCTGCTGCTGTTGTTGTTGTTGTTGTTGTTGTTGTTGTTGCTGCTGCTGCTGCTGTTGTTGTTGCTGCTGCTGCTGTTGTTGTTGTTGCTGCTGCTGTTGTTGTTGTTGTTGCTGCTGCTGCTGCGGATGCAACATCTGGTTTTGTTGTGGTCCGCCTGAACCACCTGGTTGTGGTGGACGTGGTCCCAATGTCGGACCCATGACACCGCCAACTTGCGCATTTTGCTGCTGCTGTTGATTTGCATTTAATTGCGCATTACCAAGTTGCTGCTGTTGTGGCCCGCCTAAACCACCAGTTACATTGCCATCAACAACGCCAACACCTAGTCCTATAGGCACGCCACCTCGATTGGCTTGTTGTTGCTGCATACTAGCAGCCGACATGTTCGGTGGAACTCCACCGCGTTGCGCCATTTGCTGAGCCAATAGTTGTTGTTGTTGTTGTTGCTGCTGCTGTTGTTGTTGTTGCGAACTATTGGCATTGACATTGAGGTTTCCCTGCGGGCCGCCGCCACCACCAGGGCCACCATAACTGCCAACACCTACACCTCCACCATATGGACCATTTGGACCACCAACACTGCCAGGGCCTGGGCCACTGCCTATCATGTTATTCATTTGACCTGCTCGCAACGCCAAGTTGCGATTTATCAACTCAGCTCGCTGTGGCTGTCCTTGACCATCCAACATGTTTAATTTACCAATTTGCATGTTTGGATTTTGCATGCGTGGACCACCAGCACCAACAACACCGGGACCACCGCCCATCATGTGTGGATTCGGACCGCGTAACATATGCTGTTGTGCTCCTACCATACGTCCCATCATAGGTCCATTCTGCATAGCCTGTGGATGATTAGGACCACCGAGATGCATACCTTGATTGGGACCACCGATTTGACCCACACCAACAGGTCCGCCACCCATCATGCCGACTGGTCCACCACCTATTTGTTGTTTTATACTATTTACCATGCCGCTACTGCCCCCAAGGCCACCCATGCCACCGCTGTTTGTGATGACCATATTGTTCAAATTGCCTTGAGCTATGCTGTTCATACCTACAGAGTCGACAAGCAGGTGAGGATTCGCAAAAAAAAAATTATTGAAGTATTGTTATTATTTTAAACTTAAATACAATGGATTAAATACAATGGATTAAATACAATGGCGTTTGACATATTAAGAACAACATAAGAAAAAATCGAAATTGTCATGTAAAACTTTTATCAGAATCTATACAAATTCCTAAATTAGTTTGATCGTTTGAAATTTCCATTGTTATTTTCGCGAACAGTCCGTAGGCCATTGAGTATTTTTGTAGTTTAATATTATATAAAACTAGCGACCACCGGTGCGCGTTGCTGCCCCCAGCAACTATAATAATAATAATGATAATATAAGAATAAGAATAATTTAAGAATAATAAGAATAATATAAGAACAATAATAACAATTAAGTGAAATGTGAGCGGAAAATTGCAATAAAAAAACTTGTATGTATCTTGGTTGCGAGCGTTCAGCACGAGCGGCTTGCGAAAGCTTTATATTTGTCTGACTTTAATTTTGTTGTTAAAAGACGCTCTATTAAGAAGAGACAAAAGAGAGCGAAATGTGAGCAGCGAATAGTTTTGCTCTGAGTTTGATAACGTTGTTCTCAGCTGCTCTGTTAATTAAAGAAAAAACAACATAACAACAACAATTATATGCAAACTTTAATAAGCTATAACTTAAAAAATATAAATTTTTAAGAAATAAAAAGTCCAGTTTGCACATCTACAGGTCTAAGCCTATCAAACCATACTAAATTTATTAAAATTGGACTTGTACTTGAAAAGCCTTACGCCGGACAAAATTTGGGTTTGCGTAATATATATAAGAATAATAAAAAATATCAGTATTTACTTTAAAAATATGCAAAAAATAATGCATTATGCATCTTAATTAATATGTTTGTATTTAAATTATGATATAAAAGAATGCAGTATTTTCTTAAATAACAAAGTCCTTTTTGAAAGGATTGAGAACTAAGCAGCAGATCGGGGTTCCCCTTTTTTTTTTTTTTTTGTATTTGCTATATTTAACAATTGACAATTCCTTATTTTTTTCCAATAGAGATTGAAGAGGTTCGACAAAAACTTTTTTTAAAAAGTGTTTTTTTTTTTTTATTATTATAAGATGGAGTCAAATGTTAAATAAAATGTAAATACAACACGATTTTTTAAGTATGAGAAGTGTTTTTTTTTTATATTTCATTACAAAGTGTTAGAAACCTTGAGTTAATTACAATCACTGTATTAGGTGTTCTTTAGGATGAACCGACGATATGGTACAAAAGAGAAAAAGCGTGGAATAATTGAAAGAATGGAAAAGTTAAATGAATATTAGAATACACATTAAAATAATTCGTCATTTAGAGATTTTGCAACACAATTTCCTAAAATCAATGAATACCTTGGTTTTAGAGTTGGTTTTGGGTGTCAATTTTAGAAATTCTTCTTATCTTATCGTGTCAAAACAAATTCCTAAGTGGTCAAAGGAGTAGTCTTTTGGTTTCTATTTAGAATGCTATTAACTCGTTAACTGCCATGAGCCTCAATAAAATGTCCACGTAGGCTCTGAGGAACAGCGTATATGCCTCAGTATTTGATTACACATTATAGTTCATAGTTTAAAATTAGTACCTCGAAATGCAAATCTGTAAACGTAGTTCAATTCCGCATGGCCTGGCATAACTAAACCTATCTTTAGCGCATCATTTTTATACCCCCACGATTTAAAACAAAAACCCCTTTTACTGGGATATATTAATTTTGTCACTCCGTTTGTAACGCCCATAAGGAAGCGTGGTAGGTACAGTAAAGTATATATATTCTTGATCAGTTCAATATTGCCGGACGAAATGGTTATTTACTATGATTAAAACAAAATTGCACAAATATAAAATAAATAAATAAATAACTGGCCATTTCAGCCCTTGAAAGGACTTTGACCTAGCTTGTTATGATCAATTGTGTTGTGCGTGTTATTAAGTTTGTACACAATTGACCGGACAATTGACAGAACGGAATGTTCTTACAATATGTTCTTACATGGCATTTTGATTACTCTCTGAGGTTTGCCATTGTCTGCAGAGAGGTGGCGGCCGTACAGAAAAATTATTTTAATTCAAATAATTTTCTGTCGCTGCTGGGGTTCGAACCTGGGTCTCCAGGTTCGTTGACATAGCGGCCACGCACTTTAACCAACAAGTATTTTTGGTAGTTTTCGGTTTGGTAGGAAAATACAAAAATCCTATTTCAGAAATTTTGAACAAGGGGGCGTGGTTTTTGTATGTAATTTACAAAAAGTGAAGAAAATTTTGGCGCGATTGGAGAAACCGGCCATTTGCGCACCTTGACACTTAAGGTTAAATAAGACATAATAATGGTTAAATAAAAAATATATTTTTGCTAATATAAAATGGTCCTTTTTTTAATTTTACAAAATATTTTACCAATTTTTGGGTTTTTTTAAAAAAAAAAACCTCAGCTCAAATATTTTTTTTTATTTATCAAATATTTTTTTTTATTTATCAAATATTTTTTTTTATTTATCAAATATTTTTTTTTAGTGTAAAAATATTTTGTAATGTGTTGAGAATATTTAAACACCATATAGTCTAGTCGACCTCAAATTCAATACATTTCATACAAAACGGTCAGAACCTAGTTTATACATGCATTTTTAGGACTATCAAACAGGTTGAAAAACAAGGCTACTGGCCATTTGCGCACCTTAGCACTTTTAGCGCTTAGAGTACACATAATAATGGTTAAATAAAAAATACATTTTTGTACATTCAAAATGGTCCTTTAATTTTATTTTCCAAAATATTTTACCAAATGTTTATTTTTTACGCAGTTATATCGATAAGTACCGTTTTATAGCGCGAACATTTTAAAATATATGTAATTGAACATATTTTATTTTAAAAGATCTTTCTTAGTCATAAAGTATGCCAATTTTCAGCTCTTTTGAATATTGGGAAATATTTTAAAAAAATAATTAAGTATAACTAGAAAACCATAAGCTAAAATTTCAAGAAATCACCTTTTGGGCCAACTTTCAAGAATTTTTGCATTTTTTGTAGAAAGCGCAGGTAAATAAAAAAATTATTCCTGAGATCAATGGATATTATTTAACAGTTTTAAATATTCAGAATGTCAAAATTCGATTTCGACTTTTTTCCGTCTAGCATGCCCTTTCGCATCACTGTGCAGCGTATACATTAGGCGGTGAGGTACATATGTTGTGCCTCAATAAAATATTTCAAAATTTCACAGAAATATAAAAAAAAAACATTTTCTGGTATTTTGTTCAGATTTTCTGATACCAAAATACACTAGATCTGTAAAAAAAAATGGCCCGGAGGACCCGATATTTTTTTGGTATGGTGGCAGTTACAGTGTTAAGTTGATAGGGGCCTAATCTGGAAAACAATAGTGTAATATTGAATTTTAAAGAAGCCACATCCTTGGTTGATCGATCTTAAATCTCTGACATGATATTGATATTATGTTGCTACCAACAATGCCTAATTAATCCTACGCTTACAAATTATACCGCATAATTGCCAATTTTTATAAACTATATGGGTATTATATTGATTTGTTCCATAATATACGTACCTGGAGGTTCAATACAATACACCATGTAGAACTGATTCAAAGCAGTCAGTAATATTATACCAAAGTATACATAAACTGGTATAATTCAATGTTTAAAATTTTGATAAAGGCGTTTTATTGAAAAGGGCGTTTTTTTAAAAAGGCGATTTTTCAAAATATTTCGTTTTTTTTTAACTAAACGCTATTAGCAGAGCCTTATTTAATTTTAATAATATTAATTTCAAGCACTGCTCTAATTTTTTCTATACCTAAGGATGCTATTAGGGATTTATTAAACATAATGAAACAGCCGAGAACGTATATTTTGTATTAAAGTGAATACCTCTCATTCAACGCTGTATTATCCAGCTTCGTATGGGTTATGTTTATCGACGATTTATCGAATTATTAGAAGATTTACCCATTTTCTACCACGAAAAAAAAATTTGTTTGTTATCTAAACTGTTGAGTGTTCGATAAATGGAACAGTGGTAGAAAATGGATTAATAAAAGGGTTATGTTCCCTCGCTTGTAACAACTAACAATTCCATCAAAATTTAAGTTATTTTTTTCTAGTATTTCATTTTAGACATACGTCAATAGTATTGAAAGCACAAAAAACAATTATTCATTTGGTCTCTCCTTTACGCTTTTCTTAATTCCTTAATTTATGCTTATTAATTATATTTTAAAGTTGATAAATTTTATATGACAATTTCAATATTCGCCTTGGTTATTCCTCTTATTTCGAACACGACTCTAAAAAGGTGGGCAAATTAAAAGCAACACTTACCTGGTATTGAATTCATGCCTTGTGTACCATTATTCGATATGGACATGGGCATAGAATTCACCATACCACCCATTTGAGCGCCAGCTACTTGCATGCCACCTGCACTGGGAGACTGTAAATTGGGAGATTTGCTACCGAGTTGATTCATGCCACCACCGGCCATGGGATTTCCAACCATACCGGGATTTTTATTGCCCTTAAAGAATAAAGTATTTATTAATTTTATAGTAAAGGAAAATATTTTTAATAGAATTACTTGTTGCTGCAATAAATGTTGCAAATGTTGATGATGCTGCATTTGACGGAGTGGATTACCGCCGCCAATTTGACCACCACCGCCATTACCACCTGTCGCATCATCAGCGGCACCATTCATTTGTGGACCACCTGGTCCGGGCCCTTGAGCAGGTGGTTTATTGGGTCCGCCAACATTAACACCTAGTACTGGTCCTGGGCCGCCACCGGGACCACCACCACCAAGTTGATCGGCCCAATTACTATTGTTTGAGACAAGTTCATCGGGTAGATTATCCTCCAAGACGGAGAAGAAATCCGCTAAAAAAAAAGAAGAAAGATTATCATAGGAGAACTTAGTTAAGAAAGATACTTGCAAATTTAAAGAGAGGATCGTTTAATGCGACAATAATGCGGCTAAATTAAAAGTAGTTTTATAGAAAATTCTTTGGGAAAAAAGATTCAAATCAAAGTCGTTATTTATTAATTTTATTAAATTTTTGGTATTTCTATATTAGATTACTGGTTTTGGTTAAATTAATTTATTTGTAATTTTAGTATGTATTCTCTGAAGATGTTTTTCAACGAAAAACGAAATATTGGAAATAAGTTTTTTTTATTTTAATATTTAGAGCAGAACCAATTTCGAGGTTTGAGAATCTAGACTATTATTAAAGAGCTTTTAGAAGTGAAAATGAAAAATGTGAAACAATTTGGCATTATTTATGGAATTTTGTTAATTTTTGTTGTTATAAGAATGTTAACTTACCGGCCATTTCCATTTTGACCCGCTTCTGCGGCGGTTCATCCATGTGATCCGCCATTGCTCAGTGTTAGTTTTAAGCAATTTTAATATGGAAATGATTTTAATTTTTTTATATTAAAAATTTAATTAAAAAAAATGTCTGGCAACACTTTTTACACTATTTTCTAAAAGAATGTTTCTGTTTTTCGCACTGTTTTTGTTATGATTATTTTTGTTTTTTTTTATATGTTGGATTTAAAATTAATGCTTTGTATTTGCTTGTAGTGTTTGAAGAAAGTTTAAATGTTTATTTAATTTTATGCGACGATGATGTTGATTTTGCTTTTGAAGCTGACGCTGAAGCTGAGACTGAAGTTGTTGCAAAGTTGATGGAAACATGAAAAGTTTTCCAAGGCTGTTGACGCTGACGTCGTAAAAGTGGCAGCAGTGGCTGCACCACTTGGTATTGTTCCTTCAACAGTTGTTTTCGTTTTTCTTGTTTGGTGGTCACTAGCGATGAATTCTTTAGACCAATTTCTGAATATTCCAAAAAATTCAAAGAGTTTATTAAATAAAATGCGCTCGCGTGCATTTTGTGTCAATTTCTGGTGTTGACAATTTCTACTGTTGTTATTTTTGTTGTTGTTATTGTTTAAACACAAATTAATGCTGTTGCTATAGTTGTTGGCACTCAGCTAATTCATGCAATATTTTAAGCAAGTTTTTGTGAAAGGCTTTCATTTTGCTCAATTTATCGTGTTGCTCTTTAGCGCCTTTTTTGTTTTGTAAACATTTTTTTATATTGTTTCAATAGAACTGTGCACTGCAAAGTAAATAAAAAAAATTAATTTTAGGCTTTTTATAATTTTGTGAAAACAAAATTAAAAACATTTCTTTGTAATAAAAAATTCTTCATTTTTGAAGGAACAAACGCGTCCTATAAGAACTATGGTGCTGCTGTTGTAATTATTTTTAAATTTTATTGTTCATTCAACTGTTGAAATATTTACAATATTGACACTTAAAACACTTATGTTGGCTATTTTTATTTTTTTTTTTTTTAATTTAAATAAAACATTTTCATCTATTTGATTCCAAAAGTTTTTTGAAATTGTAAATAATCATTTTGTGTCAATTGCATTTTCCCCAAATACAAAATGTTGCTGCTGTCAAGCAATTTTCCTGTATTTTATATCATTACTTTTCAGTCAGACATTTGTGTGAACGTGAGAGAGTGATCGAATATATATTTAGGTAACGAGTTAATTATGCCATTTCACTTGAGTCGTTACTCGTTATATTTTGCTGTCAAATACTCGTTGCTCGCGCACCACACCACCACTACAAGCACAAAATAGAAACAACGATTTTTAGAGAAGCATAAAAATTCACAGCGAAAAAAGCAAGAAAAACAGACAGCGACTAAAATCTTATTCGTCGCTTGCATTTACCATTTGCCTCGAAAATTTTTCATTTGCAAAATTGTTTTTCATATTTTCGACGTTGAAAAAAATTCACAAAAATATTTTAACACAAATTGAAATTTTCATAAATTATTCTCCAAAATACAAAAAAAAATTCTATAGCATATTGTCCCGATTGTTGCTTCCAAAAATTTCACAACCACTGTTTTTCTTAATTTTCAATTAAAGTTTAGATTTTGCTTGATTTTCAATTTTGTTCAGAAAATTTTTTACATTTTTTTTAGAATTTCAAGAATTTTTTCAAAAAATTTTACACAAAAATCATTTCGTTTGTGTGCAGCTTGGAGAAAATCAACTGATTTCGCGAACGAGTAACAATACAACTAGCAAGCAAGACTGAAATTTTATAAGATGAGCGAGTGCCGCTCCGACAGTCTTCCCTGAATTTGTTCGCACGGCGGCGAGCAAGTGTTGTCAACCTCTTCGCATAGACTTGTCCATAGGGACATATTTGAGGTTCAATATATTGCATGAAGATACATAAGGGATTCAAGTAAATTTATTTATTGAACATATCCTGGTTACATAACTTTCAGGACTTTGTGAGAAACAACAAATTATTTAAATCGAAAACATATAATTTTCAATAGCTACAAATATCTCTGAAAACGTTTCGTATATCCATATATTTTAATATTTAATTATGATATTTTGTATGCTATCTAATGCAGTTCTATTGAATTCATTACTTGTTCATCGTTCATCATTACAATTTATCTTCAGGGTTTTAGTCATGTAAACCGACTTTAGTCAACCGACTTCTTTTAAACAAATGTCAAACATTTTTCGATATTTTAAGTTATTAAATGATTGCTCTATGATATTGAATTATTGGGTTGCCTCAGAGTAGTCTTCATTATCCTTTAATTTTACTTAAAACTGACTAACCCTTATTAAACAGTTGCCATACACAAATCTATTTCCTAATATCAAAATCGCATATTACAAAAATCCCTTCACTTGCTTTGCTAAAGGGCGTGCATAGGTTTGCCTCGAATTTGCAACACTAGCCACAAAGAGCAAGTGTAGAAAAAAAGTAACAATCTTCGAATGTATTCGGCTCATGCACACACAAACGCAAGAGCAACGAGTAAATGCCAACAAAAAAATCTAGATAACGAGCGAGAGCAAACAAGCGGCTGGAAAATCAACGAACGGGTAACACTTTTGTATGTCAAATTAGAGTGCAGCATCGCCATCTCACTTAAACCCACACATTTTCAAACAATATTTACACATTTTCAAAATTTTGTCACTTTCTACATTGAACAAAATTGTTAAAGCGAGTAGATATATTTTCTTTATTTTACTCTACTCGCTGCTTTACACACATTACTCCCGTTCTTGTTGTTGTTGTTTTAATACACACGAAACCGAACGAGACGACGACATAATTTCTTTCGACCACGAAACGAGAGAAAATCGTGCGACAGACGAACAAAAACGAAGCGTACAAAATCTAGCGAATTGGAAGAAAAAATATTTTTTCTATCAAAATTCACAACGAACTGAAAACGAATGAAAAAATTTTTTAGATGAAAATATTTTCAATTTTAAAGTTTCACCACTCAATGCAAATTTCCACCGCATTTTTTTAATTTAAAACATTTTCATAGAATTTTTACACAAATTGCGCCAATTTTTTTTAATTAATTCTCTGAATAACCAGCGCTTTTTATTTTTTCATTTTTCAAATGCAAAATTCATCGAAACTTTACTGAATACTACTTTGGCCACACAATCAACGACGAACCGAAAAAACTCGAAACTCCACACAAAATTGATATTTTTTCTTCGCTACTATCCATCCATTCGAACGAACAAGAAACAACGACGATTGTGATGGCTTTCATACCAGCATAACAGCATACAAACGAGCGAACGAACAAGCAAGTGAACAAAAGACGACCAAGTGAGCCGTGTTCACAAAATGGCGGTCGCACTTTATCCCAGTTACTGAATGCTGTTCTTTTCTTACCAATCCATGCCGCGTTTAACACTGATGTATTTATAAATAAGAGCGAGATGAAAAATTTGTGGCTGCTGCTCGCTAGTGTGGCGTGGCCATACTTCTGTGAGTATGACTTTTGCGGGAAAATAACTTGCTCATTTAAAATGGGAATTATTGTATATATATGAAGTAGACAATATCGTTAGTTTTTGTTAGTCCGTAATTATTTCATTTTAAAATATATGAGAACTATTTGATTTTTATATAATGATACCGGATCCTTTTCTTTTAAAATGTCCAAGTAACATAAGAAGAAATTTTGAACTAACAGATTTGTTTATGAGAACTTATATGCAAAAACAAGTAAAATTCGAAATATGATTAATTATTAATCATTATTATTAATCAAAAACTTTACATTAATAGATATTATAGCATCTCATTCCATATTCAAAGCAAAGAATGTAAAGATCCGTTCATGCACGCTCGTGAACATTTTGAAACGTCTTAAGCCTACGTACGAGAGTCAAATTCGAAAAGTCATCGTATTTGCTCATATATGATATATCATAATTATATATGATAAAAATTATTATGTGCTCGAAAATTATATGGTCCCAGGTAGTTCTTTTGAATTTGTTTGGGTTTATAAGATTTCTTAGACCAAAATCGATTATTATTTGTCAAATTGATTTCACTGGAACTATGTATGGATCTAAATTATTATAAGCCGGACAGCAAGAGATCCTTTAAAAAGTCCACTGATGCAACTTTATCCCGGTGAAATCTTTTGGCCATGATACAATTACAAAGTATGCTCATGTTGGAGAGAAACGTGTTTTGACCTACATTGACATGTAGGGCTCAAAAACTGACTCATCACATTAAAAATTCTCATCTACAGCTTTGTTTGATAAAATAGGATTGCCTTCCTCTCTTTCAAATAAGACATTGTGTCAGAAGTTAAACAAAATAAAATATATATTGGTTTTAGCAAAAACATAAAACATATCGCTTTCTAAGAAAACCAAATGAAATTTCATGAAAATTTTTACGTTAAAAAATAAACAAAAAATTTTTAATTCAGACTGTTCTATGATATAGAAATGATTTGGATTTTTTTTTAATTTTTGGTTTCTGAATATTCTATTACCCAAAAAAATGTTTGAATATCTAATATGTTGTTGGAAATCCATTGTTTTTGATAACAACTTGCATTGGTTTGCGACACGTATCGTTTACAAATGCTTTCCAAGAATATTGGACCGTTTCCCAAAGTTCAGCCGTATTCCGTTTTCCACCCTTTGTTTACATACGTCCTTAAGCTTTTTATAGGATTAAGATCTAGCAATTAGGTGACCAGGGTATAACCTCGATCTCTGAACCAAGCCTTCGTATTTTTTGCCGTATACTTGGGATCATTATCTTGTTGAAGAGGCATATCTTCCTCAGAATACAGCAGCATTACATTGTTCAGTATGTTTCTATAAACTAATTGAGTTACGTCGCTTTCCACCCACTCAAAACTATGTCGATGTCAGCGTGCAGCTCATACAGCTCGTGGTTCCATTGTATTTGGTACCCACCATTGACGCAGATTCGACTGAGTCTTTTTCTCTTTTAAAGTCTCTCAAAATCTTTGACCAAATTGCCGATTAAGCCCAAAGTAGCACCTGTTGGCAAGAGTAGTTCTTAGTTTTATCTCAATACTAACATCGTTGGAAGAGTTTATGCTGGATCCCAGGAGACGAAGGTAGAAGCTTGATTTTTTCGCTAATTTGTAGAATTTTGCACTGACTTCACGCGTATTATGGCTAATAATACCAGTATCATCAGCATACACCAGCAGCATAATACTTTTGTAAAATATCATACCACTACATCCATTGTGGCATCCGTGGCGTAGTTGGTTAAAGTGAGTGGCCTCTATGTCAATTAACCTGGAGACCCGGGTTCGAATTCCAGCAGCGACAGAAAATTATTTGAATTAAAATAATTTTTCTGTACGGCCGCCACCTCTCTGCAGACAATGGCAAACCTCAGAGAGTAATCAAAATGCCATGTAAAGCTTCTTGAGAACAAGAACATTCCATTCATCGCCCTTCGGAGACGGCGTTAAACCTGTAGGTCTGGTTTTTGGTCAATTGTGTACAAACTTAATAACACGCACAACACAATTGATCATAAGAAGCTAGGTCAAAGTCCTTTCAAGAGCTAAAATGGCCATATATTTATTTATTTTTATTTTTTTACGTCTCAGATCAGCATCTTGGATGATCCTCTCCATAATTAGGTTGAAAAAGTCGTACCACAAGGAATCACCTTGCCTAACACTTCGTTTGGTAACTTCTTGAGTATAAATTTGGAAAAATGCCTATTAATTTTAAAAAATCTATAATGACCCAGATATCATTTGAGATCAATAAACTTTCATGTATTTTAAATAGTCAACTTTATTCTATTTCCATTTTTGATCAGGTGCAAAGCAAAGTGCTCTTAGCCACATACACAAATAACCGAAATCAATCCATTCGAAAAATCTTCTCCCCTTTTTTAACTACAAACTTTAATCTTTTAAAACTGCCTTATTAAGTGTTTATAAAAGGTTTCATACATCTTTCGCGTGACACATGGGTTTTTCGTGTCCAAACGTTTTTTTTTTATATGTAGACTTTGGCAATTAATGATAATTTCTATGGTGAATGCTCGTCTGAGCAGGATGAAGAATTAAGCACTTAAAATTATTTTTTTGTCAAATAGTTTTTTCGGTATCTTTTTTCGAAAGTTTTGAATTTTTTAGCCAGTTTTGTAAAAGAAGCGAAATCATAACATTTTATAATGTTTATTTTTTTTATAATAAATTTCTTTGAAATATAACTTTTTGAATATCAAGAAAAATGTTCAAAGTATGTATTTAAATTTTTTTCAGATTTTTTTTACTACATTTTCACCCCTAAAAGCGGGTTGGACACAAAAGCCCCGTGTGCCACGTCGAGTAAATAAAAAACCATTTGTCACGCTTCTCCTATTTATGAAGCCTTTAAAAGATATTTTTATCGTTATTGAACGTTTATGAATAAAGTACTTCTATATTTTCCTTAAAAAGATTTGTAAGAGGTTCATATGTTTGTATGAATACAGTCGTAAGTGTTCAATACCATTTCATGTTCATCAAATTTTCACACAATATATTATAAAATAAGATACTTCTTTGTTAAAACTAAATTTTATTTTATATCATTTCATAAAATATGAATATTGTATTGATTGAAACTGCGATTTGTTTCCATATAGGCGATAATTTTTTAAAATTCGAGCATTTCTCAAAAATAATCTGGCAGCACTGGTAAGAAGCCGGCCCTTGCTTACTGTGCATAGTTGCCAACTTTGTGAAAAAAAGACCTTTTGTGGTATTTTTTAATTGCTGTGGACAACGGAACTTCCATGGCATTTTTCGGCATGGTATTTTTGACTGGGTTTTTTGTATACAGTTATTGACTTTTGATTCTACAACGACTTTAATTAAAAACATAAATTCTTAAATTGTTTTACAAACAAATTTTCGCTCATGTGTTTTATAAATATTTTTTTATACTATGTAATTTATAAATTCAACTATTTTTAATCGATAAAATAGTCAAATTGAAATAATTTGTAATTGAAAAACTTTTTTAAGTTTCTCTTATGCATAAAATTTTATATAAAAGCTATAATTTTTTATATCAAATGTGCCTTAATATCGAACAAATTTTATTTATTTGTTTTTATTAAGTGATATTTTGATGTTTTCTTTATGTGTTATATACTTAACGATAATATATAAAAACTTTTATTCAATCATATTGTTTAAATTTACGGTAGCTTTCGTGATATTTTTTAATGACTGTGGGAATTTTTGTGATATTTTTTAATTGCTGTGATATTTTTTAATTCAAAACATACCGTGGGAATTTCTTGGTCATTTTTAATTTTTGATGTAGGAAAAAGGTATTTTTTGTGATAAAATTGGTTCGCAGCCATGTCACTGTATGCTTATTCAACCAACACACATAGCTGTTCTGCTCTAACTAATCGCGAAATGTCGACCATTTCTGGATTGGTTCAACTGGGGCACGTGATGATGTAGGAAAGTTCTGATTGGCTACAAACAACTGTGCTAACATTTTGCTTGACGTCTCTAGTTCTATGTTGCCAGAAAAGCACGATAAATAGTGCTTATGGTGTTTTTCAACGATTGTGGGATGTGGGAATTCCCATGGTATTTTGTGGTAAAAATCTCTCGCGTGGGGAAAAAAATACCACATGTGAGATATTTACCACGCGTGGGAAAATAAATACCTCAAACTACCACAAAATACCTCAAAATACCATAAATTACCTCAAATTACCACAAAATACCACAATACCTCAAAAGAAGATTTAAAAAAACAGTTTAGGGGTAAAGTACGATCAACGCAATGAGTAGTGAATTTTTCATCTTTTTCAGGGTTGCATCATTTTCGTTTAGAAATGCTAATATGTGGGTGTTGTTGTATTTCGATAAAAAACTAAGATTTTCATAGGATTATCGTGGGAATTTATAATTTATGCGCCTTTTTTAAAATTGATGAAATGTTTTAAATTATCATCCTGTTAAAGTAATATAATAATGATTTTGATGAATTAAGCACGATATTAATATTATTCAATTATATATCCTATTAAAATTGATGAATTTTTTAATATATTATAAATAATATAATAAGGGTATTCACGCAAATTCATATCACAAACTTATATATTGGGCAATTAATTGTTTTTATGAGGTAGGTTGAGGATGAATACATTTAATATAAGTGTATAAATAATATAATAAACAAAGGATTGTCTATTTTTACTTTGAAAAAATAATAGAACATGAAAATTAATTGCTGCTAGCTAATTTTGTACACAGATAACAAAATGTCATATAATAAATATAAAAGCATAGTAAATAGGCATTACAACATTGGACTGCGCTGTCAAAGAATAAGAAAATAAGAGGATCGATTTCCTTATATTAAAATAAAATATATATACTTAATGGCGGCCGTGGGGCAGTGGGTAGAGTGTGTGACCCATACGCCAGAGAACCTTGGTTCAATTCCATCTGACACAGAAAGTTGTATCAATTGAATTAATTTTTCTGTTCGGATGTCTCCTCTCTTCAGACAATGGAAAACCTCAGAGAGGTTTCATGTCATGTAAAGCTTCTTGAAAATGCACATTAGCCGTTCGGAGTCGGCATAAAACTAGTAGGTCCAGTTCTCGATCAATTGTCTCCAAACATTTAAAAACACGTACAAGACAATTTGATCATAAGAAGTTCGGTCAAAGTTCTTTCGGGGGCTGAAATGGCCAGTTTATTTATTTACTTATTTATCTATACTCTAAAATTTTTATTTGCAGTAGTTTTTAAATAAAAAAACTTACTTAATTGGGCAAAAATTGGGACACTTGTATGAAATTTTCGTGCATGATTTGTTTTTCATGGTTTTAAAGATCATATTTTTGAAAATTTTTGTCAAGTTGCTTCTCTACGAATATGAAATTAATAACTTATAAGTTGACATTGGATATTACCACCTTTAATAATGGATGTAGTGTCATATGTAAAGGAGCCAAAAAAGCAATTTTGTGTTTAAATCAATTCTACAATAAGAACCAAGTTGGGTAAATTTTTTAATGAAAGAACACAAAAATAAATAAAAGTAATTTTGACAAAAACAAAAAATAATGACATCAAGCAATCACATTTTATAAAAAAATATCGGTTAATCAAAGGAAAATTTTGTGCCATATAAACTGAAATTGTGTTTCCTGAAATTAAATTTTAATTTTTAATTTAGTTTCACTTTTAATCATTAAATTGGAGAGTGTTCATTTATTTTGAAGCCTATAGTCCGAATTTTCACATATAATATGTGATATTTTTCATTATTATTCATTATACATTTTTCGCAAATTATATTTACCCTTAAATGCCCAGTGTATCTTTTGGATACAACCGAGAAAATAAGCTATTTATTTTAAAATATTGCAAAAATTAAAATGCTGGATATGTAGTTTTACTCAGAAAATTGCAAATATAAAACAAAAATTTAATTATTGGCATAACTTTATTGGTTTGAGACATATTGACCGTCAAATTAAAAAATAGTTTTTTTAATTTTTACGGAAAGTTCGCTTTTTGACATGAAATATATTTTAAACTATTAACAATTTTAGAGTATCATTTAACAAACAAATTATGATTTATCATAAAAAGAATCGTTTTCCACGTGTTTGCCTTGAACCCCTACAACCAAGCTAATTGATGGTATACGTCGGAATGCGCACTGATACAACCATGTTTTCTTTAATAACTCGTAAACAAAAATTTTTCAAAAAATAAATACGGGGTCGTGTTCAGGGGATTTAGCACAACATAATTTTTTTTAATGAAATCGGTGTTGTTGGGCATTTAAGGGTTAAACTTAAAAAAAGATCTTAGCTTGTCATTTAATGATTTTTTTTACAATATCTTTTAATTTTTCATTGATTAAAATTAAAAGTGCATGATTTCGGAAAAAGCGACTTTTGTGTGATTTCTGTATAGCTGCTTTTATTGGCATCACCAAAATGACAGACGCACGATCTGTCAACGCAACATTGAGTTTTCCAAAAATTGAGGTCGTCCGTTTTGACAGCTTATATCGTAAAGTTTTTACAATGCAGACCAAAGTACGATCAACGCACGACCGTCCTAACGCAGTATTGCGTTTAAGCCATTAAGTAGCTAAGTGGATCAAAGTGAAAGTCATGCAATGCTACTGATGAATTAGCGTAGCGGCCAAAGAACTAAGATATAAGGAAGTGGTGTTATTGCCCAAAAGTGTGGTATTTTTCTTATTCGTGTTGGTTGACACAAATACATAAACATTCACAAAGGGCCGTATTCAGTTGCATCGAAGAAGAAGGCTCAATTTGTTTCTGATTCGAATAACATATAAAACAGGTGCTTAGAGTTATACGGTATTAATAAAACGTTTGATAATTAAAGACCTAATGAATTAAAATAAAATTGTATTGCAATACAGAAACATTTACTGAGGGCCATATTCGGTTAGATCGTTAAAGAAGGTCCAAACAGTTTCTAATTGGAATCAGATATACAATAGATTCTGGGTTAAATTATTGATTTTGGTGCTAATTTAATAATATTAAATAAAAATAGTTAAATTATTATAAAATATGATAATATAGTTTTGTTTTTATTGTATTGCCACACCACCTTTGAGGCATATAATATGTTGCGTTACCAATATTTTATTGGGAAATAATAATATAATATAATATAATATAATATAATATAATGTAATATAATATAATATAATATATAATATAATATAATATATAATATAATTTGAGATCCACAACATGCGGAAATCTAAAAACAATCAAAAATAACAATTATGTATCATAAACTTTGCTGAAGACAAAAGCGCCCCAGAAGTGCATTAAAGAGTGAAAAAATAATGCGCCCCTGAGGCAGTGTTTGCGTTTTGACAACTGTGGTCGCATCAAATTGGCGCGAAAATTTTTTTTTTTTTTACTGAGAAGGCTGTTTACAAGCAAACGCTCATAAATGACGAATGCTCATAAATGTCAAAAAACACACTCTGTCTCGCTCGCTCAATTTACGAATCGGCCACAGTTCACGTACACTGTATGTGTAGACAACACCACTTCCTTATATTTTAGTTCTTTGGTAGCGGCCCACGAAACAGTCTATCTACAGAGCTGTTATTGTTGTTTTTTTAATGTAGTAACATAATAACTATATATAATATCATAATAATTAGAATCAATGTTGACTACCTTTATGCATAGAATATATAAGAAACTAGGTTAAACTTTCTTTGAAAAGGCAAAAATTCCGCTCATAATATCGAACTTTTTTATTGGTACTTATTCCTGTACAAGCACCATTAATCTCATTCACGAAATACTTACCTAATTAACAGATGGCAACGTAAAATAGCTGACGTGTTAAAAATGACTCGTTACTTAATGCGTCAGCGAGTGAAACGTCTCTCTAGCGAATACAAAGCAAGAAGCTCAATAACTATGCAGCGCTAGAGAGCGCTTAAAGAGCCTACTTTAGCAAATACACAAACCTTTCTATAAGCACAGTTTTGCCTTGTACTGTACAAAAATGGCAAAGACATAATAAACACGCGAAGCCAAGAATAAGCTATGAAGTTGATTGCTAATTGGAAGTGCTCGGTTAATCTTTTTTATTAAACAAATTTAATTAACGATCTTTAACAAATTAATTTATTAATATTCGTTGCAAAATGTCAATTAAATTGAAAAGTTATTTGCACGCATTCACATTTTTAAAAACCTATGAAAACCTGTTTAATTTGGTGGGAACTGTTAAAGAGCACACAACAAAACAACTTTTCAAACCCAGCCAATTTAATGGTTTAATTTAAAGAAACTGTTGCATTCAATTCGAGCAAATTGTGCAAAGTTTAAAGATTGCCATAAATATGTCGTAAAATCGGATCACTTGTACCGCTTTGACGTAAGTGCATTCTTCTAAAATGTATTTTTTTTTTTATTTTTTCCTCATATCTAATGCATTATTTTTCTAGCAATCACTTGCCTCACTTTGAGATCTATCTATATGACAATGGCGCAAAACAGTAGTAAAGCCAATTATTAGTTTTCCAGAAAACGTTCTCTTTAGTTCGCTTGTGTTTTTTCCCATTCCTTTTTTTTTTGCTTGACACATAAAATCATCGCATGGTGCTGGGAACTAAACTGATTTTTTGTCCCCGCATCCTTCTCACTCCTTGACACACGATTGAGGTCGCATTTCGTCCAATGTCCATTGTTAGCACGTAACGCTGTGCTCAGCATGCTTCCATTTCTGTGATTATAGGTCGGTCTCTGCGGGGCTGCTTCTCTGCTGATCTTTTCAACACCATCATCGCATCAAGTGTTTGGCGGACAAGATGTAAAACAATTTCTGCTTAAGTGCAATCAGATCAGATCGATTGGGATTTTCTTTGGTAGATAATAAGTGACACGCTGTTGTCGTCATCAACTTTATACACTAATCATTAGCATCAAAGCTATCTAATGAACTGTAAATATAAATTTTTTTCCAAAGCGAGACAAAATTAAATGGCGGTAGTTCAGGTTTTGAAGCTTTAAGGCCACCTTTTAGCTTTAAAAATTTTCTTTTACGAAATTTTTTTGGAACTTACATAGTATTAGGAACATACTGCGAAAATATCTAGTAAATTCACCGAGTAGTTTTTTTTTGGCGAATTTTTTTATGGGTCAGGCACAAGGTCAGGCCAAGGCACAAGTCAGGCACAAAATCACGCCATATAAACATACTTGGTGATCTACTTTATTTCCATATGTTTTTTTGATTATGTATTCTTGCAAGCACAGTAGTAATGAAATGTTGTTTTTGTATTTTTCTTAAAAATTTTGTTTTTGTTCTATTTTATTTCAAATAGATATATGTTACTGTGGAACATTTTTGAAAGCCATGTCTTCGGGTACTTTTCCCTAATTACTCGCAAACCAAGGTAGGACCTTTTTTTTAGACTTAACCAACACTCAAGGGATGGCCCCTATGAATGCGAAAGCATTGTGTTGATTCGAAAGACGGGTGATAGTTTCTTGGAGGGTGGAAAGATAGAGTAGTGTCGGTGAAGGTTTGTTTTAAATTTACACAGCTCAAAACTGCCGGGAACTGACGCTCGCAGGGAGATTGTTCCACAATTTTGCTGTGCTGTACGACTAAAAAACGGATTATCCCGGTAATGCGAGGTTCTATTGGGCATTAAGGCAATGGTAAAGAGATGGGCTTGGTGAGCCTCCCGAGTAGACCGAGAAAACACACGAGTCGATGGCGTGAAGTCATGTGTCTCTCTTGGACACTTCCCTTCCCATGGTAATACCTGTACATAAGGTTTACACAACCAACATTGCGTCGATGCCCAAGAGAGTGGAGAGAAGATGAAATGTTTTCATCCCCTATTAGATATATCGCATGTCGTTGAACTCGGTCCAGAATCTCCAAATAAGATGTTGAAGCCCCTGCCCAAATTGCGTATTGTACTCCATTTTCGGCCTTATATATGAGGTATAGATCACTCGTAGATCAGTTGGAGTGAAGTATTTTTTTCACCGTTTTAAAAAATCTAGGCATTTGCTTCTTTCGACACATCGAAAATATGATCATTCCAACGAAGATCAGATTTGATCGATATGCCCATTACCTTCAAGAGCATCTGACTGTGCAAGATCTACACCGATCATATTGAGGGCATCTAAGGGGTAATTCATTCGCTTGTGGGTTAAACACTGAATCTTGCTAGCATTAAACTCAACTCTATTAGCAAGCCCCCACTCAGAGATTTTTCCCAAGTCATTAGGCTGTGTCATTTACTGTGCACATGTGCCTAGCACTGTGTCATTCATATTTTGCCTCTTTCTCTCAATCTCCAAAGAGCTCGGGCGTTTTTTTAAAGAATATGAATGACAAATGCTGCTGTCGTCCGCAAACGAATGAATTGGGTTATGAGTCAACGACAGAAGGTCGTTGATAAAAACCAGAAACAAAATTGGTGATAGGACTGAACCCTGCGATACTCCAGCACCGATGGGGTGTTCACTGGACAAAATTCTATCGATCACGACACGAATCGAACTGTCCTTAAGAAAACATTTGATGCATCGAGCAAAGATAACACCACATGCAATTAGTTTTGACAGGAGCACTCAGTCAAACACCTTAGAAATGTCCAGAGCACCTGCTTTCACCAAAGAAGTGAACACATTGGTTTCATTTCTCCGTAAGGAATGCCATTAGATCACCAGAAGAGCGAGTTCTTCGAAAGCCATATTGACGGTCACTGAGCAATTCGTTGCGCTCCAGATAGTTCATAAGGTGGAAGTTTATTATACTATCCATGACTTTGGAGAGCGTTGAGCATATTGCAATGGGTCTGTAATTCTCAGGGTTCGTGGCATAGCCCTTCTTGGGTACGTTCGCGACCATCCAACAAGATGGATATACTCCTGTCCTGTAGGAGATGTTTAAAAGGTTACGCAAAGGTTGAACCAGTGTATCCTTACCTTATTCTTATCCCTAATCTTATGCTTATCCTTATTCTTATCCTTATCCTTATCCTTATCCTTATCCTTATCCTTATCCTTATCCTTATCCTTATCCTTATCCTTATCCTTATCCTTATCCTTATCCTTATCCTTATCCTTATCCTTATCCTTATCAGTATCCTTATCCTTATCCTTATCCTTATCCTTATCCTTATCCTTATCCTTATCCTTATCCTTATCCTTATCCTTATCCTTATCCTTATCCTTATCCTTATCCTTATCCTTATCCTTATCCTTATCCTTATCCTTATCCTTATCCTTATCCTTATCCTTATCCTTATCCTTATATGTATCCTTATCCTTATCCTTATCCTTATCCTTATCCTTATCCTTATCATTATCCTTATCCTTATCCTTATCCTTGTCCTTATCCTTATCCTTATCCTTATCCTTATCCTTATCCTTATCCTTATCGTTATCCTTATCCTTATCCTTATCCTTATCCTTATCCTTATCCTTAACCTTATCCTTATCCTTATCCTTATCCTTATCCTTATCCTTATCCTTATCCTTATCCTTAACCTTATCCTTATCCTTATCCTTATCCTTATCCTTATCCTTATCCTTATCCTTATCCTTATCCTTATCCTTATCCTTATCCTTATCCTTATCCTTATCCTTATCCTTATCCTTATCCTTATCCTTATCCTTATCCTTATCCTTATCCTTATCCTTATCCTTATCCTTATCCTTATCCTTATCCTTATCCTTATCCTTATCCTTATCCTTATCCTTATCCTTATCCTTATCCTTATCCTTATCCTTATCCTTATCCTTATCCTTATCCTTATCCTTATCCTTATCCTTATCCTTATCCTTATCCTTATCCTTATCCTTATCCTTATCCTTATCCTTATCCTTATCCTTATCCTTATCCTTATCCTTATCCTTATCCTTATCCTTATCCTTATCCTTATCCTTATCCTTATCCTTATCCTTATCCTTATCCTTATCCTTATCCTTATCCTTATCCTTATCCTTATCCTTATCCTTATCCTTATCCTTATCCTTATCCTTATCCTTATCCTTATCCTTATCCTTATCCTTATCCTTATCTTTATCATTATCCTTATCTTTATCCTTATTCTTACCCTTACCCTTACTCTTATTCTCATTTTTATTCTTCAATATACGTATTAATTTATCTATCCTGCCCTAAGGGGGGAAGTTTCGGGGAAAATTCTGATTACGGCGCTGTCTCTATCCCTTCTCAAAACTCCATCGTTTTATAGCAAAAATAAGTCTTGTTTACATGCAACATTTCCTTTAATACAACCGGTAAACCATCAGACTAAAATTCTAAATTTTAAAGTCGGAACTGATTATGATCAATAAAAACTGCACTCGACAGCTGTTGTTTAGAGACATGACGAAACCATATGGTTTCAGGGTAAGCCTAACTCTATTCTGCCTTCTCCCTCTCACTTGCGCTTTCCCAATCTTCCTCTCTGATATCAAAGCAGTTTCAATTAAAAGTAATTAAAATAGTTAACTCCTTACTTTTTGCTCTCATATTGATCAAAAATTTAAAGAAAAAAAAAGTAGTGACACAACTTGTGCCACACAAGCGCCAACAAAATTCAGTGGAAAAAAGTAAACAAATGGGCGGCAATGCTGCAAAATCAAAAAGAAACAAAAACCAACATAAAAAAGCCAAACAGGCGTGCAATAAATTTCAATAATCATTTCTTTTCTAGCATTAAAAAATGTCCCAAAAAATAATTTATTACCCGAAAAAAAGTGATTTTTTATTGAGATCACAAATTAGAGAAAATGACAAAGAAAACAAGAAAAAAAAAATTCAAAGCGTGTATTATTTAAACGCTTGCGTAACATCTATAATTCTACAAATTACTTGGAATTCGGGGCGCACTCACTACAATAAGGAGCAGCAACAGCAGCAGTAAAAAAGAAGGTTAAACATTGCGACCGCATCATATATCGATCAGCATCTATTACTTTTAGTTGCTGTTGTTGTTTCAGTTGCTGCTGCTTTGCTAACTGACGCATTTGTGTCTGCGCCTGTGCATCCTGATATGACTGCACAATGACAGACACACTTGTAGCTGCTGCTACTATTTTCTTCATAATTTTGCCTGCTTTTGAACCCACTTGTTACTTCATAATAAATAAATGTGTTGGCTTTGAAGTGTGCCGCTTAAGACACTACAAAAGGGAAACGCATTTTTTGCTGTGTAGCAAAAAAATAGCAATTATTGGAGAATTCAACGAGACTGGGAAGGTCAGTTAAGGTTAGTAAAATAATTTCCAATAAATTTTATACTAAAAGGTGCTTTCAGTAAATCAATAGTCTTGCATTATAATGACAGCAATGACAGCAACAAATTGAACGAGTACTCAATTTCAACTGCTATGCCTTTGTGTCAATAATATTCCGAAAACCTTTTGCATATATTCACAATATGTTCTCACGACATTACAAATGCTCTCATTTCAATAATATAAAAGCGGTGTTTTTGATTCTGGGTAAAGAGTCTTGCATTATAGCAAATGTTACATATATTTGTAATCATATGATGAAAAAATTTACAACATGTTAGCCCGTCCTATTTGGCTATTTTCCAGCTCTCCATTTCACATTCAGTTTCCCCGAAGTTAGTCAAATAAGTAAGTATACAGGGGTTTTGCAGAAAGATTTCGTAAAACTTAGCCAACTTTTTCTAATAAACTTTGTAAGAAAACAGTTTTTATTCTTTACTCTTTGCACCTACTTAGAAAATATGCCAAAAAAGCTATGCTTCAAAGTCCTGTTATGCATTATTAATCCATTTCAACCCGAACCTAAACTACCGGATCAAAATTGACGAAACTTCTACTAAAGTTTACATATAGGCTAATTAGACGGGACAGGGAGTTTCAGATTTTTATCTACTCAGGTTAGGTCCAGGTTAGGTGGTCGATTAATCGACCACCGGGCGATATCGGTATCTGAAAATGCAATTTAAAAAAAAAACAAACAGAAAATTTGTTGTTGCTAGTGCAGGATTTTTTATTTATTGAAATATATTCTTAGGAATATACAAACTACAAATTGTGGAATATATTAAAGCATTCTCGGTGCAAAACCACGTCGCATTTCTTGCGACCTGAATGATGCATGCTTATTGCATTGGCGACAACGACGAGGCTTTGGAATGTGCTCGAATCCGTCCGTTTTATCCGTCCGAATACTATTCAATGCGTTCGTTCAAGTTATATTAGTAGGATTTGGGAGCTTCAGAGCTGTTTCTCTCTCTTGCTACAGCAAACTTTCAGCGACATATCGCTGGTTGGTTAAATCGAGTTGGTTAAGCATTTCAGATCGAAATCGTTCCGTATTTTTCATCGCGTGTACATTGGTCTCATCTTTACGCAGAACGCAATGAAGTTTCCACGCATTGACCATTGCTGCATTAACCGCGTTCGTCAACAATGGCCAGTACTATTTCTTTCCGCGAAGGCGAATTCGATAGTTGTTCCTTGCGATCCACGCCACCCATTCGTGTGTTATACGCCGAAATAGTATGCGGCCGTTCGGCATTTTGTAAAATTTGAAACTCGTTCGCACAAGGACAATTTAGGTATCAAATTAAAGGTTGAAAAAACACCTTTACAATGCTGCAACTTTGACCCCTCTACGGCCTCTATTTACGGAGATACGGGCATTTGAAGTTTGACATTTTGTAAAATTTGAAATTCGTTCGCACAAGGACAATTTAGGTATCAAATTAAAGGTTGAAAAAACACCTTTACAATGCTGCAACTTTGACCCCTCTACGGCCTCTATTTACGGAGATACGGGCATTTGAAGTTTGACATTTTGTAAAATTTGAAATTCGTTCGCACAAGGACAATTTAGGTATCAAATTAAAGGTTGAAAAAACACCTTTACAATGCTGCAACTTTGACCCCTCTACGGCCTCTATTTACGGAGATACGGGCATTTAAAGTTTGACATTTTGTAAAATTTGAAATTCGTTCGCACAAGGACAATTTAGGTATCAAATTAAAGGTTGGAAAAACACCTTTACAATGCTGCAACTTTGACCCCTCTACGGCCTCTATTTACGGAGATACGGGCATTTGAAGTTTGACATTTTGTAAAATTTGAAATTCGTTCGCACAAGGACAATTTAGGTATCAAATTAAAGGTTGAAAAAACACCTTTACAATGCTGCAACTTTGACCCCTCTACGGCCTCTATTTACGGAGATACGGGCATTTGAAGTTTGACATTTTGTAAAATTTGAAATTCGTTCGCACAAGGACAATTTAGGTATCAAATTAAAGGTTGAAAAAACACCTTTACAATGCTGCAACTTTGACCCCTCTACGGCCTCTATTTACGGAGATACGGGCATTTGAAGTTTGACATTTTGTAAAATTTGAAATTCGTTCGCACAAGGACAATTTAGGTATCAAATTAAAGGTTGAAAAAACACCTTTACAATGCTGCAACTTTGACCCCTCTACGGCCTCTATTTACGGAGATACGGGCATTTGAAGTTTGACATTTTGTAAAATTTGAAATTCGTTCGCACAAGGACAATTTAGGTATCAAATTAAAGGTTGAAAAAACACCTTTACAATGCTGCAACTTTGACCCCTCTACGGCCTCTATTTACGGAGATACGGGCATTTGAAGTTTGACATTTTGTAAAATTTGAAATTCGTTCGCACAAGGACAATTTAGGTATCAAATTAAAGGTTGAAAAAACACCTTTACAATGCTGCAACTTTGACCCCTCTACGGCCTCTATTTACGGAGATACGGGCATTTGAAGTTTGACATTTTGTAAAATTTGAAATTCGTTCGCACAAGGACAATTTAGGTATCAAATTAAAGGTTGAAAAAACACCTTTACAATGCTGCAACTTTGACCCCTCTACGGCCTCTATTTACGGAGATACGGGCATTTGAAGTTTGACATTTTGTAAAATTTGAAATTCGTTCGCACAAGGACAATTTAGGTATCAAATTAAAGGTTGAAAAAACACCTTTACAATGCTGCAACTTTGACCTCTCTACGGCCTCTATTTACGGAGATACGGGCATTTGAAGTTTGACATTTTGTAAAATTTGAAATTCGTTCGCACAAGGACAATTTAGGTATCAAATTAAAGGTTGAAAAAACACCTTTACAATGCTGCAACTTTGACCCCTCTACGGCCTCTATTTACGGAGATACGGGCATTTGAAGTTTGACATTTTGTAAAATTTGAAATTCGTTCGCACAAGGACAATTTAGGTATCAAATTAAAGGTTGAAAAAACACCTTTACAATGCTGCAACTTTGACCCCTCTACGGCCTCTATTTACGGAGATACGGGCATTTGAAGTTTGACATTTTGTAAAATTTGAAATTCGTTCGCACAAGGACAATTTAGGTATCAAATAAAGGTTGAAAAAACACCTTTACAATGCTGCAACTTTGACCCCTCTACGGCCTCTATTTACGGAGATACGGGCATTTGAAGTTTGACATTTTGTAAAATTTGAAATTCGTTCGCACAAGGACAATTTAGGTATCAAATAAAGGTTGAAAAAACACCTTTACAATGCTGCAACTTTGACCCCTCTACGGCCTCTATTTACGGAGATACGGGCATTTGAAGTTTGACATTTTGTAAAATTTGAAATTCGTTCGCACAAGGACAATTTAGGTATCAAATTAAAGGTTGAAAAAACACCTTTACAATGCTGCAACTTTGACCCCTCTACGGCCTCTATTTACGGAGATACGGGCATTTGAAGTTTGACATTTTGTAAAATTTGAAATTCGTTCGCACAAGGACAATTTAGGTATCAAATTAAAGGTTGAAAAAACACCTTTACAATGCTGCAACTTTGACCCCTCTACGGCCTCTATTTACGGAGATACGGGCATTTGAAGTTTGACATTTTGTAAAATTTGAAATTCGTTCGCACAAGGACAATTTAGGTATCAAATTAAAGGTTGAAAAAACACCTTTACAATGCTGCAACTTTGACCCCTCTACGGCCTCTATTTACGGAGATACGGGCATTTGAAGTTTGACATTTTGTAAAATTTGAAATTCGTTCGCACAAGGACAATTTAGGTATCAAATTAAAGGTTGAAAAAACACCTTTACAATGCTGCAACTTTGACCCCTCTACGGCCTCTATTTACGGAGATACGGGCATTTGAAGTTTGACATTTTGTAAAATTTGAAATTCGTTCGCACAAGGACAATTTAGGTATCAAATTAAAGGTTGAAAAAACACCTTTACAATGCTGCAACTTTGACCCCTCTACGGCCTCTATTTACGGAGATACGGGCATTTGAAGTTTGACATTTTGTAAAATTTGAAATTCGTTCGCACAAGGACAATTTAGGTATCAAATTAAAGGTTGAAAAAACACCTTTACAATGCTGCAACTTTGACCCCTCTACGGCCTCTATTTACGGAGATACGGGCATTTGAAGTTTGACATTTTGTAAAATTTGAAATTCGTTCGCACAAGGACAATTTAGGTATCAAATTAAAGGTTGAAAAAACACCTTTACAATGCTGCAACTTTGACCCCTCTACGGCCTCTATTTACGGAGATACGGGCATTTGAAGTTTGACATTTTGTAAAATTTGAAATTCGTTCGCACAAGGACAATTTAGGTATCAAATTAAAGGTTGAAAAAACACCTTTGCAATGCTGCAACTTTGACCCCTCTACGGCCTCTATTTACGGAGATACGGGCATTTGAAGTTTGACATTTTGTAAAATTTGAAATTCGTTCGCACAAGGACAATTTAGGTATCAAATTAAAGGTTGAAAAAACACCTTTACAATGCTGCAACTTTGACCCCTCTACGGCCTCTATTTACGGAGATACGGGCATTTGAAGTTTGACATTTTGTAAAATTTGAAATTCGTTCGCACAAGGACAATTTAGGTATCAAATTAAAGGTTGAAAAAACACCTTTACAATGCTGCAACTTTGACCCCTCTACGGCCTCTATTTACGGAGATACGGGCATTTGAAGTTTGACATTTTGTAAAATTTGAAATTCGTTCGCACAAGGACAATTTAGGTATCAAATTAAAGGTTGAAAAAACACCTTTACAATGCTGCAACTTTGACCCCTCTACGGCCTCTATTTACGGAGATACGGGCATTTGAAGTTTGACATTTTGTAAAATTTGAAATTCGTTCGCACAAGGACAATTTAGGTATCAAATTAAAGGTTGAAAAAACACCTTTACAATGCTGCAACTTTGACCCCTCTACGGCCTCTATTTACGGAGATACGGGCATTTGAAGTTTGACATTTTGTAAAATTTGAAATTCGTTCGCACAAGGACAATTTAGGTATCAAATTAAAGGTTGAAAAAACACCTTTACAATGCTGCAACTTTGACCTCTCTACGGCCTCTATTTACGGAGATACGGGCATTTGAAGTTTGACATTTTGTAAAATTTGAAATTCGTTCGCACAAGGACAATTTAGGTATCAAATTAAAGGTTGAAAAAACACCTTTACAATGCTGCAACTTTGACCCCTCTACGGCCTCTATTTACGGAGATACGGGCATTTGAAGTTTGACATTTTGTAAAATTTGAAATTCGTTCGCACAAGGACAATTTAGGTATCAAATTAAAGGTTGAAAAAACACCTTTACAATGCTGCAACTTTGACCCCTCTACGGCCTCTATTTACGGAGATACGGGCATTTGAAGTTTGACATTTTGTAAAATTTGAAATTCGTTCGCACAAGGACAATTTAGGTATCAAATTAAAGGTTGAAAAAACACCTTTACAATGCTGCAACTTTGACCCCTCTACGGCCTCTATTTACGGAGATACGGGCATTTGAAGTTTGACATTTTGTAAAATTTGAAATTCGTTCGCACAAGGACAATTTAGGTATCAAATTAAAGGTTGAAAAAACACCTTTACAATGCTGCAACTTTGACCCCTCTACGGCCTCTATTTACGGAGATACGGGCATTTGAAGTTTGACATTTTGTAAAATTTGAAATTCGTTCGCACAAGGACAATTTAGGTATCAAATTAAAGGTTGAAAAAACACCTTTACAATGCTGCAACTTTGACCCCTCTACGGCCTCTATTTACGGAGATACGGGCATTTGAAGTTTGACATTTTGTAAAATTTGAAATTCGTTCGCACAAGGACAATTTAGGTATCAAATTAAAGGTTGAAAAAACACCTTTACAATGCTGCAACTTTGACCCCTCTACGGCCTCTATTTACGGAGATACGGGCATTTGAAGTTTGACATTTTGTAAAATTTGAAATTCGTTCGCACAAGGACAATTTAGGTATCAAATTAAAGGTTGAAAAAACACCTTTACAATGCTGCAACTTTGACCCCTCTACGGCCTCTATTTACGGAGATACGGGCATTTGAAGTTTGACATTTTGTAAAATTTGAAATTCGTTCGCACAAGGACAATTTAGGTATCAAATTAAAGGTTGAAAAAACACCTTTACAATGCTGCAACTTTGACCTCTCTACGGCCTCTATTTACGGAGATACGGGCATTTGAAGTTTGACATTTTGTAAAATTTGAAATTCGTTCGCACAAGGACAATTTAGGTATCAAATTAAAGGTTGAAAAAACACCTTTACAATGCTGCAACTTTGACCCCTCTACGGCCTCTATTTACGGAGATACGGGCATTTGAAGTTTGACATTTTGTAAAATTTGAAATTCGTTCGCACAAGGACAATTTAGGTATCAAATTAAAGGTTGAAAAAACACCTTTGCAATGCTGCAACTTTGACCCCTCTACGGCCTCTATTTACGGAGATACGGGCATTTGAAGTTTGACATTTTGTAAAATTTGAAATTCGTTCGCACAAGGACAATTTAGGTATCAAATTAAAGGTTGAAAAAACACCTTTACAATGCTGCAACTTTGACCCCTCTACGGCCTCTATTTACGGAGATACGGGCATTTGAAGTTTGACATTTTGTAAAATTTGAAATTCGTTCGCACAAGGACAATTTAGGTATCAAATTAAAGGTTGAAAAAACACCTTTACAATGCTGCAACTTTGACCCCTCTACGGCCTCTATTTACGGAGATACGGGCATTTGAAGTTTGACATTTTGTAAAATTTGAAATTCGTTCGCACAAGGACAATTTAGGTATCAAATTAAAGGTTGAAAAAACACCTTTACAATGCTGCAACTTTGACCCCTCTACGGCCTCTATTTACGGAGATACGGGCATTTGAAGTTTGACATTTTGTAAAATTTGAAATTCGTTCGCACAAGGACAATTTAGGTATCAAATTAAAGGTTGAAAAAACACCTTTACAATGCTGCAACTTTGACCCCTCTACGGCCTCTATTTACGGAGATACGGGCATTTGAAGTTTGACATTTTGTAAAATTTGAAATTCGTTCGCACAAGGACAATTTAGGTATCAAATTAAAGGTTGAAAAAACACCTTTACAATGCTGCAACTTTGACCCCTCTACGGCCTCTATTTACGGAGATACGGGCATTTGAAGTTTGACATTTTGTAAAATTTGAAATTCGTTCGCACAAGGACAATTTAGGTATCAAATTAAAGGTTGAAAAAACACCTTTACAATGCTGCAACTTTGACCCCTCTACGGCCTCTATTTACGGAGATACGGGCATTTGAAGTTTGACATTTTGTAAAATTTGAAATTCGTTCGCACAAGGACAATTTAGGTATCAAATTAAAGGTTGAAAAAACACCTTTACAATGCTGCAACTTTGACCCCTCTACGGCCTCTATTTACGGAGATACGGGCATTTGAAGTTTGACATTTTGTAAAATTTGAAATTCGTTCGCACAAGGACAATTTAGGTATCAAATTAAAGGTTGAAAAAACACCTTTACAATGCTGCAACTTTGACCCCTCTACGGCCTCTATTTACGGAGATACGGGCATTTGAAGTTTGACATTTTGTAAAATTTGAAATTCGTTCGCACAAGGACAATTTAGGTATCAAATTAAAGGTTGAAAAAACACCTTTACAATGCTGCAACTTTGACCTCTCTACGGCCTCTATTTACGGAGATACGGGCATTTGAAGTTTGACATTTTGTAAAATTTGAAATTCGTTCGCACAAGGACAATTTAGGTATCAAATTAAAGGTTGAAAAAACACCTTTACAATGCTGCAACTTTGACCCCTCTACGGCCTCTATTTACGGAGATACGGGCATTTGAAGTTTGACATTTTGTAAAATTTGAAATTCGTTCGCACAAGGACAATTTAGGTATCAAATTAAAGGTTGAAAAAACACCTTTGCAATGCTGCAACTTTGACCCCTCTACGGCCTCTATTTACGGAGATACGGGCATTTGAAGTTTGACATTTTGTAAAATTTGAAATTCGTTCGCACAAGGACAATTTAGGTATCAAATTAAAGGTTGAAAAAACACCTTTACAATGCTGCAACTTTGACCCCTCTACGGCCTCTATTTACGGAGATACGGGCATTTGAAGTTTGACATTTTGTAAAATTTGAAATTCGTTCGCACAAGGACAATTTAGGTATCAAATTAAAGGTTGAAAAAACACCTTTACAATGCTGCAACTTTGACCCCTCTACGGCCTCTATTTACGGAGATACGGGCATTTGAAGTTTGACATTTTGTAAAATTTGAAATTCGTTCGCACAAGGACAATTTAGGTATCAAATTAAAGGTTGAAAAAACACCTTTACAATGCTGCAACTTTGACCCCTCTACGGCCTCTATTTACGGAGATACGGGCATTTGAAGTTTGACATTTTGTAAAATTTGAAATTCGTTCGCACAAGGACAATTTAGGTATCAAATTAAAGGTTGAAAAAACACCTTTACAATGCTGCAACTTTGACCCCTCTACGGCCTCTATTTACGGAGATACGGGCATTT